>CM056053.1:306803493-308003493 GCA_029574335.1 Rana kukunoris
AGGCATGACTGTCCGACCCCATGATGCTGACATCACGAGGGGCACATGCATGACTAACATCCTCCTGTCTTTTCCCTTACAGGTGACTCTGCATATGCACTGGGACCACATCTCATGACTCCTATCCGGAACCCCCAAACCCCAGGAGAGGAAAGATACAATGAAGCCCACGCCCAAACACATGCAGTGGTGGAGCGCACCTTTGGCCTCCTGAAGTCACGTTTCCGATGCCTGGATAAGTCTGGATGGACCCTGTTGTATTCCCCAAACTTTGTGTGCCAGATCATCGGTGCATGTTGCATTCTGCACAACTTCACAGTGAGAAAGGGCCTGCAGATTGACATACGTGATAACCTGACCCCTGAACCAGACAATCCCCCCCTAAGCAAGGATACCCCGTCTTCTGAGGGAAGAGCAGCCAGGAGACAGCTCACATTAGGCATCTTTGCACGTTAAACACACACATTAATCATGGCACAATGAGAATGCATGCATGCACACCACTGTGGTCCCTAGGACAGACACATCACATCCTCATCAAATTGGATTAGCACAAGCCCACCATGCTGGCCTTGTGAGCAGCAATGCCACGCCATGGCTCCAATTATGTCACTGTACATTCATACACCATTCACACGGACCTGGGGATCACTTCCCCCTGGTCCTGGGGAACCCTTCTTCACCACAAATGAGGGTGACACCCATTTGCCGGCAGGAATGTCACCCCCACATTCAGAAATCATTCACAACACACAAAAAAAAAAAACAGCAAAAAAAGAAAAAAAAACAGCAAAAAATTCAGGAAAAAAAAAAGGCCAGAAAAAAAAGGGGGGAAACCAAATTAATGCCGCTGGCGTGACCCACACCTGGGGCGACCACGGCCACGGCCCCGGCTCCTCGGGGGAGACTCATGGGGAGGGGGGGTAATCCAGGGAAGGAGGAGCAGCCCCTGGTCTCTGCCCACCTGGCAGCCTGCCCTCCAAGGCCACGGCAATTCTGTTCAGGCCAGCACTTAGTGATGCCGTATTGGCCTGGATAGCCTGGATGAGGGCCCTCACATCCTGCCCAACGTCTGCTGTAGTAGTCTGCAGTACGTTTAGGCAGTTTGTAAGAGCCAGGGAGTGGCAGTCCAGGTCCCCAAGCGTATCCTTTATGGAGGACAGGCTCTCCTCCATCCGCCCCAAAGTCTGGCTGACCTGTCCCAGATGGCGGGTCTGAAGGGCCTGGTCCCTTCTCAGATTGGCGGGCAGAACCTCGGCCACACCCCTGGTCTTCTGGGACGACTTCCTGCCTCCAGCTGATGCTTGTGGCCGTGGAGAAGGGGAGGCCCTTGGGAGGGGAGCCCTGTTGGGGGAGGAGTGGGAGGGGCTAGCCCTTATGGAGGGCTGGCTGCTGCCAGCCAGAGAGGAAGACTCCTCCAAAAATAATAATCCACTGGCTGACATGACATTCTCCTCCTCCTCAAACTCCTCCTCCTCCAACTCCTCCGAGGACTCCGGCCTTGTCGGGGGGTCCTCATCAGGCTGTTGTCCCTGGGATGGTGCGGTCAGCCCAGATGGCCCAGCACCCTCCTGCCATCTGTGGATGACACAAAACATTCACAGGTTGGAGGATCCACACACTTGCCACATATTCCTTCCCCCCCCTCCCCCACACATGCTACACACCAGATAGGAAAACAAAAACCTTACCTGGCATCACGCCTTCATGACTGGAGTCATAGCCAGGCAGGCCCTCCACTTGTTCTCTATGAAAGGTCTGGGCCACCGCACGCTCCTCCACTGTCAGCCTAACAGGGCATGGTGGGCCCCCTCCTGTGCCCCTGGCATGGGCTGCCATTTTGGTCAGCTTCTTTCTGACCAGATGCCGGAGGTCATTGATTTTCTTGACGATCCCCTCGCGTGTCCGGGTCTCCCCCCCCCCAATGCATTCTGGTCAGTAATGTTCTGCATGATCTCCTTTTTCCTGGCCGGGGGGGTGTTGGCACTCTCCGGGCCGTGGAGGAAACGCCCATATTGGGTAATGGCCCGGGCAATAATTTGTTTCTCCCCCAAAGAAAAATTGCTCTTCTGCTTCCTCTCAGTCATACTCATACAACAACTCTCTCCCAAACAATCAACAAAAATCACTCACAAAAACAAGCAGGAAAAATCAAGCAACAAAACAAACAAACAAAATCTATCAACCAAAAAGTCTCACAAGCAGTCACCAAAAAACACTTTCAAATATATTCTACCAAACACTAGATCAAACAGTCAACAAATATCATAAAGACAAGTCACAACACAACAAACAACAGAACAAAAGCACCTTGCTGTATAGGAAGGGATGCAAAGGGATGTACTTTTGCAAAGGAAGGGCGTTTGTGTCTGTCTATTTATGCTGTCTGCGTAGGTCACTAAGTTGCCCGGGTCCACTTCCAATTTCAATGATTGCGCCGTTCCCGAGTTGTGAGCATGCGCACAGAGGTGCTGACCATGGTCTGCTTCATGTGCGCATGCGCGAGCCGGTCCGGCCCTTCATTTGCATGGGGTCACGGCTCATTTCAATGTAACACGCCCACGTCCTTCCCTATTTGAATTACTCCGCCTTTACGCCTCGGAATTAGCATGTTTAGAACTCGGCACGGCGCAATCAGTTAGATAGGAACTAGGCCCGTCAGACTTAGTGAGCTATGCACAGTGCTTAAATAGACCAAGAGAAATGTCCTTCCATTGCAAAAGTACATCCAATTGTTTTCCCTTCCTGAAGCAAGGTGCTTTTATTCCGTTGTCTGTTGCTGTTTGGAGGTTTGTGTCGTGTTGGTGTTTATATATATATATATATATATATATATAATATTAAATAAGATAAGGAAATGGAGTGTTGCCAGGACCTTGCCCAGTGGCGGTCGGCAGATCCTCTCCAGTGTAAGAACAGGGGAATCCGCACTATGGTGAATAAAGTAGCTGTTGCCTCCCAGTAGGATCCCTATGTGAGGAGATAATATAAATATGAATAGTAGAAAGGGAAATGACTCTGCTAAATTAATACCTTTGTCGGGTATATCCGTGGGGTGAGCCCAATGGTAATAGGCCCCCCTTTTGGCTGGAATTAGGGTTATGGCCCATACATACGATCCGAATATCGGACGAAAACGATCGTCCGATGATGGATCGTACGATTTTCGGATCGTGTGTACACTACTTTCGACAGCCGATCACGACCGTTCATCCGATTAAATTCGATCGGACAAGCGCGAAAATTTTTCTCGTCCGATGTCCGATCGTCCGATTTTCGTTTAGTCAGTACAGCCGTCGTCCGACAATACAATACAAATACATTACAACACGTGACATCACTTCCGATCGTTTTTTTCTATCGTACGAGAATTTTCGTGAGTTTAAAAACCTATTTTATTTTACTCGCGATTATTAAGCGAAAAAAGTCGTACGATCCGTCGGCCGATATTTGGATCGTGTGTATGGGCCATAACCCTGTAAGAGAGTAGATGTTGGTTCCTCAGCTTACACTAATTTCAGTGAAATTGAGTAAAGGTGGATTAATTAGGTCAGGAGCCTGTGCAGGCCAGCAGGCCCAAAGATTGCTAAACTAAAATGATCCTATGCTGCTATAAGGATGCCAGTTGTGACCGATGCACCCTAAACCATATAAAACAATGAAAAAAATGTGTCTCTAGAGTCTAATAGGTAGGAATCCCTTCTAGTGTGGTTACTAGTGTAATCAACCACACTAGTAGGGATTCCTACCTATTAAGGGGGCCTATTACCATTGGGCTCACCCCACGGATATACCTGATAAAGATCCTCTCCCGTGCCCCCCTCCTTCTGCGCTCATCTAAAGTCAGTAGTATAGCTATGAGCAAGGATGCCCCTGGCAGGTTGGCATACAGAATAATGTCCTGCAAGTGTGGCGGCTCGGCCCTAATGGTGTTGCTTTTGCTGACATGTAGACGGATTGTCTAATTTTAAACCTGCTTTTATTTGGTCTAATTTTAGACCGGCCGTGCAGCTGATAAGCACATTGTGTAGACTGCACCGCACAAACTTACTTTTGTGGATCGGCGTATCTCCCTCATTTGCATATTTGCATAGCAAATCAATGGTGTGTCTAGTGCAGTTTTGCACGCACGCTGCGCCCGTCTATCCAAATTACGTCGGTCTAAAAAATTTGGATTTCAGGCGTATATCGTTTTGGGGATACGGTGCATAGATAAGCCTGTGCATTTTTAGACTTACTCCTGCCTAACTCGTGATACTCCGAAGTAAGTGCTTTGTGAATCTGGCCATATACCTTTTATCAGGCTTAAAGTGCCCCTGGACCACCCATCCACCCTTAATGGGTTCAAACTGTGGATGGGAGGGGGCACGTGAGAGGAAAGATAAATAGATAAAATATGAGAAAGCTAAAGTCCCAAGAAGATAAATATAATTATCGTGACATAGAAAAAAAGGAGCATACATCTCCTTTACATTATTTCTGAAATACCTGAACTGACCCTAAAAAAAATGGGTCGTATTTTCAAAGGAATTTATTAACCACTTTAGCCCCGGACCATATTGCTGTCCAATGACCAGAGCACTTTATGTGATTCGGCACTGTGTCGCTTTAACTGACAATTGCGCGGTCGTGCGACGTGGCTCCCAAACAAAATTGGCGTCCTTTTTTTCCCACAAATAGAGCTTTCTTTTGGTGGTATTTGATCATCTCTGCGGTTTTTATTTTTTGCGCTATAAACAAAAATAGAGCGACTATTTTGAAAATAATGCAATATTTTTTACTTTTTGCTATAATAAATATCCCCCAAAAATATATAAAAAAAACTTTTTTTTCCTCAGTTTAGCCGATACGTATTCTTCTACATATTTTTCGTTAAAAAAATCACAATAAGCGTTTATTGATTGGTTTGCGCAAAAGTTATAGCGTTTACAAAATAGGGGGTCGTTTTATGGCATTTTTATTAATATGTCTGGCGGCGATCAGCATTTTTTTCAGTACTGCGACATTATGGCGGGCACTTCGGACACTGTTGACACATTTTTGGGACCATTGGCATTTTCATAGCGATCAATGCTATAAAAATGCATTGTATTACTATAAAAATGCCGTTGGCAGTGAAGGGGTTAACACTATGGGGCGGGGAAGGGGTTAAGTGTGTTCCTGGGTGTGTTCTAACTGTATGGGGGGGTGGGCAGACTGAGGGAAATCACTGATTTTCTGTTCATACATTGTATGAACAGAAAATCAGCGTTTCCACCGCTGACAGGAACGAGAGCTTTGTGTTTACACACAAAGCTCCCGTTCCCCACTCTGTAACAAGCAATCGCGTGTGCCCGGCGGCAATCGTGATCGGGACTCGGGGGCGAGCGGGGGGCGCGCGCCGGCCGCCGGCGTATAGAGCGGACGTATAGCTACGTGCTCTCGCGTAGCAGTGCCACCGTCCCGCAGTAATATGACGGCAGGCGGTCGGCAGGTAGTTAAGTAAATAGCCCAAACTCTAAATTATATATTCAGACAATTAGAGAAAAAAAAAAGACATAAATTTACTTGTTGATAAATAATAAGCAGAAAAAAAAGGAAATTGCTAAGAAAAGAAGGTGAGGAAGAAGTGAGAAAGAAGAAGAGGAAAGAAGAAGGTAAGATAAGAGTAGGATTCTCTATCGAAGGTGGCCCAACCCCAGCCCAAAGAATAAAAAAAAAACACTAAGAAAAATTAAATAAATGGCACAAAAAAGAAAACATTTTTTGAAATAACAAATAATAGAGCATTATGATAATGTGATGAAACTAAAGAAACCAATTGTGTTTGTACAAGCATCCCCTGTTTTAGCTATTTATAATATTGTTCTTGAGGGCATATAAACCTAATACAAATGTTTTGTTACTAAAAAATATACAGTGCTGTATAAGATTGACCCAAAACCCTTTTGTTTCCTTTTAAGGCTAAAACATTGATCATCCCACATAGACAGTAACAGAACAACGGGAGATAAGGGAAGAGTCAGCAGGAGATCTAAGGCCTCGTACACACGAGGTAATTCATTTGTTCAAATCGGTCGGACCGACCGATTTGAACAAATCTGTCTGTTTGGATTTTGGTTTGCTCGCGTGTACACACGAGCAAACCAAAATCCCCTCCAGCAGACAGCGCGCTGACGTGTCGCCGCCACGTCACCGCACCAGGAAGTAAAACACTTCCACGCATGCGTCGAAATCATTCGGCGCATGTGCGAGAAGACATGTCTGCTGGTTAGCGTACTAACCAGCAGACATGTCGGGCGGATGGGTTCCCAGCCGACAGATTGGTAAGCATGCTTTCAAATCTGTCGGCTGGCCAAATCCGTCGGCTCGCCCGTACACACGGTCGAATCTGTTTGCTGGGACGGTCTAGCAGACCGTTTCCAGCAGACAGATTTGATCGTGTGTACGAGGCCTTAGTCAATCAGTCATTATAATGTTATACATTTATTTATTTATTTTAAATATAGCTAAGTTACAAAAAAATAAATAAAAATAAATAACATTTGTGGTACTAATATAATTTAATATAATAAAATAATACGTATAATGCCACAAATGATGTGAAACCAAAGTAGAGACGGAATTAATGAATAAAATCATAAGCAAGTCTCTTGCTGTGGTTGAATCTGAAGTGGATAAAAAAAAAAAAAATTGTGGTAGTATAGTGTATACTGTATGATTAAAAAATAAATAAAATCCTTAACCAAAGTAAAAAAAAAAAAAAAAAATACTTGTTTTAAAGAGACCCAGTTGCTATAATTACCAGTGAATGAAAGCTTTACCTGCAAAGTTAGCAAATACATCTCTCATTACCCATGACATTGAACACTGTTCTACTGAAGAGAAATTGTTGTCAGAATTCTGTTTGTAAACTGCTGTTTACTGGTGTTTCCTATCCACTGCCTACCCCCCCCCCCTGCGCTCACTGGTTCTTCCCATGACCCCATGTCACAGTAGGGTTGATTTACTAAAACTGGAGCGTGCAAAATCTGGTACAGTGTAGCCAAACAGCTTCTCAGCTTGTTCAATTAAGCTTTGACAATGAGCCCTGGTTCACACTGGTGCGTTTTGACATGTGATTTGGCATGTCAAATCGCATGTCAAAACGGCGGATTTTGCCGCAAATTGCCGGCAATGGCACTGTCCTAATCGGCGCGACGCTGCATCTGCGGCATTGCACCGATTTCAAAAAGTAGTCTCTGTACTACTTTTTGCGATTTCAGCCTGCGATTTACATTGACATCTGTGCAGAAACCTGCACAGATGTCTCTGAAATCGCGGCTGAAATCGGGACTGCCGGGCGGGAGTGAAATCGTGCGAGGTCAGCTGAACTCGCACTGCTTCACTCAAACAGCCCAGTGTGAACCAGGGCTTAAACCTGGAAGCTAATTGGTATCTATGTGCACCTGCACCAGGTTTTTAGTAAATCAACCCCTGTGTCCTGTCCAGAAGTCAGTTTGTCAAATGAGTCATTTTTATTTATTGTACGTACATATCATTGTATGTTTGAACAATTCCATGACAAAATTTGCACATGTTATTATTATAAGACAAAACCACCATTAGGAGACAAAATACAGACAAATGCAAAATACATATTTTTTTAAAGTGGAGTTCCGCCCCCCCCCCAAAAAAAAAAAAACGTTAAATAAATTTAAATAAATGAATTGAATTTTTTTTTTTTATACTCACCTGAAAGGGCGGGTGGCTATGCGGAAGTAGCTCTTCTGCCTCCTTTTCCACCGCGGTGGATCTTCTACCTCATCCTCCGTTGCGGTATCTTCTGGTGAATGAGCCGCGCTGCCTTCTGGGAACTGTGTGTATCCCAGGAGGCAGCGCCCATTCACAAAGCGCCGTGCGAGTCATGCATGCGCAGTAGAAAAGGGCCAGTGAGTAAGGATGGAGGCGCCAGGACTGAACGATCGCAGTCGGGGGACCGACATCGCGGACGACTAGGACAGGTAAGTGTCCTTATTAAAAGTCAGCAGCTACAGTGTTAGTAGCTGCTGACTTAAAAAAAAATTGCGGGTGGAATTCCACTTTAACTGAGGCAGCATCTGAAAAACATGATATCAATCAAAAACAGGTCTGTAACTCACACTTCTCTCTATGTAATAAATATTCATAGTAGTAAATGTGACTAGAACTGTCCAAACTTTGCTTTAAATATACAAACTAATAGAGGGACCTGGAGCTTACCCAATACCTGCACCCAAGAACTGCATCCAAAGTTTATTTATTTTGTTTCAGTTACTCAGGAAGGGTTAAAACCTTTCATAATTTATTTACTGCTGTCTGTGTCTTTGTTCAAGAGAGTTCATCCTACATTCTGTCTTTATGATTGATATCAGATAGAATAAGAAGTAAGAAAAAAAGTCTCAAGAGTTCCCGTTTACTTACAATAAATCATCCAATAGGGACACAAACACCAATAAAAATGTTGTAGTAAAGTGAGAAAGGCCAAAGCGTACATAACTAAACCCAAAGCAAACATGGAATATATTGTAGCTTTCCAATCACTGGATGCAGTGGCTGCATTAGTTTTATTTTTTTTAACTTTTCTTCCTATTTTAATCTTGGGATTGGCCTGTAGCACACCTCCTGTATTAGGGTGGTTACATTAAATCAGAGGTCCGGCTTTAAAAAAAAAAAAATTAAAAGTCAGTTAACAAACACTGTAGCTGCTGACTTTTAATAAGCACACTTAACTGTCCAGATTGCCCGCGATGTCAGCCGCCCGGGGGCGATCCGTCAATCGTGGCTGGTCCCGGCGCCTTATGGCTTCACTGCCCGTTTCCTACTGCGCATGCACAAGTCGTGCGGCTCACACATGCTATTTGTGAATAGGAACACCGTCCAGTGTGTCCCAGAAGGCAGTGCACCTCCATTATCCAGGAGGCTTCGCGAGGAGGAGAACTAAGAACCACACCGCGGAAAAGGAAGAGGCGGATTAGGATTAGTAACAGCAATTTTTGGTAAGTATAACATTTTTTTTTTTTTTGTGAGCCTTTTTGGAATTTTTTTTTTCTTTTTTAGACTGGACCTCCACTTTAACACTGTATTTATGGAGGAGCAAAGTATTCATCCTCACATGGCATTATTGTCAATCAGTGGAGAGAGTGGTATTAGATGGAGTAGTAGATTTAGATGGGCTTCTCCTGAGTGAATAATAATTTAACTACTTAAAGGAACACTAAAGGTTTGTTTTTTATTAGATCAATTGATTGCTGTAAGCTAGAGCATTTAAATATCACTTACCTTGTTTTTCCTTTTGACCTCCAAAATACAGTAAACCAGGTTTGAAAATGCCACCAGCATCTGAGCCGTTTTGTATGGTGGAAAGCAGAATGTGCTCACCCCCTCCCTATGACTACAGCCCTGCATGAAGATGCTCTCCTATCCCTCACAGGCATGGAGGCTAAGCCTAATGGGAACTGTAGTTCCCATTAGGCCGTGATGTAGCAAGAATGAATGGGCACCGCAAACCTGGAAGTTAGTGAGAATAACGATTCAGGAGTGCTGGAGGTGAATAAAACAGCTCGATTTCAACAGGTATCAAACTAGTTATAATGCAAAATATTACTTTTTACTAGGGCTGTTACTGATCAAAATTTTTGTGTTCGATTAATCGTTTTTTTTTTTATCGATTAATCGACTAATTTTGATTAATTACAACGCACATAGAGATTCCCAGTGCAGCTCCCAACAACTGGAATAATGGATAGCAGGATACAAAAAAACCACAAAGGCAGCGCTCGATGGAAAAAGCATTAAAACTTTTATAGTCTTCAAGTAGGTAACACAATAAATATTGCACTGGAGATAAAATCGATGTAGCTACATAAACTGTAAAAATGGTGCAAGTAATACCAAACGGTACCAAAAACAGTCATAATAACATGTAGCCAAGTATGATACTGGTATAAAAATGTGTACAACGATACTACTGCTGAATCCAGATGAGGAGAAGTTAACATCAGTCCGTCGGCATGTAGATATCCCATGAAGGGAATTATCACAACTCCCAATGGATGGTTGTAGAATCCCAGGTTGATAGAGGGACGTGTAACAGCCCTTGCATGTGGCAGATAGTAAGGTCCCCCCGGCATGCAGATATGAAGGCACAGCAAAGGAGCCCTTCAGATGGACACGGTAAGCCCGGCCGGTGTCCGTGACATTACCGGATCTCCAACAGAACTCCCTGAAGGCCCAGAAGCCGGCGGAGAGATGAGTACCAATCAAAAGAGTTTTAATCGATCAAAAAGATTTTGATCGATCAAAGAAATTAAAGATTAATCGATCGATTAAAAGTTAATTTGCACAGCCCTACTTTTTACTTAATCAGCTACTGTCAGACTTTAATAATTAATAATTAAGAGGAAAATATTTTTGTCTTTACAACTCCTTTAAGGACCGATTCTCTTTTTGACACTTGTTTCTTTTTTTTAAGTTAAAATCTTTTTTTTTTTTTTTTTGGAAAATTACTTAGAACCCCCAAACATTATATATTTTTTTCAGACATCCTAGATAATAAAATGGCGGCTGTTGCAATACTTTATGTCACACCATATTTGCGCAGCGGTCTTACAAGCATTTTTTTGGGGGGGAAATACAATAAGACAACCGTAAAGTTAGCCCAATGTTTTTATATATTGACTAAGTCACGTGCAGAGTGACGCAACGTGTGGGGGAGGAGCCTAGTTAAGCGATCGACGGACATCTGTTCACATGAGGAGATCGCTATACTGATCGACAAACAAGGCTACATTTGAAGCTGTTTTTGATCGGCGGTTGCGTGAGTGTACCTGCAAATACATGTTTCCCTGTGACCCACAATATTTGCACCATATCTTGTCTCCTTTCTTTTCATGAGCTGTGTCATCGTGAAGCACTAAAGCACCAGCTGGAGCTAACAAGCACTGTGCATACTACCAGATTTTACATAGGATTGTTCCTTCTCAGCTTCGGTCTATTCACTGATCACTATTTGGAAGGAGGGAGGCGTTTTGTGTGTTTTTTGTCTTATTAAGGACATTATTTATACGCTCTTGTTTATTTATATGCACCTATTTATATATATTTTGTTTCTTAAATATTTCCTTCACATTGCACTGGATTGATACCGTTATCCTAGTTGGATACAATTTGGTATCGTTTGGCACATGATATATACTGTTTTAACAGCAACAAATATTGGTATATTTCTTTATATAAAACCGTATTTATTGGCGTATAACACGCACCCTAATTTTAAGAAGGAAGTTTCAGGAAAAAAACTTTCCACAGCCCCTTGCGTATAACACGCAGGCACAGTTTACCCTCTATTTTCAGGGTAAAAAAGTGAGTGTTATACACCAATAAATACAGTATATATTTTATATATTGTGAAAGATAATGTTACACTGACTAAATTGATACCAAACATGCCATGCTTCAAAATTGTTGATGAAATGGCAACAAACTTTGACCCTTAAAAATCTGCATAGGTGACGTTTAAAAATGTACACAAGTTACATGTTTCGAGTTACAGAGGAGGTCTAGTGCTAGAATTATTGATCTCTCTCTCTCTAACAATAACGCCAATACCTCAACTGTGTAGTTTAAACACCTTTTCATATGCGGGTGCGGCTTACGTATGCATCCGTTTCTGCGTGTGAGCTTGTTGGGACGGAACGCTTTAAATTTTTATTTTTTATTTTTAAACTGTCCTTTTAAAAAAAAAAAAAATGGGTCAATTTCATTCTTATTACAAGGAATGTAAAATTCCTTATATTAGAAAAAATCATGGCTGGACCTCTTAAATTCGAGATCTGGGGTCAAAAATACCTCAGATCTAACATTAACACTAAAATGCAATAAAATGCAATAAAAAAAATGAAATTCCCCTTTAAGACCATTGGGTGGAAGTGACGTTTGATGTCGCTTCCGCCATTCAGTGTTATGGACCCGAGCAGGGGCCATCTTTCCCTCACTTGGCTCCATGCCGACATCTCCGGTAAGCGCCAGAGTTAACGGGAAAGTTGCACGAGGAGGGGCCCTCTCCCGCCCCCGATAAAAGTGATCTTGGGGCCAATCCACCACGGAGACCACTTTTATTTGAAAGCCAGCCACTCACCGTTGTTGAAAACTATTCTCTGCAATAACAACGCTATTTAGCGTCAAAGTGCCGACGTACAATGACGGCGATTTGCGAAAAGTGCTGAACTCCAGCTAGCATTATTTAAACAGCATAGCAATATTTTTCTCTTCTTAAAGCTTTTACAAAAATGAAAAAAAAAACTGACCATTGTAAGCACCCATGTCTGTGTTCAATGGTCTGCCTCAACCCCTTAACTGGAATATTTGCTGGACAACTTGGTCTTGTAATAGAAGTTGAAAAACAACAGACTTGCAGGTCAGACTGCCAGGTACTAAGGCTGGATTCACACCTATGCATTGTAAGTGCTTTTTGCATGTTGCAGATTTGCACTACAGAACATGTTCCATAGGAAACAATGTTAAATGGACTGTAGTGCAAATCTTAAAAAATGCAAAAAGCACTAAAACTGGATAGGTGTGAATCCAGCCTAAAACAATTTTACATTGGGAACTAAGACTTCCGTGTTATTGCAGGTTACAGAATGCACCATGTATTTTTTTTTTTTTAACCCTAGTTACACTTTACAAACCATCATTCAGGATTTTGTTGCTGGTTATTGCCACAGGATAGAGATTGCCCCCCCCCCCCCACTCCTTGTCAAGTTTACAGGCCTCATAAAAAAAAAAAACAGAAAGAGAAGATAAATCCCCTCTCTCAATAACACGGAAGTCTTAGTTCCCAATGTAAAATTGTTTTAGGCTGGATTCACACCTATCCAGTTTTAGTGCTTTTTGCATTTTTTAAGATTTTCACTACAGTCCATTTAACATTGTTTCCTATGGAACATGTTCTGTAGTGCAAATCTGAAACATGCAAAAAGCACTTACAATGCATAGGTGTGAATCCAGCCTTGTGAGATTTAGGTGTGAATCCATACATAGGTGTGAATCCATACATTGTGAGATTTTAAATAATGTAATGTTCTGAACATTACATTATTTAAAATCTCACAAAAAAAATTCAGCATAAAATATTTAAAACCTAACAAATGTGAAGCAATGCACTGTCACCTTTGCTTCCATAATGCTATGGGCTGGGTGTTTAGTGTGCCCCAGCGCCTTTAAGGAGGGGTGGGAACTCTCCAGGATATCTGCCCTACACCTGTCCATTTAAGTGCATGTGCTTCCATTGTTGAAGACTCACAGAAATTAGAGTTTAGTTCCACAGAAAATGGGGTGCCTTGCCCTGACTCTGTGGCTTACGCATGTATTTGCAAATGTGTGCAACTAAACCCCTGTTTTTTTTTTTGTTAAAAATGTTGGACAGGTCAATTTGGTTGGTCGCAGGCTGGTCGGTAAGTTGAGCTTGGATTTTTTTTTTTACATAAGTGTGTCTTATTTAAACAATGCATCTTACACATGAGGGGTTTTACATTCTGGAGATATGGTCATCTCACTGTAACTTTTGGGAAAAATCAACCAACCCCACACCAGGTGCTTCCCAAAAGGCCAATCCCTGTTATTCCAATAAGAAAATTAATTTTAAAATATTGTATTTGAAATTTTCAAAAGATCTGTATTTCTCATATTTAACAACAAATAATTACTATGTATGTTTGTAATTTCTACAATATGTTTGTTTTTTCTACAAGATTACTTTTGTCACAACAAATGTCTGTTTGAAAAAGTAGACTTTGTTCCAATAAAAGCATTGTATGAATGTCATGACTTAAAAAGGGAGAGTATAGCCTCAATTAGACTTGCGTAAGTGGTGTGTAGTGTGCCATCATCCAGAATACGTATTGAAAAGATTGGGACCAATAGAGGAGGAGGGGAAGGCTGCTTGAGACCTATCACCTATTAATCATCAATGGTCAAACAGTGGTGTTGACTAGGATTTTAGGGGCACTGATAAAAAAACATAAGATCGTATAAAAAGATATACTTTTTTTAACATAAAACATATTACACATTTAAAAACAAAAAGAGGGAAAACAGGCCCCACAGATCAAGAAGGCACTGTACTTAAACAAAACCATCAAAAAACCATCAAAAACCTCGACCGGTTTTGCCCTCTTCAGGAGGGTCTATAAAATATATAGGAAGATAGGAAAGGTACAATAAAGACAAGCAAATTAGATACAATAAATACTATAATATAAAAATCAAGCAATAATGAGATGTCAGAAGAGTCGCGTCAGCTCACCTAGGCTGGTACACAGATCAGGCTTGGGCTCGAAGAACCCCCTCTAAAATCCTAGTCAACACCACTGTTTGACCATTGATGATTGATAGGTGATAGGTCTCAAGCAGCCTTCCCCTCCTCCTCTTTTGGTCCCAATTTTTTCAATGCCATGACTTAGGAATCTGCTACCATTATTGGTGGAGTGGCTGGCTAGAACCTGGTTTAGCAGTTGGGCAGATGGTGGTGAAAGCCACAGAATGGAAATGGAGGTCTTGGCAGGTCACTCACTTAAAGGTCGTGAGACCCCTTAAAAGGGCTGAGGCACAGAATCTAAGATACTGCCCTGTCTGCACCAGAGCTTCTAGTGGCGAAGATGCTGCGCTGATATCAAAGTTGCGGTCCTCCAGCTTACCCAAGCATGTCACAATGAAGAGCAGATGAGACACTCTTGCAGCACTGGGAGCAAATCAAGTCCGATGGTTTGCTGTACACACGATCGGACTTTGCACCATCGGACTTTTGTTGCCTGAAAGTTGGTCCGTTCGCAGACCCAACTTTTTGTCCGATGAAAGCCAAAAAAGTTGGTCCGATGGAACGTACACACGGTCGGACAAATGCGAAAAGTGACGGATTTTGATGTTGGTTGGGCAAAAGTCCGACCGTGTGTACAAGCTTTAGAGAAGGTGGAGGGCAGGGCTGCTGCTAACAGCCCCCCCTCCCGGAAATCTCAAATCACTTAAATGCTATTGTTGCAATTATATGCTTTTGCTTTTTTCTCTTTTATATTGTGGAATGGCAATTTTACATTGCGAGACCACATTGCAACTGTAAGCCAATTTGGCTTCAAGGAGCAGAGTGGCCTCATTGAACTTAATGAGAAGTTTGACAGGTAGTGCTTTCTGTCAAACTCTGCAGCCTGCCTTAAAATTGTCGCAGCTATGCAGTAAAGCTTTGCAGTCATGGAATATACGCTGTATACAGCCCTGTCTGACTATATGCCAGCGGGCTTCTGCGAAGGGGCATGATCAAAATAGGGTTGTCATCTCCCGATCAGTGCTCATAGTCAATGGCTGAGCAAGCTGACCTGAGTGTCCTGGCGAAGGGGGGGGGGCAGTCCCCCGGTCAGAGCACAATAGAACAGCAAGGGAGATCACTGTACTAACATAAGATTGTTAGTACATCGGCTCCAACCTAAAAAATATATATATATACATTTAACGTTTTCTGAATGTGTGACAAAGTGCTCAGGTAATTGGCATTTTGCAGTGCATTTTGGAAATGCGCTACAAATGCTCATAGCACTTGTGGTGCCATGAATTGTTAATGGCACCCCAAATGCGATTAGCAGACTTGCAATTTGCCATGTGGCAAAGCCTTAAAAGGTTCTAGAGCCTCAAATTCAAGTGAAAGGGCTAGTCTGTGTTTGAAAAACAAGTGTAGCACTACCCCGAAGGAGCTGCTGGTTTGTTTTGGGTGGCATGTTACCTCATGGCTCCTCCGCCGTCTAAGGGTGTATGATGGATGTAGCATTAACGGAATGTCCACTTTTTCTGTGCTCTTTATTACCCAGCCGGGTAAAAACAATAGAACTTTGTGGTGATAGAAGAGTTGAAGTAGATTCAGGCGTATCAAAAGGGAAACAGTCCTGCTTCCAACAGCACTTAGTCTTTTTTGCCACTCCAGACTGAGTGGGTATAGCATACCTGGACAGGTCTCTCTCACTAACCTCGTAGCCAGAGTATCACTCGGAACTTAGAGGATAAGTCTCTGCCACAGACCCTCCTTGGTTTTGAGGTAGCGGAGGTAATCCTCCTTAAAAGACTTTACAGGTGACCGACTGACAGATGACTAACGTCCATCCTTTTAGTGTTCGGTTTCCTTGATTCCTGGTGGATTGTCGAGACCCTATTAGATTGCCAGCCTTTCTTGGCTCTCCTCAGATGGACTCCCCACCGAAAAGCTATCTCGCTTGGAATCTTCTCAGGATTGGGGACCCAATCGATTACGGGGCCCCGCCACAGCTTTAAATGTTCCGGACCAACATGGTCCTGGAACCAGGAACACCACGTGGCACGCGCACCCCAGCCTGGTAGGCCATTTTTCCAGGGCACCGTGATGCAATCACCCTGAAGGTGGGTGCCGCACTTGAAGAAGAAGGCCCCAGACCAATGGTGTTTGTCTCATAAATACCCTCCCCCAGCATGCACACTGAGGAGAAGCCCTCCTGATAGGCTGTTAGGAAAAAGCACCCAAACCTTGACTCCACTGCTGCCACCTATTGTCTTGGGGTGGGAACAGCACCCCAGGAACAACAGAGTAGGCCCACAGCACAGCCAAGCTTAAACAGAGACCCAATTTGAATAGATTAACTGGATCAGAGCTACTTAACTCTCTGATCACCCACTAAATTTAACAAAGCACCATTACTAGGAAGCAACTAGGCGCTACACAAGCAAAAAAAATCAAATTCTAGCAGGAATGTGTGTTCCTGCTACGTGAAGTATAATGGGGGCCTTAGGGGTGGTACATAGAAATGGCTGGGTAGAGATGTCTGTCAGCTGGAGAGAGAGATGTGATCACTGGCTCCTAGCTTCAGCACTGCAGTGGCAGCTACCTGCAGTTCTAGGTTGGCTCCATATTCAGCCCTCTCCAAAATCCTGAGGTTTCTGTTGCTTCACTCCACCGAAACCCCCACTCACCCCCTCCACCCAACGGGCACGGGCACCTGTCCTTGCTGTTTCAAATCAGGACACTTTGCAAATATGTAGTACTGATCCTCCTGCAGTGCTGCTGGAGGGAAAAAGCTGGAAGCACTGCAAGGGGATCCACAGGTGTCACAAGGTAGTACAGCTGGCTCTCCTGCTCTACCGGTGCTCAGGCCCCCCTTTTGAAGTGACAGGGATCAGAGTGCCCTACAGGAGGCCTATCAGCGGCTCTGGTAGAGGGTCCAACTGCTAGTGTATGGATGTGTTGCTTGAACACTAAGCACTCCACATACTAGCCTTTGAAAACAACGCCCCCTGTGGGATTGTCGAGAAACCTGCCGTTGCACCAAATGGAAAGTCCCAATGCTGGAGCCTGGAACAGGCAAGTTTGACAATGAAAATCAGCATATGTAAGAATCTTTGTGACGTATCATGTGACTGTCGTATTGTAATGGGTCCTATTGTGGTTTTAACCAGAAAAATATGTGAAAGCCAAAAAGAAAAAAAATAATTCTAATGAGAAAATAAGTATTATTTTATGTGTTCTTGGTGATCAATGATCACCTGCCACAAAAATTCCCCTATTCTGTATTTTTTTAAGATTTATTTTGTAGCATCCTTAATCAATTTTAATGAAAGTTATGTGGAATATTTTTTTTGGCAGCTCTTACCTCTTCACCTCCATTACAGCACAGGCAACACATTAGTTTTTTTTAATATTGTTTTCATAAAGGAGTTGGTTTAATGAATTGTTTATCTCTACTAGTTAATTAACCAAGCATATTTACAGGTTCATAAAGCATTTTTATGTATCTTTCCTGAAGTAAGATTTTTTATATAAATCATTTGCAGGTTAAAATGGTGTTATTAAAATATCACTAAGAGGCAGACAGATGGTCTAACATATTTCCAGCATGCTTGTTGTTGGCTTTGCTGTCCAATATTCCATAATCACATTACTTTCGATCCCATCATATGCAGCGGCTTTATAAATGATAAATATATTTATTAGTAGAAATCTGTTTAAATGTCATAAGCGTAATTATACATACAGATATACAAGCAATTGACAGATGCATTGGGCCTAATTTACAAAAGCATATACCCATTAGGGATGAGCTTCAAGTTCGAGTAGAACTCATGTTCGACTCGAACATTGCCTGTTCACCGAACAGCAAACTATTTGGGGTGTTCGCGGCAAGTTCGTGTGAACTTTAGAACCCTGTTAAAGTCTATGGGACTCAAAGTTTGAAATCTAAAGTGTTAATTTTTAAATCTAATATGAAAGTTATTCTAATAAAAAGTGTTTGGGGACCTGGATCCTGCCCCAGGGGACATGTATTAATGCAAAAAAAGTTTAAGGGACAGTTCTAAGCACAGGAAACAAGCGCTACTTTACAGGCATACTATACATCCCCCTAGGTACAAAATTTAAAGGAATATTTTAATTTTACTGTTTCACTTTAAGCATTATTAATATCACTGCTCCTTAAAAAACTGCAGTTTTTTAAAACTTTTTTTGCATTGATACATGTCCCCTGGGGCAGGACCCAGGTCCCCAAACACTCCCCTGGGGCAGGACCCGGGTCCCCAAACACTTTTTAGGACAATTAAAATTAGTACTTTAGATTTCAAACGTTCAAGTCCTATAGACTTTAACAGGGTTCTAAAGTTCATACAAACTTTTGGTCTGTTCGCAGGTTCTGATGCGAACCGAACCCAGGGGTGTTTGGCTCATCCCTAATACCCATTTGCCAGCATATCGATGTTCCAATACCCAGATCATAATCCTATAGTATTTACTATGTGTCCATGATACTATGCCCCAGTTTATTTTCTTTTTAAATGGTTATTGTCCTTTTGGTTATCAGCGTACAGTTTGCTAGATAAACTGATGGATCACATTTGCTGAGTGTGAGTAGGGATGAGCTGACGGATGTGCCTCTTCCCCCTTTTTTCTTCCCTTTCCCTCCCCCCATTCCCATACAAAACAGTTTAATATTCTGTATCGTGGCCCCCACATATGACCAAGTTAGCGTGTGCTGGCTTGATTATACACAAATGCTGGCAGAGAATTATGGCTTGATACGGATGGGTCTTGGTACATGTACATTCTGCCGTAGGAGTACTTACTTGTTTGTAGAAGGAGACCTTAAGGGTCCGGGGCATACTATACTGACCAGTTGACCAATGAGAATGAGTAAGGGGAAGTTGTTTTTATGTGGGATTTTTCCAGATGGTTTAGGGGAGGAGAGGAGAGAGAAAAAAAGGGGACGACGACCTAGAAAATGTTTATTAAACATGATTATAATCTGTATGTGTATATATGAGAAGACATATCTATATATGCATTATATATATATATATATTTATAAAGAGAGAGAGAGACTTATATCGCTTTACATGGCTATATGTTGTGGCATAGTTGTAACAGCTCTGTATGTGATTGGGAGGATTTGTCAGAACAGAGTGTTGACCTCTATTTCCTTGTTGAGGCCCCCAGGCGAGAGGGTATGCAAAGTATAAATCCAAAAAGTTTCACTCTGTCTGAGACGTTTGAAACACTCTGCCAGTGGGAACGTATCAGAGACAGACTCAATGACTCAAACCCTGAGGCCTTCAGAGGATTGTACGTGGTGTTTGAAGAAATGTCGGGGTACACTATGTAAGTCCTTACCGCCCTCTACCAACTGGTGGTATTCACCGAACCTTTTCCTGAGAGGCCGTATGGTTCTTCCAACATAGTGGAGACCACTAAATGAGGGCAAATGAGGCAGTATACGATAAATTCTATCGAACAGTTAAAAAAGCTAAGAATGGGGTAGGTTTTACCTTTTATTGTGAATGCCTTCTGCCCGTGGTCAACATGCTTGCATGTCAAGCATCATGCCTTTCCGACACTGGAACATGCCGACCAAGGGAATAAGACACATAGTACGTGTCGGAGCACAGGGAGGCGGTTTAAATTTACTGGGAGCTATGGGATTTTTTATATTTCTGGCTTTTCTATATGAGAATTTGTTTTTTTTCGGAATGGCATGTCGCAACTGAGGATCCTCCATTAAAATGGACCAATGTTTGTTTGGTGTGAAATTGGGTGACGAATCGAACCGGTTGGGCTGCAGATGGTTTATCGTCTTTAGGTTGTACAATTGTATCGGACAGATAGTAGTTGAACGCTTCTTCTACAAGTTTAGACGGGAAAGCCTTTTCTGCAAATTTTTGCTTCAGAAGGGACCCTTGTTCTGTGTAGTCTGTTATGGTGATGCAGTTCCTGCGGAGGCGGCAGAACTGGCTTTTAGGAATATTGTTGATCCACCTAGGATGATAGCAACTATGGGCCAGATTCAGGTAGATGGGCGCTTCTTTACTGTGGAGTAACGTTTCTCATTTACGTTACTCCGGCGAAACTTTAGCAGCAAGTACTGTTATTCACATAGCACTTGCTCCTAAAGTTGCGGCGGCGTAGCGAAAATAAGCCGGCGGAATTCAAATTGGGCGGGTAGGGGGCGTGTATTATTATAACTAGGCGCGATCCCGCGGCGAACGTACTGCGCATGCGTCGACTGTCAGTGCGCATGCTCCAAATTCTGTCAGTGAACGTCAATGACGTCAATCCCCATTCACGGACGTTTTACGCAAACGACTCGAAAAAAATTTTTTCGACGCGATGACGACGGCCATACTCAACATAGGATACTCCACTAGGGGGCTGCTTTATCTTTACGCCGCGTATCTCTTACGGAAACGTCGGAAAGTCACTGCGTCGCGCCCGAATACGATCGTGAATTTCCGATTCCCGCTGATTAACATATTCTCGGCGTTAATCAGCGGGAACGCCCCGCGCGCCATTTTTAAAATTGAAGTTACGATAAGACGGCGAAATACAATTACGCCGCTCGTATAGGAACTCCAACCCGGCGTTTCTTGTTTTCTGACTACAGAAAACAGAAACGCCTGCTCAAAGTGAGAGTTAGGCTGGAGTATCACTGATACTCCAGCCTAACTCTACCTGAATCTGGCCCTATGATGATTCAGGTAGGAGTTTCCAGCTGTGGGCTTATAGTAATTTTTGGAACATATTTGGCCTCCTTTGTGATATAGTGTGAGATCCAAAAATGATAACTGTTCGAAATCGTGCTCTGAGGTGAATGTTAGACTGAAGGTGTTTGTAATACAATGTTGGAGGAATTCGATGAAGAGGGACTCTGGGCCATCCAAGATGACAATTATGTCATCTATATACCTCCCATAGAAAATAATATGGGAGGTATATGGATTGTTGTGCCAGATGTAGTTGGCTTCCCAGAGTCCCATGGTGAGGTTGGCATAGCTGGGGAAAAATTAGCCCCCATGGCTGTGCCTTTCATCTGTAAATAGAAATCTCCATCGAACTCAAAATAATTGTGTGACAAGCAGACCCCATCTCTAATGTACGCAAGCGCCCAGAGGCGATTCAGTTCGCATGTGCCGCGCTATATAAGTTTTTCATTCATTCATTCATTCATTCATTCATTCATATGACGGAAGATTTTATGCAAGTGGCTGGAGAAACTGGTCGTATTGTGAAATTGGACTGGTTATACTGTCCATAGCTGTGACTATTGGCCTGACAGGTGGGGTGGTGGTGTTTTTGTGATTTTTTTTGTGAATTTTGGGTATGTGATAGAAATATGGAGTATAAAAGAAATCCCTTGCTTTTTTGGTCAGTGTGGTTGCTTCAACCATGAAGTTTGGTAAAGGGTCAGACTGAAGTTTAATGTATGTTGTGGTGTCTGACGGCGGGCTTCCAAAAGATAATCCCATACAAAACAGTTTAATATTCTCCCGTGGGTATGTCTGTGTATGTGCATCTATATGCATGCATGTATGTGCATGCTTGCACATGCAGAGATGCAGGTATATACAATAATGCCTTCCATTCTTATTTATGCATGTGCGTACATGTGCACATGTGTGTGTGTGTGTAAATTTGTTTTTATTACCAACACCCTTTGCGTATAATCTCTACATTATTTGTTGCCCATTCATGCTTTTGTTCATTGTTCCTCATAGGTAATTGTATACTTGTCTGTTTTGCTGCTGTAATTTGTCATATTGCTGTACATGCATGCCATCCGGGCTAACAGGGACATTAGGACCCAGGAGCTCTGGTGCATAAAGTACAAAAGCCCAAACCAAACATGGCCCCCGTTAGGCTTGAGAAAGGAGCGCATGCTCTGTAAACGCGTCGCCTATTGGCTCCCTACATCACCCGGAAGTACCGTCATCCACCTGTTCCAGCCTCCACCTGGAATTGATGTCCCAGTGCGACAGAGACACAGGAAGCGTCGACTTCCACCGATGCCACCCGCTCCGCAACACAGCCACATATAGTGACTCTCTTGGACATTCCCTGGTGATACATGATACATTCTCTCATCTCACCTATGTTTGTGAGTACCCTTCCTGTTTTTACTCAATAAATATAACACAACATATTGCACTTAGAGTGGCGCCATTGTGCTTTCTCCCCAGCTGACTTCAGATACGCATCATGCCAAAAATGAACTAAAAGGACTTTTTCTTTTAACAGTCTTAAGATTAAACCAGGTCGCAGGAGCTCATCCGCTTTTCATTTGTTTTTAGTTACGCTTACACCGCTGCTGGTGCTAGCGCCTACTCTCTTCTATTTGGACAAACTAACCAAACGTTTCTAAACTGCAAACATGCTGGGTTCATGTCAAACTCATGTTTAACCCAAACCTGAGCAGTGGATGTTACACATAATATAAATAGAAAGTTGACTGCAGTAAAAAAGACAGTTGATTTACATGACGAGTACATATTTTGTTAGGCAAAAGAATGTACAAAGAAAAGTCTTTTTTTTTTTTCCTTCTGCACATGATTTTAACTTCACGGTGATCACATACATTCATTTAGCTAAGTGAAAAATATACTCTTTTAGTAAATCACCATTAACGTGTTTTTGGGAAATTAATCTTACAAACATATAGTAAATACTGATTACATGTAGCTCTGCACTAGCTGTTACAGTGGGATAGATTGTCCTTCTAAAAAATGTTGTCATTTTTTTTTTACTTGTCTAAAATTCCATTCTTTTAGTCCTTAAGTGCAACTTCTCTGCCTCTCCCCATAAACAGTGCAGAACTGTAGGTGTTACTGCTCTATCTCCTTGTGCAATGAGCATGCCTATATGGTGCATTTGTGTTGCATGCACTGACGTCATCAAGGGGGCGAATGGAGAATGCAGAATCTGGTGCAGCTCTGCAGAGAAACTAATGAATGAATGAATGAAAAACTTATATAGCGCAGCACATGCGAAGTAAATCGCCTCTGGGCGCTTGTTGTTCCTGTCTCCTTTGAGATCAAAAGAGATGAGTCTTAATCTTTCTCCTGAAGACCAAGTAGTTCTCCTCCAGCCGAATACTCGCTGGTAAGGCGTTCCATAGTTTGGGACCTTGGACAGCAAATCTCCTATCACCTTTGGACTTGTATCTGCCTTTCGGTATCTGAAGCCGATTTTGATTGGTGGATCGTAGAATACGATTGGGCTTGTGAACTTTTAATTTTTCGCATAGATAATGGGGAGCATTCCCATGGATACATCTATGCGTTAGACAGAGAGCTTTAAAGGTGATTCTGTCTTGAACTGGAAGCCAGTGAAGAGATCTCAGTGAAGGTGAGATGGATTCCCAGGGTTTTTTCCCAGTCACAAGTCTGGCGGCCGTATTTTGAACGACTTGAAGACGAGCGATTTGGTACTTGGGGAGTCCGAGGTAAAGGGCATTTGCATAGTCCAGTCTGGAGTTTACAATTGCTCCCACCACGACCGCTATGTCTTTCTTGGGAATAAATGGCGTGAGTCTGCATAGTAGGCGCAGCAGATGGTGAGACCCGCTGACTACTGACCCTATTTGTGCGTTCATTGTCATGTCGGAGTCAAAGATGACCCCAAGACTTTTGACTTTGGCGCTAGGGGTGATGATTTTGCCCAGAATGGGCGGGGGGATCCAGGTTGTTGTCGCTTGATTCCTACGCTTGGCGTGAAACAGAATAAGTTCTGTTTTCGCTCCATTGAGTTTGAGATAACTCTTTGTCATCCAGTCCTCTACCAAAGAGAGGCATGTCTCTAGGTTGAGGTGGTGATCCTTTTTATTGCAAATGCGGAAGTACAGTTGCGTGTCGTCTGCATAAGAGTGATATAGCAGTTTTTGGCTGCTTATGATTTCGAAAAGAGGACGCACATAAATGTTGAATAACATTGGCGACAGGGGAGATCCTTGAGGGACCCCGCACGATAATGTGCGTTGTTCAGAAGAGAAGGGTCCTAGCTTCACTGTTTGCGATCTGTTTTCCAAAAAAGAGGAGAACCAGGATAGATCGCTTTCTGCGACTTTGGCTATTTTAGCCAGTCGAGACAATAACAGCTTGTGATCAACTGTATCAAAGGCTGCGCTTAGGTCCAGCAGAACCAGAAGAGAAGATTCTCCTTCGTCTGCGGCCTCGAGAACGTCGTCCCATATCTTGAGCAATGCTGTTTCCGTCCCGTGTCCGGGACGGAATCCTGATTGAAATGGGTCGAGTAAGTTATGGGTATCTAGATGCTGTTGCAGCTGCTGTACCACTGTTTTCTCCATTACCTTGGAGAGAACAGTTAGGCCTGTTATGGGGTGCCAGTTGAGTGGATCCTTAGGATCCAAAGTGGCTTTCTTCAAGATAGGTTGAATGAAGCCCTCCTTCAGCTGGGAGGGCATTTTGCCCTCCCTGAAGGATTGGTTAATAAGCTGCGTGACAGGAGGTGCCAGGATGTCGGCGCATTCCTTCAGCAGTTTGGTGGGGATAATATCATTTGGCGCAGTCAGCTTACATGTTTTATTGTCAAAGCTTAACAACTTCAGCCCCCTGGAAGGTTTTACCCCCTTAATGAGCAGGCAATTTTCTTTTGGTGGTATTTGATCAGCTCTGCGGTTTTTATTTTTTGCGCTAGAAACAAAAAAGAATGTACATTTTGAAAAAAAAAATAATAATTTACTTCCTACTATAAAATATATCCTATGATTTTTAAAAAAAAAAATACAATGTCTTCATCAATTTAGGCCAATATGTATTCTTCTACATATTTTTGGTAAAAAAAATCCCCAATAAGCATATATTGATTGGTTTGCGCAAAAGTTTTGGTTTGCCTACAAAATAGGGGATATATTTATGGCATTTTTATTTATTTTTTACTTGTAAAGGTGGTGATCAGTTATTTTTAGCGGGACTGCGATATTGCGGCGGACAGATCGGACACCTAGCTAACACTTTTGACACTTTTTGGGAACATTATTACAGTGCTAAAAATATGCACTGACACTGTATAAATGAAACTGGCAGGGAAGGGGTTAACATCATGGGCGCTCAAAGGGTTAAGTGTATTCCCTAATTGTGTTTTTTATTTACTGTGGGGGAATGGGCTCACTGCATGAATACTAGACATGTGCAGACTGGAATATTTTGTTTCATTTATTCGTTTTGGTTTGGAAAATAAATTTAGTTACTCCCGAAAATCGTTTTGATTTATTTAGTTTTTCGTTGGGGAATAGCTTTCGTCCGAAAATCCAATAATACTTGGTTTCTGTCGAATGGTCAAAAGAATATTCGAAGGAACGTCAAATCTTTACGTCGAATCGTACATTTCCGTTCGAATATTCCGCCTACAAGAATTCTAATGTTGTATGACTAGTAATAATGTGGAATCTATTTTCTCATACATCGAAATCCATTCTCTGTAATGTGGAATCTATTATTTCTATAGTGTCAAATCTTTTTTCTATGAGTGAAAACTGTAGCGCTAATACGGGAGTCCCATACAGGGTTTCCCAATGTGATTTAAGAAGTAGGTAGCTCTGACCATACTATTCCAAAAACCGAAGGTGAAAAAATATTTCAAAATTCACTTTCAAAAAATTTATATTACCCTCTAAGTGGCCTCTATATATGTCCTCAAGATTCGTGAGTATTCAAACTCATTTATCAAGACAGGTAATAGGAAGGCAACTACTGTGAGTAAGTAACAAAATCATGCAAACTGTGAGCATATAATAACACAAAAAGCAACTTTTGTAACTTGTGACAAAACCATGCGATATGAGAGCATATAATGACACAAAGTCCACTGTGAATAATTTGGGGTCACCGAACATGTGAGAATTTTAGTCCCAACACTTATTAAGAGTGACACACATGTCTTCCTTGTTGGTCAACTTAAATGCAGTGTATGGTTCAAGAAGTAGTCTTCACACTTTGCACAAATACAAATGGATGGGTACCCTTATCGGATGAGATGGACCCTCACCTCACCATATGGCAGGGGGTCTTACGAGCTTTTCTAGACCGATTGTCTAGTCTGGATATCACCAGGATTGTAGTCCTAGGTACGGGTAATTCCCAAGGTGCATCGGTGTCCACAGGATGGAAATTCACACTTTGGTAGTGCCCAGCAGCGGCTCTTCTTTCATCAGGGGGGTGATAAAAAACAAACAAACAAGCGATTAAGCCACAGTTTTACTGCCCCCTCCCAAACGCTTTTAATAAGTGTTCAGTTGCTGCTTCCAGGAACAGTGTAAACCTACAAAGGTTTGTTCAGGGTGTTCAGGCACTTCATGTATACAGTACCATTCTATAATGTCAAATCTTTTTCTTATAATGTCAAATTTTTTCCCTATAATGTCGAATCTCTCTAAATCGAATTTTTACCGTAACGAAAACGAAAATAAAGCATTTTTTATGTTGGATCTTTTGGTTTTCGTTTCTTGCGCTTTCGTTATCGTTTGTTAAAATGATAAAATGAAAAAAAAAAAAAAAGATTTTCGGACGAAAATGCATTCTAACGACAACGAATGCACATGTATAATGAATACTGTGATCTATGTTCCTGATTAACAGAAACACTAGATCACAATGTCCATGCCTGATAGCACGGCAATCTCCTTTTTTGCATTGGCAGACCGCTGTTCTGTCTCTGTGGGGAGTGATTGCTGGTGGCTGGTGGACATTGTGATTGGCTCCACCTGTGGCCCCCCAGTGGCTATTGACAAAATCACATACTGGTACATGTTTTGCACAATAGATCCACCTTTTTGCACTATGGTAGGTGGTCGGAAAGTGGTTGAACAAGCTGAAGTGCACAGCTGCGCCAGATTCTGAGTGCTCCAGTTTTAGTAAATCTCCACCAGAATGTCTCTGCTGACAGCAGAACACTTTTATAATCCAGGCTTTCACCTAAAGTGATCCTGTTGTGACCAATACATTTCCAAAGTTTCTACAAAGAAAAAAAGTGAATATTTATTTTTTGCTGTTCAGTAAATTCCTTCTTTAAAGTCCTCAAGGAAACTGATTTTTTCAGGATTGTTGATCACCTGATTTCTCAGAAGCTCTCGCTAATACCTCCTGCTGACATATCCTGCATTGTAGCGTAGTCAGCAGGAGGAAAACGTAAGAGTTGAGTTGGACCTATAAGATGGACCCTCTTGAAAGTGTTGATTTGCCTGAAAACTTCAGAGGATGATTTTTGCTGAAGGAAGCAGCTTTCTGGTGGCACAGGTAGCATAAAATAACCATTATGTCATAACAGGGCCACCTTAAATGTGTGGCAAGTTTGACTTTCTTGATGAGAGGAAATCATAAGTAAAAAATCGTCCTCACACTGCCACCAAAGTACAACTTTATACTATCTTAAAAGCTTTTTGCTTTAAAACACAACCAATAAAAAATTTAAAAAATCGAATTTCTTCATCAATTTAGGCCAGTATGTATTCTGCTACATCATTTTGGTAAAAAAAAAAAACATCCCAATAAGCGTATATTGATTGGTTTGTGCTAGGTTATTGTTTCTACAAACTATGGGATATTTTTTCTATTTGTAATAAAAAAATAAATAAATCCTTGTAATGATGGCAATCAGCGATATACAGGCAATCTCCAAGTTACAAATGGGTTAGGGACTGTAGGTTTGGTCTTAAGTCGAATATGTTTGCAAGTCGGAAAAGCATGCATCGTTTTTCCGATGTTCCGTCAAATGTGCCCGCTGTCGAAAAAGGTCCCATCGAATGTGCCCGCCCTCTAAGGCCGCGTACACAGACCGATTTGTTCGGATTTGTCTGCTGGGCTATTTTGGTTTTATCGTGTACACACGATCAAACCAAAATCCCCGCTGGCAGACAGCGCGGTGATGTGGCGGTGACGTTGACGCCGCCACGTCACCGCACTAGGAAGTAAAAAATTTCAACGCATGCGTCAAATCCATTCGACACATGCGCAGGCAGATATGTCCGCTGGTTAGTCTACTAACCAGCAGACATGTCGGACGGACGGGTTCCCAGCAGACAGATTTTAAAGCATGCTTTAAAATTTGTCTGCTGGAAAAACCTGTCTGTCCGCCCGTACACACGATCAAATTTGTCTGCTGAAACGGTCCGTCGGACCATTTCCAGCAGATAAATTTGATCATGTGTACATGGCCTAAAAGGTTCAGTCAAATGTGGCCTCCATTGAAAAGGTTCTGTTGAATATGCCCTCCGTCGAAAAGTGGCCCACGCAGCCTCTCGTTCGTAAGTAGGAGTCGTTCGCAAGTCAGATGTTTGTAACTCAGGGACTGCCTGTATAGAGGGACTACAATATTTTGGCAGACAAATCGGACACCTAACTGACTCTTTTGACCCTTTTTGTGGGGACCAGTGACATCATTAAGATGATCAGTGCTAAAAATATGCCCCGTCATTGTACTAATGACACTGGCGATCAAAGGGTTAACTCTGTGCCTAGCTAATGTTTCAGTGTAGTGAGGGAGGTGATTTTACTAGTGGAAGACATAGATCAGTGTTTCTGCTTTACAGAAACACAGGATTTTTGCCTTCTGTACTGACAGAACGGCAATCTGCCTTGTTTACATAGTCAGTGTACCGAACGATTAGCGGGTATTAGCCAACATCGGGTCCGTGGGACCAGCTGATGAGCTCCCACGGTGTAAAATCACAGTGGGGTCGACCCTCCGCTGGCGCACACTAGCGACTGATACCAGGAAGTGCAGGATCAGGTTTATATATGTGATTCTGCACAGCACAACCGCCCTGTAGCACTAAATCTGCTATGGGGCAGTTGGCAAGTAATTATAGAGGAGAGTGAGGAGAATGTTAAGGCTCAGTGCTCTGCTATAACTCTCCCATGGGAACACACATAAATTGGGCTTTAGATTTGAGTGGAGCTACAGCCAGCATACACATACAAAACTATGTAATTTTTTGGCACAATGCAGCCATGTATCTGAATAGTCCAATTTCAAGATACAGAGAATATTTAAAAAGTATTTAAATTCTTTATTTCAATGTTTTTTCTGTCACAAAGATATTTAAATTACATCTTTACAGGTAATACATCGTATTTAACCATTCTGCATAATTCACTCTTGTATGCTTTTATTTTACCTTAGTTACTTTTTACCAACATTTTTAACTGCTACTATCTCAAATTTCTCCTTTATCACCTTCAAATCTCTATTTTGGTTTGGGCTATTCTTATACTCTATCTTTGTCATTACTGAGTATCCACCCAAGACCCACCCTAATTATAGCCGTCCCTGACAGAAAAAAAAGACAAAATTGATATTAATTGCCATTGCTCTCCCCTCTCCCCTCGTATCCTCCTCCCCCTCTCCCTATACGCAACATATGGAGCCCAAATCTGTCGGTACTTATCCTCCTGTTCCTTCATACTCATACTGAGATTTTCCATTTGTTGGACTTCTGTTATTCTTGCCATCCATTGAGCTCTAGTTGGAGGGGTATTGCTTTTCCAGAGGCCTGGGATACATAGTTTTGCTGTTGTAAGTAAATGTCTCAATAATGAATTTTTATACTTTTCTGTCGAGATAGAAATATCCAACAGCAGGAGGGTTACGGGATTGTCTCCAAGGGACACACCTATTATTTCTTCCACTGTTTGACACTTTTTCCCAGAAATCTTTTATTTCCGGGCATTCCCAGAAAATGTGTATCATAGTACCAACATTTCTTTGACATCTCTAACAAACGTTGGATACCTGTGGGTATATTTGATTCAATACTTCTGGGGTTCTATACCATATACTTAAAGGGTCACTAAAGGAAAAAAAATGTTTTGCTGAAATGACTGTTTACAGGCTATAGAGACATAAAAGTTAACGGATTCCTTTTTAAAATGATTAAAAATAGATAAAAATCAATCATATAATGTGCCTGCAGGTTAGTTTCACTTTTGAACTGGCTTCATGTTTCTGTGAAGTAGAAATAGACACACAGAACAAAAACAAACAAATCCAGGGCAGTGTTTTGTTTTTAAAATGAATCTGATTGGTTCTGGGAAGCTTTAGACACACAGTAATGACAGCTTAAACCATCGTGAGAAAGCTCCCAGTATGGTGGTTATAAGGAAACAGACAAGCAGAAAGTGTGGAGAACAGAGCAGGATTACAGCAACTTCAAAGCAAAAACGAACAATAAGGACATGAAACCAGTACTGCAATAAGGTAAAGGAAGCTATTTAGCTCAAAAAATGTTTTCCTTTAGTGATCCTTTAAGACCTTATAACTACCTTCTTGATATCTGATTGCTATTGATGCCTTATGTGTAAATCTAAAGATTTTTTTTTTTTGTAGTTCAGAGAAAGTAACCCCTAACTCCCTCTCCCATGCCTGTATAAAGCCCAGTTTTTTTGGAGCTTTAAGTTCGGTCACCATGGCATATAGCAACGATATTGAATGTCTAACTGACTCTCCCTTTAAATATAACTCTTCGAATTTAGAGGGTATAGCAATTTCTCTTCTTCGCTTGGAGAGCGACCTAAGAAATGCATGTACAGTAGCTGCATGGGCTCGCACAATGGTATATAAAATAAATACACAACAAAGATATAATCCAACATTTGTTTATTTGGAATTTATGTGGCCACGGTGTTATCCATAAAGGGGGTTAAAATGTATTAAAATAAGATAAATAATTAAATAAATAAGCCATCTTGGCTAAATATGTATTTAATAAGGAATTAACTGGTGTCCATCCAGCCAAAGCTGGACGACTACTCCCCCACTTGGACAACAGCATGACTTCTGGAAGAAAAAAGGGGCGGGAGGGTGGGTGCTGCTCAGCTGACTGGAACGGTCTGATAAGCCCGCTGCGCCTGGACCTTTTATAACCTCCTACAGGGCGGGATGTTCAGCCGTCCGCCCGGCCAATCAGCAGCTCATCCACCTTAGCCAATCGTAACATGCGTAATATACTGGTGCCAGTACATCCGCCGCTTCAATATTCAGGGAAGAGTCGGGAGGATACGAAAGATGGTGGATCATCCTATAAGAACCAAATTCTTTTTTTTAGGGACTATCCCTAACGGGGACAAGCGAAAATCTGCAAATGCGGGCACCAGGAAAGGGCCCGCGATCCTGCCGTCAGCCAGCTCCTTAGCTATTTTTTCTTGCACCACCTCTTCATGTGTGTGGGCCGATAACATATTTGGAAAAATGACACAACCTGAGCCCTTGAAGGAAGAGACCAAAAAGCCTTCACTGAAACCCTTAATTAAGAGGGCCGCCATCTTGTGGTCTGGGTAACCTTCTAACCACGGGCGCATTCTTATTGAGCTCACTGGGGTCGGTGCCTTTTCCACGACCGTCCCTGAGAAGTGACTGGAAAGAGGTTGTGGATGAGTTTCGAAAAAACACCGGCAAGCTGGGTGTGCCCCGTTGCAATATGAGCACTCGTGCTTATATCTGCAACTCGTGAGGTACTTGCACTGCCCTTCATTAAAGGCAAAGCAAAAGCCTTTCCGCGGAGCATTCTGAGCAACGGCTATGGGCCTGGCCATGAACTGAGGTTTTGCTGGCAACATGAGGTTGAGCCATAACCCCACGTCCTTAGATCCCAAATGTAATGAGGGGTGGACTGCCAGATTTTGACGGAAATTTTCATCATACGTAAACCATGCTGACCCACCGAAATGTTGGAATGCTTCAGTAATTATATCTACGTGCTGGAAGAGACCCGAGCACTTACCAGGGAAGCATTCACCCATTACTGCAGCGTATATGCAGAAACGCTTGTAGCCAGTTCTGGAACGTTTTTGGAATAGCCCGCCTCCTATCCTCTTCTGATCTATCACCGGGCTGCCTATCAGATTCTGCCAAAAATTCTTTAGAAGCGGGCAGCAATGATAATAAATCGAGAAACTCGCCCCTCCAGATTTTTTCTTTCACTGCTTTAGGCAGGTGAAAGCCTAGTGGAGATAGCGCACAAGGCAGGGGTTCCTTAAAGGAAGATTCCCCCACTGCCACTGCTGACGGCCTAAATTTGGAGGGCTGACACCTTTGAATGGGATCACTTACCTGGTGTCCTGCTTAGCAGGGGTACACAAATCCTGCCAAACAGTACCAACATCATTCATGTACTGCATGACATAATTGTCTTTTAACTCACTGTCAGCATGCAATCTATAATCAGCACCAGACACCTGTGCCCTCTGACATTCCTGTACTGCATCACCTTGCAGCTGTATACTTTGCTCAGCACCAATAACTTGTGCCCCTGAACAATTCTCCATTACATTCCAAAACTGTGCAGTATTGCTAGCACCAGACACCTGTGCACTCTGTGTAAAATCATCAGCACCACTAGCATGTGCCCCTTTAAATTGTTGCAAAACATCAGACAATGAGTTAATAAGCATTGAAAATTGAGAAATACCAGGAGACATACCTTTCTCCTCCTCATGTACCAATAATGACTGCTCACTCACCTCCATCGCTGGGGGGGAGTAGCGCTGCACCCCCGTTTCCGAGATGCACCCTTTGTCACAGACCTGTTATTCCTCTGACATGTTACCTGAGGAGAAACAGCTGCACTTTGTGCTTTCTTTTTCCTTCCAGGCTGCTTCCTGGGACCGCCTCCATTCTTAGCAGAGCCCTTCTTTGGCACAGGTTGAGTGAACGCAGGAGGGGCTGAGACCCTTTCCTTACCCAAGTCACTGACACCACCATTCCTCTCCTCCCTCGCTCTCTGCTTTTTCCAATAGCCGGCGTAGCAGTGCTTTTTAAATTCTCTATTTTATTTTTCATACATTAAACATTAGTTACAAGTCTATAAGGCTTACATTAACATTTAGACCATATTAACAATTATTTTAGGATTGTTATTTCAAACCGTGTTCCTCTTAACGAGCTCTTAACAATCCTGTTCCTTCCTACCACCTATAGATATAGCGTTGTATTCTCCTATTTCCCCCCATCCCCCCGTCCCCCCCTTACCCTACCCCCCTTCCCCCCCCCCCAAAAAAAACTTGTTCTCTATACCCTATATATGGGGCCCACGTTTGTCTATACTTCTCCTCTTGCTCTCTTATTCCCATCGTCAGATTCTCCATCAGCTGGATCTCCGTTACTCTGTCTAGCCATTGTTGTCTAGTTGGTGTAGATGTGCTTTTCCACAAAATTGGGATACAAGCCCTTGCTGCCGTCAGTAGGTGTCTAAGCAGGGAATTTTTAAACTTTGCCATGGAAAGTGGAAAATCATATAATAAGTAGGTGGCTGGGTTTCCTCCCAGCTCCACTTCAGTAATTTCTTTTATCGTGCCCTCGATCATTTTCCAAAATTCCTTCACTTTTACACATTCCCAAAAAATATGTAAGATTGTACCCTCCTCCTCTCCACACCGCCAACAGCGATCTGAAGTTTCTGGGAAGATACGTTTCAGTACGGCAGGGGTTTTATACCATCTAGTTAAGATCTTGTAGCTTCCTTCCTGGTATTTGGTAGCTAGGGAGGCCTTATGCGTAAAGGAGAAAATTTTTGTTTTCTGAGTCTCTGAGAATTATATCCCTAAGTCCCTTTCCCATGCTTGTATGAATGGTAGGTTTTTGGGCGCTTCTGTGTCTACCAGCAGGCTGTACATTAATGACAGACCATGTCTCAGCGATTCACCCTTCAGGCATGTTTCTTCGAACCCTGAAAGTTCTCTTCTTGAAGTGTTTTGTGGGCTTGGTGCTCTAATTGCTGCTCTTAGCTGAATTTCTCTCATTGGGTCCAACTCCCTTCTGGGGTCCTCATCTATCTCTCCCCCACCGGCCCTTTGGTTGTCTGTATCAAAGTGTATTAGCCTGCTCATTCCTGCGCGTCTAAGAGTACCAAATAGGTGATCTGTAATACCTAGTTGGAACCTAGGGTTCCCCAACACTGGGACAAGTGGACTTGTGTAGTCCGAGATCTTGTTTTTGCTAAATTTCCTTTTTGTAACTCGTATTGTGGCGCCTCTTGTGGGATATCAACCTCTTGGATCCACGCTAAGCCCTCCAGAGGGATCTTCAAAATCTTTTGTTCCGAGAGAATCCAAGGTTTAGATTTCTCGTGTGAACACCATTCTACCACCCTTGCTAAGTGGACTGCATCGTAATATCCCATCGGGTCTGGTAAACCCACCCCCCCTTCCTCTTAGGTAGCGTCAGGATCTCACGTCGTACTCTCGCCGATTTTCCTGCCCAGATAAACCTGCTAAATCTTACTCTTAAATCCTTAAAAAAAAACAAGGGAATCTTTACTGGAAGGGTCTGCAGTAGATAAAGTAGTCTTGACATAATGTTCATTTTAATGATGTTGATTCTCCCAAACCATGTAAAGACTTCCTTATCCCACCGCTGAAAATCTGCCTTGAACTGTCCTATCAAGGGAACAAAATTTAGGTCAAATGTTCTATTCAGATTTTTTGGTATTTTGGTTCCCAGATAGGGTATATGGGAGTCTGTCCATCTAAAGGGAAAATTTGTCGCTAGTTGTTGTTGTGCCTGTCTGTTAACTTCCACTCCCATCGCCTCTGATTTATTATAGTTCACCTTAAAATTGGACAGAGTTCCATACTCCCCTATCTCCCTCATTAAGGCTGGTAAGGACAGCTCTGGGGCCGTTATTGAGAACAAGAGGTCATCTGCAAATGCGGCTACTTTATACTCTGATCCCTTAATCCGAAAGCCTCTTATGTCTGTATTAATCCGTACAGTTCTCAAGAACGGCTCCAGAACAAGGATAAAGATTATTGGAGAGAGTGGACACCCCTGTCTTGTCCCATTGTGTATTGGGAAGGGATCAGAAATTGCCTCGTTTACCTTCACCCTGGCCGAAGGGCAGGAGTAAAGACTGTCTATCCAATTTCTCATCCCTTCCCCCAACCACGTGCGTAGCAGTGCTTCACGGTCACTGAGCAAAAGGCGCTTCATGACAGAGGTCTGTGCTGCTCAGCTGACTGGAACGGTCTGATAAGCCCGCTGCGCCTGGACCTTTTATAACCTCCTACAGGGCGGGATGTTCAGCCGTCCACCCGGCCAATCAGCAGCTCATCCACCTTAGCCATTCCCATAGCTGTTGCTGCCCAGGGATGGTGCGGACCTGAAAGACAAAATAACACAGCAAGAGAACTGTATGCTCTCCCTTTGAGCCAGCCCATGTTGGTCCAGCTTAATGCTGTGACCTGTCATTCTCTTAAATGGGTCCAAAATTTCACCGAACTCCCGATCGATCTCTTCCCTAGACATCACCTGATTATCTACCGTAAAATGTACAAGTCTACATTTACCTTGTCGTCTTAAATTCCTAAACTTTTTATCTCTTAGACCGGGTTCAAACGATGGGTTCCCCACGATTGGAGCCATCGGGTTGAAGAGGGTCGACATTTTAACTTTTTTTTAAAGTATTTAGATAGTTTGAATCCAATCTGTTTCTGAAAGACCTGCTTCTTTTGAAAATATGGTCATCATAGGGAACTATATTAATATCACGTTGTCAATGGCAAGCATATGTCAGTGCTAGCTAGTGTTATCCTAAATAAATGAAAGGCCATTTAGACATAAAAGGGAAGCAAATTATATAAATGTCAATTCTAGATGAGGAGATGTATTTTTTTTTTATTTTTTTTAGTTCTATGTGGATAAAGAATGAGGGGGAAATGAATGTTAAAGTGTAGCCAGTAAATGATGGTATTAATGGCAAAAGGATTTCATAGATGTGTGTGCAAATATCCGACAAAAAATGTGACACTTTAATTTATGTTATGACATGAAACTAATTCCTGGATCATTTTTATAACTTTGTGTAATAATTCAGTGTAGTTAATGTACTTTAGTTTAAAGGATGAACAAACTCATTTAAATGTATTCAAGGATTTTTTTTTTTAAATAAAAGAACAGGAGAAGTAAAAGTGCAAAGTTGCTTATCACATCCAGTCAGATTCTTGGCTTTCTCTTACTTCTTTTTTATCTTCTTACTGTTGCCAGAAAATTGACAGATCTGTTTGCAGAAAATATTCAATCCAACTAATGTTCATAGACAAGTCTATGTTTAGCTGAAAATTATAAACTGAGTTAAATATTGTCCTTTATCCTAAAGAGAGAAAATGAAAAATGTAAGGTAACATTTAAAGCTGACCTCCTAGAAAATAGCTAAAGATAAATATGAAATACATATAAGTAAGCATACCTGATCTTTCTCTGCACAACATATTGGCTCCTCATGCTACTTCTCCCTCCCCTTGTCTGAACCCTGCTCTATGGGGACTGCAGAATACTGATGCCAAGCAAAATGTAGATACTTATACTGCTTGCATTTAAATAAAATACATAAAAGTATTAAATACTGAATAAAGAGACCTATTCTTTCTTATTTTTGCCTGGAGTTCAGCATTAAGTAAGCAATACATTTTCATAATACATTGTGTCAGGTTATACTATTTTTCGTAGTTTTAGGAAATGTGAATGATGACATGTTCTATTAAATTTTTACAGAAAAGAACTTGTGTGAATACTTTGCCATTCAGCTTAAAGCATAACTACACTTTTGTTGAGAAAAAAATATTTCCCTCTTGGTGATCTATGTACATTGCAAGGATTATAACAACCTCTAATGCAGATTTTTACCTTTTGTTATTCTGAAGGAATCCCTGTGCCTCTTTACTGAGTGTGTCTAATGGGAGTGGCTTCATAATTAACCGCCAGGTGTGCAGCTTCTGGACACTAATGAGGAAATCTCCTGGGCCTGTATCCCTTTAGACGTGCTCCTATTGAAAATATCTCTCCAAAAATGACATTTTTGGAGCGCATGCGTGGGCTCTAGCGGTGCTGACATGCCTGCCTAGAGCTCCGCTTCACGGGATGGAGAGCCGTAGATAACCCATCTCAAACCCAGCCACAAAGACATAAATAACGGCGCCATAGCTGCGGGAAGGTGAGGGGACTTCAAAAAACTAGCAATGGTACTGGGGGGCACCAGAAATAGGTCCAAAACGAACCCCTCATGCGTCGATCAGCTCAGGGAAGCAGAAGAAACAAATGGCAGCTAAAGCCAACCAACCTGACAAATGAATGGCTTCACTCACTAATAATACCTCAGATAGTGAGGAAGAAGAGGCTAATATTTCTTCACAGAGGGACAAGGGTGACAGCGGGGTCCCCTCAGGACTGCTCAAACAGTTTGAAAAGATGCTCCGCAGAGCACTTAAACAGACCTCAGAGCAAATCACCTCAAGTCTCACCAAAGAAATAAGGGAAGTGGGATGTCGCACAGATGCCCTGGAAACCAAGGTAGAGGAGATTGAAGTCTTCACACAGGACTGTACTGTATATCAGAGATAGAAGCCCTTAAAGAAGAAAACTTCACCTTACAGAATAGATTAGAAGATTTCGAAAACCGGGAAAGGAGGTCAAACCTAAGGTTCAGGGGCATATCAGAGTCTGTAGTAGACCTGCAATCTACCATCTTAGCCCTATGTCAAGAGTTACTCCCAGGTATTCCTGTTGAACGCCTGGAAATGGACAGAATCCACAGGGCACTTACCCCTAAAAAACAGATGGTCCTCCCAGGGATATAGTAGCCAAGTTCCACTACTATAAGTCTAAAGAACAAATCCTGATGGCAGCAAGGGAACAAACTATTTATCATTCCAAGGCTACAATTACCAAATATTTGCAGATATCTCACAATTGACCATCACAAAAAGGAGAGCCATGAAACCCCTCCTAATTGAGTTGCAGCAACGCAACATAAAATACCAATGGGGTTTCCCCTTCTCCCTCCGCTTTACACTGCAAGGAACGAAAATAATCTGTAGAACCCCGAATCAACTGCACCAAGCCCTGATTGACTTCAAAATAATTGAACAACCTCCTGCTTCTTCTACCGCACGCAGAAGGAAACCTTCGTCCCCCTCCAGCAACCGTGCAACTCAGCAGGACCCAAACGATGATATTCGTCAATCAAGCAAGCGTAGCAGACTCACCCCACATCCCCCTGAACAAGATGACTCAATGGACTGCGTCCTCACCACCTCTAACCGACTACCTTTTCCATTTTAGGTTGGACCTTAGGTCATTAATATTCGCAAAGACTATATTCCTCTTGACTGCCTTTTTCCCCCACCATTGATGAAATCTGCTCTGCCCCAACCAGAGGCTTTGAAGCTACCTCCCACATCCCCCATTCCACATAGAAACCCATTCCACTCAGTCTTCTTTCTCATCTGTAACATGCACCCCACATTACACTATTACTGGAAACTTGGGTAAACTCAGAGTGTACCATCACAAACCTCACCAACTGTCCCAACTGCTCTGGCAAAAACCTACACCCACCCCACCTCAATTCTTCTCACACACACTTCAATACATTAGTTCTCTTGGCACCCCCCCCCATTTTATCCTAAACCCTTCATTCCATTGGGAAGTCCAACAGAGTGAACCATTCACATCACCACGCCAAATGCCCAGGTAACCAACACCTTCCTTCATATCCCTCCCTATATCTATCCTCATAGCCCCGCCCCAGAATAATTCTCCTCGCCCTGAACATCACAAATTCCAAATAGGTAACGATTAACACACCTTGGTATGGAATATCCCCTCTCTCCCCCCTTCCAGCAACTAACGCATTTAATAGAGCACTCTCTCCCAAATTTTCCCACCCCTTCTTTCACACATTACAGAATGCGGCGTCCCGTGGGAAAACATGTGCTCCACCCGGTCCACCTCAGATCCCCATTTTAATATGTGGGGACCTGACGAAGAACCCCTTTTCCTAGGCAGGGACCTAATTTACCAGCCTAGGAGGTATTCTGAATATCTACTCAATGAACTGCTACACCATAACTCTCTAACCTATGTTGTTTTTTTCTTTCCCTACTGTGTTCTCCTCCCCAGGTACCTTCCCAACCTCTCTCCTCACCCCATCTGCATGGAGTGGTCCGGTCATCAGCTGCACGTAGAAACATGGTAAGGCGAAAACCTTGGTTTGGCTACCATGGCACCTCTGAACCTATTATCACTCAATGTACAAGGCTTGAATATACCACAGAAGCGATCCAAAGCATGTAGGCTTTTCCAATCAAAAAAGGCTCACATAGTATGCTTACAGGAAACACATTTCACCCCGAACACAACCCCTAAATACTTCCATTCAGCCTATCCACAAATATACACGGCATCAGCCCCAGTAAAGAAGAGAGGTACTCTTATAGCTATCCATCGCTCCACCCCATTTACTTTGAACTCAGAACTTAAAGACCCAGAGGGGAGATACCTGATTCTAACGGGTTATATCCTGGACACAGCAGTCACGATAGTTTCTTATTACGCCCCCAACCTTAACCCATTGCCATTCATGTCCCACCTTCTTCAAACCATTAACACTCACAAATCAGGGTCCCTTCTAATATGCGGAGACTCCAATCAAGTCCTCCTCCCATTCCTAGACAGGTCGCCTTATGTCCAACAGAAACAACAACCCAAATGGAATCTCCCCAACCTTCTCTCAAAATACAATCTTGTAGATTCTTGGAGAGAAATGAACCCCACTAGACGTAATTATACATACTTTTCTAATCCACACCAGTCATTTAGCAGAATAGATCACGTATTCCTAACAATCGGAATGCTACCGGAAGTTCTCACCTCAAACATAATACCCATTCCATGGTCAGACCATAATGCTATTCTCACGTCTATAGCATCTACTATCCCCAAAAAACATGACCGTTCCTGGTACATGCCAGAAATTTTACTCAACCACCCCTCCCACAGTTTAGTAATCGAACAATCCTTGAGAGACTATTTAACCCATAATACAAGCCCAGACATATCGGCTCTCACACTATGGGAGGCTCACAAACCGGTCCTAAGGGGGACCTTCCAAAGACAAATAGGGATCCTCAAAAAAGAAAGAATACTAATGACAACAAAGCTGGAAACAGAATTTAATTTAGCCCACATGGACTTCCAAAACAATTACTCGCCTAGAACCAAAGACCGACTGGACAAAGCCCGCCTTGAATACGACTTATTTCTCACTGAGTCAGCCAACAAACACTTAAATAGATCCAAGCACACTTTCTATAAATCTGCCAACAAACCGGGGGCATACTTAGCGAGATCACTTAACTCAATTAATAAATCCTACTCCCCTGTAAAATTTAAATTGGCAAATAGCGTCTTATCCAGTAACCCCCTAAAAATCGTACAAAAATTCAGCGCCCACCTGAAAAAGCTATACTCGGAAACAAACACATTTAGTGTACAGGACGCAGACCTTTTCTTTTCAGATCTCCAACTACCACAAATGTCTGACCCCCAAAGATCGCAGTTAGAATCACCAGTTTCACAAAAAGAAGTAAATGACGCGATAAAAGACCTCAAATTGTATAAAAGGCCAGGTCCTGGCGGCTTCGCTGCTAAATATTACAAGACATATGCAGAGCTTCTCTCACCAAGATTAGCCGATGCATTCAATGACCTGCTAACGCAGAAGTCATTCCGTCAAGAGTCGCTCCTCGCCACAGTCTGCATGATCCCGAAACCTCAAGCCGACAACACCCTGTGCGAAAACTTTCGCCCCATCTTAATGCTGAACATAGACATCAAAATTTTAGGAAAAGTCTTGGCGACCCGCCTAAACAAAACAATTGAGTCCCTGATCCACCACGATCAGGTAGGCTTCATCCCCAACCGTCAGACGGGGGACAACATAAGGAGGGCAAGCTTGTTGGCACATTTCGTGAAAAAAAGAGGCATCCCAGCATGCTTCCTCTCTCTGGATATAAAACAGGCATTCGATTCCGTATCCTGGTCGTATCTAAATTATGCATTACAAAAGTGGGGCTTCGGTCCCAATTTCGTGACATGGATAAGGAAATTATATGATAATCCAAAGGCCTCTGTCAAGTATGCAGGATACAGATCGGACTCATTTTCCATTGAGAGGGGCACAAGGCAGGGATGCCCGCTTTCCCCGCTCTTGTTTGCCCTCCTGATAGAGCCTCTCGCGCAAAAGATCAGGCTGGACCCCAAAATCCTAGGCTTAGAAGTAGGTGGCCATAAACACAAACTATGCCTGTTTGCGGATGACATCTTACTCTTTCTCGCATCTCCCCAAGTAACGGGCCCAAATTTAACGTCCTTACTAAAACAATTTGCGTCTTTTTCAGGACTAGTTATAAATCCCCAAAAATGCGTGGTCCTCAACATATCCCTCCCACACACGGAACTAATTGCAGCTAAATCCGGCCTTCCATTCCAATGGTCAGACAAAAGCATCCCATACTTAGGAATCCACCTCACAGCCTCCTATTCAGATGCATTTTCATCTAACTACCCATCCCTTTTTAAAACAAATTTCAAACCTGCTAAACTCCTGGGCACATTTACCTTTGTCGTGGATCGGCAGAATTAACGGAACCAAAATGTCAATACTACCTAAACTCCTCTACTTCTTCAGAGTACTCCCTGTCCCAGTCCCTCCTTATTATCTAAGGTTGATACAGAAAAGAGTTTCCAATTATATATGGGGATCCGCCAGACCAAGGATCAAACACCAAATCCTACACCTCCCCAAAACAAAGGGTGGATTGGGGCTTCCCAACTTCGCAAAGTGAAATATCACGCCACACGTGACCCTCCCCTCTGGGTATCTATCGAGGCGGTGGACTATGACCCCATCTCAATTTCCAACATATTATGGATCCCCCCCAAAACGCGCAAACCCATCCACAACCCTATCATTAAGCACTCTCTCTCCCTATGGGATAAATCGAAAACCAAAAACAAGCTCCTATCCCCCCATATCCCACTCTTATCCTTCCACAAAAACCTGGCATTTTACCCAGCTTGGGTATACCCCAACTCATTCAAAGAATGGGCCAGGAAGGGATGCACAAATCTACACACGCTAATGGACTCATCGACATTTAAATCCTTCCCTAACATTTGCAATACCTACGACTTACCACAATCTGAACTTTTCAGGTTCCTACAAATAAAGAACTTCTTCAAACCATACGTCGATACCACACCTCACCCTCCTCGCTTAACTGCCTTTGAAAAGCTTTGCACAAATGATCCCCCCACTAGGGGCAGGATCTCGATATTATACTCTCAGTTACTGCTCAACTCCGCACCAGAAAAACTTCCCTACGTAAGCAAGTGGGAAAAAGACCTGGATCTAGAACTAGAAACATCAGAATGGAATCAAATTTGGAGCAAACACGAAATCAGCGTCTTTAAATGTAATAGAAAGTGAAACTAATTATAAGGTACTTTCAAGGTGCTACCTAGTCCCTACCAGAATTGCGAAATATGTACCAAACTACCCTGATCAATGTTTCAGGGATTGCTCTTCCCCAGGAACATTCTTTCACGTCTGGTGGTCATGCCCTGCAGCACATTCATTCCGGTCAGAAATGTTTAAAACAATAAACCATCTCGTGGGTATCAATGTTCCAATTGACCCTAAATTGGCATTGTTGAATCTGAAACCAGAAAATATCCCACACAAACAATTTAAACTAATCCTACAGCTTACCACAGCCGTGAAACAAACACTGGCCAAAGCTTGGAAATCCTCCAACATACCACTCAATGAGGCAATAAACAGAATGAATGTGGCATCGACACACGCCAAAATGATGGCAATAGACCAGGACTCGATAACCGGATTTGAAAGAACATGGAAACCTTGGTTAGAATATGTTGTACCCAGTGTAAATACTGATGCTGTTATATTGCCATGGTAGCCCAGCCAATCTTGACAAAATTCCACTTACAGTAACAACAAGTAACAATTACCGGACCACTCCTGCAGACACCCCTCCCCTCCCCCCCCTTTTTTTTTTCTTCCCCCGCCTCCCCTTGTTCTGGATGACAGTTTGGAAAGATATTGTTACTAATGTTATTAACTCACTTTGAGTAGGTTTTGTTGAATCTCTTAGATCTACGCAGTAACACATCTGATTGACCTACTAGCCCAGGCATCCCAGGGCTTCTCACGATAAACTAGGTATACTATAAAAGACCAGGTACAAACAGTCCGATGGGCTTCTACACGTATGTACACTTTTATAGATCATTTGTAATGAACGTTTCTCCAGATGTGCAGTGATCTTGATTACATGTTATAAACTTACTCTGTAACCTACCTACTTTTTGATCTTGTACAAACCATAATCTTCTCAATAAAGAAATTTTGACAAGGCAAAAATGACATTTTTTGTTGCAGGGGATGCCAGAAATCTGACTTGTATCTTAGGCAGACTTCTGGGAATATTGATGAGCCATCACACAAGAAGAAAATTATGATGTTTCTGGGGAGTTGTCAGTACAAACTCCATGTAGCCATATTGCAATGCATTCTCAGAAAATTACAGTGGCTGTAGATTGAAAAGGAAAGGTAATTTTTAATAACATTCGATTACAATATGATTAGTGTCGCAATTGTATAAGCTATAATATTTTTTCTTTATTTGCTATTTCCCCCCTCCCTCCACGAAAGTGGAGTTACCCTTTAATTTAAATTATATTTAAAAATAGGAAAGATAAGTCATAAGCATGTATCACTCATGAATAAAATAATCAAACATACATCTAAAATTGCTAATCTAATCACTGTTGCTTTTTATAAAAGTACTTAAGGAACATAGGAATTAAAGGAATGGTATCAAAGAGAATTAAAGGATAAGTTCACCTTTTAGAAAAAGTTCCACCAGTATTTAGGGTGGAACATGTAACGTTCTGTTCCAGCTCCTGCTGCTTCTTCCCCGATCTCCCTTTCTCAATGTTACAGTGGGTGGGGGACCTTCTCCCCACACCCTTTGTCACTATTCAAAAACAATGCGGCCATGTGGGACACCGCTCACACAGCCGCATTATTAATTCACTTTCCTGTGATGAATGAACTGCAAGTATTGTCAGCCACTGTGGCAGACAGCTTGTAGTTCTGAATAGACTGTGAAATAGTTGATGAGCGCACTTGTAGTTTATTCACAAGCCTTGAAGCTTTCAAACTGACCGCCCATATGGAGGTACAGGCTAAAAACTGCAGGGCCTGTCTGCAGAACCCTGTCGTTGCACCCCTGATCTACTGATCAGGGGTGCAATGCTTTTTAGCATGGTTGTTGAAGATAATTATAACATCGATACATGGGCACTGGTGAGGCTGTACTTGATGGGCACTGGTGAGGCTGCATTTGATGGGTACTGATGAGGCTGCATTTGATGGGTACTGATGAGGCTGCATTTGATGAGAACTGGTGAGGCTGCATTTGATGGGCACTGATAAGGCTGCATTTGACAGGCACTGGTAAGGCTGCATTGATGGGCACTGAGGCTGCATTGATGGGCACTGAGGCTGCATTTGATGGGTACTGGTGAGGCTGCATTTGATGGGCACTGAAATGCTGCATTTAATGGGCACTGGTGAGGCTGTACTTGATGGGCACTGGTGAGGCTGCATTTGATGGGCACTGATGAAGCAGATTTATACTTTGAATGGTCCATGTTTGTTGTGGTGTACCCAAGGGCTCAGTGTGGGACCATTGCTTTTTAGTCTATTTATAAATTATATTGAGTTTAGAATTGAAAGTACCAGTTTTGTGTTTGCAGATGTCTCAGGCTCGGTTCACACTGCATGGCGATGCGGCTCACAGCAGGGGTCCTGTGCATCCTGGTTCATCGTTTCAGGTCCGATTTCAGCTCGAATTTTGGGCTGCATTCAGGCCTGAAACAGACTAAAATACGCACCTGTACAAATTCGCACCGGAGCCGCTTCGGAGATATGTGCACCGGCTCCATAGAGATTTGGTCACAATCTTCTGCTATTGAGAATTGGAAGCAGGTAAAAAGTTAAATATATTTTCTTAAAGATCCACAAAAGGGCCATGTTTCTAACCCTTTAGGCATTGCTAACTCATTTAAAGTTTTTTTTTTTTTTTTTTCACATCAGCTCGTACCTTGCGTGTGAGACCCGCTCATGTTTGAGGCTTCGATCGTCTCGACTAGCGTTTTTTTGCATCATTTGTGAGTCATTTCTAATTTTTTGCTTCTTTACATGGTTATGTTTTTTTTTTTTGTGTTTAAAGGGGTAACAGATTTTCCCACAGCCCCCCTCCCCCCCCCCCCCCTGGTGGCTCCCAGAACTCTCAGATGGAATCTTTTTCATAGGAAATTTAAAAAGAAAGAAAAACAGAAGAAACAAAGAAGAAGAGAAATGTTATTTCGGGCCCACATCCTATAGCATCTCCTTTCCGTCTTACTCCCCCAGTCTCCTCTGGCCTATCACAAAATTCCATGTTGTTTTGAAAAGCCTCCATTTATGCCATCTGGAGCGATAATCGTTATTCGCTCCAGTGGCACAATCTTTCAGCTCTTCCATCTTGTGAATTTGTTCAACAGCTTCTATCCATTCCCAGATCTGTGGACTTTCCTTTTCCTGCCATTTTGTTGGAATCAGCTTTTTAGCTGCATTTAATAGGTGCGGGAGTAGAGATCGTTTATACCTCTTCACTCCCCCTTCGTTGCAGTGAAACAGGCAAATCCACGGATCCATCTTTAACTCAGAGCCCGTGATCTCTTTTATATAGAGGAGAATGGATTCCCAATACTTTTTAATTATAGGACATGTCCACCAGAGGTGGGCCATGGTGCCTCTTTCGCGGCACCCTCGCCAGCAATCCGCCGACTGATCCCTCTTAAATTTGCTAGTTTGTGCCGGGGTAAGGTACCATCCAGAGATGCATTTGTAATTCATCTCCGCCATAGAGTAGTCTATGGCCGAGGCGTGGGTCAGGTGCATTATCCTATTGATCGAGTTGTTCCCTCTATCGATCCCTAACTCCATTTCCCATTTTTCTACTAATGGTGTGGCCCCTCGTGCTCCAATCTTTATAAGTATTTTGTAAAGCTTGGATATCGTGCCCCTAGTGTTCTCTGTTGTGCATAACTTTTCTAAGGGAGTCAAATCCGACCCCGCTCGTAATGGTTGGGGTAGTTGCCTAGTGAAGTGTTTTATCTGTGAATAGTGCCAGCTATCTAAGTTCCACGTGTCTACTCTTAATTTCAAAACCTCAAAGGCCGCCACCTCACCTCCTATTATAATGTCTCCTAAATATACCGTGTCTTTTTTGATCCAGTTTCCCCCTGTTTTATCTTCACCAGGTGCAAAATATGGATTATTTTTTAGGTTAATGAGTGGGGAATTGAAGGGGTTCCTTGTAAGTGTCAGAACCCTATCCCACATTTTCAATGTGCTTTTTGTGAGATAAAGTAAATTGTGCTTCAGTGGTCGATATTGAGTTGGGATCCACATCATTTTTTTTAGTAGATCTTTTTTTTTTTTTTTAATATTCATTCTTTATTTCTTTTCATATCATACAAAATGTTCAGTTGTTCATTTAAAAAAACCAGAGGAGACTGTTCGTTATAACTATAAACACATAATTTAAACATTGATATACATTGTCCTATCATAAATCTTAACTTATATCAGGAGGTGGGTAATCTCTTAGTTAAGGGGGGAACACCCACTCTTTCTCTTTCTAGTTGATATTATCGCTTTTACTACTTGGCCCCTCTCCCTTTGACCCTTTCCAGCCGACATTCCTCTCTCCTCAGGTGATACACCCTTTTTTCTCCAGCCATGGCTTCCACATGTCCTCAAAGTCTCTAAGTTTTCCCCTTTTTATATAGACTGCTCTTTCTTTACAGAGGGACTCATTGACTGCCTCAATCCAGTCCCTTACTGCCGGTGGTGAAGTTGCCTGCCACCTCATGGCTATTAGTTTTCTAGCTTGGAATAAACATCTTAATATTACGACTGTGGTATTTCTTTTCTCCTTCCGTTCCTGCCTATAACCCAGTACACACAGTGTGGCCTCCATTTCTAGTGAGATTGTAAATATATCTCTCAAGGTGTCCAGCACACCCTTCCAGTACCGGACCAGCTTTGGACAGCGCCACACCATGTGTACTAGGTCTCCCTGCCCCGGGCATCTAGGGCATTTATCATCTGGTCTTTTGCCGAATTTAAAAAGTGTCTTTGGCGTATAGTAAGCTCTATTTATCAACATCAGGTGGGAGATTTTCTGGGGGGGTGAAAGTGACACCTTTGATCCCATCTCTAATATTCTCTTCCACTGTTCTTGTGATATTTCCCCTATATCTTCCTCCCATCTTTCTCTTACTTTGAGCAGATGTGCCCCTGTATTGATCTTTTTGATTATCTGCGTGTATATTTCAGATATGAGGCCCTTAGTTGGTCCCCCTTTAGCTAATTTTTGAAACAGGAACATTTTGGACCACACTAATTTTTGTGTCCTAAACTGGGCTTCAAGAGCGTGGCCTACTTGTAAATAGGTAAAGAATGAGTGTTGCGGGACATTAAATTCTAATCTCAGATCCTGAAATTTTTTATAGGTATCGCCCTCATACAGATGTATCAACCTTTTTATACCGCATTTTTCCCATTCCCCCACCTTTCCTAACCGTAGTATTTCTTGTAACTTAACATTGTTCCACAGGGGAGTATACTCATTAAATCCAGTGTAGCCCATTAGCCTCTTAACTTTTTCCCAAATTTTTATTATCATTTTAACTGTTGGTATCCTATATCTAAAGGAGTTTGCTTCAAGTAATTCAATGACCGAGTCATTTGGGGCCCCACTCAGCATTACTCTCCCACTAGAGGTCTCCCCTCCCTGGGTATTACATCCCATTAGTTGTTGCAATTGTGCTGATAGATAATAAGCCTCAGGATGGGGGACAGCCACTCCCCCTTCCACTACTGGAAGCTGCAGTGTACGCAATCGAATCCTGGGTTGTCCCCCTTTCCATATTAGTTCCCTAAAAAGGGTTTCGATTTTGTTGAACCATTTTCTACCAATCCAGACCGGGCTATTATGCATTATATACAGCAGCTGTGGCTGCCAGATCATCTTAATTAAGCTACATCTGCCAGCCACTGATAACGGGAGCCGTTTCCAGATACCAATTTTTTGTTTAAATTTAACCAGTAGTGGGGTTAGGTTTTTATCTATGTATTGTTTGGGGTCTTTCGTTACTCGTATCCCTAGATATTTCAATGTATCCACTACCTTCACTTGTGGTATTCCCACTATCCCAGCGTCTCTAATTGGATCTACCGGTAATAGCTCTGATTTTCCCCAATTTATTTCCAATCCCGTGAAGCTACCGAATTTCTCCACTATGCTCATGGCTCGTACCAGGGAATGTTCCGTGTCGCCCAGATAGAGAAGGATATCATCGGCATAGAGCGCGATTCTTTCGTCCTCCATCTTTCTTTGGAATCCAAGTAACTCAGTACTTGACCTTATGGCAATCGCCAGTGGTTCCATCGCTAGGGCAAAGAGAAGGGGTGACAAAGGACACCCCTGTCTCGTTCCCCTCTCTAGGAAAATCTTTTTTTAAAATTCATTATTAATTTTAATTTTGGCACTAGGGTCATTATAAAGCATTTTTATCCAGCCAGTAAATTTCGGACCAAATCCGAACTTTCCCAGCACCCTCCAGATATATCCCCATTCTACACTGTCAAATGCTTTTGTCACATCTAGTGACACTACAGCTCTCGTTCCCTCTAAATCTGTCGGGGTTTGCAAATTTAAAAAGGTCCTTCTTATATTTGTACTGGTGGATCTATTAGCTATGAATCCCGTTTGATCTGGATGGATCAGTTTTGAAATCAATCTATTAAGTCTCGCAGCCAAGACCTTAGCTACTATTTTGGCGTCCGAACACAAGAGGGAAATTGGTCTGTATGACGCTGGGTCTAAGGGGTCCTTGCCTTCTTTTAATATAAGTATTATGGTTGCCTCCATCATTGACACTGGGAGTCTCCCCTCAATGTCTGCTCCATTCAATGCTTTTAACAGCTCAGGAAGTAATATTTCTCCATAGTACTTATACATTTCTGTCGGGAGTCCATCTGGGCCAGGTGACTTTTGATTTGCCATATCAGATACTGCTTGCTGTATTTCTGTTAATGATATCGGGTGTTCCAACTCGTCTCTTTCTACTTGGGTGATAGCTGGAATCTCTAACCTCCCCAGGAACTCCTCCATCTCTGCCTCCATCCCCACCTTCTGTGTAGTGAATAGAAAAAAGGTCCCATGGGGCTTTGAAGCAGCAGATGTGAAGTAAAGTGGCAATGCAACGTCTATGGTAAAAACGTTTTATTACAAAAGTAATTATTGACATAAAAATTAAGGGGTATACAAGGAATGAGTTGCGGCAGAGTAACAAAATTGATTAAAATAACCATAACATTTCCAGATAAATAATGAAATACATGGCCTGAATAGTGGCAGGCAGGTGTATATTCCTAACGCGTTTCGACCATTCGGTCTTCTTCAGAGGATTGTGGCTGAAAGAGATTTATTATTGTAAATGAGTGTGTACAGGAATTCTTGGTTTGTCTCTGTGTCCTCCCTGTGGGGTCTGTCCCCTTGGAAAAGGGGGAAAGACAGAGGGGGGGTACACCGACTCCCAGAGCCACAGGGAAGAGTATATACACAGAGAGCAACATCAGTATAGTATGTTGAAGGGAGAGGAGCTTTCCTTCTCCCTTCCACAGTAATCAAAATATCATCATCAACAGCAACATATATTTACCTAGAAATTTAAGTTATGGGGCATCCAGTTGTGGTCCGATGCAGGCGTGAAGTGCAGGCCGACGATACTCCCGACCAGTCCCCCGGACTCGCCCAGTCCCCAACGTGACCGCCCAAGAGTGGCCCTCAGCCACTTGCGAGGAAGCACCAGACAAGACTGGTGGCGTTCAGGCGGACCAGAAGGACAGAGAAAAAAATGGGGTTCAAAAAGTAAAAGGGGGGAGTCCTGGAATTGAGTAAAGTGGTTAGAAAATGGACACTGGTTAGGTATGAGTACATGAAGAAGTGGGATAATGGAGGTACAGGGTGGGAAACAAACAGGAGTGAATAGGGTTGGGGAGGTAGAACAGGTGGGATAGACTGGGAAGTGGAACAGGAAGGAAAAGGGGATGAGGAGAAAAACGTGATGGTGGAACAGGAGGGGAAATGATGGTAGGATGGAGTGGAAATTGGAAACTGGTGCTAAAGGTGAAGGAAGGGGGAGGGGAAAGTGAGTGCACGTGGGGATAGGGAATAGAGAATAAAAATTATGTACAAATAGGAGAAAGGTAGTGATGAAGATAATGGTGAGTGAAGGAATGATAGAATAAATGAAACGTAAAGTGAATGGTGCCACTTTACGTTTCATTTATTCTATCATTCCTTCACTCACCATTATCTTCATCACTACCTTTCTCCTATTTGTACATAATTTTTATTCTCTATTCCCTATCCCCACGTGCACTCACTTTCCCCTCCCCCTTCCTTCACCTTTAGCACCAGTTTCCAATTTCCACTCCATCCTACCATCATTTCCCCTCCTGTTCCACCATCACGTTTTTCTCCTCATCCCCTTTTCCTTCCTGTTCCACTTCCCAGTCTATCCCACCTGTTCTACCTCCCCAACCCTATTCACTCCTGTTTGTTTCCCACCCTGTACCTCCATTATCCCACTTCTTCATGTACTCATACCTAACCAGTGTCCATTTTCTAACCACTTTACTCAATTCCAGGACTCCCCCCTTTTACTTTTTGAACCCCATTTTTTTCTCTGTCCTTCTGGTCCGCCTGAACGCCACCAGTCTTGTCTGGTGCTTCCTCGCAAGTGGCTGAGGGCCACTCTTGGGCGGTCACGTTGGGGACTGGGCGAGTCCGGGGGACTGGTCGGGAGTATCGTCGGCCTGCACTTCACGCCTGCATCGGACCACAACTGGATGCCCCATAACTTAAATTTCTAGGTAAATATATGTTGCTGTTGATGATGATATTTTGATTACTGTGGAAGGGAGAAGGAAAGCTCCTCTCCCTTCAACATACTATACTGATGTTGCTCTCTGTGTATATACTCTTCCCTGTGGCTCTGGGAGTCGGTGTACCCCCCCTCTGTCTTTCCCCCTTTTCCAAGGGGACAGACCCCACAGGGAGGACACAGAGACAAACCAAGAATTCCTGTACACACTCATTTACAATAATAAATCTCTTTCAGCCACAATCCTCTGAAGAAGACCGAATGGTCGAAACGCGTTAGGAATATACACCTGCCTGCCACTATTCAGGCCATGTATTTCATTATTTATCTGGAAATGTTATGGTTATTTTAATCAATTTTGTTACTCTGCCGCAACTCATTCCTTGTATACCCCTTAATTTTTATGTCAATAATTACTTTTGTAATAAAACGTTTTTACCATAGACGTTGCATTGCCACTTTACTTCACATCTGCTGCTTCAAAGCCCCATGGGACCTTTTTTCTATTCTAAACATATCGGGGTGTGCAGCTAATTCTCTCCACTCAATAGGTTTGTCCCTTTTCTCAAATTCATTGGAGTGTTAAAACACTCCCCTCCCTTCTGACCTTGTGGAGATAAGGCATGAGTTGCTTGGCATTGGCTATGTTCATTTTTCCTCTGTGATTTTTGTGATTTTTTGTGATTATTGTCAAAATGAGCATGTACCATGGTGACGAATGGGCCAACCTTATGTAAGGCTATGAAACCTCATTCGAAAAGGCCGATCAAGTCGAAACACAACAATAGATGACCTCCCACAAGGGACCAGTATGGTCCCCAAGGCTCATACAAATCCCAGAATCCAGTAGCTTCCTCCTCACAAGACTATAACAAACACCCTACACAAGATAGGAGAGGTAGAAACAAGAGAGGCCGAACCAGTAGGAGACCTAGTGAACATGAAAGTACAAAACGCTCTACGGAGAATATTAATACGAGGGAAAAAAGAGAGGCTACTAATACTCAGGAATCACAAGAATACCAACAACAATCGGGTGGGAATGACTTAGATCTCCCACCTGAAAGGATAGTGAGTACCAACAACACTCTCAATACCCTCCAAAAACCCACTGCCCAAAAACCTTTAAACCCCTCCCGGGGCCCTGGCTCCCTTCTATCGACCAGGAGCAAGAGGGGTCTAGACCCATTTGCAGCCAGACTACCTCAAACCAACTAAGTGTGGTCAATCTTTCCTCTCACTTACTCACAAAGGCCGAAATCCAGGTGCTTAGTCGTGGACTAACCTTTTGCCCAGAAGAAAACTTTGACTTATTTGGAGTCATTATTGATGTACACCTTTTGCTAGAAAATTACTATTGAAATCTACACATTCTAAAACCAATACTGAGATCGAGACAACTGATTGGTCGGGATACACTATGCGGGAATTTAAAGCACTTCGAGACCTGACTCTCCTTTATGGGAAAGTCACTATATTGATCTCATTGACTCAATTGATCTGGAGGCCCTACTTACTAATGTTGATAAGCCCCCATTTGATCCCAGTTCTACGTTTAAGAAACCTTCGCAGACTTTTCCACCGCTAAATTCCAATCCAAATGTTTCCCTCTTCGTTAAACAAACTATCAGAGATTCATGTAAACTCCAATGTGACAAATGTACTCCGCAAAACCTAACACCTGACGAAAATAAAGCATTGATTGCTTTATCGGCCAACACCACACTCACGGTCAAGCCATCGGACAAAGGAGGCAATGTTGTCCTTATGGACAACAATGATTATGTCAACATGTGCATGTATATCCTTGAGAACAAAGACTGGTACAAACCTATCCCTGTGAATCTCATTCGACAATACCATATAGATTTCTATACCCTTGTCGATAAAGCCTTTACCTCCCAAATCATTCCCCGTAATATATACGATTTCATTCGCACCCAATACCCCACTTCCTCTCCTGTTTATTTCTCTTTATTTCTCTTCATTTAATCCATGTCCATTGGAATCATGTACATTTACCATTGCTCAAGCATCCTAACATGTCTTTTCAGATCACTACTATGTTGTTGTTTTGCGATGCCTTAAGTATTATTTTTCCTGACATAAACCAATATATCATGATTGGTGAATATGACTACATGTGTCATAATCGCATATAAGGGGTTAATCTGTTGCCCACTATTGATTTGTTAACCTATGTTATGCATTTAATGATGTTATGTGTGTGTTTTTCCTTTTTTCCAGTGTGGCCGCGGTGCGCTGTGGTGTGTGGGTCCGTGGCGTGTTGTCTCCCGTTCAGTCCCCCAGCCGCCTTCTCCCTGTCCCTGTCCTTGAGTTATCCCCTCGTACCACTTCCCAGCAGGGCGGGAGATACACGCGCCATGGCGCAATGTGTGTTGCATCCACAGGGTGGCGCCTTACCGCCCGAGTGGATGCGAATCCCTCCCTGCTGGCGGCGTGAGCGATCGCCTCCGAGACGCGGTGACGTCATTACGTGAGCGCCGCCCGGCGCCCACGGCGGCGTCGCACGTTGCGATGCGTCATGCGGAAGCGACGGCTGTGTCGGCTTCGCGCGATCCTCGCCCACGCCGGAAGAACCACCCTGACAACCATTGGGTATCGGCGGACCACCAGGTTGGATAAGGGAAATACACCTTGTCCCCTCCCACAACATGTGGGACCAGCTGGACCAATCCCGGTATCGTGAGCGGTATATATTTCCGCATCCGATCGCTGGCACTCAGAGAGGCATGCGGCATCTCCATGAGTGACATTGTCCAGCTAGCCGGTAAGCTACCTTACTTACATTACTTACTCTCTTTTCAGCCAGCTGACTATACTCCCCTGCCGTTATAACTAAATGGTCTCATATACTTTTTACGCAACAGACAATATTTCAGTTTGAACACCTTGGGTACAAGTGGAAATTTTGGAGGTAACCCCGATCTGTTTCATTTTAATTTTATTTTCAGTCCCCTTCCCATTTACCACCGCCTACACTCCCATTGTCAGTCACCTTGGATTTTAGTCACTTCCCACTCCCTTTTTCCACGCTTTTCCACTTGACCCTTTCCCACTGTCACCATGTCACCCCACCCCCTTTGTTTTACTGTCACTATCTTTCACTCCCCTCTTGTCTTCCACTACTTCTCACATCCCCCACGCACCCCTCACTCCCTTTTCCCCCTTCACTTTCCTCCACCTCTCTTCCTCCTTCTTCCCCCTTCTCCCCTTTTCCTTCCACCTCCTCATTCACATTTCCACTTTTTTTGTCCCTTCCCACTTATCACTCTTTACTCCCCCATTCACATTCCATCCTAGCTCCACTGTCCTTCACTTTCCACCCTCTAGCTCTCTTCTCACTCTACCACTCCTCCTTTTTCCTTCCCCGGTCTCACCTGTTTCACACTTCCTTAGTCTTTGCACCATTCACTTTACGTTTCATTTATTCTATCATTCCTTCACTCACCATTATCTTCATCACTACCTTTCTCCTATTTGTACATAATTTTTATTCTCTATTCCCTATCCCCACGTGCACTCACTTTCCCCTCCCCCTTCCTTCACCTTTAGCACCAGTTTCCAATTTCCACTCCATCCTACCATCATTTCCCCTCCTGTTCCACCATCACGTTTTTCTCCTCATCCCCTTTTCCTTCCTGTTCCACTTCCCAGTCTATCCCACCTGTTCTACCTCCCCAACCCTATTCACTCCTGTTTGTTTCCCACCCTGTACCTCCATTATCCCACTTCTTCATGTACTCATACCTAACCAGTGTCCATTTTCTAACCACTTTACTCAATTCCAGGACTCCCCCCTTTTACTTTTTGAACCCCATTTTTTTCTCTGTCCTTCTGGTCCGCCTGAACGCCACCAGTCTTGTCTGGTGCTTCCTCGCAAGTGGCTGAGGGCCACTCTTGGGCGGTCACGTTGGGGACTGGGCGAGTCCGGGGGACTGGTCGGGAGTATCGTCGGCCTGCACTTCACGCCTGCATCGGACCACAACTGGATGCCCCATAACTTAAATTTCTAGGTAAATATATGTTGCTGTTGATGATGATATTTTGATTACTGTGGAAGGGAGAAGGAAAGCTCCTCTCCCTTCAACATACTATACTGATGTTGCTCTCTGTGTATATACTCTTCCCTGTGGCTCTGGGAGTCGGTGTACCCCCCCTCTGTCTTTCCCCCTTTTCCAAGGGGACAGACCCCACAGGGAGGACACAGAGACAAACCAAGAATTCCTGTACACACTCATTTACAATAATAAATCTCTTTCAGCCACAATCCTCTGAAGAAGACCGAATGGTCGAAACGCGTTAGGAATATACACCTGCCTGCCACTATTCAGGCCATGTATTTCATTATTTATCTGGAAATGTTATGGTTATTTTAATCAATTTTGTTACTCTGCCGCAACTCATTCCTTGTATACCCCTTAATTTTTATGTCAATAATTACTTTTGTAATAAAACGTTTTTACCATAGACGTTGCATTGCCACTTTACTTCACATCTGCTGCTTCAAAGCCCCATGGGACCTTTTTTCTATTCTAAACATATCGGGGTGTGCAGCTAATTCTCTCCACTCAATAGGTTTGTCCCTTTTCTCACCTTCTGTGTAGTATACAGCTTTTCGTAATATCCCTGAAATGTCCGCACTATCTCTACTGTATCTGTTGTTATTATTCCTCCTGCAGTTCTGATGGCCCGAATATCAGAGGGTGGAGAGTTTGACTTCACCAATTGCGCGAGCATCCTTCCAACACTCTCACCCTCTACAAAGGATGATTGTCGCACAAAGATTCGTCTAGTCTCCACCTCTCTCATAATTACCGTCCTATACACTATTTGTTTATCTAGCCATATTGCTTTTTTCTCTGGCGTTGGGTCAATAACATAGTTATTTTCTGCCACCAGTACTTCTCTACGGGTGTTTTGTTCACCTTTTCTCGCCTGTTTATTAATTTTAGCCACCTGTTGGATCAGGATACCCCTCAGGTATGCCTTCAGGGTATCCCATATTATTCCCGTCCCTGCGGAGCCTTCATTTAGTTCCACAAATTCCCTCAGTTTGGGCACTATCCCATCTGTTTCTTTTATTATCTCTAACCAGTAGGGGTTAATTCGCCATTCTTTCCTAATTTTTTGTCCTTCCAGATTTATTATTAGGATCATTGGGGAGTGGTCCGAGACTCCTCGTGGCAAATACTCTATTTTTCCTATGCTCCTTAGTGCTCTCTCGTTCCCCAGGGCCATATCTATCCTGGAGAGTGTGGAATGCGTGCTTGAGTAACAGGAGTATTGCTGGATGCCCGGGTTCCTCACTCTCCACATATCTACTAGTCCAACTTCTTCCATAAGTTGGCTCAGCCGGCTTTTCCCTATGGGGTCTGAGTATGACGGTACCGGAAACCTATCGGCCCCTGGATCTAAGACCTCATTGAAGTCTCCTACTACTACTACCGGTATATTTTCCTTCCCTTGTATAAATTCATTTAATCTTAACATTATATCCATTTTAAAAGGCGGAGGGATATAAACATTCGCTATTACATAAGTTCTACTATGAATTGTACAGTACAAAAAAACATATCGACCATTCTCATCTGTGCTGATCTGCCTGCAAGAAAATGCCACCCCTGCTCTAACCATTACACCCACCCCTCTCGAATAGGAAGAGTGGAATGAGTGAAACTGAGTGGGGAATTTTCTACTATAGAACTGTTGGATTGTATCCTTTGTTAAGTGTGTTTCCTGCAGACAGATCAGGTCCGCCCCATACTTTTCCATAGTGGAGAGTACTGCTGCTCTTTTGACTACTGTTCCCAGTCCCCTAACATTCCATGAACCTATCTTTATTATCCTATTCTGCATTCAGCAGCGAGTAATATAGGATATTGATAAGAATCTCGTCCACTTCACCCATGGGAATTCCCAAAAAAAGTAAACAACAAAAAAACAACAAAAATAAATAAATAAATAAATAAATAAATAAATAAATAAATAAAAATAGCAAGCTCAAATACATAACTCTTTGCTATCCCTATTTCATTATCGTAGCCAGTGATCCTAAACCTACTTTTCATTAATCATGTCGCTCAATCATTGTGACTCGAATGTACATATAGGTGTATATATCATCAAAAATTATTTCTGTGCAAATTTCAATCTCTATTTTTGTGTAGCAATCTTCTTCCCATTGTGTATTACCTTGCCATCTTACAGTGTATTTAGATATTCGTGCAGTAACAATGATTTTCGTGTTCTCCATATCATAAAAAAAAAAAGGAAAATTAATATTTCTATACAAATTTCAAACTCTATTTTTGTGTAGTTTTCTCCTTCACATTGTGCATTACCATACATCCTTCCGTTATTTTTCGTTATTTGAGCAACACCATTAACTTCCAAACTCTCCTTCAAATCGTTTTTTCCATATCTTAATGAACAATTCTCCCCTGTCTGACCTTTGATTCCCCATTCCCTTCCCCTCCCTCCCCCCCTGTCCCCTCCTCCCTCGAAGCCCATCCCTCCCCACCCACCCCCCCACCCCCTTCCTGGTGTCCCTCCCGCTTCCATACCCCCACCCCTCTCCCACCCTCCCTCCACCATCCTGGTGTATCTCTACGGGGCCTATAGTGACCACTATCCACACCACACATCCTTCACTCCGACCTACCCATTCAACATCTGTGCGTGTCCCACCCCTCTCTCCACTCCAACATTTATACACCTCTCTGTCCCCTCTCGGGAAAAAATAAAATAAATAAAGATAAAATAAAAAAAAATAAACAAACAAAAAAAAAAAAAAGGGGGGGGGGAAGAGGAAAGGGCAAAGAAAAGAGAAAACCCTGGATATCTTTTCTTCCTCCTCACTCAGCCACTCCGTCTATGTCCCTTTTTCCTCTTCTCCACCCCCATCTACCACTTATCTTTATTTTCTTCCAGCCACCTTTCTACACTTGCTGGGGTGTCAAAGATCTGGGATCCTCCCAGCGCCACTATCCTTAATCGCGCCGGGTATAACAGAGCATATGTCAGCCTATGTTTCTGCAGTATACGCTTAACAGCCGTAAACTCTGCTCTACGCCTCTGCAGATCCGGCGAGAAGTCAGAGTAAACCGAAATTTTAACCTCTTTGAACATAATCTTCCCCGCCTCTCTAGCTATCCTCAAAAGTGTCACTTTGTCCCTGTAATTAAGGAATTTCAATAGGAGCGGCCTGGGGTGTCCCCCTGTAGGGGGGGCCCTAAATGGTACTCTATGTGCTCTTTCAATTGAAAATGATGCTGAGAATGTTTCTCTTCCAAAAGACTCAATGAGCCATTTTTCCAAGAAGTCCACTGGGTTGGCGCCCTCGCTTTTTTCCGGCATTCCAATCAGCCTGACATTGTCTCTTCTAAGCCTATTCTCCATCTCATCCATTTTTGATGCATATCTGCCCATCTGTTCCTTCAGGAGTTTCATCTCATTTATTAATGGGTATACGTCATCTTCCAATTGACTAGTCCGTGTCTCCAGGGCAGTTGTTCTTTCTGCCGTTTTTTGTAGCTCTGATCGAACCGCTACTAGGTCCTCCTTTACCTCCTTCATCTGGGCGCACAGCTCTGTTAATGTATCTTTACATGCGTTCACCACTGTGAACACGTCTTTTATTGTTGGTTCCATTTCTGACAGTGGGCACGGGTCGGTCGTTGCCGCAGGGTTTTGTTCTATAGGTCCTGGGGTTTTATTACTTGAAGCTTTAGTAGTTGAAGAGCTTGCTGTACCCTGCAGGACTGTACTTGAGGGTTGCCCCAGGCTCCTTCTATCTGCTGCAGCTCCCTGCTGTGCTTTAAACTGCGTTCCCCTTTTGGTTGATGTTGGCGACTGTGCAGAGGGGTGGGCATATTGTTCAAGTTTTGCTGCTGCTGTCTGTTGCGTGTTCTTCTCTTTAGCGGATCGAAGCTGCTGCATTACTGCGCTCTCGCATAGGGGGCTCAAAATGCCCCAAAAAAAAAAAAAAAGACGTGTTGCAAAGAACACAGGGCCTCTCGGTCCCCTGTGTATTTACCACTTATTGTCTGTTGCCCCTCCTGGGTCTGGGCATACGACAAATATTAACAACACTTTAGCTTTACGTATCAAGCATAGCTTAGCTTATTGAGCAAATGTAACAGAAACCAGCAGCCTTACAGTCCGTGGTAGATCAGACAACCAGTTTTATAATTGTTAGTCTCATAAGCAGTCCTTAATATCAGACATTCTCCTTCATAGGGGAGTGCGTACAAAATTATGCTCAAGCACCCACAGTAGCAAGCAAGCAAGCCAGCAATAGAAAGAGAATCCACTGGCTTTTTATCTAGGGGTCAGGGGTCAGCGTTACCTTCTTACCGTGCGTGCAATGCTGCAATGCTGCGCCCAAGCATATGCATACGGGAAGCCAGCTAGCAATGATTTGTATGTGATGGCTTACTGGTAGTAATCATATTCACCAGCTAGAGGCGGCAATAGTAATCAATAGCATTCATCAGCAGCGCCTTATTATCAGTCTATTACTGCCTATAGCCTATAGCTCATATGTAAACTTGTGACTTTAGAGGATGGGTCATATGCGGATATACAGTACTCAAGAGGGATAAAAGTGTGCAGAGTTTAAACGGTGTTAGTATTCCATAAATGATCCAGTACAGCAACACATAGCAATTATCAGCTCTCAAATAACAATCGTCAGCTGTGGTACTATAGGGTCAATAAGGCAATCAGGCAAGCAAATATGAGGGGCCCATCCGCCAGCAGCCAAACAATCCTTGATAGTGCATAAATCTCAGCACAGGTTTACACTTTTTCCTTTCAGCAAAAAAGGATCAACTGAGGCATTTAGCCTTGAAGAGGGTATAGAATTCCACAGATCTCATTATAGTTTATAAAAAAAAACATTCAGTGAAACACAGCATAAGGACAGAGCAGTTCAGTGATGATGTCAATCCAAAACAAAATTCCTGCTCAGCAGCCTATCACAGTCTGTTAAGGGCTGCTACTCACGTGTCCCATGTGGTCTGTGTACGTTCTGTTCACTGCAATATCACCGCTCCCAGCAGCTTTCCAGTAGTCCGTATCTCAGTGCTTGCTTCCCAGGATCTCCATCTGCTCTCCACTCGGCAGCTTCTTATCTCCCTTACACCGCGCTGTCCTATCTCTCCTCCTTCTCCTCACAGATTGTGGACAGCTGACAGCTGCAGGCTCCGTGTATTCCTTTGCGGTGATTTGCGAGAGAGCAGAGCGAGGCTAGGCTCAGAGGACTAGGCACCCATGTACCAGTTCGGGTAGCACTGGAAACAGCCGCGGCGGTGAGTAGATGACTGTATCACCCGTCCACTCTCCTCCTTCAGCAAGGCAGCGTGTAGGCAGCGTGTAGACAGCGTGTAGACAGCAGTATCAGCCTAGGAAATCAGCATGGAGCGGAGAGGAGAGGAGACACGCACAGCTGCACTCACTCACACTCACTCCTCCATCCGGTCACGCCCCAACACTACCTTTTAGTAGATCTTTAGTTAGGAATTTCTCGATTTGGACCCACCTTTTCTCTTTTTTGTCCCTGGCCCATTCTACTGCTCTAGAGAGTATCGCCGCCCTATAATAACTTTTGATATCTGGGGCCGCAAGGCCTCCATCCAGTTTGTCCTGTTTCAGGTTTAAGAGGGAGATTCTATACTTTTTATTTTTCCAAATGAAGTTCATTGCCACGGAATTCAATTTGTTCAGATATTGAGAGGGTAGTGGGATTGGTAGTAGCTGGAATTTGTACAGTATTTTAGGTATGTAAATCATCTTTAGGATGTTGATGCGTCCGACCCAGGAAATGGGTTTGTTTCTTATTCTCGTTAATTCGTTTTTAATTTCATTTAGTAATGGTATAAAATTTATCTTATAGATCTTCTTTTCCGTATTTGCTAGTTTAATCCCCAGGTAATTTAATTCTTTCAGCCAGGGGAAAACACAGATCTCCTTGACTAGACTCATGTCAGGGATTCTAGATGGACCAGGACTGTGTGCCTACACTGAGGAGACCAACACTGTATATAGTGGAAAAAGGTGTTTATTTACAAAGGTGAGAAAATAAGTGCACGAATAACACAAAAGCTATATACAAGTTCAGGGAGAATGCAATACTCATAAGCCAAAGCCAAGCCGGGGTCAAATACCAGGAGATCATTCAAAGAGGCTGCAGACAGGGAAGGGGCAGGAAGGAAATGTCCAGGAGAGGGATCGGGATCAGGTCAGGACAGATCGGATCAGGTCAGGTCAGAGGTCCAAAGCAGGGTCTGGTTAGTAAACAGATACCAGGGCGAGATCTGTTTGAACTCGCTGAGTATTTATAGTGGGTGTACTGATTGGGTTCAGGTCACACCTGAACGGAGCAAAGGCCAGGTGTTCCACACTGCCAGGGTCCATCCGCTGGTGGAGGTCAGTACTGCATCCCAAAGGTGATATACCAGCAGGGGGAAGTTCCCCTGACAGCTCCGAACTGCCAGGAGACACCTGCTGGTGGGACGCAGCACTGCAAGACAAAATATCAATAGCACCAGCGGATGGACCTTTTCCTGACAGTACCCCCCCCTCAAAGGAGCGGCCTCTGGACGCTCCAACTATCCGTTGCCGGGGAAAGTCCAGAGTGACCAACTGGGCAATGGGAGGCTTGAGCCGAGAGGTGGGTACATCCGGGTCATCGAGCTGGGGAGCAGGCACCGGGTCAGCGAACTGGGCAGCAGGCTCCGGGTCAGCGAACTGGGCAGCAGGCTCCGGGTCAGCGAACTGGGCAGCAGGCTCCGGGTCAGCGAACTGGGCAGCAGGCTCCGGGTCAGCGAGCTGGGCAGCAGGCTCCGGGTCATCGAGCTGGGCAGCAGGCTCCGGGTCATCGAGCTGGGCAGCAGGCTCCGGGTCATCGAGCTGGGCAGCAGGCTCCGGGTCATCGAGCTGGGCAGCAGGCTCCGGGTCATCGAGCTGGGCAGCAGGCTCCGGGTCATCGAGCTGGGCAGCAGGCTGGCAGACTGGCACAGGAACAGCAGGCTGGGCAGCGGACTGGAGGTCATCAAGCCGGGCAGCAGACTGGAAGTCATCAAGCCGGGCAGCAGACTGGAAGTCATCAAGCCGGGCAGCAGACTGGAAGTCATCAACCTGGGCAGCACACTGGAAGTCATCAACCTGGGCAGCACACTGGAAGTCATCAAGCCGGGCAGCACACTGGAAGTCATCAAGCCGGGCAGCACACTGGAAGTCATCAACCTGGGCAGCACACTGGAAGTCATCAACCGGGGCAGCACACTGGAAGTCATCAACCTGGGCAGCACACTGGAAGTCATCAACCGGGGCAGCAGACTGGAAGTCATCAACCGGGGCAGCAGACTGGAAGTCATCAACCGGGGCAGCAGACTGGAAGTCATCAACCGGGGCAGCAGACTGGAAGTCATCAACCGGGGCAGCAGACTGGAAGTCATCAACCGGGGCAGCAGACTGGAAGTCATCAACCGGGGCAGCAGACTGGAAGTCATCAACCGGGGCAGCAGACTGGAAGTCATCAACCGGGGCAGCAGACTGGAAGTCATCAACCGGGGCAGCAGACTGGAAATCATCAACCGGGGCAGCAGACTGGAAGTCATCAGCCGGGGCAGCAGACTGGAAGTCATCAACCGGGGCAGCAGACTGGATGTCATCAACCGGGGCAGCAGACTGGACGTCATCAACCGGGGCAGCAGACTGGACGTCATCAACCGGGGCAGCAGACTGGAAGTCATCAACCGGGGCAGCAGACTGGAAATCATCAACCGGGGCAGCAGACTGGAAGTCATCAACCGGGGCAGCAGACTGGACGTCATTAACCCGGGGCAGCAGACTGGACGTCATCAACCGGGGCAGCAGACTGGACGTCATCAACCGGGGCAGCAGACTGGAAGTCATCAACCGGGGCAGCAGACTGGAAGTCATCAAGCTGGGCAGCAGACTGGAAGTCATCAAGCTGGGCAGCAGACTGGAAGTCATCAAGCTGGGCAGCGGACTGGAAGTCATCAAGCTGGGCAGCGGACTGGAAGTCATCAAGCTGGGCAGCGGACTGGAAGTCATCAAGCTGGGCAGCGGACTGGAAGTCATCAAGCTGGGCAGCGGACTGGAAGTCATCAAGCTGGGCAGCGGACTGGAAGTCATCAAGCTGGGCAGCGGACTGGAAGTCATCAAGCTGGGCAGCGGACTGGAAGTCATCAAGCTGGGCAGCGGACTGGAAGTCATCAAGCTGGGCAGCGGACTGGAGGTCATCAGGCAGGGCAGCGGACTGGAAGTCATCAAGCTGGGCAGCGGACTGGAAGTCATCAAGCTGGGCAGCGGACTGGAAGTCATCAAGCTGGGCAGCGGACTGGAAGTCATCAAGCTGGGCAGCGGACTGGAAGTCATCAAGCTGGGCAGCGGACTGGAAGTCATCAAGCTGGGCAGCGGACTGGAAGTCATCGGACTGGCAAGCTGGCACAGCAACATCAGGTTGGCAGGCTGGCACAGGAACATCGGGTTGGCAGGCTGGCACAGGAACGTCAGGGTGGCAGGCTGGCACAGGAACGTCAGGGTGGCAGGCTGGCACAGGAACGTCAGGGTGGCAGGCTGGCACAGGAACGTCAGGGTGGCAGGCTGGCACAGGAACGTCAGGGTGGCAGGCTGGCACAGGAACGTCAGGGTGGCAGGCTGGCACAGGAACGTCAGGGTGGCAGGCTGGCACAGGAACACCAGGGTTGCAGGCTGGCACAGGAACACCAGGTTGGCAGGCTGGCACCGGAGCAGGCTGGTCGGATGTCACAAGCTGGGCGGCTGGCACTGGAACTGGTAGAGCAGCTGGCACAGGGACAGATGGCACCGGGACAGGTTGAACAGAGGGCACTGGGACAGGCTGGGTAACTGGCACGATGGTATGAGTTGGAAAATACTTCCGTTTCTTTTTAGACTTAGTCACTACAGGTTTGTTAACAGAAGTGATGTATGAAGAGGATGGAGATAAGTAAGAGGAAGGATTGGAGTATGGCAGAGACAAACGGGTGGTGACTGGAGGAGGTTTTTGTGGAGTAGTTACAGGTGGATTAAAGGCAGGGTAGGTACAATTAGTAGAGACTGGGTAGTAATATTTGGTGGGATGTGGAATTATCTGGGCTGGAGTTGCCATTGGTGATGGACAGATGGATCCTTGGGAAGGCACGTGGTTACTAGTAGGACTGGAACGGACAGGTGGATTAAAGGCAGGGTAGGTACAATTAGTAGAGATTGGGTAGTAATACTTGGTGGGAAGCGGAATTAACTGGGCTATAGCTGAGGTTGTCATTGGCAATGGACGGCTAGAACCTTGGGAAGGTAAGTGGTTAATGGCAGGGCTGGAATGCAGTGGCTTGGCTGGAAGCAGGAGATCTGACCATGCCTGCAGCACAGGTTGAACAAAGGCTGGTTCACACACACCTTGTTTAATCAGAGCCTGCACAGAATCAATACACTCAGATAACTTTTGCTGGGGACAGGAGGAATAATGCTCATCAAAATAAGCCGGATCATCCTCCATCAACCATACCAGGGATTCAACTTGGTCAGGACTGAAGGGGGGAGAGAAGTCATCACCTCCAGCTGGAATAACTGACAGGGCTGGTTTAACACATAACTTGATCAATGGCTGAACATCATTGTAAGACATATAACCCAGATCCACCATGGAATGGGCCGATCGGATGGCTTCCATCAGCTCATCCCTTGTCCATCCCTCCAACACCTGACGACAATACTCCTCATCCTCCTCTGCTAGCAGAGAAAAGTAAGTAATTTCATTGAAATCCATGTTTCAACAAAAACGCACTACAACAGGATGGTTCCCTATGCAGGCACGTCTGGTCAAAATGGCCCTGGTATACTGTCAGGGATTCTAGATGGACCAGGACTGTGTGCCTACACTGAGGAGACCAACACTGTATATAGTGGAAAAAGGTGTTTATTTACAAAGGTGAGAAAATAAGTGCACGAATAACACAAAAGCTATATACAAGTTCAGGGAGAATGCAATACTCATAAGCCAAAGCCAAGCCGGGGTCAAATACCAGGAGATCATTCAAAGAGGCTGCAGACAGGGAAGGGGCAGGAAGGAAATGTCCAGGAGAGGGATCGGGATCAGGTCAGGACAGATTGGATCAGGTCAGGTCAGAGGTCCAAAGCAGGGTCTGGTTAGTAAACAGATACCAGGGCGAGTTCTGTTTGAACTCGCCGGGTATTTATAGTGGGTGTACTGATTGGGTTCAGGTCACACCTGAACGGAGCAAAGGCCAGGTGTTCCACACTGCCAGGGTCCATCCGCTGGTGGAGGTCAGTACTGCATCCCAAAGGTGATATACCAGCAGGGGGAAGTTCCCCTGACAGCTCCGAACTGCCAGGAGACCCCTGCTGGTGGGACGCAGCACTGCAAGACAAAATATCAAAAGCACCAGCGGATGGACCTTTTCCTGACAACTCACATGGTTTTTATTAAGATTTATATTTAAGATCTCAGATTTGGTCATGTTTATTTTAAAGTTGGAGATGGCTCCATATTTTTCTAATGTCTGGAGGATCTTGGGGATAGTTTTTTCCGGGTCAGTGATATAGAACAAAATATCATCCGCGAAGGCGGATAGCTTGTGCTCCTCCTCTCCTACCCGGATCCCTTTAATTTCAGGGTAATTTCTTATTGTGGACAATAGGGATTCCAGGGACAGAATAAAGAGGTGGGGAGACAGGGGACATCCCTGTCTGGTTCCATTTCTCAACCTAATAATTTCTGAGAGAGTGCCATTGATCTTGCATCTTGCAGTAGGCTGGTGATATAATCTCTTAGTCCAATTTACAAACCTATTGCCTAGTCCTACTGCCCCTAGTGTATGTATCATGAGACCCAGTCTACCCTGTCAAAGGCTTTCTCAGCGTCTACTGACAGGAATAGACTGGGGGTCCCATCTCTCTGGGTCTTTTGCATCAATAGTAGGGCCCTAATAGCATTATCCTTGCCTTCCCTGTTGGGAACAAACCCCACCTGGTCCGGGTGGACCAGGCTCTGCATTACTCCCTTCAAACGTTCGGCTAAGACTTTAGCAAAAAGTTTAGTGTCTATGTTCAATAGGGATATGGGTCTATACCCAGAACAGAGAGATCTATCCTTCCCTTCTTTAAGGATAATAGCCACTGCAGCTGCTGAGGCTTCTAGGCTGAGTTGATATTTAGTACCCAGATCGTTGAAATACTTACAAAGTCTAGGTATCAACATTTTGCTGAATCTTTTGTAGTACAGGACCGAGAACCCGTCGGGGCCGGGGCTCTTATCCACAGTCATATCTTTTAGGGCATTTTTAATTTCAAGAGCTGTCATAGGTCTATCTAAGGTTAAGCTTTGGCCCTCATCAATTTTTGGTAGATTCGCTCTGTCTAGGAAGTCCCTTAATTTCTCTTCTCTAGCTCCCTCTTGCCCATCAGATCTTTTTATCATATAGAGTTCTTCATAGTACTGTTTGAAGGTATCGGCAATATCTGCAGTGGCATATACTAGTTCACCATTTGGTCGCCTGATTTTTTCAATATAATTCCTAGTTTTTTTTTTTTTGTGCTATTTTAGCTAGGTATTTATTTGGTTTATTGCCCCACATGTACCTCTCCCTAGAGATATTGTTGAGTTTAACCCTAGCGTCTGCTTCCATTATCTCCTTTAGTTCGTTTCTCTTTATCACTAAGTTGAGATATGTGTTTTTTTGCCCCCTTTTTTTTTTTTTTTTGCTCTAGGTCTGCTATCTCTCTGACCAGAGTGTCCCTCTGTTTGTTTTTCTCCCTTTTCCTACGGGAACCTTCCGCAATTAGGATCCCTCTAATGTAAGCCTTGTGAGATTCCCATAACGTTGCCGTGGAGATTTCGTCTGTTTCGTTTATTTCAAAAAATTGTTTTAATTCAGTTCTCACCCTCTCGACTCCGGCCTCATCTCGGATCAGGTAGTCATTGAGGCGCCATGGCATCTGTTTGGTGTTTATATATGCAGTTTTAATTATCATCGTAATGGGAGCATGGTCTGATATAGTCATTATACCGATTCCTGTTTTTCCGTGACATAATCCAACAACCTGTGGTCTACCAGTGCGTAGTCGATCCTGGAATACGTTCCATGGGGTGAGGAGAAGAATGTGTAGTTCCGCTCCCCAGGATGGAACGCCCTCCAGGCATCGACCACCTGGCAGTCCACCATTTTGCGTTTAATTCTTTGCAAATATTTATTATTTGTGTCCCTCCTCGGGCAGGTACTGTCCTCTTTAGGGTCTAGGACAAAATTTAAGTCGCCCATCAGTAATATGAAGCCCTCAGCGAATGTACTAATTTTGTCTAAGATCTTACTTAAGTAATTTATGGGGTGGCTATTGGGGGCATAAATATTTGCAAAGGTATAAACGTTGTTTCCAATTTTCCCTTTTAAAAGTAGGTACCTGCCCTCTGGGTCTACCAATCTTGCCATGAGGGCAAAGTCTACCCCTCTGGCAAAGCCGATGGCTACCCCTCTGGCACGATTTGTTATGGCGTCTCCATAGTACCAAGTGGGGTATGTAGGGGAATACAATTTTATATTTGAGTTCAGGGTCAGGTGTGTTTCCTGTAAAAGGATCACATCGGCCCTATACTGTTTGATTTCCTCTAAAATCTGCATTCTTTTTCCCCGAGAGTGCAGGCCTTTTACGTTGTAGGATAGGAACTTTACTTCCGCCATTTGACACTAGCAATCCTAAATTTTCCTACAGAGTCCCTGAGAGCCACCATCCCTTTGTCCCCCCCCTTCCCTCCCCCCACCTGAGAGCCACCATCCCTTCGTCCCCCCCCTTCCCTCCCCCCACCTTTGCCCAGCCCCTCCCTCCACCCCCCCATCCTAAATACCCTACCCCCCTCCCCCATCCCCCCCCTCCCCGGCCTATCAAAGGCCTCAGATCCGTGGGGGTCATCGTGCCCCATACCCACTGGATCCATTTATTGAGGTGGTACTAGCCCGTGCCTCCCCCGTCCAGGCCCTTCCCCTCTCCTTGGGCCCTATTTTCCTGGATGGGGGTGCCACCTTTAGCCTGGGGTAGACCCACTCCCCACTGCCCCTCCCCACATCCCCCCACATCCCCTCTCCTCTCCTCGTTCACTCGTTCCATCCAAGAATTTCTATTTTTGGCAGATCCAATTTGCCACAGAAAGTGGGGAGATCTTCTGGAAAAATTAATTTTGCAGATATCCCATCTTTCTGGGCTACCAGACAAGCCGGAAAGCCCCACTGGTACTTGATATTGTGTATCCTCAGCTGCTCAGTAAGGGGTTTAAGGTGTCTCCTCCTAGCTAAAGTCTCCCAGGCCAAGTCTGGAAAAATTTGTATCTCGGAATCGTTGTGGATTAAAGGGGGCTTTCTTCTTAGTTGTAACCAGATCTCCTCCTTATCCTCGTAGTGCCTGAACTGGACAATCACGTCTCTTGGTCTTTCACTAGTGTTGTCTTTGAATCTGCCTAGACGGTGTATCCGCTCAATTTTGAGAGGTTTTCCCGCTTTGCCCTCCAGGAGGGGGGTGAACAACATGTTCATAATGAGTCTTAAATCCTCTCCCCTGTCTTCCTTGATAGATCTAATCCTCAAATTTTGTCTGCGATGCCGGTTTTCTTGGTCCTCTAAACGATATTGAAGGTTCCTTTGGTTTAGCTTCATTTCTAGGTATTGATTTTTGAGTTGGTCTATCTCCAGCTCTTGTTTTTCCATTTTTTTTTCAGCTTCTTCTACTCTTAGGAGCATGTTGCTTATGTCCGCTCTAAGGCCACTGATTTCCGCTTTAACCCCTTCCCTACCAGCCCATAGGGGAATCACGTCATGGTGATCCCCTCGCCGATGAGACAGGACGTTGCATAACGTCCTGTCTTCACGGCGTTCTAGGGCGCGCGCGCGCCGCCGGCGGCGCGCGCACACCCGCGATCCCGCGCGCGTGCCCGACGGCCGTGATTGCCGCCGGGCACCCGCGATTTCCGGAAATCACGGCAGGAGTGTGGATCTGTGTGTGTAAACACACAGATCCACCTCCTGTCAGCAGTGAGGAGACTGATGTGTGTTCCCAGTACAGAGGAACACACATCGATCTCCTCCCCCTGTGAGTCCCCCTCCCCCTACAGTTAGAACATACTTTAGGACACATTTTAACCCCTTCAGCGCCCCCTAGTGTTAACCCCTTCCCTGCCAGTCACATTTACACAGTAATTAGTGCAGTTTTATAGCACTATTCGCTGTGTAAATGTGAACGGTCCCAAAAACGTGTCAAAAGTGTCCGATATGTCCGCCGCAACGTCACGGTCACAAAAAAAAAACGCAGATCCCCGCCATTACTAGTAAAAAAAAAAAAAAGAAAATGCCATAAATCTATCACCTATTTTGTAGACGCTATAACTTTTGCGCAAACCAATCAATATACGATTATTGCGTTTTTTTTTTTTTACCAAAAATACATAGAATACGTATCGGTCTAAACTGAGGGGAAAAAAGGTTTTTTTAAAAAAAATATTGTGAGATGTATTAAATAAAAAGGAAAAAATATTGTGTTTTTTTTTAAATTGTCGCTCTTCTTTTGTTTATAGCGCAAAAAATTAAAACCGCAGAGATGATCAAATACCACCAAACGAAAGCTCTATTTGTGTGGGGAAAAAAACATAATGATTTAATTTGGGTACAGTGTTGCACGACCGCGCAATTGTCATTCAAAGTGCAACAGCGCTGAAAACTAAAAATTGGTCTGGGCAGGAAGGGGGTGAAAATGCCCTGTATGGAAGGGGTTAATGATGTCTTCCAACCTCCTTAGCATTCTATCCAAGTCACCCATCGTTGGCATGTGAGGCTCTGTGATGCCTTCTTCCACCAGGCTTACTTCCTGTTCCCCCTCCGTAGACACGTCGGTGGGCTGTGAGATTGTGCCTCCCCCTTCCTTTCTTGTGGTGCCGGTTTTACCAGTTTTCTTACCATTTGCAGGGCTATTTATGCCTCCTCCTTGGGACATGTATTGTCTTATGGTGCTGGTTACAGGGACCTCCTTGGGGTTTTTTGGGGCCGTGCCCCTAGTTATCTTACTCATATTGTGCTTCGCTCTAGTTCTAATTCGCTTCCCCAGTTTTTCAACTCCCTTACTCCCAGGGGGGAGTTCCGTACTCAGATTTCATTAATGCCAGTGTTCTTAAACCTGGGGGGTCTTTACTTTGTTGTTTGGGGGGCTGTCTGCCCATATGTTTTTTATTTTCCCAGAAGGACCCGTTGGAGATTTACGTCTAGGGTAAATTTTACACAGTAGGCTTATTCAGATTATTTTTAGGGGTGTAAGGGCCTATAATACAGTCCACCACAAAAGAGTAAATGACCCTCAAGATGTTGTTGGGTGGGGGGCCACTTATTCTAAGCCCTTGTTGAGGACTTGTTAGGGACTGCCAAGGCGGATATATCTCGCCTGTAAAACAAGAGCTCTTGTCGGGGGGGGTGCTATTTCCACTGAGCTCAATACAGGGGGCCGTTTTCAGGCCCAGTACAATCTTGTCCTGCGTATCTCAGGCCTCTACAAAATCGAGAGTCCACCCCAATCATAGACAAAAAAAAAGGGGGGGGGGAGGGGTAACAGAAAAAGGGATAAGTTGGAGACCTCTCTTATACTCGTTTGCCACCTGCTTCAAAGACCACTGCGCTCATTTATTGTCATGTCGTTTACAAAACAAGGATGTGTCCCGCTGCCTCCGCTGCCCATACCTGTCCTGGTCCCTAGTTTGCAGGCCGTGGGGGTGAGGGAGTCTATATCAAGCTATGACACCACAGGCCAGTGAAACGGAACATAAATATTCACTGGTGTTTCCCCTGTGGTTTTTACCTTACACTCTGTGTGCATATAGTCAACAGTTCATGGTGAGTAGTATACAGAAGGTTCGAGTATACAAGTAGGCATACATCCCAGCAAACAATATAAAATCAGAATGGTCTTACCGCTCCGCAGGACTTTCCTTCTCTGTAGAAAGATTTTTTTTTTTTTGCGGCCTCTCGTGAGTGGTAGCAGTCCCGGAGAGCGGGGATTAGATTACTGGACCCGTACGGGTATCCCCGAGGAGTGGGAGGGGGGAGTCGGGGGGAATACCCGGAGCTGTCCCCTGTCTCAGACCCAGCTGGGACCGATGCACTGGCCCTGTGCACATCCACGTCTGTTTCAACAGCCGCTCCGGAGCTTGTGGGAGAATGAATGAATGAATGAAAAACTTATATAGCGCAGCACATGCGAACTGAATCGCCTCTGGGCGCTTGTTGTTCCTGTCTCCTTTGATATCAAAAGAGATGTGTCTTGATCTTTCTCCTAAAAGCTAGGTGATTCTCCTCCAACCGAATGCTGGCTGGTAAAGCGTTCCATAGTCTGGGACCTTGGACCGCAAATCTTCGCTCTCCTTTGGCCTTGTAGTTGGCTTTCGGAACCTGGAGCAGGTTCTGATTGGTGGATCGCAAAACACGATTGGGGTTATGAGCTTTTATTTTTTCGCATAGATATTGGGGAGCATTCCCATGGACACATCTATGCGTAAGACAGAGAGCTTTAAAAGCAATTCTGTCTTTGACTGGTAACCAGTGAAGGGATCTCAGTGAAGGTGAGATGGATTCCCAGGGTTTTTTCCCAGTCACAAGTCTGGCGGCCGTATTCTGAACGACTTGCAGACGAGCGATTTGGTACTTGGGGAGTCCGAGGTAAAGGGCATTTGCATAATCCAGTCTGGAGTTAACAATTGCTCCCACCACGACTGCTAAATCTTCTTTGGGGATGAACGGAGTAAGTCTGCGTAGTAGGCGCAGCAGATGGTGGGATCCGCTGACTACTGACCCTATTTGTGCGTCCATCGTCATAAAGGAGTCAAAAATGACCCCAAGACTTTTGACTTTGGCGCTAGGGGTGATAATTTTGCCCAGAATAGGCGGGGGTGTCCATGCTGTTGAAGGTTGATTCCTGCGCTTGGCGTGAAACAGGAGAAGTTCTGTTTTCGCTCCGTTGAGTTTAAGATAACTCTTTGTCATCCAGTCCTCTATCAAAGAGAGGCAGGTCTCTAAATTGAGGTGGTGATCCTTTATGTTGCAGATGCGGAAATAAAGTTGCGTGTCGTCTGCATATGAGTGATAGAGCAGTTTTTGGCTGCTGATAATCTCAAAAAGAGGACGAAGGTAGATGTTAAACAGCACCGGTGACAGAGGTGATCCTTGAGGGACTCCGCATGTTACTGTGCGTTTCTCAGATGTGAAATGTCCTAGCTTCACTGTTTGCGATCGGTTTTCCAGAAAAGAGGAGAACCAAGATAAATCGCCTTCTGCGACTCTGGCTACTTCAGCAAGCCGCGTCAGTAACAGTTTGTGGTCTACAGTGTCGAAAGCTGCGCTTAGGTCCAACAGAACCAAAAGACAAGATTCTCCTTCGTCTGCGGCCTCGAGAACATCGTCCCATATTTTGAGCAATGCGGTTTCAGTCCCGTGTCCGGGACGGAACCCTGATTGTAATGGGTCAAGTAGCTTGTGGGTATCCAGATGCTGTTGCAGCTGTTGTACCACTACTTTTTCCATTACCTTTGAGAGTACATTGAGGCTTGTTATGGGCCGGCGGTGGAGTGGGTCCTTGGGGTCCAGGGAGGAGTTCTTCAGGATGGGTTGGATTATACCCTCTTTCAACTGTGAGGGTACTATGCCCTCCACGAAAGACTGGTTGATAAGCTGCGTGATGGGAGGAGCCAGGATGTAGGCGCATTCCTTCAGCAGTTTTGTGGGGATAATGTCATTTGGCGCTGTGCCATTACGCAGAGTACAAATGACATTCTTAGTGGTCTCAATGGAGATGGGTGCCAAGGTGAACTTACCTGATATAGGAGAATTACTATGGGTGTTGTGTGAGAGGCTGCAGGGGGGACTGGGGGGGAATTATTTTGCTGAATGCTTTCACGGATCGCCTCGATTTTATTAATGAAGCAATCCGATAGTTCATTGCAAAATTCTTGTGTGTCTTCATTGGGGGCTTCAATACATCCTGGGTTCATGGTCTGAGTGACCAGCTTGAAGAGTTCGCGGGGGCGGTTTAGGGCACCGTTGATAGCCTCAGAAAAGTATTTTTTCTTGGCTTGGAAAATTTCTTTGTGGTATTTACTTGTCGCCGCTTTGTAGATGGATAGGTTTAGCTCTGAAGAGCTTCTTTTCCAGGCAGATTCGGCCCTTCTGCGTTCTTGCTTCAGTAACGACAGCTGGTTGTTAAACCAGCTGCGGTTGTTTTTCCGGATGCGGGTTCGTCGTTTCGGCGCTACCAAGTCGGCTGACTGTAGCATGGCCGAGTTTATGGCTTCCAATGTTTCAACGGCCGTTTGATGCGGCTGAGTTGTTTCTATTTTTTTCCTTAAAGTGGTTTTGAAGAGTTCCGAGTGGAGCTTCTTCTGACATCTAGTCCAGTGTGTTGTCACTGGATTTGATGTTTTTGTTGTGGGGGGGATTGTGGAAATGAATTTAATTGCATGGTGGTCTGTCCATGGCAACTTTTCATTTTCCAAAATTTTTATTTCCAGATCTTGTCTGAAAATAAGATCAAGTGTGTGGCCTGAAGCATGCGTGGGCCCACATACTAGTTGCTGTAACCCTAAATCTTCCAGGTGGTTGATACAGGCATCAGCAACGGTGTCTTGTGAGGAATTGGCCCAGAGGTTGAAATCCCCGAGCAGCAACAGGGAGAGGGGGAGATTGCCGCGTTGGTATTGCGGGCGGCGGGGTGATGGTGAGCGATCAGCTGTCGGCGTCCGCATCGCAGCCTCTCACGCTGCGCTGATGTCGGCAGCCTTCCATAGTTCTTCCGGGTCACTCGTTCCTCCTTCCCCTAGCCTCGGTCGTAGCACGGGCTGGCGCCTCCCTCGGCGCGCGTGCGTCACGTACCGCAGGTCATGCCCTCCCCAACATCATTTAAAGATGTTTATGCATTTATAATCATAATCCCTAAACCTGGTAAACCACATACCGATCCTGCTAATTTCATTATATCTTAAATGCTAACATAAAAATGTTTGCCATACTTATAGCAAATAGACTCCTGACAATTATTCCCCAACTCATCCATCTTGACCAGATGAGCTTTATACCTGGACAATAGGTTCCTGATGGAACCAGGTGTTTTTTTTTTTTAATCCACTGGACTGACCACCACCAGAAACATTCTCTGCATCTTTCATTAGATGCAGAGACGGTGTTCAATAGATTCCCCAGGGGCTTCTCTCAAAAAAGTACTAATCAAATTTTGTCTTCCTGGTCCACTTGGTTTAGCGATACTTGCACTTTCCATCAACTCCAATGCAAATTTTTGGAATGCTCTTTGATTCACTTACAATAAAAAAAACAGAACAAGACAGGAGTGCCCTCTTTCCCTTATCACATTTGCATTACTTACTGAATCAGCAATACTTAGTGAACCAGTCTATTCCCTCATGTCTGAAAATCTCAGGCCGACATGTTAGTTCTAATATTATAACCACACTTTCTGCCCTGCAAAACATCTTTGGGAAATGTTTGCTTTATAAAGTCAATGGGCCAGATTCACGTACATCAGCGCATTTTTTGACTGGCGTAGTGCACCTCCTTTACGTTAGACCGCCGCAATGTAGCGGCGCAATCACCGTATTCTCGTTTGATTTGCGCAGAAATTAATGCAATGTGCAGTGCAATGTAATTTCAGAGGCGTAAGGCGGAGTAATTCAAATTGGGAAGGACGTGGGCGTGTTACATTGAAATGAGCCGTGACCCCATGCAAATGAAGGGCCGGCCGGCTCGCGCATGCGCACATGAAGCAGACCATGGTCAGCACCTCTGTGCGCATGCTCACAACTCGGGAACGGCGCAATCAGTGAAATTGGAAGTGGACCCGGGCAACTTAGTGAACTACGCAGACAGCATAAATAGACAGACACAAACGCACTTTCTTTGCAAAAGTACATCCCTTTGTATCCCTTCCTATACAGCAAGGTGCATTTGTTCTGTTGTTTATTAGCATTTGTTTGTTTGTTTGTGACGTGTCTTTGAGATATTTGGGGACTGTTTTGCAGAGTGATTTTTGTCTTTTATGTGTTTTCTTTGTTGTTATTTTTTTTAAATTAGATTTTTGCTGGGCATTTTTTATTTTTGCTGGTCAATTTTTTTTTTTTTGGTTCTGTTTGTGAATGATTTTGGAATGTGGGGGTGACATTTCTTGCCGGAAAAGGGGTGTCACCCTCATTTGTGGTGGAGAACTGATCCCCAGGTCCGTGTGAATGGTGTATGAATGTACATGACATAATTGGAGCCGTGGCATGGCGTTGCTGCTCACAAGACCTGCATGGTGGGCTTGTGCCAATCCAATGTGATGAGGATGTGATGTGTCTGTGCTAGGGACCACAGTGGTGTTGCATGCATGCATTCTCATTGTACCATGATTAATGTGTGTGTTTAACGTGCAAAGATGCCTAATGTGAGCTTGCTCCTGGCTGCTCTTCCCTCAGAAGTCGGGGTAGCCTCGGTTAGGGGGGGGATTGTCTGGTTCAGGGGTCAGGTCATCACTTATGTCAATCTCCAGGCCCTTTCTCACTCCGAAGTTGTGCAGCATGCAACATGCACCAATGATCTGGCATACAAAGTTTGGGGAATACAACAGGGTACCATGGGGGGTTCCGTATAGGAGTCATGAGATGGGGTCCCAGTGCATATGCAGAGTCACCCTGAAGGGATAAGACAGGAGGATGTTAGTAGTGCATGTGCCCCTTGTGATTTCAGCATCATGGGGGGGACAGTCATGCCTGCCACCCATGTCACTCACCAACCAGCCAGCTGTCCCCATACATGTTCTGTTCGAAATCTGTGGGGATGGGGCTAGGATTGTATATGTATCTGTCATGGGTGTCATGGGTGGTGTCATGTGTTGGGCTGGTGATGTCCTCCTGCAGGTTTGTGGTTAATTCCAGGATGGCATGAGGGGTGAATCTGAAGATGCGAGACACCTCAGAATCACTCATGCCAAAGATGTCTATGCTTGTGTGATATATCAAGTGAAGAGTGAGGCGCTGGTATCAGATTAGATTATTATATCCATCAAGGTTTTAAAGGGCTATTGAAAGATAGTGAGACCGTGTTTGTAATTTGTATGTATGTTATGTATTGATGTATATATGTATGTATTTTTTTTGTAAAAATGTTTATAAAAGCAAAGAAATTTTTTTTGGGAAAAAAAAAATCCTCTCCCGTGCCCTCCTCCGTGCCCTCCTCCGTGCCCTCCTCTGTGCCCTCCTCCTTCTTTGCTCATCTAAAGTCAGTAGTATAGCTATGAGCATGGATGCCACTGGCATGTTGGCATACAGTTTGTTGGGCAGCAAGTGTGACTGCTCAGCTCCTCACTAACAGTGTTGTTTTAGCTGACATGTAGACGGATTGTATAATTTTATACCACCTTTTATATGGTCTAATTTTAGAAAGGACGTGCAGCTGTTGCGCACAGCGCGTAGCCTGCGCTGCACCAACGTTCTTTTGTGGATCCCCGTAACTCCCTCATTTGCATATTTGAATAGCAAATCAATGGTGTGTCTAGCACAGTTTTGCACGGACGGATGCGCCTGTCTATCGAAATTACGCGGGTCAAAAAGAAGTAGATTTCTTGCATATCTCGTTTTGGGGATGCGGCGCATCGAAACGCATGCGCAAATTTAGACTTACGCCACGCATCTCCTGTAACACCGGCGTAATCGCTCTGTGAATCTGGCCCAATGATTCCAAATCATGTATTTTACCCATTTACCTCTTGTCCAAACCTTAAAAGGAAGTCTCTAAAAACTCTTCTTTTTCATGGACATCTAACTTTCAGCATAACTAATTAGGAATTAACTTGACATTGCCCTGGAAAAATGTTTTTAATGCCAACTATTCTGTATTACTACATAAAATTTCAGAGCTTAGTAAGGAACCGACCCACCCATTTTTTCTCATGGGCTGGTAAAATAGTCTTATCCAAAATGTTTATACTTCCACATGTATTATACCTATTTAGGTCCCTCCCTATTTCAGTTTCTCTACTGTTTGTCAGGAAACTTCAAAGACTGCTACATGATTTTATCTGGGGAAACAAAAAACCCTGGATCTGCATAAAGGTCAGAATGTCCCTGACATGGCAAAATATCAAGGCCATCTCTGGACCATCTCAGACACTGGTGAACCCCAATGAGCAATAAATACTGGTTACACACAGAAAGATTTGCTGTCTCCTTGCACCTTACCACCTTATTAGAAAGCTACCACTAAAACCCTTAAATTTACAAGATCATACTTTTACACTAAAAATGCGGCCTTATGTACATGGCAATCAATATTTAGTATCTCCTGTCTAAATCATTCCTTAATCTACAACCTCATGCTTCTAAAATCTTTGACTTTAGTGTTGTCTGATCTGGACTTACATAACTGGGAACTAGCTGGGATCTATTCATTAAGTCAACTCTACTCTGACTCAACTATTAAACCCTTTGAAGACCTACAGTAAAGACAAATAGCCAGATTCAGAAAGACTTACGACGGCGTATCAGTAGATACGCCCTCATTAGTCCAAATGCGTGCCGTCGTCTGTTTAAGTGTATTCTGGAAACCAGATATGCTTAAATTTTGCCAAGATATGCCCGGCGTAAGTCTCCTACGCTGTCGTATCTTGGCTGCATATTTACGCTGGCCGCTAGGGGCTTGTACGATGATTTACGCCTAGAATATGTAAATGAGCAAGATACGCCTATTCACGAACGTACGCATGCCCGTTGCAGTAAGCTACGCCGTTTACATAAGGCGTTTTTCAGGCGTGAAGATAAACCACCAAAAAGATGGCGCAGCCAATGTTAAGTATGGACGTCGGAACAGCCGTCGAATTTCACATCGTTTACGTTGTTTGCGTAAGCCGATTCAGAATGGGGCTGGGCGTAGGTAACATTCACGCCGAAAGCATTGACTATTTGCAATGTGATTTTGAGCATGCGCACTGGGAAACGTCCACGGCTGGCGCATGCGCCGTTCGTTCGGCACGTCATTTACGTGGGGTCACGATTCATTTACATGTATCACGTCCACCTTCCACCTACTTTGAATTACGCAGAATAACGCTGGCCCATCTACGCTACGCCAACATAACTTAGGGAGCAATTGCTTTGTGAATACAGCACTTGCCTCTCTAACTTGCGGCAGCGTATCGTATATTCGATACGCTACACCCACTTACCAATACGCCACCCTACCTGAATCTAGCAAAAAAGACTTTTACAAGTATCTCCTTTTTAGAAATACATTATCCTTCACTCCATTCAGTCATGACCCCCTCCTTGAAAACATTCTATTGATTTATGCCATCCCCAAACAGAACTAAAAAGGTATATCTTCTTTCTACTTCATCCTCTCCAATTGAGTGCAACAAGAGAGCAATAATAAAATAGGAAAATTGCAAAAAAATGTGTCTCATAGAAACACTAAGGCCGCGTACACACAATCAAACTTGTCTGCTGAAACTGGTCCGCAGACCAGTTTCAGCGGACATATCCGACCGTGTGTATGGGATAGCAGACAGGTTTTTCCAGCAGACAAGTTTTAAAGCATGCTTTAAAACTTGTCTGCTGGAAACCCGTCCATCCGACATGTCCGCTGGTTAGTACGCCTAACCAGCGGACATAAATCCCTGCATGCGCCGAATGGATTCGACGCATGCGTGGAAGTATTTTACTTCCTTGTTCGGTGACATGGCGGCGTCAACGTTACCACCACGTCACTGCGCTGTCCGTCGTTTGATCGTGTGTACACACATCAGACCAAAATCTCCAGGAGACATATCCGATGAAATCGGTCTGTCGGACTGTTTTCATCGGATATATCTCCTCGTGTGTACGGGGCCTTACAGCGCTAATTAAATGTTAAAACTCAGCTGAACCTGGTGTTCACACTCTGCTATAATCTATTAAGGTAGTCTGCAAGGTGGTATGAATCCCTTTGATCCTCCCACAGGCAGACTGTGTAATTGGAAAGAGTGACAAAATAACAATGATAAAACAGTCCACAAGAAATCCTAGTGGATGTCAAAACATCATATAGTCTCTTGTTCAAAGAAATGCTTCCTTAGCATAGGGTGATGATGCTGATGGTCAATCCTGGTAAATCAAGACAGTCCTTCAGGCTTAACCCCCCCTAAGGTGTTCTACTCACCAGATGATAATGGTGTGTTGTACCTTAAAATCTCCTCTTAGTCATGGGTCATCAGTCAGTCTGCTCCTGGCCCCAGCTCAGCTCAGCATTGGATCCTCTCCTTACAATACACAATACTTCCACGATAGTTCCATGCAGTATGAGTGGTCATGAAATTAAAGCAGAACATAGTGTAAAACTGTATTTATTAAAAGAACAATCCCCCGCAATAAGTTATGCTTACAAGGTAAAAAATGGATAAAACCACATCAGTAATAAGACAGCAGCACACCCAGGTGGTTTTGCCTCTCAGCGCGGTTCCAGCTGGCAAGTCCCGGGTAACGGTTTACTCTGTGTGGATGATGCGTTGCGTAGCCACGCCCTGACATGTTTTGTGATTGGCTCACGTCTTCAGAGGGCGTGGCTACATGATGCGACATATCGTATTTATAGGCGGATGGGGCCGATATACTCCGCCCATTCGCCTGTTAGGGTTTTCCTGCAGGGGTGTTTTAACCACACCCCTACTAATTCAATAGGGGTCGTACTGAATCTGTAGGGGTGTGGTTAAAATGAGATTTTAAGGCACAACACACCATTATCATCTGGTGAGTAGAACACCTTAGGGGGGATTAAGCCTGAAGGACTGGATTTACCAGGAATGACCATTCATCATCACTACCCTATGCTATGGAAGCATTTCTTTGAACAAGAGACTATATGATGTTTTGACATCCACTAGGATTTCTTGTGGACTGTTTTATCATTGTTATTCTGTCACTCTTTCCAATTACACAGTCTGCCCCGTGGGAGGATCAAAGGGATTCATATCACCTCGCAGACTACCTTAATAGATTATAGCAGAGTGTGAACACCAGGATTAGCTGAATTTTAACATTCAATTAGTGCTGTTAGTGTTTCTATGAGCGAATATTTTTTTTGCAATTTAAACTTTGATACTATAATAGCTGCTTTTCTGCATAGCTTGTATCGAGCACACCAGATCCATTGAGCACTGGGATCAGTCTTGTCCTAGGACATATTCTGATATTACCAATAATAAAATAGGAATCATTTTTTTTTCAGGAAAATTCAATGCAATATGGCATCCTGGGGCTTTTCTATTACACCATTGGTGTATGTAATAACCCCGGAAGTGTAATTTCCTCCTTGTGTCATTGGCTCAGTGATTTTCCCAGAAGTCTTCATTAAGATACAAGTACAATTTTAGGTACCCCCTGCAATAGGAAATTCAGTTTTGGAAAGATCCTCCCCAGGGTAGGGGTTTGCCATAGTAGATGTTCTTATAAGAATACTGAGAATGTACCAGATGATTATAGGCAATCAGACATCAGACTCCCCCCCCCCCGCCCATTTAGAATCCGTCTGCAAATGGCATTATAAAACAAACAGCTATTTCTTCAGCACAAAACAGTGTTGGAATCTTCTACAAAGTTTGTTAACCACCTCAATAACGAACACTTTCACCCCCTTCCTGCCCAGGCCATTTTTAGATTTTCAGCTCTGTCACACTTTGACTGACAATTACTTACACAACACAGTACCCAATTGAAAGTTTTATAATTTTTTTTGAGAGTGATATACAGAATATGGTGGCATTTCATCACCACTGTTTTTTTTTATTTTATTTTGCCATATAAACAAAAAACTCCTGAGTATGGTGATACCACATGTGTTAGACTTTTTCAGTATTTGGACTCATTATATACCAGACATTGTATTTTGTGTATCACACAAATCACCAATTGTATCAAAATCAATGCTCTTGAATGGTCACCTCTATACCAGTGTACAGGGAATATAGCCTAGTGTAGCATTACTGAACCTATAGCAATCCGTGTTCCTATAAGCCAAGCAAATCTCGCCTACTGGTACGTGGCTTCCCCCATAAATGTCATGTTCACTGCCCAGGAAGTACAGGAGCCTAAAGACAGGAAGAACAAAATATTTTGTGGTACCAGGAGTGCTGTTATCTGCAGGGGGTGGCTGGGACGGGTGTCTTGCAGGAACGTAGTCAGCAGGATATACTGTACAGATGAGTCAGTTCGGTGTGCAGACAGAGACATGTTTAGCAAACAGGCAAAGGATTGGTCCAGGCAACAGGAAGAAATGTGGTCTATAAACAGTCCATAGTTAGTACATGCTGCGATGTTAGCTTTGCAGAAATGATACCCCCTGTATGCCTGCTGATTGTGACTAGTGTTGCTCACGAATATTCGCATTGCGAATATTCGCTACGAATATTGCATATTCGAGTATTCGCGAATAACGCGAATATCGCGGCGAATATTCGCTATTTCGAATATTCGAATGTTTTAAATTTTTTTTTAGAACAGATCACATCCTAGAGATCCCCATCGACGTCTAAAAGCATTGCTGGTATGATTAGAGACCTTGGGCCGAGTAGCTGCAGCGCTCATTTTATATTGCCGAAAAATCGCAATGCGATTATTCGGCAAATAGCGATATCGCGCGATTATTTTATATTGTAATATATCACAAATATTCTGAGCCAATCAGAGTGCTCCATTCCGCATTTCTCGAAATTTCGAAATTATTTTGTATTGTAATATATCACGAATATTCTGAGCCAATCAGAGTGCTCCATTCCGCATTTCTCGAATATTCGCAATTATTGTGTATTGTAATATATCACGAATATTCTGAGCCAATCAGAGTACTCCATTCCGCATTTCTCGAAATTTCGAAATTATTTTGTATTGTAATATATCACGAATATTCTGAGCCAATCAGAGTGCTCCATTCCGCATTTCTCGAATATTCGCAATTATTGTGTATTGTAATATATCACGAATATTCTGAGCCAATCAGAGTGCTCCTTCCGCATTTCTCGAATATTCGCAATTATTGTGTATTGTAATATATCACGAATATTCTGAGCCAATCAGAGTGCTCCTTCCGCATTTCTCGAATATTCGCAATTATTGTGTATTGTAATATATCATGAATATTCTGAGCCAATCAGAGTGCTCCTTCCGCATTTGCCGAATATTCGCAATTATTGTGTATTGTAATATATCACGAATATTCTGAGCCAATCAGAGTGCTCCTTCCGCATTTCTCGAATATTCGCAATTATTGTGTATTGTAATATATCACGAATATTCTGAGCCAATCAGAGTGCTCCTTCCGCATTTCTCGAATATTCGCATTCGCAATTCGCAATTCGCAATCGCATTCGCATTCGCGATAGCGAAAATTCGCAATCATTTCATTTCGAAAATATATCACGAATATTCGTATTTAGCGAATATCTGTCGAATATTCGACTATATATTCGAGATATATCGCAAATTCGAATATGGCATATTCTGCTCAACACTAATTGTGACAAGTGAATAGGTTTAGCAGAAAAGGTTACCATAATTTCCTTTGTTTCTGTGACCAGAAACAAAGGACCAGAGCTGAAGACAATCCAGCACTGAGGCCAGGCAGACTCTCAGTTTAAATAGACTGCTGGGTGCCACAATTTGTGGATGTGTTTGCACACGCCTTCATGTAGGCGCATTTGCCCACACAGGTACACAATTGCTCATCTATGTGCGCATTCCAGTCCTTGCTAGTCTTGTAAGGTTTCTATGCTTTTGATTCTGCACATGTGCATACGAATGGGCACCTTCTGCACAGGAATTAGCACAAATTGTATGAGATCCCTAACAGTGGTGCTGCATGTCCAAGGGAGGTTCATGCAAAGCATGTCAGTTTGTAATAGGGCAGGCAGAAATGGTTCAAACCCTTGCAATTTATACTGATCACCCAGAGAACAGAATTGCACATTAAGGTTTAAATGGTACATAAGCTCCCTATAATATATAACTAATATAAAAGTTCTGTGTCAAAAATAATGAAGAGACTTACCAAAATGGTGAATGTTATTAGCTTCTGAAAAAGTGATCACTTTCATCTCAGAAACAAATTACAGTAATTCGTTTTAATGCGTTGAATTGATTTTGTATAACTGATGATAAAATGTTAATTTCCCAATAAGTATCATTTGATATGGTTGACTGCCACCATAAAACTGTATTTGATTGTTAGAAAATATTGTTTAAAATAAAATTGTCGCTCAAAGTTTATTTGCATGTTTTTGATATTTACTCATCTTAGAAATTCAGTTCATTACTTTCTCACATGAGAGGATTAATTAAGTTGAAAATACTTTCTGAATTCCTTAATGATAATGCTAGTAATTATCTTATGCTGAGACAAATGATAGCTCCAAGCATTGATAGCATATTTCTCATTTATTTTAACATTAAATGTGTATTTTAAATTCTACATGTGTTACATTGAAAAAGACTGACTATAATAAAAGTCATAAACTTAGGTGACTAACTGCAAGTAACTACAGTTATCCCTGTCCTACAAATTACAGTTAAAAATAATTGATTTTGGAAACTTGAGTGTAACTGTAGGCAAAATCAAAATTGACATACAGTATGTCCTAACATTATGGCAACCCCCTTTCCTATCTCTTTGGACCTCTCTTTTATAAATATTGAGGCTGATCCAGTCCATGTGTTCCTATTTTTGTCCTCCTCACCAAGTATGACTGAGCAAGATATGCAAGAAGCTCACCTTACCTGGCTGCAGTGAACTTTTGGCCATTTACCTGTTGCTCCCGAGGTGCAGATTCTGATGTATGGATGGCATTTGGGATTGCAATCTTGCTTAATTTAGGTCTGTTTCCAAGGGTTACACCATAAAAATATATATATCAAGGGTCCTCCGGATGTTAGGACCTAGCAAATATAGTCTGCTTTGGAAGGGTTAGAAATCTTCATACACTTCAGGCCACGCTCAGAGAGACAAAGCGATCTCTAATAACAGATAAAACAGAAAAAAAGGAGCCTCTAAGTGCAGAATAAAAACTTTTTAATATCCCCAAAAGGATTAAAAACACTTACAAGATAGAGAATTAGAAGGAACCAATTAGCAGTTGTGAAACACGTCCCATTCTGATGACTAACTTCCTGTTTGTGTTCCATGCACATTTAAACCCTACTAGTGGCCGAATAAAGGGTTCAAAGTGCCTAGCAAAGCGCGTAGGCTAAATCTCTTTGCAGGTGCTTCGGCAGGGGCGGTGGAGGAGAGGTGTATACATAAAAATTAAAACAAAAAACACGCTTTTCTTAGTTTCTGTTATAAAAGATTGTAAATAAATAAACTTTCTTCATAAATATAGGCCAAAATGTATTGTAACCCTACTGTGTATTATTTTGTCTGTATGAAAGTTATATATTCTACAAACTATAGTATAGACAGTTGTGTGAAAGTATTTGCCCCCTTTCTGATTTTTTTTTTGCATATTTACACACTTAAATGACTCAGATCATCAAACAATAGTTATTATTACACAAAGATAACCCGAGTAAATACAAAAATGCAGTTTATATACTGTATGATAGTTTTATTTATTAAGACAAAAAAACTGTCCAAACCTGCCTGGCTTTATGTGAAAAAGTAATTGCCCCCTAAAACGAATAACTGGTTGTGCCACCCTTGGCGGCAAAAACCGGCAATCAAGGATTTGCGATAACTGACAATGAGTCTTCCACATTACTGTGGAGAAGTTTTGGCACACTCTTTTTTGCAGAATTGTTTAAATTCAGCCACATTGGTCGGTTTTCCAGCATGAATGGCCTGTGTAAGGTCGTGATACAGCATCTTAATTGGATGCTGTATTCGGGCTTTGACTAGGCTACTCCAAAACCTAAATTTTGCTTTGTTTGAACCATTTGGAGGTGGACTTGCTGTTGTGTTTGAGATCATTGTCCTACTGCATAACCTAAGTGCACTTGAGCTTGAAGTCACAAACTGATGGCCGGACATTCTCCTTTAGGATTTTCTTGTAGTGCTTAGAATTCATAGTTTCATAAATTAGGGTAATTCGTCCAGGTCCTGAAGTTGCATTGCAGCCCCAGACCATCAAGCTACCACCACCATGTCTGACTGTTGGTATGATGTTCTTGTTATGAAATACTGTATTAAAGGGTCACTAAAGGAAAACATTTTTTTTTGCTGAAATGACTGTTTACAGGGTATAGAGACATAAAAGTTAACTTATTTATTTTCAAAATGATTAAAAATAGATAAAAATCAATCATATAATGTGCCTGCAGGTTAGTTTCACTATTAAACTGGCTTCATGTTTCTGCAAAGTAGAAATAGACACACAGAACAAAAACAAACAAATCCAGGGCAGTGTTTTGTTTTTGAAAAGAATCTGATTGGTTCTGGGAAGTTTTAGACACACAGTAATGACAGCTTAAACCATCGTGAGAAAGCTCCCAGTATGGTGGTTATAAGGAAACAGACAAGCAGGAAGTGTGGAGAACAGAGAAGGATTACAGCAACTTCAAAGCAAAAACGAACAATAAAGACATGAAACCAGTACTGCAGTAAGGTAAAGGAAGCTATTTAGCAAAAAAAAAAATTCCTTTAGTGATCCTTTAATTTTATGCCAGATGTAACGGGACACACACCTTCAAAAAGTAAAATTGTTGTCTCATCAGTCCACAGAATATTTGCTTAAAAGCCTTGGGGATAATCAAAATGTTTTTTGGTAAGTCTGAGATGAGACTTTGTGTTTTTTTTGGTCAGGAGTGGCTTTGGCCTTGGAACTCTCCCATGGATGCCATTTTTGCCCAGTCTTTCTTATTGTTGAATCATGAACACTGATCTTACCTGAGGCCTGTAGTTCTTTAGATGTTGTTCTGGGTTCCTTCATGACCTCCTGGATGAGTCGTCGTCTTGCTCTTGGAGTAAGAAGATGACTCATCTCCATTTGTGGATGATGGCTATTCTTGTGATTCACTGGAGTTCCAAAGCCTTAGAAATGGCTTTTAAACCCTTCCTAGACCAATATATGTTTGTTTCTAATCTGTTTTTGATTTTTTCTTTAGATTGTGGCATGATGCGTCGTCTGATCGCATTCTTCACTTTGTCAGACAGCTTCTATTTAGGTGTTTTCTTGATTCAACAGGTCTGGCAGTAATTCGACTTGGGTGTGGCAAGTGAAATTTAACTTAGCTTTCGAAAAAATTGTGGTTAATCACAGTTACTTTTTCACCTAGGGCCAGGCAGGTTTGAACAGGTTTTTTCTATTAAATTAAATAATAATTCAAAAATGACATCTTGGATTTACTTGGGTTATCTATGTGTACTATTAAAATTTGTTGGATGATCTGAATTATTTAAGTGTGATAAATATGCAAAAAATTCAAATCAGGAAGGCTATGCCTCTCAAGTATGGGGATACCATATGTGTGAGACTATTTCACAGCCTATATGCATATATGATCCCAAAATCCAAGTAGCACATTTGTGCTTTCAAGAAGCATAAATTATGTATACATAACACATCTAATTTCCTGACTACCTATTATATTTTAGGAGACCCTGGAGCACCAGGACAGGATAAACACCCACAAAATGACCACATTTTGGAAAGCAAACACTCCAAGGTATGTTCTAAAAGGCAAAGAGTTTTTTGATAAAGTCATTTTTTTACACACGTTTTTGGAAATTGCAGGAAAAAAAATAAAACATTTACAATTTCTGCTGCTCCATTTGGGTGTGGTGATGCAACAGGTGTGAGACTTTTTCACAGCCTAGTCACAAGGAGGGGCCCCACATCCAGGGATCAACTTAAGGCTGTCTAGGGGCACAAATTACGCATATAATTTCCTGACCACCTCACATCTTTGGAGTCCCTTGAGCTCCAGGAGAGTGGAAACACCCATAGCATGACCACATTTTGAAAAGGAAAAAACCCCAAGGGTCAGGAAGTTTGAAAAATTTATTAAGTCAGCAACATTGTTTGTATAATCGATCATTATATGACAGTGCCTACAATATAAAATAAATTATTACATATAATTACACTGTCCAAGTTAATTTTTACCTTGTGCTTTGTGCGGATATTTGTAAGCACAATGAAATTAGGTGAAAGTATGGACTATGGAACCAGATAAATAAATACAAATGCATTTACAATTGAGTCACTAACAATCACACATAGCAGCAGGATTAATTGAATGAAGTAGACACTTGAAATGTATATTTCACAATGAAATACTCAATTTGCACAGCTAAAAAAATGATTTGCCTGGGAATCAGAGTGCGTTGAATAATTTACTGTCTACTCATAGCTATCATAACTTACTATCACTAATCTAACTAACCTAGCATGTCCACATTTATTCGACCATCTCATTTGCTTCCTTTTAGCAGAATAAAGGGGCAGAGTCTATCCAGAAGCTGTGTAAATACAGTTTAGTTATTTAGTTATTTAATCCCTAGGTGTTATGATACTGTGAGCAACATATCACATCAAACAAGCAAAAATCTATTATGCAAATAAGGCAATATACAGTATCTAGGTCAGTTGTAAGGAGTAAGATGGAATTTCTAAATAATGATAAAATTATCCTTTCCCCCGAGTGGTATTGGTGTTGAGTTAAGAGCAATACCCTGGTAGGACCTTCAAGGAGATTGATCGAGTGTCTCAGGATGAGAGGAAGAACTGCACAACTGTGTGCTTATAATGCAGATTATGATTCAAGATGTTGATGGAGCTGGAAATTAAGATGAATTAAGATAGATGATGATCTGCCACAAGATGGATCAAAATAGTTCAAGACAGGAGATCCATTTTCACGCTGAGCTTTTATTCCCAACCAGTCCCTAACGACAGGATCTCCCAGAGGGTATAATTTGGAATATTTACCCCACCTCTGATTGGAGGGTACTATTACTAACAAATTATTTGCACAGCTAATAGATGAATCCATCCACCAGATGGCACTCCAAGACCAGAAATCCCTATATTATATTTTATGGGAATAAAATTAGATTGAAACCTGCACTGAGAGGAATGAAGGTGTAGAATTAGGTGTCCCAAGCACATGCGGGCAATCTGCTAACAGTACACCTAAATCTGATTGTAGCAGGCAAATTTCCCTACCCCAGTTGCTAAACCGTCTAAAGAAATTTGGCCCCAGCCATCCGCATGTTCAGCGGCTGAATGCTAATTTGGCTAAATTGGTAGCACTGCAACTGCTGCCTTTCAGCTGGTAGACTCTGCCCCTTTCAAGAATTTGTGGAATGTGTGGTACCTTAGTGGCAGGTTCACAAACGCCATTTTTTTTCTCGGAAGGCCATTCTGGCTCTCTACCGACATGTAAAAAGGCAATGTCTTGGCCTTGTTGGACAGGGCAGTCAATGGTAAGGTGCATATTACTGCTGACTCATGGTCCAGCAGGCATGGACAGGGATGTTGCCTTTCTTTCATGGCACACTGGGTAACTCTGCTTGCAGCTGGAAAGGATGCAGGACAGAGTTAAGTATTTTTGGAGCTTGTTCCACCACGCCTCCAAAATGTGGTGATTGAATTGGTCTGCTTTGGGGACAGAAGCCACACTGGGGCAGAGATTCTGTCAGCTCTGCAGGGGCAGGCTCAGAGGTGGTTGAAGCCATGCCAGCTTAAGCCAGTAATGGTTGTATGCGACAATGCCACCAACCTCCTCTCCACCCTCTGAAAGGGACACTTGACCCTTGTTTCATGTTTGGCTCGCGTCCTGAATTTGGTGGTGCAGTAGTTCTTGAGCAGGTACTCAGGCTCACAGGATCTCCTGAGGCAGACCAGAAAAGTCTGTGGTCTTTTCTGCCGGTCATATCATGCCAGTGCTTGGCTGGCTGACATTCACAGGGAATGAAACCTGCCCACCAACTGCCTCATTTGTGACATGCCCACCAGGTGGAACTTAATGTTGGCAATTCTCCTGCAGCTTTGCATGCAGTGGAGGGCCATCAATGAGTACCTGTGAGTATGGCACCAGGACAGGGTCAGGGGAGCATGGCTTTTTTTCCACCAAAGTGACTACTGATCAAGGATGCATGTCACCTTTTGAGGAGGCCATGAGGATGGTGAGCAGTGACAATGCATGCATCAGTAATACTGTCCCTATTGTCTTCCTGTTGGAGCACATGCTTCGTTGAATAATGGATAGGGGACTTGAGGCAGAACAGTGGGAGGAAGAGGAGGACTTCCTTACTTCTCAAGGCCCCCTTTATCCAGATAGTATTCCTTTGGCCCCGCCGAACACACAGGAGGAAGACGAGGAGGAGGATTGTGTCAGCATGGACGTGGAGGATATTACTCAATGGATCATTTTCTGTCCCCAGAAACCCAAGGAGTTGTACGTGGCTGGGAGGAGGTAGTTGCGGATCATGTGATCCTTAGTGACCCAGAGGACTCAGAATCAAATGCCTCTGCAAACTTACGCTGCATGGCCTCCCTGATTCTGCAAAGCCTTCAAAAGGACCCTAAGATGTGTTATATCAAGGAGAGGGATCATTACTGGCTGGCAACCCTTCTTGATCCACGTTACAAGTGTAAGGTTGCAGAAATCATCCTGCCTTTGCAGAGGGAGCAGAGGATGAAACATCTTCAGGAGGCCTTAAAGAAAGGTTAGTACAATGCATTTCTAGACCCTGGGAGGTTACAATTTACTGGTGCTTGACAAAAAATGTTGCTGAGGCTTTGTTCAGTCAGAGAAAGAGCAGTGGAGAAGGTGGCCGGCTGACCGATGCCTTCAGGCAATTTTTTAGTCCTCATCGCCAAGGTCTGGGTTCAAGCAATCATTTCCAGCATCTGCATTACATGGTGCAGGAATATCTTGGGGCAAGAGCAGACCTGGAGACCTTTCCAAAAGAGCATCCACTGGGTTACTGGGTCTTGAGGATGGACCACTGGCCAGAACTTACTCAATATGCAATTGAGCTACTATACTGTCCGGCATCCAGCGTTTGTTCTGAACACACATTCAGTGCTGCTGGAGGGTTTTTAACGGATCATAGAGTGCGCCTGTCCACAGACTCCGTTGATGGGCTCACATTCATAAAAATGAATCAGTCTTGAATCAGCATCTATCAAGCACCTGATGCTGATGTAACCAATTGAATTTTCTATGGATGTGGGATCTCTTGAAGACTGCCTATGCTGAGTGACTATCCTATTATGCTGAGTGACTATTCTATTCCTCCTCAATCTTAATGATGATAGTTTCTAAGAAATGTTTTGTTTTAGGGCACTTCCACCACTGCCTAAGGCCCAATTTTTCTGCCCCTGTTAAACAGGGGCATGTAATTACAATTTTTGATCTAATATTTCACAGCGTTGACCGCTCCTGTGCCCACCAAGAGTAACTGTGAATGTTTACAGTGTTGTGGCACCACCACTACCAAAGGCCCTATTTTTCTGCCCCTGTTTAACAGGGGCATGTAATTACAATTTTTGATCTAATATTTCACAGCAGGGTCCGTTCCTGCACCCAACAAGAGTAACTATGAGTAACTGTTCTCGCACTGTTCTCGCACCACCAAAACCAAATACTTAATTTTTCTGCAGAGTATATAGGGCAGGCCGTATAGTGTATATATACTGCTGTTCAGAGCATATAGGGCCTGGGGGACCTCCACAGCTTTTTTTTGGGTGCGGGGTTCCCTTTAATATCCATACCAGACCCAATGGGCCTAATAATAGACTGGGGGGCAGAACCCATGCCATTTTTCTCGATTTTTTTCATCTATATCGCCCGGACCTGACAATACATTACAGCCGCTAGCAGTTTTAAATGACTTATTTTCATTTAGAAATGTAATTTTGCTGTGGGACTGTTCTAAACATGGGAAAAATGTGCTACTTTACAGGCATACTATAGACACAAAAATACATTTAACATTAATACATAGATAAATAGCCCCATTAATTTGTGATTTTTATATGCAGCTTTAACTGGGTGGGGGAGGAAGGAGGGGGTTACAATTGCTAGGTAATAGGATCCAATCATGTGAGCCTTTTTTTTTGTTTTAAGTAACTAACAACTTAACCAAATAATGTTCCTAGTTTGAATATAGCCTATATCTATTTTTACCAGTCATTGATTGATTCAAATATATATTTAATATAAATATGGATTTGAGTACTTCAAATAGTAGTTTTTAAAAGGTTGTTATCTGCCTGGAGTTTAGACTTAATGATTTACTATTTGAAGATTTATAAGCAACCACAAAGAATATCAAGTAAAGAAATGTAAAGCCAAAATGTGCACTTTCTTTCTGGTGGATATAGGCAATCTTCATGTTTAAACCAAGTAATCATTCCATTATGCATTTACTAGCAATATCAGAGAACTCTTTGCAAGGATACCAAACTATGATGAGAATGTATGAGATTAAAGTAAATAAACTTCAAGGATTCATTGATTGAAGATGTGTGCCAAGTAATGGTATGCAACCTTTTATCTTATTTAGTTGATTGAAGATGTATGCAGACCGTGGAACTAGTATCCACAAAAAGAACTGTACAAGTTTGACAGTTTCCTTACAACTTTCAAAAATATTAATTTACCATAAATAAAAAAAACTTCTGAATAACATATGGCATGGTAAGATATACAAATACAATCTAGCAAAGTATAATGTGGTTATATGGTGGTTTATATTAGTTTGTGAAAGTTTGTGAAATTTTTCTTCAACTTTGATACTATACCTATCATGCTATAAAAAAAAAAAAACTATTATAAGATGGGGCTAAGTTGGCCACATACTCCCTGGAATTCCTAATAGACTTGTGCGGTTCGTTTAGTTCCAAATTAATATTCAGATTAATTTTCATTATTCGGAGATTCAGATATATCCGAATACCCGAATTACAAAATAAACAACTATAAAAATATAAAAACGTATACAAACATAAGAAGCTGCGCTAATAATAAATGATCAAATAAGCCTATACAATTGAATGCAATCAATGAGTGAATCCATTTGAGTTAAAGTGAACAACAAACTCAACAAATAAGTATAAATCGTGGGGTATAATTGACACAAAAAAATTATAGTCTCTTTTAGAAAACTTTTAGTAGGAGGAATGTAGATTGGAACACCCTGTGATAGGATCTTCAATAATTTAAAAGACACCCTGAATCCACCACCACATAGAGTGCAGGCTTATCAGCTGTACAAGCTGTCAGAGCTTGTAGCTAATACTTAGCCAGGGCCTTTGGTCCTCCCGACACCTCTGGTGGCTCATGAGCCGAGCGTTTAACCCAGCAGTCAGCAAACAGTAGCAAAATTGACCTTGGTGGGGGATTACACCATTAAAAATAAATAAAGATTTGCCATCGGTAAAACCAGGTTGGGTTTATTGTACAAAGTCTGTGCTAACAAACAGACTGTGCAAAGGTAAAAAGTTCCATAAAAGCAAAGGCCGGCCAGCAAATAGTAGGAACACGCCCGTGCAAGCGGAATGTGAGAACAGCACGGTGACATCATATAAACAAATTTTACTTCGGATAACGAAACAAAATTCATCCGAATTGTGGAAATTTGCACTGAAATTCTAATCGAATTTTACATGACACTTCAATTGAATTTGAACTGTACACATATTGCCAGAATCAAAGACTGTGTGTGTTATTAGAGTACCATTTCAAAATAATGCTATTTTTGTTAAGCCAAAGGTGATTTAAAGAGTCAAATGTTTTTGATTCGACCGATTCTAAATGTATCAATTAGAAAACAATCTGTAAATTTGAACAAAATTTGAAAAATTCCGAATATGAATCCCAAATACGAATTGAACGAATTAACTGAATTTAACTAAACTAAAAAAATTGATTAACAAATCGAAACAAAACTCTTTTTTTGTCATGCACATGTCTAATTCTTAAAGACTGGTGCTGACAATTTACAAAACTGTCTTTTATGTGTTCTAAAAGTTCACATAGCTTTCTTGTACAGGAGGTCCCCTACTTACAAACACCTGACTTACAAACGACTCTTTACAAATGAAGGGAGACAACAGGATGCTTTATCACCAATCCTTGTTTCCCTAATAACTAGTGTTGCTCACGAATATTCGCATTGCGAATATTCGCTACGAATATTGCATATTCGAGTATTCGCGAATAACACGAATATCGCGGCGAATATTCGCTATTTCGAATATTCGAATTTTTTCAATTTTTTTTTTAGAACAGATCACATCCTAGAGATCCCCATCGACGTCTAAAAGCATTGCTGGTATGATTAGAGACCTTGGGCCGAGTAGCTGCAGCGCTCATTTTATATTGCCGAAAAATCGCAATGCGATTATTCGGCAATAGCGATATCGCGCGATTATTTTATATTGTAATATATCACGAATATTCTGAGCCAATCAGAGTGCTCCATTCCGCATTTCTCGAAATTTCGCAATTATTTTGTATTGTAATATATCACGAATATTCTGAGCCAATCAGAGTGCTCCATTCCGCATTTCTCGAATATTCGCAATTATTTTATATTGTAATATATCACGAATATTCTGAGCCAATCAGAGTGCTCCATTCCGCATTTCTCGAATATTCGCAATTATTTTATATTGTAATATATCACGAATATTCTGAGCCAATCAGAGTGCTCCATTCCGCATTTCTCGAATATTCGCAATTATTTTATATTTTAATATATCACGAATATTCTGAGCCAATCAGAGTGCTCCTTCCGCATTTCTCGAATATTCGCAATTATTGTGTATTGTAATATATCACAAATATTCTGAGCCAATCAGAGTGCTCCTTCCGCATTTCTCGAATATTCGCAATTATTTTGTATTGTAAAATATCACGAATATTCTGAGCCAATCAGAGTGCTCCATTCCGCATTTCTGGAAATTTCGCATTCGCATTCGCAATTCGCATTCGCATTCGCATTCGCAATAGCGAAAATTCGCAATAATTTCATTTCCAAAAAATATCACGAATATTCGTATTTAGCGAATATATCTCGAATATTCGACTATATATTCGAGATATATCGCGAAATCGAATATGGCATATTTTGCTCAACACTACTAATAACCCCAAATTTTCTAAATTCAATTGTCATTGGGACAGAAAGTGAGGTGAAATTTTCTGAACAGTGGCACAGACAAGATTTTTTTTTTACAGTGGTGATAACTAGGGTTGAGCGAACGGTACAGACTTTGTTTTTTTTTGTAACCGAACCCGAACCTGAATAATTGGAAAAAGTTTGGGTTCGGAGTTCAGCTATGTTACGGCGCGCTGCACGGCAGCCAATCGCCATTTGTTTTACTACTGTGACTAGAAAGCCATCACAGCCATGCCTACGAATGGCATGGATGTGATTGGCCAGTGCAGCATGTGGCCCAGCATGTGACCAGCCTCTATATCAGATAGAGGCACACAGCACAGCTCGTCACTCTGCTTTAGCTAGGGTAGGGACATGCTGCTGCTGATTGAGGGACAGAGTTAGATAGGATTATCCTGCTTCAGAAATCTACCCCAGCACTGTTTTGTTCTGTGAGATCTGCATCTTATCGTTTAGGGACTGTGCATTACATCGTTTAGGGCTTGTCAGTCTGCTTTATCTAGGGTAGGGACAGGTTTGCTGCTGATTAAGGGCGAGTGTTAGATAGGATTCTTTCAAATGTTTTTTTATTGTTTATCAGACATAAGATATACATAACCATTCAGTGTTGATATATCGCATATAAACAGTAAGGCAAAACATTACACAGGCAACAGCCTAGGTATAACGGTAAATAGAAAAACAGGACTGATGAGAATACAGAGAACATACCTGTGTAAGAGGGATAGTAAAAGGAACCTAGCATCCTACCGCTATATGTGGATGCATCAGTTCCATTATTGGTAAAACAGGCGGGGAGTTCTCAACTTCTTACAAATGGTACAGAAAAACGTGCTCGAAGTCTGATGAACATCTTATTAATAAGGATATAGATAAAGGAGGTGATAATAATAATGGAAAGACATTATAGGGAAAGTTAAATAATAAGTAAACTCAAATAACGTTGACACACAGAAAAACAAAAAATAAGAAAATAAATAAAATAAAAAAAATTAAAAATGAACAAAGTGTGTGCACCGGTTTCTAAGGGAAATGCTTATATTAAATCCAATAAATCACATTAAAACAACAGCTCGAGACCCCTATTCCACCAAAACGAATTTAGACGACCAAGGCAGCCACTCACTCAGGAAGGAAGATACCCTATTAGATTGGTAGGCAAAATGTTTTTCATAGGAATAATGTACATTAACTCTTTGTATTACTTCTGAGATGGTCGGAATCTGAGTGGATTTCCATTTAGAGGTAATTGATAACCTGGCAGCTATAAATATATGGGTTGCAATGATTCTAAAATGTTTGGGGATGCTATTGATAGTCAGAGATAGGAGGGCCAATTGGGGGGCAGGTGTTACACAGTAGCCCATCACAGAGGACAATAGGCCAAAAACTTCACCCCAAAAACTGCGGAGACTTTTACAGTCCCACAGTATGTGGAATATATTTCCTCTGGCTCCACATACCCTCCAGCAATAGTTGGAGTCTGAGTGGAAAATCAGAGCAATCCTCACCGGAGTGAGGTAGGATCTATGGAGGATCTTTAGCATAAGATCCCAATGGTTGGTGCAGTGTGAGTGTCTGTAGCATGATCGTATTGCAATTCTCCAGTCCTCCAGAGGGAAGGTAATCCCCAAATCCCTCTCCCAACTCATCATGCTAGACGACCTGGTAGAGGCACCGGGATTCAGGAGAAGGGCATAAAACCAAGATAAACCTTTAGGTTTATGGTAATTGGATTGGAGGTAGCTCCATACACCGCTATGTAAATTATATGAGCAATCTATATGATTGGAGCGGAAGTGCAATAATTGGGATTTAGCGTATAAATTAGAGGAGGGGTTTTTAAGGACCAGGTCTCCCCAGGAATTAATGCCCTCATCAAGCCACTTCTGAACATTGAGGTTGGGGATTAAGTGTTCATATACTCTAAGATTAGTGATTTCTTGGCGTATTTTAGAGTCAGAATTTGTTGCCTTGTGCAGTTCTTCCCAGGCCGAGAGAGTCGCAACAATGGGAGGTAGGGAGGGAGAGACAGAGGGGACTTGTGTCAACTTAGCCAGCAGCAATGAGGGAAGGTCCCTGTTTTGTAGAAGAGATTTCTCTATTTGCACCCAGAGTTTAGTAGAGTCCGGGTCGAACCAGGCCTTAAGTTGGTCCAAAATAGCAGCCCTATAATAAAGGCGCATATTTGGGAAGCCCGTCCCCCCATTAAACCTATGTTTTTGAAGAGAAGAGTAGGTGAGTCTGGGCATTTTACCCTTCCAGACAAATTGTCGAAACAATTTATCTAATGATTTAAAAAAGGTTTCTGGTAAACACAAGGGAATTGTCCTAAAGTAGTAAATTAATTTAGGAAGGAGAATCATTTTTAGAGCTGCAATTCTCCCCAGCCAGGAAAGTTCGAAGGATGAGATATGTTGCAGATCAGCTTTAACCGTGTCCATAAGGGCTGGGAAATTAGCAGCGTACATAGAAGCTAATGGGAATGTCAGGTTAATGCCTAGATATGGGATGGATTTAGTCATCCACTGGAATGGATATTTGTCCTTGAGGTTAGAGGCCATACGCTCAGTAAGATTTACAGGTAATAAACACGATTTCGTAACATTCAATTTATAATAGGATATTTCGCTATATTTTTGCAGAATTATATTAAGTTTAGCCAGGGAAGAAGCCGGATTAGAGAGAATCAGCACCACATCATCCGCGAAGAGCCCAATCTTATGATCTCGATTCGTAATTTTGATTCCTGAAATGTCATCATCTGCTCTAATAGCCTCAGCCAGAGGTTCCATCATCAGAGTGAATATTATGGGCGATAGTGGGCACCCCTGGCGAGTGCCATTAGAGATACTGAAGCTATCAGAGAGAGCATTGTTTGTGAAAACTCTAGCTGACGGCGATGAGTACAATGCTAGGACTGCAGAGAGGATCATCCCCTGAAGGCCAAACTTCTGTAAGGTCGCTTTAAGGTAACCCCAATGGACCCTATCAAAAGCCTTCTCTGCGTCTAAGGCCAATATCACTGCGGGAACTCGTCTAGTTTCCATCACATGGAGAAGATTAAGCAATCGTCGCGTGCCGTCTGGGGCCTGCCTACCCTGGACAAAGCCAACTTGGTCGGCCTTGACCAGAGAGGGGGTTATTTTTGCGAGACGGTTCGCTAAAATTTTGGCATAGATTTTTAAGTCTGTATTTAACAGAGATATAGGTCTAAAGTTTTGTGGTGTATCCGGCTTCTTACCTGGCTTTGGCAAAGTGACAATTGTAGCTTGTAGCATTTCCTCAGGGAATGAAGCTGAGGAGGCGGCGCTGTTGAACAATACACCCAGGTAAGGGACCAGTGTCTGCGAAAAAGTCTTATAGTACTCAGATGAAAAGCCATCTGATCCGGGGGATTTATTTGACGGCAGGGCTTGGATAGTGTCTGCAATTTCTTTTTCTAGGATTGGTGCGTTCAGGGAATTCAGGTCCTCCCCCGACAATGACGGGAGGGACACCGAGTCCAGGAAGGCAGATATGGAGTGGGCCGAGGGTTGATGTGTAGTGGTATCTAAATTAAGGTTATATAGATCTCTATAGTACCTCATAAAGGTATTCGCTATCTTGACTGGGTGGTGTTCTAAAACCCCCGTGTGTGGGTCCTTGATTGAAGAGAGGTTAGATTTACGTTGCCTTTTGGACAGATAATTGGCCAACATTTTGCCTGCTTTATTGCCTTGGGCATAAAATTTAGCTTTCGTGCGTCGTAGTAAATTTTGGTGGTCAGATAGAAGTAGTATACGCACTTTGTTTCTGCAAGCCAATAATTCGGTTTCTATGTTATGGGAGGGTGTTAGTTTATGCAGACTTTCTAATTTCTTTAGGTCACTGAGCAAAGTGTTCAACAGCTCCCCTCTGCGCCGTTTAATTCGGGCAGCAGCTTGAATAAGTAGCCCTCTGCTAAACGCTTTGTGTGCGCACCATAACGTGGTTATGCTAGTATCGCCTGTGTCATTCAATTCAAAGAATTCAATAATTTGCTTATTAATATTTAAGGAGCATACAGGGTCGGCCAAAACACCAGAGTTATTCCTCCACAGATACGTCGGGGAAACAGAGCCCTGTCCCTTCAGTTCTATGGAGATCGGGGCATGGTCCGACCATGTAATGGAATGGATAGAGGTTGATACAGTCCTTTGGAGCAAGTTAAAGTCAGAAAGAAAAAAATCAATCCTTGAATAAGACCTATGGGGGTAAGAATAATGAGTGTAGTCTTTTTCGGAAGAGTGAATGCATCTCCAGGGATCAAACAAGCCCTTTTCAGACAAGAGAGACTGAAGCTCCTGTCTGCTAGGAGAGTTCCTTCCCGAACAGTCCATATGTTTATCCACCACGCAATTGAAGTCTCCGCAGAGAAGGAGAGATCCTTTCTTGACCTTGTCCACTTTTTTGAGCAAAGATCTGAGGAAGGTATGTTGTCTCTTGTTAGGGGCGTAAAGGTTCACTAAGGTGTATGTGGACCCATTCATATCACAAACTAAAATGACATATCGACCGTTGGGGTCGCAGATTGCCTCATGTAGACTGAAGGCTACAGAGTGCTTAATAGCAATCAAAACTCCCCTTTTTTTAACTGGGGCCGGAGCGTTAAAGATGTGGGGAAACGCTTTGTGGGAGCACTTGGGTTGCTTAGTAGCCATAAAGTGGGTTTCTTGGGCGCATAACACCTCCCCTTTGAGTTTGTCAATTTCTTTCCACATCATGGCTCTCTTATATGGGCTGTTCAGTCCATGGACATTCATTGATACAATAGACACAGACATTATCCTGGAGGAAGGGGAACTGCTATTGAAAGGGCTGATTGTGAAAAATTTAAATGAAGTTCCTTCATGTTACCTTTAGGTGGCAGTGGTGGAGCAGAGGAATAGAACTGGTACAAAATCTTGGTAGAAGAGGTGCTTGATGGAAAACATCCATACGCAGGTAGAAATAAATATTCTTTTCGATCATCCGGTACAACGGTGCATCCATAAGTAAAATAAAAAAGAACAAAAAGCAAAAAACAAAGGGTAAAAAATGGAAAAATATAGAGCAAAATTGTGAAAATGAAAAAGTGAAGGTAATCATAAGTTGCGAGCAAATCTCGCATCACTACCATAGGGGGGGTAACGAGATCCAAGAGAACCAAATTGGCACAATCATTTTTATATGTTGATCATTTTGGACGTTTTACAGCCGTTTCACAGCTTGGAAGTCCAGGTTTAACAAGAAGAATAGGAAGAAGGTAATCGGGTAAGGCCACCACGTACATCCAACAGATCCTTTTCAGGTTGTGCGCCATTCAGGGGACATCCTAGTAGGAGCTTGTTTAGGCGATGAGCTGGGCACATCCTCTGGTATTAGGCCCCATTTTTTAGCTAAAGCCAGACCATCTTCCATGTCTCTGATCACATGGGTACGGTTGTCCTTAACAATTAGTAGCTTGGTGGGGAAACCCCAGGAGTAGGGAATTTTATGATTCTGCAGCAGCTTGGTTATAGTAGATAGCCTCTTGCGGGCTAACATAGTATGCTGAGATAGATCCGCGTACACAGAGATATCTGAATATGGAGCGGGCAGAGGGTGATTTTTCCTTGAGAAACGCATGAGGTCATCCTTAACGTGGAAAAAATGAATGCGTGCAATCACATCTCTCGGGACTTTTTCAGGCAGGAATTTGGGTTTGGGAAGTCGGTGAGCCCTGTCCACAATAATCTCCCCAGCCGGGGCCTCTGGCAGCAAGGCAGAGATGAAGTTCTGTACATATTGCCTCAGATCTGCCGGGTTCACTGATTCTTCCACCCCCCTTAACTTAACGTTATTTCTTCTCGATCTGTCCTCTAAATCAGAGATTTTCTCCCTCATAGCCTGAATTTCCTCTTGAGCATCATTGTATGCATCCACCAATTCATTGTGTGCCCCTGAAAAGTCGCCCATCTTGTCCTCCACATGGCTGACCCTGTCACCTATGGAGGTGACATCCGACTTAATTTGTGAGATGCAAAGCATCATGTCTCTGTGTAGGGACCCTCTCAATGTCACTAACATGTCTTTCATGACTGTGTCACTCAACGGCTGACCGGAGGTAGGGAACTCATTTATCTGTTCAATAAAGACTCTTGTGTTGTCCTGAGAGTCACAGTTATCATCTTGCTCACCTGCATATTTGTGGTTAGTTGAGCGTTTCTGGGTGGCTTTCAGCGGGCTGGAGGTTGGTGACGTTCCCTGCGAGGAGCCCCCGCTGCTGGTCCGGGATCTTACTGCCTCTCCACTGAGAGCCGGGCCACGATGCTCTCCGCCGCGCGGCGAATCACGCAAGTCCGATGCTCCGTCGCCATCTTGCGGCCTAGGTGTGCTCGTCGGCGGAAAGAAGTCGGTAAGTTTCCGTGGGTTCCGATCATTTTTTCTTTTCCCCATCGTCGCCGGAGTGTCACTGGGATTTGCAGGTACCTGCTGTGAAACTGCTCAGTTGGTAGAATCGCTATATATAGCTATTTGTGGGTTCTCGGCTCGGAGCTCTCCCTTCACACGACCATCCGCCTCAGCTGCCGGCCACGCCCCCGTGTTAGATAGGATTATCCTGTTTGAGAAATCTACACCAGCACTGTTTATTTCTGTGAGATCTGCATCTTATAGTTTAGGGACAGGTTCCTGATATTTGCTATAGGGACAGCAATATATAGGTGACTCTCTGCATATTTCACCAGCACTCCACCTGTCACCTGTGATATACTGTGTGTGTCCAGTACATTGTTTAGGGACAGGTTCCTGCTATTTGCTATAGGGACAGCAATATATAGGTGACTCTCTGCATATTTCACCAGCACTGCACCTGTCACCTGTGATATACTGTGTGTGTCCAGTACATTGTTTAGGGAGAGGTTCCTGCTATTTGCTATAGGGACAGAAATACATAGGGGACTCTCTGCATATTTCACCAGCACTGAACCTGTCACCTGTGATATACTGTGTGTGTCCAGTACATTGTTTAGGGCTAGGTTTCTGCTATTTGCTATAGGGACAGAAATATATAGGTGACTCTCTGCATATTTCACCAGCACTGCACCTGTCACCTGTGATATACTGTGTGTGTCCAGTACATTGTTTAGGGACAGGTTCCTGCTATTTGCTATAGGGACAGAAATATATAGGTGACTCTCTGTATATTTCACCAGCACTGCACCTGTCACCTGTGATATACTGTGTGTGTCCAGTACATTGTTTAGGGCTAGGTTCCTGCTATTTGCTATAGTGACAGAAATATATAGGTGACTCTCTGCATATTTCACCAGCACTGCACCTGTCACCTGTGATATACTGTGTGTGTCCAGTACATTGTTTAGGGCTAGGTTCCTGCTATTTGCTATAGGGACAGAAATATATAGGTGACTCTCTGCATATTTCACCAGCACTGCACCTGTCACCTGTGATATACTGTGTGTGTCCAGTACATTGTTTAGGGCTAGGTTCCTGCTATTTGCTATAGGGACAGAAATATATAGGTGACTCTCTGCATATTTCACCAGCACTGCACCTGTCACCTGTGATATACTGTGTGTGTCCAGTACATTGTTTAGGGCTAGGTTTCTGCTTGTTGCTATAGGCAGAGAATTATATAGGTGACTCTCTGCATATTTCGCCAGCACTGCACCTGTCACTTGTGATATACTGTGTGTGTCCAGTACATTGTTTAGGGCTAGGTTCCTGCTATTTGCTATAGGGACAGAAATATATAGGTGACTCTCTGCATATTTCACCAGCACTGCACCTGTCAACTGTGATCTACTGTGTGTGTCCAGTACATTGTTTAGGGACAGGTTCCTGCTATTTGCTATATGGACAGAAATATATAGGTGACTCTCTGCATATTTCACCAGCACTGCACCTGTCACCTGTGATATACTGTGTGTCCAGTACATTGTTTAGGGCTAGGTTTCTGCTTGTTGCTATAGGCAGATAATTATATAGGTGACTCTCTGCATATTTCGCCAGCACTGCACCTGTCACTTGTGATATACTGTGTGTGTCCAGTACTTTGTGTAGGGCTAGGTTCCTGCTATTTGCTATAGGGACATAAATATATAGGTGACTCTCTGCATATTTCACCAGCACTGCACCTGTCAACTGTGATCTACTGTGTGTGTCCAGTACATTGTTTAGGGACAGGTTCCTGCTATTTGCTATAGGGAGCCTGGCACACATGAGCGATTACATGCTGCAGTGTCTCCGCAACGACTGGCGTGTTTCGCACATTTTAACAGGTGCTGATTACTGGGTGGCCACGCTGCTGGATCCCCATTACAAGGACAATGTACCGTCCTTAATTCCCTCACTGGAGCGTGAACGCAAGATGAACGAGTACAAGCGCATGCTGGTAGACGCGCTGCTGGTGCAATTCCCACCTGGCAGAGGGGGCACAGTGGAAGCACAAGGCGAAGGCAGAGGAGGAGGAAGAGGTCACCAACGCAGCAGGGGCACCATCAGCACCTCAGAAGGCAGGGTTAGCATGACCAAAATGTAGAAAAGCTTTGTCAGCACGCCACAACAAACAGCACCACCAGCTGATATGGAACGTTTTAGCAGGAGGCAGCATTTCAGCAACATGGTTGAGCAGTATGTGTGCACACGCCTACACGTACTGAATGACGGCTATGCCCCCTTAAACTTCTGGGTCTCCAAATTGGGCACATGGCCTGAGCTTGCCCTTTATGCCTTGGAGGTGCTGGCCTGCCCTGCGGCCAGTGTATTGTCTGAACGTGTATTTAGCACGGCAGGGGGCGTTATCACAGGCAAGCGCAGCCGCCTGTCCAGCGCCAATGTGGACAAGCTCACGTTCATTAAAATGAACCAGACATGGATTCCCGGGGGACTTGTCCGTACCTTGTGCAAAATAGACACTGGGCCGGCCTTACCCAGCCATTGTTTTTTTCTGATCTTTCTAGGGTTGCCATCTCATCCCTTTAAAAGCAAAAACATATTAATTGCACAGGTTCTCTGGCTGATTAAGGTTCTGCTAATTAAACTCACTTGGTGCCTTATCGACAGTAAATTACTCAGTGTTCAGGTTTAAAGGGATGAGGTAGCAACCCTAGATCTTTTTCACTCTTTTGGGGTTTACCCTAATTCAAAAATAAATCAATTAAAAGCCAAAACCTGCTGTGTTGGCTACCTCCTCCTCCTCCACTGCCGCTTCCACCTACACCACCACATCCACCTCAACCTCCTACTACATATGGACCTCATCCTCCTAGGTCAAAATTATTTTATTTTTTATTTTAAAAAAACTATGTTATTTTAAGTTATTTCCCTATCCACATTTATTTTCAGAGTACTTGCCATGCTCTTCCTGACATTTTGCTGCCATTTTCAACCCTCCAGCCCTTTCCCTTAGTTTTTTAGAGACATTTTAGTAGTCAAAATTCCAGGTCCCCATTGACTTCAATGGGGTTGGGGGTCAAGTTTGGGTCAAGTTCGGGTCCCAAACCCAAACTTTTTTTTCAAAGTTCGGGTCCGAACCCAAACATCCAGGTGTCCACTCAACTCTAGTGATAACCCTTCCCTATGCTATCCACAAAGTTAAAAAATACATTTTGTGGCTGGAGCTACACTTAAAAAATTTACCTGTTCCAACTTGAAAACAGATTCAACTTAAGAACAAACCTACAGAACCTTTCTTGTTTGTAACCCTGGGACCGCCTGTACTTGACTTTGGCTCATGCTGTGCCACTTTTAGAATGCAAGAGAGACACCTTTGTAAAATCTGTCTGTGCCAGTTTCTCTCTCTGTACATCTAAAGAGAGTTGGTTCTAATTAACTCCACTTTTGCAAGATACAGTACAAGCTGTCTGTTTTTTACTTTGAAGTGATTGTACCACAATGTAAAAGTGGTGCATTTTATAACTACCGGAGTTTGGTGCATCAGTCACTGTCAGAACTAAAAATGTCACAAATGTTTCATGAATTTGGTGCAAAATGTTAACAAGAGGGATTAACAACAGAAATGTGGCGCAGTAGCTTTATTGAATGCCCCTCACTGTGTTCTCAGTTTGTACAATCTACAAGATTTAACAGAAAAGGAAGCAGTAAATATTGTACAGTTGACTTTAGTTATCCACACTCATAAGAGGAGAGGAAACTGCATACTGCTGAAAAGAAAGCCATCAAGGTGAGGATTTAGCAGAATTCTGGGTAAATTTCTAAATATATATATATATATATATATATATATATATATATATATATAGTCAACTGGAGCTTTTTTCCAGCTATAACAATAATATCTCTGTCCACCCAGTCCTAAAATCTACACAGCCAACCCGGTGATCTAACTTTTCTCTGCTGTAATCTCTCTCTTTTGGGCTCTTAAATATACATTTGAAAGTGGCTTATTATATTTGCTCAGTAAGTGAAAAAATACTTAATGATCCTGCTAGAAATCCAGTAAGCTGGTAACTGTCTGTGCATCTTGTCCCTGCTGATATCAGTTTTAAAAAGAAGTATGGGATTTGTTTTTCTATTTAAATCATAGTTACCTAGGTGGATGCAGCATCGGACCGATGCAGCATCTATCCCCCGCTGTCTCTAACACTGGGAACTAAGCAATCAAGCACTGCCAATCGCTCGGTTCTCACAGCTTCGTAAGCAGAGAGCTGGGGACCATCAGTCACCGACTCTCTGCTTTGCCCCCCCTTACTCACTGTAGCACTGGACTATAGAGGGGTGGGAGGGGAGTGGCTAGCTCAGGCTCTTAGTAACTCGCTGAGATTCTAAGCCCTGTGCCATCCCAGGCATGTGGGTGGATCGGGACAATATGGTTGCCATCTTTCCCGAGCCTGGACTGGCTCTGTGATGTCAGCCGACAGTAGGCTTCACTGGAAAAATACAGCAGAATGAGCTTATTCCCAGTTAACTAAAATGCGTCAAAATCACAGCACAAGGTTGTGACAAAGTTTTTTTAGCTAAATATCAGCTTTAAAGAAAGCAAAACCATAGCCAATATATGGTATTCCTCCACGGTATGATGTAACAACTAACTGAACTTCCCTCTCTAGCTTGCAATCGGCTGTCCTCCCCAACTGGCTGCAAACTGTACTTTTCAATACTGACAGCCATCCACATCCTATACCTCCCTGTCATGTGGTCAATAACTGAATTAATCTAAAATGTTTATCTCCCTTAAAACATATATAACCTAAGCATACAAAATTCTGCCTGATATCTACTGGAATATCATATAATAGCAAAATACACAAAATAATGCCTTTTAAAGTCACAATATTCATTCATGTCTAAGTAAGAGCAAATATTCCTTAAAAATTGCGTTATCTAATATATGAAATTCCAGCAAGCCATAGTTGTTTACAAGAAACAAAACTGAAATGTCATTGACCCCTGATGACACTGGTGCATCAATACTGTAAATCTATTTAAACAAATGGCAAAAATGTAAGTCTTTGAAATGCAGCAAAAAGAAAATATGATTAACCGCTTTCTTAATGTTGTTTTGCACTCCCTCTGTGCCTCTCAATTTTCCCAGAACCACCAGATTAATAATTACCAAACATATTTTCTAAATATATTGTTAATAAAATCTCACCTAAAATAGCCCTTTGATGCACTGACCTGCATTAACCACTTGCCGACAGACTAACGCTGATATACGTCGGCAGAATAGCACTGCTGTGCAAACCGACATACCCATACGTCGCTCTCGCACGCCCCCGCTGTGCCTGCGGTGATGGGATTTGTTGCATAACCGATCAGTCTTCAGGTCGTGGACCTGCTGATTCGTTTTGGCGAATTAAATGCTTCCCCTGCCTGTGAATTGTAAACACAGGCAGAGGAAGTGTTGTCATCTCCCCTTGTGGAATCCTTTTTTGTTCCAGAGAGAGGACATCCAAACGTGAGTTGCACCAACACACATTTCATCCCCCGATCACCCCCCAATCGCCCCCTCAGTTAACCCCTTCACTTCCTGTCATTGTGTCACCAAGTGCAGTTTTCACATTTCTCACTGATCACTGCATTGGTTTCACTTGTGACACTAATCAGTGTTAGGGCAGTTAGTAGTAGGCCCAGGTAGCTTTAGGGTACCCCTTGATCACCTCCCAGTTAACCCTTTCCCACCCTGTCACCAGTGTCACTAATATAGTGTACAGATTTCTTTTCTGATCGCCGTATTAGTGTCACAGGTGACGCTAGTTAGCCAGTTGGTTAGTTTCACCGTCAATCTTTTATAACGTCAGGGTACCCCCATATATCACCTAATAAAGATTTTAACCCCTGATTGTCCCCTAGCTAATCTTTTCACCCCTTGTCACCAGTGATCATTGTATTAATGTTATGGGTGACGTAGATTAGTTTGTTTTTATAGCGTTGGGGTACCTGCCGTATATTACCTAATAAAGGTTTAAACGCCTGATCACCCAGTGGGTAACATCAGTTAGGTTTTAGAATCAGTTAGGGTCAGCGTCAATCCCAGGAAACATCAGTACACCCTGCTCGTACATCTAGCACTGCAGTATCACGTGGTGACGTGGCGAGTCCCATAAGTGCAGTTCAAGCTGGTGTGGTGGCTAACACAAGTAGTGTCTCACAGCCACCAAGAGGACAAAGACAAGCCCATTAAGTCTGTAGTGCCCTTCCTGCAGAATATGCCAACCCTGATTGGCAGAGCACCACTTCTGCAGCACCCGTACTTCCCCCATTCACTGGCCAACCCAGAATTCAGGTGTGAACCTGGATTCGATCGGCTCCACAAAATTTGGCCCCTCGTAAAACCACTTTATCCAATAGTTTACAGCCTTGTTTATTCCCCATCAAGTTGTCTGCATTAAATAAAATGAATAGTGCTGCGCTGTATGGGATAAGAAATTAGCTAAATCTCATAGGTAAATGCTAGATAAAGGTGCATCTAAGCAAAGGTGCTCAAATAAGTAAACAGTGCATAACATCAAATCATATGTGAAATCGGTGTGACTGCTAGCCCCAAGGCTAGAGCAACAATGCACAGAAATGGTGACTGTAACAAATATAAAAAAATATATAAAAAAAGTCTGTGTTCAAGCAGAAGCGGCGAGCAGACCGCTATATGAAATACATATAATAAATGCTGGTGCTGGTGCCAGGTGCTCAAAACATCAAGTGCTCATAGAGAAAAGGTCCCGATTTCCTTGGGGTAGTGCAGATGTCCCCTTACCTTACTGCTGTAAGGTAACAGCATAAAACAACTCTATATAGATGAATCCAGCAACAAACTTCAAACCGTTAGAGGCGGCAATGACTATCACACATAGAGATAAGGGAGAGCACCAAAAGTGTAATATCGTAAGGGCATTTTATTGTTATAAAACAAGCAGCTTATACACTGGGTACTCACAAAGGTAGGATAAAATCAGGCATATAAATACGGTGGCATCACATCTGGTACCTCTCTGGCTAGACTCGTGCGTGCATTCGTCACTCATAAGTGACTTCTTCTACGCTGGTACATAAAAGTGTCTGTATACCTATTTCAATTGGCTCTGATGAACGCTTATGTGCTATACAAAGCGTCAGAACCAACTGGGTCCTTTTATTTATATATATATATATATATATATATATATATATTGTGACAGGAAGTCAGGTAAATCTGTGTGTGTTGTCACAGACGGGAGATATATTTCTGCCTTGTTTAGACAATACACCAATTACTATTAGGCGTCGGGTGCAGAGATGGCCAGAGAGGTTTGGGGTGTTAAAAGGTTTTAGCTGTTCAGAATTAAGCAATTAAAGCCCCTATAAAGACATCATAGGGATGACGACAGATTGCTGCATCCTGAGGCTTTGGGGAGTTAAGGAGCAGTCACAAACAATACTGAAGAGGTAAGGTGCTGATGGATATTTCTGTGTGAGAAATATCAAAGAGACTTTTTGTTTTCTGCTGTAGGACCAGCAATGTCTGCCCAGCAGTAGGCTGTGCCAGACTCCATAGGTAGGTTCGTGTGTTGGGAAGGTAGATGCCCCAAGTGGCAAGGGTTTATTTTATGTTTTGTTTTGTTTATGCTGTTTTGATGCTTGCACGTGTATCCAGCAATATGGAAAATTAAACCATATCATTTGTTTTCAATCATCCTCAACTAGCTATATATATATAAATAAAAGCCAAATGGTTGTCATTTTTATTATTTTTCTCTCTCTATTCCCTCTCTATTGTTCTGCTCTGTTTTACTTTGTTCTTTTTTAACTCCAATGTTTTATTGTTACTATGTTTTATCATGTTTGCTTTTCAGGTATGTAATTATTTTATTCTTTACTGTTTACTGTGTTTATTTGTTAACCAATATTTTCTTTTCAGGTACACCATTCAACTGCAACGCTGATATATTTATCTTGACAGCAACAGTGTTTGCTCTCACAATACGTAAATTAGTGACTCCAGTTCTGTAGGAGGTGATTTCACCACCACAGTTGAAAAAACGGTACATGTATGCCCCTCATTAGAAGTGCGTGGATGCAAGGCAGTATTCTAATGGTGGGCATTCCTACCGATCTATCTCTTTTTTTTGTTCAGCCCACAGGATGCATGAAAAAAAAGAACATTACAATATATGCACAACAAGGACCAGCAACATACTGGTATGTTGCTGGACTTTGAGTACCAGAATGATGCCTGCAGGTTTGGGCATAATCTTGGTATTGTTCTTTCCAGCCAGTGGTCAGCTAGACTGCTTTTACAAGCAGTGGGAGGGAACGCCCCCCTCCCACCATCTTCCATGATTTTCTTTGGCTCTCCTGTCTCACCAGTGAACCTGAGAGTGCAGCCGGTGGTTCCACCAGCTGACCATAGAGCTGATCGAATTCCAGAATGGCTCCAATCATCTCTATGGCCTAAGAAACCAGAAGCTACAACCATTTCATGATTTTGGTTTTACCTGATATAAACAGCACCTTTGGGAAATTGGGAAAGCATCTTATTGCACCGATCTTGGTGTGGTCAGATGCTTTGAGGGCAGAGAAGAGATCTAGAGTGTGATAGACCCCAATTTTTGTTAAAAAGAGTACCTGTCACTATCTATTGCTATCATAGGGAAAATTTACATTTCCTGTGATAACAATAAAAAATATTAAAAAAAGCACTCCAGCGTCGGTCTAGTGCCATGCATGTGAGGTATCACCACAAATGTCTGATTGAGGGCAGTCATTTTAGGAGTAAACCTCTGTAAATCTAAAGTGGTAACATGTAAAGGCTTTTAAAGGCTTTTAAAAAGTATGTAGTTTGTCACCACTGCACGATTGTGCGCAATTTTTAAGCATGTCGTGTTTGGTATCTATGTACTCGGCATAAGATCATCTTTTATATTTTACCAAACATTTGGCCAATATAGTGTGTTTTAGTGAATTAAAATTCCAAAAATTAATTTTTGTGTGAAAAAATGTTTGCAACACCCACCATTTTAATCTGTAGGGCCTTTGCTTTAAAAAAATACATAATGTTTGGGGGTTTAAAGTAATTTTCTACCAAAAAACAAAGATTTTTTCTTGTAAACAAAAAGTGTCAGAAAGGGCTTTGTCTTCAAGTGGTTAGAAAAGTGGGTGATGTGTGGCATATGCATGTAATGTTGTGCATAAAATACCAGGACAGTTTAATACCCCCCAAATTTTATATTTTGCCACAATTTTCGTGAAAATTACATTTTTTTTTTTTACACAAAGTTGTCACTTAATGATATATTGCTTACACATGACATGGGTATATGTGGAATTACACCCTAAAATACATTCTGCTGCTTCTCCTGCATAAAGAGATACCATATATGTGTGACTTTTTGGGAGCCTAGCCATGTACAGGACACTGAAAACCAATCACTGCCTTCAGGATTTTTGAGGTCGTAAAATGGTGATTTCACTTCCTTACTACCTATCACAGTTTTAGAGTCCGTGCAATGCCAAGATAGGACAAAACTCCCAAATGACCCTATTTTGGAAAGTAGACACCCCAAGCTTTGTTCCGAGGCCATGCAATATTTTATATTTTGCCACAAGTTGTTGTGGAATTACACCCCAAAATACATTCTGCTGCTTCTCCTGAGTACGGGGATACCACATATGTGGGACTTTTTGGGAGCCTAGTCTTGTACAGGACCCCAAAAACCAATTACTGCCTTCAGGATTTCTAAGGGCGTAAAATGGTAATTTTAATCCTCACGAGGGATGAACTGAACACCCCCCGGTTCGGTTCGCAGCAGAACAAAAAACAATTAAAGTCTATGGGACACGAACATGAAAAATCAAAAGTGCTAATTTAAAGGCTAATATGCAAGTTATTGCCATAAAAAGTGTTTGGGAACCTGGGTCCTGCCCCAGTGGACATGTATCAATGCAATAAAAAGTTTTAAAAACAGCCATTTTTTCAAGAGCAGTATTTTTAATAATGCTTAAAGTTGAACAATAAGAGAAATATTCCTTTAAATTTCGTACCTGGGGGGTGTCTATAGTATGCCTGTAAAGTAGCGCATGTTTCCCGTGTTTATAATGTCATTTTGTGCAGGGACTTTTCTAAGCACAGGAAACATGCACTACTTTACAGGCGTACTATAGACACCCTCAGGTATAAAATTTAAAGGAATATTTCACTTTTATTGTTTTACTTTAAGCATTATTAAAATCACTGCTCCTGAAGAAAATTGAGTTTTTAAAAAAAAATTGCATTGATACAGCACTTTTGATTTCTCCCATAGACATTTAAAGGGTGTTCTGCGGCTTTCGAATTTGCCGCAAACACCCTAAAAGGTTCGCTATTCAACGAACAGGCGAACAGCCAATGTTCACGTCGAACATAAAGCTCATCCCTACTCCTCACTACCTATCCCAGTTTCAGAGGAAAATGTCAAGATAGCACAAACCCCACCAATCGGCCCCATTTTGGAAAGTAGACACCCCAAGGTATTTGCTAAGAGGCATGGTGAGTATACATTTCTTCTGGGAAAAAAAAGGATTTTTTATTTTTTAATTTTCAGAACTTTGTGACAAAAAGTCTACTTTCCAAAATTGGATCATTTTAGGTGGGGGGGGGGGGGGGGTTGTGCTATCTGGGCTTTTCATGGCCTTCAAAACTGTGATAGGTAGTGAGGAGTGAAATAAAAAATGTACACCCTTATGTCCTGTACACACGATTGGATATCTGATGGAATCGAATCCGATGATTTTTTTCGTCGGATATCCGATGAAGCTGACTTTCATCAGTCTTGCCTACACATCATCAGTCAAAATGCGTTGACGTCATCTCAGCTGTGTCTCGGAAGTAAGCCCTCGGCGAGTGGGTGAAATCGGAGATAGGAGAGACAGACAGCTGCTGTACAGCATTAGGATTGTGAGACAACACAAGAAATCTAAGTGCTGTTAAGAGCTTTGTTCAAAATAAAGGGACAGTCGCAAACTCTATGGAATATGCATATAACCGTTCTTTTGGAAAATTTACCTATCGGAGGGAATACTATTCCAGGAAGGGTATCGTATGGCTCTTACATTCAACAAACGTTTTACAGTGTGTTCCGTGTAGAGGAATAATACAAGCCTAGTACCCTGTCTTGTAACTTTGATATACTGATTTAAAAAGGACTACCATTCAATGCCAGGAAATTATCAAAAAGTGAGTCTGTTCTGAATTCCCCAAAAACTGTAAGGTGTCCCAGGGTTCCTGTAATGGTTAATAAATTCTTTGTACCCCCCTGTCACATATAGGGGTGTAGTTTGAATGACAAATATAAAGGACTCTTTTTTGCCACCAGTCAGGAAAACCCCTTGAACGGTTCTTTCTTCAATCAACCATACAATATAGCAACTGTTCCTTTGTTGTCATATCATTTTCACCGTCTTTCACTATACATTGGCAAATAAGACTATTCAAACTGTGAAGTTCTCTTCAGCCATAGTCAGATAACCTCTAAGGCCCCATACACACACGAGCAAATAGATGTGTTCAAATCGGTCGGATAGAACGATTTGAACAAATCTGTCTGCTGGGATGTATTGGTTTGATCGTGTACACACGATCAAACCAAAATTCCAGCCAGCAGACAGCGCGCTGCCGCTGATGTGTCGGTGACGTGGCGGTGACGTTGACGCCGCCACTTCACCGCACCAGGAAGTTAAACACTTCCGCGCATGCGTCGAAACCATTTGACGCGTGTGCGAGCAGATATGTCTGCTGGTTAGCATACTAACCAGCAGACATGTCGGGCGGACGGGTTCCCAGCCGACAGATTTGAAAGCATGCTTTCAAATCTGTCGGGTGGCCAAATCCGTCTGTTTGCCCGTACACATGATCGAATCTGTCTGCTGAAATGGTCTGGCAGACCGTTTCCAGCAGACAGATTTGATCGTGTGTATGCGGCCTAAGGCTATACTCTCATTTCCCTCCCCTCTCTTCCCTACAGCATTTTATTGGCTTAAGGCCCTGTACACACGAGGAGACATGTCCGATGAAAACGGTCCGCGGACAGAGAACACGGTGACGTAGAAGACACCAACATCCTCAAACCAGGAAGTTCAATGCTTCCACGCATGCATCGAATCAATTTGACACATGCGCGGGATTTCGGTCAGCCCAGCCCTATTCACGTACTACGTAAACGGCTTTCACAACGTAAAATTCTACAGCGTCCGTTCCCTGGTCCATACCTTTGCATGGGTTGCACGTCCTATATGAGGAATAACTTTACGCCGGACGTAACCCAAATCGCTTAAAACATGCGCTGGGCGCATCTACGTTTGTGAATCGGCGTATCTCCCTCATTTGCATATCTGAATCGAAACTTCCATATGCTTCCAGCGTAAATATGCGCCCACGATACGCCGGCGTATGAAAGTTACGTTGGTCGGAAGAAGCCTTTTTTTCAACGTAACTTAGTTTGTGGGTCCGGCGCATAGATACGACGGCGCACATTTGTACTTACGCGGTGTATAGATACATTGGCGTAAGTGCTGCGTGAATTTGGGCCAGTGTGTTTTTGTTTTTTGTCTACATGTTGCCACATCTAGAGATTATATGACTCAGTAATCTCTGGATGTTATCAAGTTACGTGCGTCCCAACTATTACCTCCCATTGAGGAGTTTAATGTATTTTTCTATTCATTAATAAATAATAATAATTTTTTTAACTATTCTTGCATTATACGCTGTGTCACTCATTTGGTCCTCTAGTTCTTGTTAGTCTTGTCAAGGACAAACCATTTTTTTTTAGATATATCCTGTACGTGGCTAGACCCACACAATTTTTTTGTCAAATTCCCGAAACTTGTGGCAAAATATAAAATATTCCATGGACTCAACATGCCTCTTAGCAAATAGCTTGGGGTGACTTTTACAGGGTGTTCTCCGGCTTTTCGAATTTGCTGCGAACACCCCAAATTGTTCACTGTTCGGCGAACAGACAATGTTCGAGTCGAACATGAGTTTGACTCGAACTCGAAGCTGATCCCTATTAATGACAGATCATGTGACACTTAGATTGCACACAGGTGGACATCATTTTACTAATTATGTGACTTCTGAAGGTAGTCAGAGCTTTATAACAATGGGGTGAATACATACGCACATGCCAATTATCCATTTTTTATTCCTGAAAAATTGTTTTATGAATCAATTTTTCTAATTTTATTTCACCACAACTTAGACTATTGTGTTTTGATCCATCACATATAATTCAGATTAAAAACACATTGAACTAAAGGCAGTAATGTAACAAAATGGGTAAAAAGCCAAGGAAGGGGGAGGTGGGGTGAATAATTTTGCAAGGCACTGTATGTCAAGTGTGCATGACATTAAGGCCCTGTACACACGATCAGACATGTCTGATGAAACTTGTCTGACGGACCATTTTCAGCAGACAACTCTGAACTTGTCTGATGGTCTGATGTGCGTACACACCATCGGACCAAAATCCGATCAGACCAGAACGCGGTGACGTAGAACACAACAACGTGATGAAAAAATGAAGTTCAATGCTTCCAAGCATGCGTTGACTTGATTCTGAGCATGCGCAGGTTTTTGGTCCGATGCTTTTGTGTACTAACCATCGAACCTGTCCGATGGACAGGTGTCCGTCGGACAGATTTTAAAGCATGTTTTAAAACTTTGGTCCGATGGAAAACGCAGACCAGTTTCATCGGACATGTGCGATCGTGTGTACGCGGCCTAAGACCCATGTTCTCTGCTGCCATTACATGGTGGGCAAAATGTTAAACAGACAATTGAATTTGAAAAAAAAACTGGGACCCCTGGATCGCCTGCCTGACGGGGATAGCTTTGTCAGATCTGAGGCTAGCCTCTTAGTGCCCTAGGAGAGACTCGTCGTTTCTTCCCTTTTCTTCTTCCTTCATCCCTTTCTTCTTTCTTTTCTTGCCTTTTTCTCTTCTTCTTAATTATTAAGCTTTTTCCTACTCATTTAACCCTTTGATAGTTTGAGGAGCGACGTAGGACCACTGGTCAGCGACCATTGGTCCCACTCCCAGTCAAAGGGCTGTGTATGCAAGCATAAAGACCAGCTACTGTGATCAATTCATGTCTGGGGTGACCCCTCATCTTACATGAGGACGTCCCCGGGTATGCAGTTTCTCTTCAGAGGATGTATTTCTTGTTATTAGGAATAACATCACAGCCCAAAATTACATTATACCAGTTCCTTAGCAGCAAATGGTGTATGTTACTGTTCATGTACCGGTACTTTTCTATACTGTATTGTATGGTTGTATATCTGTCTGGTTTATAACCCTAGGAAAAATTATTGGAAAAGAAACAGACACTTAAAAAGTTTGCGGACGAATTGTAGTAGGGTTGTGCAAAAATACATTATCAAAATTAGTTTAGATTTGTAGAATTTGTTAAAAGCAAAGCTACAACTTAACCATGTCTTCTTGACTTATGAGAACTTATATGAGTAGCTTTTATTATACTATTAACTTGTGTATTATATATCATAGAATAATCTGGCTGGTTAAATTGCTATCTATTTATTTATGCTACATGTGTACTCTAAACCAACAAATCCTTAATGCCGCGTACACACGATCGGTCCAACCCGATGAAAATGGTCCGACGGACCATTTTCATTGGTTCACAGACTGATGGTCTTATGGTCTGATGTGCGTACACACCATCAGTTCAAAAACCGATTGTGTCAGTACGCGGTGACGTAAAACACAATGACGTGCTGAAAAAAATGAAGTTCAATGCTTCCAAGCATGCGTCGACTTGATTCTGAGCATGCGCGGGTTTTTGGACCGATGCTTTTGCGTATTAACCATCGGTTTAGGCGTCCATCGGTCAGGCATCCATCTATCCGATTTTAAAGCAAGTTTTAAAACTTTGGTCAGACGGACGATGGACCGATGGGCCGTACACACGGTCAGTTTGAACCGATGAAACTGGACTTAAGTCCATTTTCATCGGTTTGGACCGATCGTGTGTACGCGGCCTCAGATACATTTTAGTCACAGGACTAGAGAACAATGAACTGACTGCTTCTGCCAACTATCAGAATTTTTACATTTTTAATATGGCATTGTGCATATATACAGCAACTATACAAGCTGTGTGGATTTTTCTGTGTTTCTAAAGTACCTCATTTTAAAATATACAGTATACAAAAAAAGTGGGAATTAAAGGCTCTGGGCCAGATTCAGGTACATCTGCGCATTATTGGACCGGCGTAGCGCACCGCCTTTACGTTAGACTTGCGCAATGTAGCCGCGTAATCACCCTATTCTCGTAGCTTTTGCGCAGAAAATTGCGCATGCGTAACGTTATTTCACAGCTCCGCTGTGCGCATGCTCAAAACTCGGGAACGGTGCAATCAGTGAAATTGGAAATGGACTAAGGACTACGCAAACAGCATAAATAGACAGACACAAACGCACTTCCATTGCAAAAGTACATCCCTTTGTCCCTTCCCATTTAACCAAGTGCTTTTGTCCCGTTGTTAGTTGCGTTGTGTTTTGTATTTGTCAGATTAGTGTACTGTGTGATCAAGTGTTTGTTAGTAGATCTTTGAAAGTGTTTTTTGATAAGTGTTTGAGAGACTGTTTGTTTGATATATTTCTGCTCGTTTGTTTTCTTGCTTAATTGTTGCTGTTTGTTTTTGTGAGGCGGCGTACACACGTACGAGAACCTTGACGGGCGGAACACATCGTTCCGCCCGTCGAGGCTCTCGGCCGGCCGGCGAAATCGGCGACCCGCCCGTCGGGAATGGCAACCAGCCATTCATCCAGGCGGGCCGTCGAGCAAATAGAGAGCCTGCTCTCTATTCGCTCGACGGGATTCCCGACGGGCGGGGCGAGCCAGGAGCGTACACACGGCCGAGGTTCTCGCTGGAATGCAGCTTCCAGCGAGGTTCTCGCTGGTTTCTAGCGAGAACCTCGGTCGTGTGTACGCCGCCTCACTGTTTTTTGCTGAGTGCTTGTGTGATTTTTTGGGTGTTAGTTTTCTCTTTGTGTGTGTTCTTGCTTGATTGATTGTGCTTGTTTTTGTGACTGATTTTTGTTGACTGGGAGTGTTTTTTTTCAGTATGACAGAGAAAGCGAAAACTTAAATTTTACTTTGGGGGAAAAAAGAATTCTTGCCCGGGCCATTAGCGATTATGGGCGTTTCCTCCACAGCCCGGACAGTGCCAACACCACCCTGGCCAGGAGGAGGGAGATTTTGGACCTCATCACTGAGCAGGTCAATTCAGCGGGGGAGGGGGAGACACGGAACCGGTCTGGGATTGACAAAAAGATTAATGACCTCCGGCGTCTGGTCAAAAAGAAGTTGGCCAAAATGCTTGCCCATGCCAGGGGCACAGGAGGGGGCCCACCATGCCGTGTTAGGCTGACAGCGAAGGAGCGTGCGGTGGCCCTGACCTTTCATTGGCATGAAGTGGAGGGCCTGCCCGGCTTTGACTCAAGTCCGGAGCCCGTGGTGCCAGGTAAGTTTTTTTGTTGATATCAGGTGTGTAGCATGTGTGGGGGAGGGGGTGAAAGGGAATATGTGGCAAGTGTGTGGATCCTCCAACCTGTGAATGTTTTGTGTCATCCACAGATGTGCAGGAGGGTGCAGGGCCATCTGGCCTGACCGCACCATCCCCAGGACAGCAGCCTAATGAGGCCCCCCCAACAAGGCCGGAGTCCGCGGAGGAGGTTGACTCTTCCCCTCTGGCTGGCAGCAGCCAGCCCTCCCTAAGGGGGAGCCCCCCCCTCCTCCCCCAACATGGCTCCTCTCCCAAGGGCCTCCCCTTCTCCCTGGCCACAAGCATCAGCTGTAGGCAGGAAGGCGACCCACAAAACCAGGGGGGTGGGCGATCTCCTGCCCGTCACTCTGAGAAGGGACCAGTTCCTCCAGACCCGCCATCTGGGGCAGGTCAGCCAGACATTGGTGCGGATGGAGGAGAGCCTGTCCTCCATCAAGGATACGCTGGGGAACCTGGACTTCCACTCCCGGGCTTTCACAAACTGCCTTAATGACCTGCAGACTACATCAGCAGGCGTTGGGCAGGATGTGAGGGCCCTCACCCAGGCTATCCAGGCCAACACGGCAACACTAGGTGATGCCCTGGACAGAATAGCCGTGGCCTTTGAGGGCAGGCCGCCAGGTGGGCAGAGATCAGGGGCTGCTCCTCCTTCCCCGGTTTTCCCCCTCCCCATGAGTCTCCCCTGAGGAGCCGGGGCCGTGACTGGGGGCGCCCCAGGCGTGGCTCACGTCAAGGGCACTATTTTTTTTTTCCCTTTTTTATTTTTTTTTCTGGAAATTTTTTGATTTTGCTGGTCGTTTTTTTTTTGTTGGGTTGTGAATGCTGTTTGAATGTGGGGGTGACATTCCTGCCGGAAAAGGGGTGTCACCCTCAATTTTGGTGGAGTAGGGTTCTCCAGGACCAGGGAGAAGTGATCCCCAGGTCCGTGCGAATGGTGTATGAATGTACAGTGACATAATTGGAGCCTTGGCGTGGCGTTGCTGCTCACAAGTCCTGCATGGTGGACTGGTGCCAATCCAATTTGATGAGGATGTGGGGTGTCTGTGCTAGGGACCACAGTGGTGTGCATGCATGCATTCTCATTGTGCCATGATTAATGTATGTGTTTAATGTGCAAAGATGTTTTGCTGGCAATCCCAGAGTTCCCAGAACTTTGCTGGCAATCCCAGAGTTCCCAGAACTTTGGGAAATCCCTTCCCACAATGGCGTCATGTGGCAGTTGGGGAACTAAACCCACTCGGTGACACAAGTTACCGAGGGAGGTTTCAAAGGAAACCGTGGTCACCGGATATTCTCGAGTGTCCCCATGTACACAAACTATAGCCATTTTCCTAGGATGTAAGGTTTTTAACACCACTAGATCACTTTCCACTAAGGTGACCAGGCTACGCGAATCCAACAATACATCTTTACCATCTAAGCACATTCTGCATAAAGGTTTCTCATTCCCCTTTACTGCAGTGCATGTGATTGCAAAAAGGGACTGTCGTCTCTCTGTCAGAAAGTCACACTGCATGGGTTCATCAACCACTGGGCAAACCGCTGCTACATGTCCCTCTTCCCGGCAACGGTAACAAATCAACCTTCTGGTCCTCTCCTGTGGGATGGGTCTTCCAGGCCGCTCTCACCAAACATTAGCAGTAGTCCCGATAATACCTCTAGTTGCTCTTTGGTCCCTCTCTCCACCCCCATCCCTTGATGCCGTCTTACCTATAGGTGGGGAGGGTCTGGTCTTGGGGTGGAAAGTTTGTGCGTCTCTGGGGGAAGAGGACAAATTCTCTGTTGTTAGGTAGCTTTTGACCAGGTCTACTAGTTTGTCTGCAGTTTCCGGACCACCATGGCTCACCCATTTCTGCAGGGTGTTAGGAAGAGACCTAAGAAATTTGTCCATGACTACTCGCTCCAAAATTTTTGGTCCGGACAGAGTTTCTGGCTGCAGCCATTTCCTGGCCAAATGGATGAGGTCATACATCTGCGACTGAGGTGGCTTCCTCAGCTGATAACTCCAATTGTGGACCCGCTGAGCACGGACAGCCAGGGTTACGCCAAAACGTGCCAATATTTCCTCTTTTAACCGATCATAGTTTTTTGCATCTGCAAGCTCCAAATCAAAATATGCCTTTTTGGCTTCTCCAGATAATAGGGGGGCAACTAGTCCAGCCCACTGTTCTTTAGGCCAACTCTCTTTTTCCGCTGTTCTATCAAACGTGGTCAAAAACATCTCAGGGTCATCATCTGCAGTCATATTTGGCAATAAGTGGCTTACCCAAAAAGTCGGTATGTTACTGGCCTGACTCCCAGCCTCGGTCTGCTGTCTCTAAAGCTGTTTCACGATGGCCTCCATTTGCTGCTGGTGTCTCTGTTCCAAGCCTGCAATGCTCTCTTGGTGAGCCTGTTGTTGAGCTGCAAGGCTCCGCTGCAAACCTGCATTTGCCTGCTGTTGATTTGCATTTGCTATAGCCAGCTGTTTCAGTACCTCCTCCATTTTGGGTTTACTTTAACTGCCCGCATTCTCCACCATGTGTAAGAAGTTCGCTCGGTAGCGGGTGTGTGTGACCCCCTGGGTGGGTCCACTACACACTGAACTATACAGAGAGGCAGCCAAGGATGGTTCAAAACAAAGGTTATGGTTTATTCTTCCATATTGCTGGAAACAAGTGCAAGCATCCAAATAGCATAAACAAAACAAAACATAAAATAAACCCTGGCCACTTGGGGCGTCTACCTTCACAACACAGGAACCTACCTATGGAGTCTGGCACAGCCTACTGCTGGGCACACACTGCTGGTCATACAGCAGAAAACAATAGTCTTTTTGATTTTTTTCACACAGAAAAATCAACACCACTTCACCTTCAGAAGTCTCTCAGCTCACTGCTCCCCTTAACTCAAAAAGCCTCAGGATGCAGCGATCAGTAGTAATCCTCTGGATAACTTATAGAGGCCTTAATTGCCTCATTCTGAACAGCTGAAGCTATCCAACATCCTTAAACCTTTCTGGCTACCTTTGCAGCCGACACCTGATAGTAATTGGTGAATTGTCTAAACAAGGCAGAAATGTATCTCCCGTCTGTGACAACACCACAGATTTACTTGACTTCCTGTCACATCAGTCATACAACATTTCACCCATATGACATTTTTGTCCTTTTTTTTCACACAAATAGAGATTTATTTTGGTGGTATTTAATAACCATTGGGTTTTTTATTTTTTGCGCTATAAAAGAAACAAAGACTAAAAATTCTTTAAAATAAAATGAATTTTTCTCGTTTCTGTTAAATAAAATTTAGAAAATTAGTAATTTTTCTTCATAAATTTTGGCCAAAATTTATACTGCTACATATCTTTGGTTAAAATAAGTACAAATTGCGGGGAGGCAAGCACAGTATACACAAAGCACTTGCCTCCCAAACTGCGCTGGGTTTCCTCGGCGTAAGCCAGCGTATGTGGGAGTGGGCGTAAAACATGCAAATGATGGCCGAACTGCCAGCCGTCCTGTGGATGCATCCCAGTGTGCATGCTCAGAATCACGTTGGAACTACTCCCTAGGATACGTCGAATCACTGCCTACCACGTTAACATATCATACGCCCAGCCCTATTCACGTACTACGTAAACGGCGTACACAACGTAAAATTTGACCGCGTCCGTTCCTGGCCCATACCTTTGCATTACTTGCGCCTCCTATATGAGGGGTAACTTCACGCCGGACCTAACCCATAAGCAAATCACTTAAAAACATGCGCCGGTCGCAAGTACGTTCGTGAATTGGCGTATCTTACTCATTTGCATATTTCAAATGGGTACGCCGAATGCGTCCAGCGTAACGCCGGCGTAAGCAAGTTACGTCGGGCAGAGGAAGCCCATTTTTTCGACGTATCTAGCTTCGGGAATCAGCGTAAAGATACGACGGGACACATTTGGACTTACGACGGCGTATCTAGAGATACGTCGGCGTAAGTCCTACGTGAGTCCACAAGCTATGGTGCCAATATCTGAAAATTGATCACACCTGAAGTACTGATGGCCTATCTAATTTCTTGAGACCCTAACATGCCAGAAAAGTACAAATACCCCCCAATTCTTTGCAAAATAAAGATTTTTTTTCTTTTTTCCTTTTCACGAAATTTTCATATTAGCAGGTTATTTCTCACACACAACATATGCATACCACAAATTACACCCCAAAACACATACTGCTATTCCTCCCGAGTATGGCGATCCCACATTTGTGAGACTTTTACACAGCGTGGCCACATACAGAGGCCCAACATGCAGGGAACACCCAGGCCAATTCTGACATTTCTCTCCTACGTGTAAATATTATCATTTATTTGCTAGAAAATTACATAGAACCCCAAAACATTATATATGCTTTTTTAGCAAAGACCCTAGAGAATACAATGGCGTTCATTACAACTTTTTATCTCGCATTTTTCGAACGCATAAAAAAAAACTGTTTTGTGCTTAAAAAAAGAAAAAAGTACATGTCACCCTTCAAAATTGCACAGGCTCGTGAAATGGTGCCATACTTCACTACTTAAAAATTCCCATAGGCGACGCTTTAAATATTTTCACTGGTTACATGTTTTAAGTTATGGAAAAGGTCTAGGGCCAAAATTATTGCTCTCGCTCTAAGACCCCTTTCACACCGGTGCGTTTTTGCCACTATTTTGCGGTAAAATTAGCGCTATTAAAACGCTCATTAAACGCTTCCCATGCCCCTCTCCATTAAAATGAATTAAAAACGCAGTAAAAACACTGTAAAATTGCGTTTTTTAAACGCGATTTTAACACTCTGTAGCTTGAACACCGTTTGTATATGTCGGTGGGAATTACGTATGCGTTTGCTTCTGCATGCGAGCACACAGGGACAGGGGCACTTTAAAATAAAAAAAATTAAAATGTATTGTTCATTTTACTTTATTTTAGTTGACACTTTTTTCCCCAAAAATAATTATTTTGATCACTTTTATTCCTATTATAAGGAATGTAAACATCCCTTGTAATAGGAATATAGCATGACAGGTTCTCTTTACAGTGAGATGTGGGGTCAATAAGACCCCACATCTCACCTCTAGGCTGGGAAGCCTGAAATAAAAAAAAATGTATCCTGGCTTTGATCGTAACGGTGAGTCAGTAGAAGCACAGGGTGGTGGCGGGAGGTGGGGACGTATTGCGGGGTATTGCGGAATATTGCAGGGTATTGCACAGGGTATTGTGAAATATTGTAGAGTATTGCACAGGGTATTGCAGAGTATTGCACAGGGTATTGCAGTGTGTTGCACAGCGTATTGCGGAGTATTGCACAGGGTATTGCAGAGTATTGCACAGGGTATTGCAGAGTATTGCACAGGGTATTGCAGAGTATTGCACAGGGTATTGCGGTGTATTGCAAAGGGTATTGCAGAGTATTGCACAGGGTATTGTAGAGTATTGCACAGAGCATTGCACAGGTTATTGCAGAGTATTTCACAGGGTATTGCAGAGTATTGCACAGGGTTTTGCAGAGTATTGCACAGGGTATTTCAGAGTATTGCAGAGGGATGGCTGAGCATGGAGGGATGGATGGATGGCTGGATCTGTGATTGTAATTGTCACAGATCCAGCCCACAGCACTGCAGCTGCCATCTGATCCCTCCCCCTCTCCTCTCACACTGTACTGATCGGTACAGAGAGGGGAGGGAGGAACGCCGGCTTGTTTACAAGTGATCACTCCGTCATTTGATGGATCAATCACATGGTAAACGGCCATTATCAGCGACAATTTATCGCGATCCGTGATGCGTCAGGTCTTCTAGAGAGGGAGCAAGATTCTGGGAGGACATCCATAGACGTCCTCCCAGAATAACTCCACCGCGCTGTAGACGTATTTTGTCTATAGCACGGTCGTCAAGTGGTTAATGGCCTTAAACTCCTACTAATTGTCTGACAGAGTAATACATATTCATAACTCAGTCTCACTGCAGCTCATTTCACTAATAGCAAAGACAACATCGCCACCTATTGACAGAAAAGGGAGGAAACAGTTATACCAGACTTATGAGTAGGGTTGTCCCGATACCACTTTTTTAGGACCGATACTTTTTTTCATGTACTCGCCTATACCGAATACCGATACTTTTTTAAATGTGTCCCCAAATGCAGCCATGTCCCCCCACATATTGCAGCCATGCCCCCCCCACATATTGCAGCCATGCCCCCCCCCCCACATATTGCAGCCATGTCCCCCCACATATTGCAGCCATGTCCCCCCACATATTGCAGCCATGTCCCCCCACATATATTGCAGCCATGTCCCCCCACATATATTGCAGCCATGTCCCCCCAAATATATTGCAGCCATGTCTCCCCACATATATTGCAGCCATGTCCCCCCACACATATATTGCAGCCATGTCCCCCCACAAATATTGCAGCCATGTCCCCCCACATGTATTGCAGCCATGTCCCCCCACATATATCCAGCCCCACATATATCCAGCCATGTTCCCCCACATATTGCAGCCATGTCCCCCACATATTGCAGCCATGTCCCCCCACATATATTGCAGCCATGTCCCCCCACATATATCCAGCCCCACATGTATCCAGCCATGTCCCCCCACATATTGCAGCCATGTCACCCCACATATTGCAGCCATGTCCCCCCACATATTGCAGCCATGTCCCCCCACATATTGCAGCCATGTCCCCCACAGATACAGCCATGTCCCCGACAGATGCAGCCATGTCCCCCACATATGCATGTCCCCCATACCTAGTAGTAGATGATGCTGATGCCACCACCGCCGCCGCTGCTGCCGCGTTAATCCCTGTGCATTACAGCGCGCATTACAGTCAGCTTTCGTTTGAATTTTTGTAATGTCCGCCGCGCCGTGTATAGACACTCCCCTTCTCGGGATTGGACGGATCCGTCCAATCCCGAGCAAGGGGGAGTGCCTATACACACGGCTCCGTGCATAGACACTCCCCCTTGCTTGGGATTGGACAGATCCGTCCAATCCCGAGAAGGGGAGTGTCTATACACGGTGCGATGGGCATTACAAGTATTCAAACGAAAGCTGCCTGTAATGCGCGCTGTAATGCGCGCTGTAATGCACGGGGATTAACGCATTTGCATATTTCAAATGGGTACGCCGAATGCGTCCAGCGTAACGCCAGCGTAGGCAAGTTACGTCGGGCGGAGGAAGCCCATTTTTTCGACGTATCTAGCTTCGGGAATCAGCGTAAAGATACGACGGGACACATTTGGACTTACGACGGCGTATCTAGAGATACGTCGGCGTAAGTCCTACGTGAGTCCACAAGCTATGGTGCCAATATCTGAAAATTGATCACACCTGAAGTACTGATGGCCTATCTAATTTCTTGAGACCCTAACATGCCAGAAAAGTACAAATACCCCCCAATTCTTTGCAAAATAAAGATTTTTTTTATTTTTTCTTTTTCACAAAATGTTCATATTAGCAGGTTATTTCTCACACACAACATATGCATACCACAAATTACACCCCAAAACACATACTGCTATTCCTCCCGAGTATGGCGATCCCACATCTGTGAGACTTTTACACAGCGTGGCCACATACAGAGGCCCAACATGCAGGGAACACCCAGGCCAATTCTGACATTTCTCTCCTACGTGTAAATATTATCATTTATTTGCTAGAAAATTACATAGAACCCCAAAACATTATATATGCTTTTTTAGCAAAGACCCTAGAGAATACAATGGCGTTCATTACAACTTTTTATCTCACATTTTTCGAACGCATAAAAAAAAACACTGTTTTGTGCTTAAAAAAAGAAAAAAGTACATGTCACCCTTCAAAATTGTACAGGCTCGTGAAATGGTGCCATACTTCACTACTTAAAAATTCCCATAGGCGACGCTTTAAATATTTTCACTGGTTACATGTTTTAAGTTATGGAAAAGGTCTAGGGCCAAAATTATTGCTCTCGCTCTAAGACCCCTTTCACACCGGTGCGTTTTTGCAGCGTTTTTGCCACTATTTTGCGGTAAAATTAGCGCTATTAAAACGCTCATTAAACGCTTCCCATGCCCCTCTCCATTAAAATGAATTAAAAACGCGGTAAAAACACTGTAAAATTGCGTTTTTTAAACGCGATTTTAACACTCTGTAGCTTGAACACCGTTTGTATATGTCGGTGGGAATTACGTATGCGTTTGCTTCTGCATGCGAGCACACAGGGACAGGGGCACTTTAAAATAAAATAAATTAAAATGTATTGTTCATTTTACTTTATTTTAGTTGACACTTTTTTCCCCCCACATATTGCAGCCATGTCCCCCCACATATTGCAGCCATGTCCCCCCACATATTGCAGCCATGTCCCCCACAGATACAGCCATGTCCCCGACAGATGCAGCCATGTCCCCCACATATGCAGCCATGTCTCCCATACCTAGTAGTAGATGATGCCGATGCCACCGCCGCCGCCGCCGCTGCTGCCGCGTTAATCCCTGTGCATTACAGCACGCATTACAGTCAGCTTTCGTTTGAATTTTTGTAATGTCCGCCGCGCCGTGTATAGACACTCCCCCTTGCTTGGGATTGGACAGATCCGTCCAATCCCGAGAAGGGGAGTGTCTATACACGGTGCGGTGGGCATTACAAGTATTCAAACGAAAGCTGCCTGTAATGCGCGCTGTAATGCACGGGGATTAACGCGGCGGCTTTGCGGTATGCAGCGGCGGCTTTGCGGTATGCGGCGGCGGCGAGTAGTCTTTTCAGGTACAAGTACTCCCGCAAATACTCGGTATCGGTCCCGACACCGATACTGGTATCGGTATCAGGACAACCCTACTTATGAGAAAACCCAAATGATCACAAAGACTTCAAATTAGCCAGGTTAGTTACCACCTAGCACAGCTAAATTTACTAGTACAATGGTGCTACACATATAGTTAGTCTAGATGACAAAAGTCCATCTAGTTCAACCAATACACATGCATGAAACCTGTTAGGCTTTAGGTCATTGAGTTCAGGTTAGGGCTATTAGATGACATGTGATGTACTGTAACTTTGCTAAAATTAAATCAGTACATGACTGACTGAATACTAAAGGTACACCACCATTTTTGTATTTAGTTGACCCCGGCATTGTAAAAGTTAACATTTTGTTCATTATATCAACACAGAATATTTTCATTTATTGAAAAGTTTAGATTTATCTGTGTATTAAAAAATATTTTACGCTCTTCAGCTACAAAAGGCTGCTGGAGCACTCTTAGGGGCCTCTAGAGAACTGCCTCTGCCTTTTAGCACATACAGCTGTGAAATTGTTGCTTTTATATTTAAACTAAAGAGCTTGTAGCTTTGAAGATTTTGCTGAAGTCACTACAAGTTATATCTTACACAGCACAGCAGATACAAATGGGTTTCATAATTAGTTTAGCTTATTGCATGTCACCCTAACAAATACATTTAGAGGATATGTGTAATATGTGAGGATAAAGTGTAACTTTTCAAGTGAAAAAATATTTCTTCGAGATCAACCATTAACAAAGTAAAGATTTTAGAAAGCTCAGATGAAGATCCATTTTGATTCCTGTTCTACAGATATAAGAACAGGCATTTTTAGAGCAGCTTCTGAAATGAGAGCTATATAAGGGGGCCTGCCTTTGCACATGATCAATGTCAATGTTTTATTAAGAATAAATGCAAACTGCCATATCTTTAGCAAGGCAGACTTTTATAATAATACCGGAGCAGCAAATCCACGGACGCTTAGGAATATGCTTTTATTCTGTCCCCAAGGTCTATTTATGGCAGCTTACAAACTCTTATAAATGATGGCTGCATTAGTTTTATTTTTGTGGGCTTTCTTTCCTTTATTTTTACCTGGTGATCCAACCAGTTGTTGTTCAACACAACAAGCTCTCCTGCAAATGTATCAGTTAGAGTGTTGAGACAACGAAATGGTAAAGTGCAGTGCTAAATATGATAAACGTGAACACCTGCTACTCAAACATGTATTGATAGTGTCACTGTGGTGCATACAACAAATATACAATAGAAATCAAATATTGTCGGCGTGGCTTGACCGGCGTCTGAACAAGACGCACTGACACAGAGCTCCAGCCGACCTACTGCTGAATACTCTGCATCCGCCCTCCAGCCGCACCATCCCGCACTCCGCAAGGCATCCGGATTCCAGCGGACAGCTGGTGAGCCGCTTAGGGCCGAAATCGCAGCGTTTCTCGGTGCCCGCGGCCGCCCGTAGGACAGACCGCGGCTTCGGCCTAGCCTCGGAAGCGGCGGCCATTTTGGTACTCCCGACCACGGGATCCGCGCTCAATCCTAATCCCCCAGGCCGGCCTGCTTGCTCCACAGTCCCCGGAGCCCACCCTCTACTGACTGCCACCCGCACCAGCTACGGATCCTTCCCCACAGAGGCCTGCAGGTAAAGTTCTAGCTCCGGCCTGGTGTTTGGCGGCCATCTTGCTGAACCCGGAGAGGTACCAACACTGACTCCTGCCTCCCCCAATCTGTACATTGACCTCCCTACACATAACCTCCGGAGCCCATCCACCTGCTACCTTTTGCATATGCCACTCATTGACACTCCCCCCCATAGCAATCTGTAGGCAGAATACCAGCCCTGGCCTAGTAATCGGCAGCCATATTGGTACACCTGATGCTCTCCTTCTACCCCTTCTACTACTGGTGGGTCACCCCTGGAGGTTGGAGTGCTTTGACTGGCTGGTTCATGCCCCCCCCCAGTAATGGACGGACACGTTTATTAATTTAGGCGTGTGTGTGACTTCTGAAGATGATGGACTAGTGAGCTCAGTGCTCTGTCCCCCGTCACCCTCCTGGCACTCCCGCTGACTAATCTGAAGCTCTACTAGCCACAGGAGTTGTCCTCGCAGACTCCTGCAGTAGGTGTGCGCCCCATGGGCAAGATTGGAGATCAAAGAAAGACCTACGTCCAGCTAGGAGAACGCACTGACACCCTGGAGTCTAAGTTTGATGAGCTAGTACAGTATGTCCAAGTCCTTGAGGAGGACAATGCCACTATGAAACATTCAATCACACAGCTCCAAGCACAACAGGAGGACCTTCGAAATAGAGAAAACATACAGAACTTGCGAATCCCTGAAGCAGTGAAAGATCGAGACCTCCGCTCTTATCTATTAAGTTTGTTTAATGTGGTAGCCCCTAACATCCCTGACATTGACTGGCGCCTGGACAGGGCCCACAGATTCCTTGCCCCTAAACCCCCGAATGGAGCCAACCCGAGGGATGTGATTGTCAGATTTCACTACTACGACAGTAAAGAGGCACTCACCATTGCCACTCGCAACCACTCTAGGCTAGATTTTAAAGGATCCAAGATTCAGATCTTTAGTGATCTCTCGGCTATCACCCTAGCCAGACGAAGAAATCTACGCCCGCTGACACTTCATCTTCAGGCCCACAAGGTCGTGTATTGCCTCTCTGCATCTCGTGAAGGCACACAGTATTCTCTATGTGATCTCCATGAAAGTGACACCTTTCTACACAACTTAGGCCTACCGCCTCTCCCTGATGAGGATCCTGTGCCACTTCCTGCCACTCCTAAGCCGCCAACAGCTCCAGGCCGCATCTGGACACCGGCGTGGCAAAAGCCACCTAAATCCAACTTCACACCCCAGAGGTGCCCTTCTTCCAAATTCCCGACCTGAAGACGCATACACATGGCTGCAGCTTTGACTACCAATTTTATATGGCTCTTTGATGCCCCTGTCTAGCCCACCTCTTTTTGAGTGGGCCTGTTTACCCCCTTGCTTGTGGGGTGTGTTGCCTGTTTTTCTTTTCTGACGCCCTGGACCAAGAATTTGTTTGTTCCTCACAGTTTTTAGTTTGTGGTCCAGGCATTGATGCTTCGGAGGGCGGAGGGGGACCGTCCCCTTCATTTTTGGCGGTTCTCATGCTCCCCTTCCCAGTCCCAGGCTTAGACCTGGGTTTCCTGGAGGCGCTTGGCTTTCCAAGCTTCTTCTCGAATATGGTACAGTTTGGTACCGCCTGCTCCCTGGATCCCCCCCCCACCTTTTTTTTTTACTCCAACCTCCCTGGTCTATACAGTTGAATTATCTTGCTCTTAGGAATTGTGTAGCATTGTGTCAATATGTATATGGTTTTAACATTCTTATAAGCTATACTACATGTTCGACATCTATTTTCTATTGTATCTTATTTGTTTTTATTTTTTTATATATTTTTGTTTCTTTTGAAAAAGTTGAATAAAAATACAATTTAAAAAAAAAATATCAAATATTGTCATTCAATAAAATATAAAGTAAACAGTGCCACATTTACATATGACAAAAAAGTGCTAATGCATAGTTTTTATATGGTTCACAAAGTGTTTCCAGTGGATGAAGTGACTTTCCAAGGTAAGTAATAATAAAACAGTTGTCAGTAGGTTTTCCACCACCAATAAAAAAGAGAGGCTTACCAGATATGTTGAACACAACTAGGCATACGCCCAATGAGTCAACAGAGCTTGTAGTGTAGCATACCCAGGGGAAGAAAGTATATCAGCATACACAGCTTTCAATGTAGACATATGAGGCAGAAGACCATCACAATATTGTTGCCAGTAGGGTTCAACCAAGGATGCAGTGACACAAACTCAAAGGCAATTCATCCAAATAATAAATCGGTAGAAGGAGAGAAGATAGGCCACATAGTGTGATACCATTTCAACAAGAAACATTTATTGTATAAGTAAAAAATTGACACTTTTAATATGCTTTTAATATCTTGAGAAGATATTATCAGCATGTAGATACAATTAAATGACGCAGTGGCATCAGCAGAGCCCGTCCCGTTTCGTCTTAAAAAGGCATCCTCTTAGGCTGCATTCGTTTTCTTTTTTGGGCTTTCTTTCCTTTATTTTTAACTGGTGATCCAACCAGTTGTTTTTTAAACACAACAAGCTCTCCTGCAAATGTATCAGAGTGTTGAGACAAACCATTTAACACTAACAAGGGTGCTTAAAATGATCAGATTTTTTTTATTCATGAAAAACTGTTAAGAAAAAAAAATGTTGCCGTAAATGCTTGTGAAACTGGAGTTTCACTTTAATTTGCTAGTGTATCTAAATCTACTATTACATCTAACACCCCTCCCCCCATCTCCAGACAGACAATGCTGCTGTCCAAAGATGTCATTGTGCTCCTCCATCTAGAGTGGGGGCACTCTAATGTCGCGTACACACGGTCGTTTTTTGTAATGAAATAAAACAATGTTTTAAAAAATGTCATTTAAAATGATCATGTGTGGGCAAAACGTCATTTTATGTCTTCTGAAAAACGTCCAAAAAAAAAAATTCGAACATAAATTTTTTATGTCGTTTTTCAGAATGTCATTTTTTGTGTCATAAAAAATTATCGTGTGTGGGCAAAACGACGTTTAAAACGATGTTTTTAAACCCACGCATGCTCAGAAGCAAGTTATGAGACAGGAGCTTTAATGGAACAGAGTGCCGTCGAACGTGGTGTACGTAACCACGCTTTGCAAGAGCATTTTCAGAAAACGATGGTGTGTAGGCAACGTCATTTTTTAAAATGAAGTTTGAAAAACATTGTTTTGTTTCGTGAGATAAAAGAAAGTTTTTTTACATCACAAAAAGTGATCGTGTGTACGCGGCATAATACAGAAGGTGTGTTACTGGTTAATAAATAAACAAAAATCCCCAGCTCACTTACCAGCCAGGAAAAGCAGATAATGCAATGCTCAGAATCAGTGTAATGCCGCGTACACACGGTCGTTTTTTGCGATGAAAAAAACGACGTTTTTTAAAACGTCATTTAAATTGATCGTGTGTGGGCAAAACGTCGTTTTTTGTCTTCAAAAAAACGACCAAAAAAAAATTCCAACATGCTTGAATTTTTTGTGTCGTTTTTCAAAACGTCGTTTTTTGTTTCACAAAAAGTCACCGTGTGTAGCAAAAACGTCGTTCAAAACGACGTTTTTCAACCCGCGCATGCCCAGAAGCTAGTTATGAAGCGAGCTTCAATGGAAAAGAGTGGTGAACGTAACCTCGCTTTTTGTGAAAAAAACGATGGTGTGTATGCAAAATTGTCTTTGAAAAGTGACGTTTCAAAAACGTTGTTTTTTACTTCACAGAAAACGTCGTTTTTTTTCATCGCAAAAAACGACCGTGTGTACGCGGCATAAGTCCTTTGCAGGTTTGTGATAAAATCCACAATGGATGTTCTGGCTCTGATGCTCTCTATCACACCTGTACAGACATAAATTCAAAGAAAAGAGGCGGCACCTCCAAATGTCCTTGATGCTTCTTTATTGGTAATATACACTTACCAGCCAGCCTGCAACAAACCAAATTGACCCTGCCTAACAGCAAAACCATTGTACAGAACAGGTAAGTATAACAGAACATGTTTGTTATAAAAAAAATGTAATAAAAAAAAGAGCTGAACCTTTAATGTCACTATAAGCTTTAAACGTGTTGGTATATTAAATATATTTAAAATTATGCTATCATTATCAAATCTTATATCAAGTATATGAAAGGTAACAATATGCCCTTTAACTACTCTCTGCCTAATAGTTCCATTATGATATAGCAGGAGAGTTCACTAATATAGTATGAATAGGTCCTCTTTAACCGACAAAGTATTTTAAGAATTTTATCACGCATAATACAAATGATCCCATTTCTTGACTTATAAAGATTTAGGGCCAGATTCAGCAAGACTTGCGCTGGAGTAATTCGATATGCGCCGCGTAACTGTGATTATGCACCGTCGTTTCTATGTGGCCATACCCACCAAACTAGATGCGACAGAAAACGGGCCATTTCCGATCGGCTTAACTTTCCGATGCCAGAGTATCGTCAGCGCATAATTTCGCTTGGCGCATCAGTCGCGCCTATTGATTTCCCCTGCAAATATGCAAATGAGGGTTATTTCCCCGATTCGCGAACGGATTAGTACCATACGCTGGCTACATGCACCGCGCGTATCTCGTCCGGCGCAAAGTTATTTCTACAAATAGCTGCTTTATCTTTACTCCAGACGGCCACAGGTCAGCAGGAGAGCAGCTACAGCAGCGTTACCGACGATAAGAGCTAGCTGAGCACCCCCACTTGCAGGACAACACCTCTGTCCATGCTTGTCTGTCAACTTTTACAGCCATGGAGGAGGACATCATAGGTCTCCATAGCCGAGATGACGGCTGACAGCTCCTGGCCTTTAGAGTTCAGCTTTCTCCTGTGTGTTTGCGGGGAACGGGAGCAGCCATCTCAGAACAAAAGTAACTTCACTGCGGGGAGGGGGAACAGGATATACTTTAGTGCCGGGATGGCGCATCTACGGGCGCATTTTAACGCCCAACGAAACGCATTGCACTGACGTTTCCCGTGAAGTGGTGCCGACGGAAGTTGTGAGCATGCGCACAAGGGGGGCGAGTGAAGCCTCACTTACTGCGCATGCTCCGTGGATGATGCGCTGAACGTAAGCCTCTGCGCTGGGCTCCGCCCATCATTTACATATGATCACACCCACTTCCACTTGCGTCGGGTTACGCCAGCGCATTATCGTTACTCTGACGCAAGTTTACGCGCAAGTGCTATGTGAATAACAGTACTTGCGCCAAAAGTGTCGGCGGAGTAACGTAAATGAGAAACGTTACTCCAAAGTAAAGAAGCGCCCATCTACCTGAATCTGGCCCATGTTGTATTACCTTTAATAGCACAAAATGCTACAGTAGCTGCTAAAAGTTTAAACATGCAACAAAATTAAACATTACTATAAAATAACAAATAAGCTCATACATGTGTCAGTTTCATAAGGAACTAAATAAATCCAAATAATTTGAAGCCATTTTCTATGCTCAAGTACAATGGTGATTAAATAGACTTGTTGTGGAATGCAAAAATAGAGACACGCTGAGCTTGATGAGCGAAGCTTCTGTTGTGAGACCCTAACAAATTAACCTCCTGTAGAGAGCCCTCCTATGTTCATGTGGCTTATTCATTTAATTTGCATGCATGTGCAATTCAAAGCAATTTAGGAAAGTTTATGGATGAACAGTGAAATCAACGCAAATATGCCCAAACACATGTAATTAAATAAAAAATGTTAATGATCTGTAGTCTCTCAGTGAAGGGGAATACATCATCTATTTCCGTCACTCTGTATCATCAGAGTGAAGCAGGCATTAGCAGCATTTCTAATGCCTTCAGCTTATTAAATAATGTTTGGTAATAGACCAAAGGGGAACAATTATCTAATTTTAGAAAACCACACATTTCCCAGTTGCTATTAAATAAAAACAAGTGCGGTAAATGTGAAATATAATATAAACACATTCATGTCATTTCAGTCTCAATGCACATTCCAATATATTGATGAAATGGAAAAATTTAGTTTGTGAATGTGCCTTCCTAGGTTGCAAACCTTCATTGAATAAGCCTATTAAATTAAATCATAAGTACAATTTAAAACAATGTCGATTATTCTTTTCTCTAATTCCCATTCTTTAACCCTCCCTCTACCAGATGCATACTTACATTGATCCAGCATTTGTTTAGATATGTCCCAAAAATCTTCTGTGCATGTGGGGAATGCATTCGAGACTTTCATGGACATTGTCCTAGAAATCGAACAAAAAAAATACATCTGAGGAGGAGAGACTGGTTTAAATCAGAAAGGTAAAAAAGATAATTGTACTTTTCTTTTTAAACTTATATATATTTTAAAATATTTTAACCCCTTAACAAACCCTAACACCTGCACACACCTAAAACTGTACAACTACTTGATGTATTCAGGGGAATTATACATTCTTTATTTCAGGACAAAGTGGGCTTTTATTTGATGGTAAATTGTAATTGATATTTCCTAATATTTTTTATAAAAGTAAAACTGGCACAAAATAGTAAAACAAATTTTATATATATATATATATATATATATATATATATATATATATATATATATATATATATATATATATATAAAGTTTCATATACTGTATATATATTTACCATCACCAAATAACAACCCAAAATAAATTCTCTTGCTCCTGACTATAGTAGTGATACCACATATGTGTGTTATTTGTTGTTTGTACCCATAGTAGGTCCTAGAAACAATAGTGCACATTTTTCTTTTTCATCCCACTTTAAATGCACTGACACTTAGGCGGCGTACACACGACCAAGGTTCTCGCTGGAAACCAGCGAGAACCTCGCTGGAAGCTGCATTCCAGCGAGGACCTCGGCTGTGTGTACGCTCTTGGCGAGCATCCCGTCGGGAATCCCGTCGAGCAGAAATAGAGAGCTTGTTCTCTATTTGCTCGACGGCCCGCCTGGATGAATGGCTGGTTGCCATTCCCGACGGGCGGGTCGCCGATTTCGACGGCCGGCAGAGAACCTCGACGGGCGGAACGATGTGTTCTGCCCGTCGAGGTTCTCTGCCGTGTGTACACGGCCTGATACAAATTTAAAACCTGCTTTTTCCTACCTAAAATACACTGATTATGACTGTGACATTTGACCTTAACTTTGACCCTAACCTTGTCCTAGATCAAATCTTGGTCTAGCATTTTTTTCTTACTTATTTTTCTTTTTCTTTTACACCCATTTCTTTGTTTATCATCTTTTTCCTCTACCAAGGAGAAAAAGATACAATGGGTGCTTGATTACTAAAGGAAAATAGACATTGGTCTTTGCAAAGTGCAGCTGCCCCAAAGCTTGGTAAATAAGCAGAAGCTCTGTTGATTTCCATCATCCAATCATGTGCAAGCAAAATTGCAGTTTGTTTTCCTTGCTCGTGATCGGGTACTCTTTGCAAAGTAAAGCTTTACCTAATTTACTAACCTCTGGAGCAACTTTGCAAAGTGCAGTCTATTTGCCTTGATTAAATCAACCCCATTGTATCTTTTTCTACAGAAAAAGAAAACAGAAAAAGAGAAAAAGAAAAGAAAGGCGCACCAGCCTGGTGTATTACCGCTTGACAATTTATTGAATAATAAAAATATTAAAAATATTAAAAATATTAAAATTATTATTCAATAAATTGTCAAGCGGTAATACACCAGGCTGGTGCGCCTTTCTTTTCTTTTTCTGTTTTCTGCCAGGACTTCCCCATCTACGTAGGGCAGTAAGGCCTCTGCTATTACCATTCTTGACAATTGTATGACTTTTTATGAAGATCTTCGAATAAGTGTTGGACAATCCACCCGTGCGCAGGAGTTTGCTTGTTTTTTCTGTACTTTATCTTTTTCTACATTCAAGAGGAGAAACAACACAGGGGAAGGCTAAACAGTGATTGATCACTGTCATAGCCAATATGGGGCTATCCCAGTTATCAGGATCCCTGTCTTCCCAGGTTGCAATTGTTAGCACCGGGACCAGAGGTCTTGCATTCAAGGGTACTTAGGGAACTCAGTCAAGTAATTGCCAAACCATTGTTCCTAATTCTTACTGACAGTCCACTGACTGGAATGGTACCAGCTGCTTGGAGAATGGACCATAGGGTGAGTACATGGTTGAAAACTGTGTTCAGAGGGTGGTGATAAATGGGGAGTACTTGGAATGGTCAGGGATGGGTATTGGGGTACCCCAGGGTTCTGTGCTGGGACCAATCTTGGAGGATATTAGTTATGAGGAAAGGTTGTAAGCACTGAACTTATTCTCTCTGGAAAAGAAATGCTTGAGAGAGGCCACAATAGGGATAAAACGTTTTCGCGGGAAGGGAGTTTAACAAAACATGTGGCCACTAATTAAAATTAGAAGAAAAGAGGTTAAACTTAAGCTACGTAGAGGGTTTACCGTAAGAGCGGCAAGGATATGGAATTCTCTTCCACAGGCAGTGGTCTCAGCAGGGAGCATCGATAGTTTAAAAAAAAAATCTATTAGATACAAGCACCTAAACTACGACAACATACAGGGATATACAATGTAATACTGACCTATAATCACACACACATAGGTTTGACTTGATGGACTTTGATGTGTCTTTTTTCAAGCTCATCTACTATGTAACTATGTAACTGTGCATTAACACAAGTAAATATATATGCGGTCCCACATAAAAAAAAAACACTTTCATGAGGACAAATACAGTATATATGTACAGTTGGCAGAAAGGGGTTATTATTGAACTACTAGCCTCTAAAAAGGGAATGTCAATAAGGTGTATCTGTACTGTGGCCATGCAGTGAAAATCTACAGGCTCTCTGTAATGAATCCCCCTCAGCAGCTAATGCTAAACTGACTTGACACGTCACACTGACTTGTGCTAAAATGCATGTACATTTCCATCCATTCATCCTAATTTGAAACCTATTAGAGCCTCTGGCTCAAATTGGATGCTTAAAAAAACACACACACCTCCCCCATTGGAATCCATGCATCTGCCATCCTGCAAGGGGCCGGATGCCTGGACGGAGGGGGTGGCACCCATGCGCCCTTAATGGACGGGCCGCTCCTGGTTATGGTGTGAATGGGTCACATTGAAACGTATTGTTTTTCAGATGTCCTTCTGCTGATCTGCATTTTGCAGCTGAGCTAAAATGTATTGGCTCTAAATTATGCCCTGTTCCGTTCAGACCTTGAGAGCAAAGGAAAGTGCTGTGTATCGTAAGCTATGGGCCATTGTAGCCTACACAGAGGTATGGACTCGCTATGTGACAAGGATGGTTTCGCGGGCCTGTCACATAGTATGTTCCTCCACACAAAAGTCCTGGGAATTTTCTTCATCTTGCTGAATGTAGCAAAACAAAAGAAGTGAAAAATATAAGCTGTTGGGGATGGGGAACCTTTTTTTTTCCCTAATTTTCCAATGATTTGTTTTTTCCTTTAGCAGTTTTTACACCTAAACAAACAAAATGCGTTACTTTTCACTTCATTGCAGTTGCTATAGGATGCAGTGGTGGCATCACGCTACAATAAACCAAGCAACCACACTCCAATGACAGCCATAACAAAGCTTTATTATTCCAGGACTAGATCACAGAATCTTACGCTTTGATTTCCGCTTGCAGGACTGCCTGGTAACACAGGAGTCCATGCCTAGGGTGAGAGTAGCCATTCTTAACGGTGGAGGGATCACCCATATTTTGAAGTTAATAAAAGAAGATTTCTGGAATTTGTTGTTACATATTTTGGACTTTTCTCACTTTTTGGATTTTGTGTTGGTTCACTTTATTTTACCAATTTATTTTGGGAATTCTTGCATCATTTGAATTTTATATTTTGCGCTGCACTACTTGTGTAGATCACAGAAGAGTTCATCCGTCCAATCCTCACTTTGACATGTTTCTCCCAAAAAGGGTTTATTGATATAGAGAGAGTTTTTTTTTCTCTAGCACCTAAGGAAAATGCTTTACTTACATTACTTCTTACATTATGACAGTGGTGGCAGCACAATAAAATAGTTACATTTCTGTTACTACTGGTGCTTAATGGCTTAAAGAACAACCTCCTCCCTTCATATCAGGATCTCTGTTCCTCTCTACCCTGCCCATAGATATGATGGAAAGCATATTATCTCCATCAGTTGTATTTAATGAATATTTTACAAAGCAGAACAATTTAAACCTCTGCAGCTCTAAAGCCTTGTACACAATATCAGTCCATGCGATGAGAACGGTCTGAAGGACCGTTGTCATAGGTTAACCAATGAAGCTGACTGATGGTCTAATGTGCCTACACACCATCAGTTAAAAAAAAACCGATCGTATCAGAACGCGGTGACGTAAAACACAACGACGTGCTGAAAAAAAAGAAGCTCAATGCTTCCAAGCATGCGTCGACTTGATTCTGAGCATGCATGGATTTTTAACTGATGGTCGTGCCTACTAACGATCGGTTTTGACCTATCGGTTAGGAGTCCATAGGTTAATTTTTAAACAAGTTGGCTTTTTTTTAATCTAAAGGGGTTGTAAAGGAAAAAAAATGTTTTCATAATAAGCATTCTTTACCTGCAGACATTCCTCTTTTCACTTCCTCATTGTTCGTTTTTGCTCAGAAGTTGCTCTATTTCTTCTCTGTTCTGTTCACTTCCTGCTTGTCTGATTTTTCTGACCACCGTGAAGGGAGGCTTTACTGCGGTGGTCAGTAACGTGCTCGCCCTCTCCTGGGAACTACATCTGTGTGGCAGGACGCTCTCTATGTGTTAGAGACTTCAAGGAGGTGTGAATTACTGGGCGTGCCGCAATTCATACTGGGAAATGTAGTTCTTACATGAACAAGTGATGCAAACCAGGAAGTGAATGAGAGAACAGAAACTAGAACGCCGAAGGTGATATAGATGAAGGAATTTAATAGGTATTTACTTGTTTTTAACAGAATCATTACACTATTCTGTCTGTCTACCTTGCAGACATTAATTTTAGACAAACATTTTTTTTCCTTTACAACTCCTTTAAATAACCTATGGGGCCCACACACGATCAATTTTGACCGATGAAAACGGTTCATCAGACCGTTGTCCTCTGGCTAACCTATCATGTGTACGAGGCCTAATAGTATTTAAATAATACAGAAGTTGAGGTTTAGGGTGATACCATTTATTGACTAACTGAATATATTGTAGTGCAAGCTTTCAAAGGCATGCTGGCCTCCTCTTCAGGCATTATGAACCGATAACTTGAAAATGCAAAAATTACCTTAAATCCAAACTCCTACTTTTGTCAATGGCTAACACAGTACAGCACTCTGCTGCTATTTAGGGAATAGAAATGGCAGTATGATGTAATGACAGGAGTATACTGTTAGCAGCATGACAAGCACTTAAAGTCTTCAACAAGAACATTACTAGACTAGTCACAGAGAAATTATGAAAATATCAGAAAATTATCCTCTAAAATCAGGTCACATGATTTTGCTGTCCTGCATCTTATTTCAAAAGTTGTAACCTAGCAGGAGGGATTGCCCAAGAAGATAATTGTATGATATATTTACAATGTGTGCTTTTAAGCAAAGATTTCATTGCATGTGCTGTGCGATTTACTACAGTCTTTTACCTCTATTCAGATGTTTTGTCCTCTAGTTTAATTGTTCATGTAGTAATAGTTATTCTAGTGTAAAACAACATATTTTATTTCCTATTTCAATTTATAGAGTGTATTGTATTTTAGACTTATATTTGTATTATTTAAAGGGGTTCTAAAGCCAGAAGTTTTTTTTTTTCATAATGTATTCTATGCATTAAGATGCAGCAGCCCCCCTCAGTCCCCCTAACACTTAGAGCGGTGTTGCAGGAGAGTCTCGGCTGTCCAGGACTTATTGGCTGAGATAGCAGTGGGGTGCCATTGTCTCCCATTGATGTCAATCAAAGTCAATGAGCCAATAAGGAGATAGAGGGGGTGGGGCCTAGGTGCAGCTTCATGTCTGAATGGACACACAGAGCTCCAGATCAGCTGCTTGCTGTGGGGGAACTCTGCAGAAGGGAGGGGCCAGGACCACTGGCAGGGGACCCGAGAAGAGGAGGTTCTCGGCTGCTTTGTGCAAAACCACTGCACAGAGCAGGTAAGTATGACATATATGTTGTTTTAAAACAACATAAAACAAGACTTTAGTATCACTTTAAGCACTATACTACCAGCCGCCGTCAACTGACGGCGGCAAGGTAGCTCAGTTATTCTGACAGGACGTCATATGACGTCCTCGTCTTTTAAAGCCGCTTAGGGGCACGCACGCCCCGCCGGCGGCCCGCGCGGACCCATCGCGTTACTGGGAAAATGATGCACGTGCCCGGCGGCCGCGATGGCCGCCGGGCACCTGCGATTGCCCAGTAACTGAGCAGGATCATGGATCTCTGTGTGTAAACACAGAGATCCATGTCCTGTCAGGAAGAGGAGACCGATAGTCAGGGATCAAATGGGAGACTGATTTGATGAGGTTGGCCTCTCATATATTTCCTGTCCTGGCTCCACTGAAGGTGAGACAGAGGAAGCCGAAGGGCAAGAGGGACACGAGTGCCTGGAGCAGGGGGTCCCGGGAGAACAGCTTGGCAGGGTTCAGCGGCCTGGAGTAGACTGTGGTGAGCTGAGCAGGAACAGGTAACAGCCAGCCAGGTAACCGAGGGTTAACAGCAACCAGGAACATAGACAAAAGTGGTAATACTGCGCTGTCTATGTGAATAATCTAGAAAAAATGCTAGCAACTTGAAATGTGAGATACCCACAAAAAATACAACTAAACAAGAAAAAGCTGCGCAAATATAAACACTACAATGTAGAACTCCAATAACAGTCCTGTGTAGAATAAGTGAAAGTCCCGTATTGCAAGTGATGAATAAAATAAATTAAAAAATTCATTAATCAAGTGCGGAACATGTTATGCATCTGATGGAAACTGATAGCAGAAACAATTATTCTTTCCTCCAGATAGATAGTGACATCAAATGCAAAAAACCTCAGAAACAGTGCATGGATAGATAAACACCTCCACCTTTCAATCACACCGCCCCTTACCAGAGGGGAAGATCCCAACTAGAGATCTTCTGACAGCAGATGGCTTAATCCCCAGCCAGGGGTTAACGTGGCAGGATATCCAAAAGCCGAGACTTCTCCAACAGTGGACCGATGATCCGTGTTGAAATAAAACCAATATGGAGAAGAAAAAAAGCTACATAGTGTGAACCCATATAACTTGTTTAATAAAAAATTTAAAATCACACTTACAGGAAAGTAGATAAAATTTGCATGTGAAAATATAGCCGGACGGCTAGCACACCCGTTCACTCCGGGACACAGTTTGCGGTTTAGAAGGACGTCAGCACGCCGCTACCCTACGCCGTTTCGTCTCAAAAAGACTTCGTCCTGGGGTGAAGGACGAAGTCTTTTTGAGACGAAACGGCGTAGGGTAGCGGCGTGCTGACGTCCTTCTAAACCGCAAACTGTGTCCCGGAGTGAACGGGTGTGCTAGCCGGCCGGCTATATTTTCACATGCAAATTTTATCTACTTTCCTGTAAGTGTGATTTTAAATTTTTTATTAAACAAGTTATATGGGTTGGAGAAGTCTCGGCTTTTGGATATCCTGCCACGTTAACCCCTGGCTGGGGATTAAGCCATCTGCTGTCAGAAGATCTCTAGTTGGGATCTTCCCCTCTGGTAAGGGGCGGTGTGATTGAAAGGTGGAGGTGTTTATCTATCCATGCACTGTTTCTGAGGTTTTTTGCATTTGATGTCACCATCTATCTGGAGGAAAGAATAATTGTTTCTGCTATCAGTTTCCATCAGATGCATAACATGTTCCGCACTTGATTAATGGATTTTTTAATTTATTTTATTCATCACTTGCAATACGGGACTTTCACTTATTCTACACAGGACTGTTATTGGAGTTCTACATTGTAGTGTTTATATTTGCGCAGCTTTTTCTTGTTTAGGAACATAGACAAGAACAAGGTCTCGGGCATAGCCAGGTTTGTTAGCAGGCGGGCAGTGAGGTATCAAATCATAGACAGAGCAGGATTCAGGGACGGAGCTGGGTCAGAGATGGGCAACAGTACAGAAACAGAACACAGAGCCAAGGTCACGAGCAAGTCGGGTCTCAATACTGGGAGGACACACAGGATCAGAGAAGGATTCAGGAACACAGCTGAAGATCAGTCAGCAAAGCACAAGAGTCCAGACTCCCTTTAAATAGGCTGTCTGGCGCCAAAAGGAATTAGGCTCGTACGTGTGCACGCACGCTCGCGCCTGTGCACATGCATGCACACAATAGCGGGGCTCTGGTGCGCATGCGCACGCCTGTGTGCCATTCTATGGCAAAGGCCATGTGCTTGCGCACGTCTGTGTGCAAAACGTCTCACAGGAGTTCCTTGACACCGATGCTGTGTCCCTTATACATAGGGACACAGATCGTTTACCTCCCCAGCCAGTCCCCTCCCCCTACAGTCAGAATCACTCACTAGGCTACACATTTAACCCTTTCCTCGGCCCCTAGTGTTAACTCCTTCCCTGCCAGTCACATATATACTGTTTTCAGTGCATGTTTATAGCACTGTTCACTGTATAAATGTGAATGGTCCCAAAAATGTGTCAAAAGTGTCCGATGTGTCCGATATAAGGTCGCAGTCCCAATAAAAATTGCAGATCGCCGCCATTCCTAGTAAAAAAAATATAATAAAAAAAAATCATAATTATGTCCCCTATTTTGTAGGCACTATAACTTTTGCGCAAATTAGTCACTATACGGTTATTTTTTTTTATTTTTTTACCACAAATATGTAGAAGAATACTTATCGGCCTAAACTGAAAATATGTATTTATTTCTTTTTAAAAATGGGATATTTAAAATATTGTGTTTTTTTTTTTTTTTATTTACGCTCTTTTTTTGTTTATAGCCCAAAAAATAAAAACCACACAGGCGATAAAATACCACCAAAAGAAAGCTCTATTTGTGGGGAAAAAAGGATGTAATTTTTTTTTTGGGAGCCACGTCGCATGACTGCGCAATTGTCAGTTAAAACGACGCAGTGCCGAATCTGAAATTTTGCCTGGGCGGGAAGGGGGTGTATGTGCACAGTAAGCAAGTGGTTAAATACATTGGGCCAGATTCAGCAAGAATTAGATTCCCGCAGAGTATCAGAGATACTCTACGCCGCCGTACTTTACCTGGCTCTAGGAGGAATTCAGAGAGATTTTGGCCCGTAAGGTATGGCGGCGTAGTGTATTTCTCCCGGCGGAATCAAAATACGCGAATAGGGGGCGTGAGACCTTTAAATTAAGCGCGTCCCCGCCGCGATCGAACTGCGCATGCTCCGTTCAGAAATTTCCCGTCGTGCATTGCGCGAAATCACGTCGTTACGTCATTTTTTTTTTGAGTAGCGTCGTTTACGGACATTCCTATTCCCGGACGACTTACGCAAAAAATAAATTGAAAGTCGACGCGGGAATGACGGCCATACTTAACATGGGCCGCGTAACGTTAGACCAGCTAAAAGCTGGTTTAACTTTACGTGGCGAAAAAATGACGTACACGATTGTGAACGACGCTCGTAACTTCGTGATCTCCGTAAAAAGCTCATTTGCATACCCCGACGCTGAAAACGACGCAAACTCCACCCAGCGGCCGCAAAAAGATCGCAGCGTAGATCGGAAGGCGTACGAAGACGTAAGCCTGTCGGATCGAAGCCCAACGCCGCCGTATCATAGTTTGAGGATTCAAACTAGTGATACCGCGTGCAAAATTTGAAATTACTCCTGTCTAACACCAGTTAGACAGGCGTAATCGCTCTGTGAATCTGGGCCATTGTTTCCTATTCTCTGCCAGGCAGGCATGTTTTTATCATGCTTCACATTTTTTACTTGCAGCTTACAACCATACTGAAACAAAACGATGGCTCTGCTGATTTTTTTTTAGGTATACATTTCATTGTGAATTTAAACATAACATAAATCATGCTGGTAAATTCAATGGGCCAGATTCTCAGAGGCGCTACGACGGAGTATCTCAGATACCCCGTCGTATCGCCGTTTTTTTGGTCGGGTATCTATGTGAGTGATTCCTAGAATCACATTGGCATAGATACGCCTGAACATCCGACAAGTGTAATACCATTACACTTGCGGATCGTAGTTGTAATGACAACTCCGGCCACTAGGTGGCCTGTACGTTGTTTTCTCATTTGCCTATGCAAATGAGGCTACTACGCAGATTCCCGAACGCTTTTACGCCGCCCCGTCGTCGCGTATGTCGTTTTTGTCCGCGTAAGGTTACCCCTGCTAATATGAGGGGTAACCTTACGCAGTACCGTCGGATGCCGTCGGGTGCCGTCGGATGCCATGTTAAGTATGGCGTCGGGTCAGCGTCGGCTTTTTCCGTCGCTGACGTCGTTTTACTAACTCGTTCGCGAATAGGGCATTGCGTAGTGACGATCACGTCTTTTTGATGTCGGTTTCAACGTCGCTTTCCGACGTGAGCTGGAGCATGCGCACTGGGCTTTTCCCCGGCCAGCGCATGCGCAGTTCGATCGACGCGGGGGCCCGCTTAATTTAAATACAAGCTGCCCCCTTTGAATTACGCGGCCTTACGCTGGGCCATATACACTACGCCTACGCAAACTACGGAGCAAGTGCTTGGAGAATACGGCACTTGCTCTGTTACGTTGCAGCAGCGTAGTGTAAATGACTTACGCTACGCCAGCGAAATTATATGAGAATCTGGCCCAATATTAGCAGTTGGAAAGAAACAGGAAGACAAATTATATACAAATAAAATTTAAATTGCAGCGCTTACAGTGACAACCAGAAATTCATACAAGTGAGTTATTATTTTAAAATTGAAAAGAGATGAAATATAAATAATGGTCCCAGATATATCTTTATATATAAAAAGTCAAATAGACATGTAGTTTAAAATCTCATCGGCATGGGATTTGATTAGAACACCATCTCCAGGGGGCCTGATACTATCTCCAAGTCTCCGGACAAGATCCGCTTACTGTCCCCTCCAGTGGCCCAGAATTATTCACCATGCTATGAAAGCAGATCATATACCAAATATATATATGTACAGTATATATATATATATATATATATATATATATATATATATATATATATATATTGTATTGTGTCAGTGATGACAACACGTGTCAAGGAACTGCCGCAAAATGTATCGCCACATTGTTAGCATTAATAAGAAGGACCCTGATCTCCCTATTGGTCAACACTCCCACACAGTACACCCATACAGTACTCACAGGGTACGCTGTATGGCTTTGGACCATATTTCTAACAGTCTCAGAGGTGGTGACTTTAACAAAGTACTTTTACAGAGTGAATTAAGGTGGATTTTCCAACTTAATGCCACCGCACCGCCTGGCCTCAATGAGGCGCTACATTTTAAACCCTTTTTTGGATTCCAGTCAGAGGTCTGCGAATTGGACCTTTAATTTACAAATATATGGGAGAATCATCTATGCTTTCTTATTATGCCCAATATGGCTTTGTACCAAATCATATAATGTATGTTATCTATCCATGCTTTCTCATGGTGCCCAATATGGCCTTGTATAAAATCACATAATGTATGTTTATTATATGTTTATTATGTATGCAATTTCTCTCTTTTTTCTTATTTTTATTTCCCTTGAACGATTTTTGTCCATAGGTTTATTCATTGTACTTTGTTAATTAATCAGTCTTGCTTCTAGATTCATCCAGAAATTAACTGACGATGCAATGTCCTATATGGTTCACATGCCTGAGCTGATCACCTTGGACCACTGGGTGGCACCATATCTCCCTCTGGTGTTGTTAGACCTGATCAATACATTCATTTTTTCCTCTTCAATTTCCTTTTTCACCGCATGGGGCAAGGCTGGTTGCCCTGTATGGACAGCTAGGCATGCGTAAGGCCGCCAATTCCCTGCTTAATCAGTGGGGAGTACGGAGTCTCATTGCCCATTTGAGTCTCGCCTTTGGCTTCACTCTTTCCTGTTTGCGTCCCAGCTTGGGGCGCAATGGGATGGGCTATACGCGCGCTGATGACGCGGAACTCAGCTCCGCCCCTTATGGGCAGGGTGGCGCCGTGTGCCGCTCCATCAGGCATCTCTGAGGCAGATGGTTGCAGCCATTGTGGCGCAATGATCTGCCTCATTGGCCTCAACAAGCTCATTCTCAGCTGGCTTAATTAGCTCCACCGGCCTTATTAAACTTTCTGCTGAGCACCAGCATTCACTACGCTGGTGTTTTGCTGACAGGACCAACTGACCTGTGATTACTCCATCACATGGTAGGTTTCACTTGTTACTTTACTAGACATGTGCACACTGAAAAATTTTGTTTCGTAATTTCTATTTCGTCTGAAAAATAAATTTGATTAGTTACTCCCAAAATTCGATTTTATTTATTTTGTTTTTCGTTAAAAAAATGCATTCGTCCAAAAATCCAAATTAAGGTCGAATCTGTCATTGAAGTCTAATAGTGTCTGTCGAATGTTCTAAGAAAAAAAAAAGAAGATTCGACAGAATCTTTAAAGAAAAAAAATCGACTCTCTATGTCTCTCTATGTCGAATCTTCATGTCTCTCTATGTCGAATCTGTCATTGAAGGCTTATGTGTCTGTCGAATGTTCTAAGAAAAAAAAAAAAAAAGATCGACAGAATCTTAAAAAAATAAAAAATATATTTGACTCTTCATGTCTCTCTATGTCGAATCTTCATGTCTCTCTATGTTGAATCTCCATGTCTCTCTATGTCGAATCTGTTATTGAAGGCTTATGGTGTCTGTCGAATGTTCTAAGAAAAAAAAAAAAAAGATTCAACAGAATCTTAAACATTTTTTAAAATAAATTCTGTTCATATTTCTCAATGTCGAATCTTCATGTCTCTCTATGTTGAATCTTTTCTCTCTATGTCAAATCTTTTCTCTCTATGTAGAATAATATTGGACTAATAGAGTTAAGGTTAGGCACATTTGACTGCAACGAAAACGAAAATAAAGCATTTGTTAATGTCGGATCTTCCGTTTTTAGTTTTGAGCCGAACACCCCCCCCCCCCCCCGTTCGGTTCGCACCAGAACCTTCGAATGGACCGACCGTTCGTGCAAACATTTAGAACCCCATTGACGTCAATGGGACTCGAGCGTTCAAATTCAAAAGTGCTCATTTTAATGCCCCATATGCAAGTTATTGTCGGAAAACGTCTTTGAGAACCCGGGTCTTGCCCCAGGGAACAAAAAAAAGTTTTAAAAACAGCAATTTTTTCTGGAGCAGGGTTTTTAATGATCGTACCTGCTGGGTGTCCTGTACCTGTAGGGGCCTGCCGTATATACGCTGCAGAAATTTGGGCCCTAGGTGTTGGTGTTGCCACAACACTGAAACCCCTCACAGTTAGTCTTGGTGGGCGCTGGAACGCCCTGCTGTGAAATATTAAATCAAGAATTGTAATTACATGCCCCTGTTGAATAGGGGCAGAAAAATTGGGCCTTAGGCACTGGTGCTGGTGCCACAACACTGCAACCCCCTCACAGATACTCTAGTTGTAGTGCAGCAAAGAGCCTGCTGCAAACTATTGCATCAAAAATTGTAAATAACACGCCCCTGTTAAGCAGGGGCAGAAAAAATGGGCCTTAGCTGCTGGTGGCGGTGCCCAGAACCAACAATGTTCTTACAAGCTATCAGCAAGATCATTGAGAGGGATATTCAGTCAGCATAACAGGATAGTCACTCAGCATCAGCATAGGCAGTCTCCAAGGAATCTGACATTTCAAAACAATTATTCAGTTATATCAGCATCAGGTGCTTGGTAGCTGGTGGTGATCCAAGCCTGATTCATTTTTATGAAGGTCAGTCGATCGACGGAGTCGGTTGAGAGGCGCACCCTGTGATCGGTCACAAAGCCTCCAGCTGCACTGAATGTGGTTTACCCGCACCATGTAAAACAGACACTGGCGATGGTTGCTGGAACCAGTCATACCTTGGGGCTGCGGACTAAAAAATTGTCTGAATGCATCAGTCAGATGGCCACCTTCTCCACTGCTCCTTCTGTAACTCACCGAAAGCCTCAGTAACACGTTGTCCAGGACCAGGATTTGGTAACCCCCCAGTCTCTGGGAACGCGTTGCACAGACCTTTCTACAAGGCCTCCAGAAGATGTTTCATCTTCTGCTCCCTCTGCGACGGCAAGATAAGGTCCGCAACCTTACCCTTGTAACGTGGATCAAGGAGAGTTGCCAGCCAGTAATGATCCCTCTCCTTGATAGCACAAATTTGAGGATCCTTACGCAGGCTTTGCAGGATCAGGGAGGCATGCAGCGTAGGTTTGCTGAGGCATTCGGGGCAGAGTCCTCTGGGTCACTGAGGACGACAGGGTCCACAGCCACCTCATCCCATTGGTTCCTTGGGACTGTAATTGATCCCTTGAAGACTACTGCTGATGCTGAGTCAAAAGCTCCACCTCCATGCTGCTGATGCAATCCTCCTCCTCCTTCTCCTTGTCCTCTTCCTGTGTGCTAGGCGGGCAAGCAGGACCACTGTCTGGATAAAAGGATCCTTGAGAGGTAAGGAAGTCCTCCTCTTCCTCCCTCTGTTCTGCCTCAAGGGCCCTGTCCATTATTCCATGTAGCGTGTGCTCCAACATGTGAATAAGAGGGACAGTCTTACTGATGCATGCACTGTAACTGATCACCATCCTCGTGGCCTCCACAAATGGTGACAGGACAGTGCATGCATCCCTGATCAAGGCACACTGGCGTGGGGAAAAAACCAAGCTCCCCTGACCCAGTTCTGCTGCCATATTGGCACAGATACTCATTGATGGCCCTCTGCTGCATGTGCAGCTGCTGCAGCATGGCCAATGTAGAGTTCCATCTGGTGGGCATGTCACAGATTAGGCGGTTCTTGGGCAGGTTGTATTCCCTTTGGAGGTCTGTCAGCCGAGCAGTGGCATTATATGACCTTCTGAAATGCACACAGACTTTCCTGGCCTGCTTCTGGACATCCTGTAAGCCCAGGTACCTGGCCAAGAACCGCTGCACCACCAAATTCAGAACATGAGCAAAACAGGGCACATGGGTCAGTTGTCCCTGTCGCAGGGCAGAGAGGAGGTTGGTGCCATTGTCGCTAACCACCATTCCTGGCTTAAACTGGTGTGGCCTCAACCACCTCTGAGCCTGCCCCTGAAGAGCTGACAGAACCTCTGCCCCAGTGTGGCTCCTGTCTCCCAAGCACACCAGCTCTAGCACCGCATGGCATCTCCTTGCCTGCATTCCTGCATAGCCCCTTGTACGCTTACGGAGCACGGCTGGTTCCGAGGACACATCAGCACAGGAAGAGGCCACAGAGGAAGAAGAAGTGGAGGGGGTGGAGGAGAGAGGTGTGTCACAACCAGTAGTAGTGTTTTGGAGGCGTGGTGGTGGAACAACCTCCAACACTACGGTACCTTGCCCTGCGTCCTTCCCAGCTGCCAGCAAAGTCACCCAATGCGCCGTGAAAGAGAGGTAACGTCCCTGTCCATGCCTGCTGGACCATGAGTCAGTGGTAATATGCACCTTACCACTGAACGCTCTGTCCAGCGAGGCATGGACATTGCCTTCCACATGGCGGTAGAGAGCCAGAATCGCCTTCCGTGAGTATAATTGGCGTTTGGGAACTTGCCACTGAGGTACCGCACATTCCACAAACTCACGGAAGGGGGCAGAATCTACCAACTGAAAAGGCAGCAGTTGAAGTGCTAGCAATTTTGCTAAGCTAGCATTCAACTGCCAGGCATGTGGATGGCTGGGAGAGTACTTCTTTTGGTGCTGCAGCAGCTGGGGCAGGGAAATTTGTCTGGTACAATCTACCATCGGTGTACCGATAGTAGATTGCCCGCATGTACTACTAGGTTGTGACACACCTAATTCTACACCTTTAGTCCTATCAGTGCAGGCTTCAGAGAGGACTGAGGGTTTAGTGGGGTTGGAGATCCCAGCTGATGAGGGGCAAGGGGAGATCCGCTTTGTTCTTTGGTGTGGGTCTTTCAGGTATGCTTGCCAACTAGGGTTGAGCAAACCCGAACTGTTTTTTTTGTACCGGACCTGAACCGGAACAATTTGCTGTAAGTTTGGGTTCGGGTCCGATGTTCGGCTATGTAATGGTGCGCTGCAGGGCAGCCAATCACTATTTGTTTTACTTGTGTGACTAGAAGCCATCATATCCATGCCTACTAATGGCATGGTTGTGATTGGCCAGTGCAGCATGTGACCCAGCATGTGACCCAGCCCCTATATAAGCTAGAGACACATTGCACAGCTCGTCACTCTGCTTTAGCTAGGGTAGGAAAAGGCTGCCACTTCTGCTCTCAGGGAGTGATTTATATAGGATTGTCCTCCTTCAGAAATCGAATTACAATACTCAGAGATCTGCATAGCATTAGCTACTTTAGGGAAAGGTTCCTGATTGTACTTATAGGGAGATAGGAGTCAGTCCTACTCACAAATCAAATTGCAGCAGCACTGCATATGTTCCTGTGAGATACTCTGCATATTGCACCAGCACTGCATATGTTCCTGTGAGATACTCTGCATATTAGACCAGCACTGCATATGTTCCTGTCAAGATACTCTGCATATTACACCAGCACTGCATATGTTCCTGTGAGATACTCTGCATTAGATAGTTTAGGGAAAGGTTCCTGATTGTGCTTATAGGGAGAGAAATATATAGGAGTCAGTCCTACTTCACAAATCAAATTGCAGCAGCACTGCATATGTTCCTGTGAGATACTCTGCATATTGCATCAGCACTACATATGTTCCTGTGAGATACTCTGCATATTACACCAGCACTGCATATGTTCCTGTCAGATACTCTGCATATTGCACCAGCACTGCATATGTTTCTTTGAGATACTCTGCATATTACACCAGCACTGCATATGTTCCTGTCAGATACTCTGCATTAGATAGTTTAGGGAAAGGTTCCTGATTGTGTTTATAGGGAGAGAAATATATAGGAGTCAGTCCTACTTCACAAATCAAATTGCACCAGCACTGCATATGTTCCTGTGAGATACTCTGCATATTACACCAGCAATGCATATGTTCCTGTCAGATACTCTGCATATTGCACCAGCACTGCATATGTTTCTTTGAGATACTCTGCATATTACACCAGCACTGCATATGTTCCTGTCAGATACTCTGCATTAGATAGTTTAGGGAAAGGTTCCTGATTGTGTTTATAGGGAGAGAAATATATAGGAGTCAGTCCTACTTCACAAATCAAATTGCACCAGCACTGCATATGTTCCTGTGAGATACTCTGCATATTACACCAGCACTGCATATGTTCCTGTCAGATAATCTGTATATTGTACCAGCACTGCCTATGTTCCTGTGAGATACTCTGCATATTACACCAGCACTACATATGTTCCTGTGAGATCTACATTAGATAGTTTAGGGAAATGTTCCTGATAGTGCTTATAGGGAGAGAAATATATAGGAGTCAGTCCTGCTTCACAAATCAAAGTGCAGCAGCACTGCATATGTTACTGTGAGATACACCCTTTATATACTTTTCTTCTATTGTGCTATTCAAAAAACAACCATTTAGGGAAAAATGTAAATGTTGCAGTGTTTCCTCCAGTGTTTCTCAGTGTTTCCTCCATACCTATAGGTGTGAGATAAACACTTTAGCTAGTGTTCTTCTATTGTTGTATTCAAAAAACACCCATTTAGGGCAAGATTCTACATTTGAGAAATATGAGGAGAATGTCAAATAAGGGACGTGGCAGCGGTTGTGGTGCTGCTAGTGGAGCTCCTGTTACAGGGAGAGGACGTGGTCGATCTGTGCCAGCTACACACACAAGTGAAACACCTTTCTCAGGTGCGACTAGGCGACAGAGCCTGCAGCGGTATTTGGTGGGGCCTAATCCGGCTCTACGAATGTTGAGGCCAGGAGCAGAACAGGCGATAGTAGATTGGGTTGCTGACAGTGCCTCCAGTTCCTTCACATTGTCTCCCAACCTATCTTGTGCTGAAAGATCGGAGTTGGCACCTGCAGCCGATGTCCATCAGTCTTTCACCTCACCCACTTGCAAATCAGCCAAGCAGTCTGAGCCCCAAATCATGCAGCAGTCTCTTCTGCTTTTTGATGACTCTGTTAGCATGTTTTCCCAGGGCCATTTACCTAGATTTGCCCTAGAAGTGGAAGAGATTGAGTGCACCGATGCCCAACCACTTATGTTTCAACATGAGTACATGGGGGGACCATCACAGCACGTCTCGGATGATGAAGAAACACAGTTGCCAACTGCTGCTGCTTTTGCAATTGTGCAGACCGACAAGGAGGGCAGTGGTGAAGACTGGGTTGAAGATGATGTGGTGGACGATGAGGTCCTCGACCCCACATGGAATCAACCTCATGCAGGTGACCCATGTAGTTCGGAGGAAGAGGCGGTGGTCGCACAGAGCCACCAGCACAGCAGAAAAGGGAGCAGGGTGCCAAAGTGGAGTGTCCGTCCCCTAGACAGTACACCTGCTACTGCCCATCACAGCAAGGGAACGAGCACACCAAAGCCAGGTCCAAGGAGTTTCCTAGCGTGGCAGTTCTTCACACAATGTACTGACAAGACACGAGCGGTTTGCACGCTGTGCAATCAGAGGCTGAAGCGAGGCATAAACGTTCTCAACCTGAGCACAACCTGCATGACCAGGCATCTAAGTGCAAGGCACGAGCTGCAGTGGAGTAGACACCTCAAAAACCAAGAACGGTCTCTGGCTCCTCCTGCTTCCTCTTCTGCTTCAGTCTCGGGCCTCTCTGCCTCTTCATCCACCTCTGTAGTGACAGTGCCACCTGCCACCCCACAATTAGAGGACCGGAAAGCAACACTACCACCTGGGTCACCAAACATCTCAACAATGTCCCATGGAAGCATTCAGCTCTCTGTCTCCCAAACACTGGAGCGGAAGAGGACGTACCCCCCTACCCATCCGCGATCCCTGGCCCTGAATGCCAGCATTTCAAAATTCCTGGCCTTTGAAATGCTGTCATTCCGTCTGGTGGAGATGCAGAGTTTTAAAAGCCTGATGGCATTGGCTGTCCCACAGTAAGTCATGTCCAGCCGCCACTACTTTTCCAGGCGAGCCATCCCTTCCCTGCACAACCAAGTGGGGGACCAAATCAGTTGTGCACTGCGCAACGCCATCTGTGCCAAGGTCCACCTAATTACGTATATGTGGACCAGTAAGCACTGTAAGGGATGTTATATCTCCCTAACAGCGCACTGGGTAAATGCAGTGGCGGCTGGGCCTGAGGCGGATAGCAGTTTGGCCTTGCACCACCGAGGATTGCAGAGCGCTTCAGTTTGCCTCCTGTTGCTAACTCCTCCTACTCCGCTTCCTCATCCTCTACCACCTCCTCATCCGGTCAGCGTAACATATTCACCACCAACTTCAGCACAGCCATGGGTAAACTCCAGCAGGCAGTTTTAAAACTTTCCTGTTTGGGGGGAAAAACCGTGCAGGAGTTGTGGAGGGACATGGAACAACAGTCCGATGAGTGGTTGGCGTCAGTTAGCCTCAAGCCGGGCCTGGTGGTGTGCGATAACGGGCAAAATCTCGTAGCAGCTCTGGGCTTAGCCGGTTTGACGCACATCCCTTGCCTGGCGCATGTGCTGAATTTGGTGGTGCAGAGGTTCCTTAAAACTCACCCGATATGCCACAGCTGCTGCAGAAAGTGCGGGCCGTCTGTGCGCACTTTCGGCGTTCTCACCCTGCTGCTGCTCGCCTGGCAGCGCTGCAGCGTAACTTCGGCCTTCCCGCTCACCGCCTCATATGTGACATGCCCACAAGGTGGAACTCCACCTTGCACATGGTTGCTAGACTGTGCGAGCAGCAGCAGGTAATAGTGGAGTTTCAGCTGCAGCACGCACGCGTGAGTGGCTCTGCGGAACAGAACCAATTCACCACCAATAACTGGGCCTCCATGCGAGACCTGTGTGCCTTGTTGCGCTGTTTTGAGTACTCCACCAACATGGCCAGTGCCGATGACGCCGTTCTCAGTGTGACTGTCCCAGTTTTATGCCTCCTTGAAAAAACGCTTTGGGCGATGATGGAAGAGGATGTGGCACAGGAGGAGGAGGGGGAGGAATCGGGATAATTTCCAAGGCTTTCAGGGCAGTCATTGACAAGTGGCTCCGAGGGTGGGTTCCTGCACCAACACAGGCCAGGTACACAATTGTCCAGCAAGGGCACAGTTCTGGAGGATGACAAGGTGGAGGATGAGGAGGAAGAGATGGAGGAGGAGGAACCTCGTTCACAGCAGGGTGGCACCCAGACCAGCTCATGGCCACCACTGGTGCGTGGCTGGGGGGATACAGAGGACACAGGTGATACACCTCCCACAGAGGACAGCTTTTCGTTGCCTCTGGGCAACCTGGCACACATGAGCGATTACATTGCATTACATTGCATTTAGTGTCAATGTGACAGTTAGTGTGACAGGCAGTTAGTGTTAGGTCCAGGTTAGCCCCCTACCCCCCCAATAAAGGTTTAACCCCTTGATCACCGCCCTACTTAACCCTTTCACCCCCTATTGCCAGTGTCACTAAGCGATCGGTTTTCTGATCGCTGTATTAGTGTCACTGTTGCTACTAGGTACCTAGTTTTTTTTATATTGTGATTTTTTTTTACTAAAGACATGTGGCTGAATACATTCTGGCCTAAATGTTAGACTAAAATTTAGTTTATTCGATTTTTCTTATAACAAAAAGTAGAAAATATCATTTGTTTTCCAAATTTTCTGTGTTTTTCCGTTTATATCGCAAAAATCCTCCTAGGTCAAGACTATTTATTTTATTTTTGTTTATTTTTTATGTTATTTTAAGTTATTTCCCTATCCACATTTATTTTCAGAGTACTTGCCATGCTCTTACTGACATTTTGCTGCCATTTGCAGCCCTCTAGCCCTTTCCCTTTGTTTTTTAGAGACATTTTATTAGTCAAATGTCCGGGTCCCCATTGACTTCAATGGGGTTCGGGTTCAGGGTCAAGTTCGGGTCAAGGTCGGGTCCCGAACCCAGACTTTTTTCCGAAGTTCGGCCAAACCCGTCGAACCCGAACATCCAGGTGTCCGCTCAACTCTATTGCCAACGAACTGCATGGCAGGTCGACATATATCTGGTCAAGCATGTTGTCAGAAACTGTTAGGATAAGTACTCACCGAGGCCGAGATGCCGAGGGCGGCTGCCTTTGCGGCTCTGTGCACTTCACCCCCTGGAGGTGGAGACAGCGGGGAAGGGCACAAAGGGGCACCGGCTACCAGCGGAAGGTGTTGTGCTGATAGGAGATCTCTGAAGACTTGGCTTCTGATCACAGGACAGGATCGCAGCGGGCGTGGATAGTGATCCTAGGAGCAATAAAGTTTATCAGGCAGAGAGTCAGTTCAGGTCAGGTCAAGACGGTAAGCAGGTCCGAGATGCAAGCCAATGGTTCAGGGATTGGAGAAGGCAGGAGGTCCAAGGTGCAAGCCGGAGGTCAAGGGATACAGACAGCAGCAAAAACGATGAGACAAATGCAGGAGAAGGCGTGGAGAAGTCAGGTCCGATCCGGGTCAATAGGTCACAGGCTTTCAGGTAAACAAAGCACTAAGCAGGATAGCTGACAACAAACCAGCAACCCGCCATGCGTCTGGGGCTGGTTTAAATAGGCCGGGCTGGAACTTGATTGGTGGACGTGCGCGTGGATGCGCGCGCAGACGCACGCGCGCGTGTGCGCGCAGGTGCGCGCCCACGTACGCGCCGTGACGCAGAACCATGCTGGAACGCAGAGGCGCGCATGCGCGTGCCGCGCACAGGCACGGGCATGCGTCGTGGCGCGGATCGGCCGCTGGAGCCACTGATACCCTGACAGTGCCCCCCCAAGGGGCGGACTCCGGACGTCCAAGCTGGACATCAGTTCAGGATGGTCTCGGTGAAAGGCTCGAATTAGCCGAGGAGCGTGTAAGTTCCTTGATGGTTCCCATGAATTATCTTCCGGGGGGTACCCCTTCCATTTGACCAGGTATTGCAGCTGTCTTCCTCTCTTTCTACAGCCCAGAATGGCCTCAACTTCGAATTCTACTTCCCCTTCGACTTCCACTGGTGATGGTGGGGATTCCTCCCTCTCCGGGAAGGACTCAGGGACGACAGGCTTCAGTAAGGAGACATGAAAGACAGGATGGATTTTGTAGGAATTAGGCAGAGCTAATTCGAAAGCTACATCATTGATCTTTCGTTTGACTTGGAAAGGTCCGATGAACCTTGGCCCTAACTTCCGGGAAGGTATGTTTAACTTGAGATTTGCGGCTGACAGCCATACTTTTTTCCCAATTTCAAAGATCGGGCTTGCCTTTTTCTTCTTATCAAAAAAAAATTTGTGATCCTCCTGGGCTTGTCGCATCATTTCCTGGAGTTTCTTAAAGTTCAGTTGAATAGAGGTTACGTGCTCCTGAACGGCTGGAACCGACGTCTCCGGAATAGAGCTAGGCAGGAATGAGGGGTGAAACCCGAAGTTTGACAAGTAGGGGGTTTGGTTGGTTGTGGAATGAATGGAATTGTTGTATGCAAATTCCGCGGACGGAAGTAGTGAAGACCAGTCGTCCTGGGAGGTTGAACAGAAGCAGCGGAGGTATTGCTCCAGGGTCTGGTTCGTCCTTTCGGTTTGACCATTACTCCGTGGGTGATAGGCTGATGAAAGACACATTTTGATATTGAGAGATTTGCAAAGCTCTTTCCAGAATTTGGAAGTAAATTGTGCGCCTCTGTCAGAGACGATACTTTTGGGGGTCCCGTGAAGCCGGACTATCTCCTTGAGGAAAACTTTAGCTGTCTCTGTAGCGGTGGGGGTGCCCACCATAGGTAGGAAGTGCGCCATCTTGGAAAGGCGGTCGATGACTACAAAAATTGAGGTAAAACCCCCAGAAGGGGGAAGATCTACAATAAAGTCCATGGAGACTTCCGACCATGGTCGTTCGGGAATGGGCAGAGGCTTGAGCAACCCCCAACCCCTTGTACTAGGTCCTTTGTTGCGTTGACAACGAACACATGCAGACACATAGGCTTTACAATCCTGCCTCCAGTTTGGCCACCAGAAGGTGCGGGAGATCAATTCCGCGGTCTTTCGGGCTCCAAAATGGCCTGCCAGCTTGTGATCGTGGAAGGTACTCAGAACTAGGTGCCGGGTTTCCACAGGAACGAAAATCTTGTCTCGAGACCAGAGCAGCTCGTCCCGTCTTTCAAGAGAGAGAGAGCTTTGGTTGGGACAGTGCCTGGATGCGGTCTTAATAGAGGTTAGGAGATCCAGTTGCGGGAGTAATAGGAAGTTCTGGGAAGATAGGATGGTGTCAGGTTCAGATGCTTCGGGGGACTCCAAAAACATTCTGGAAAGGGCATCTGCCTTCCCATTCTTGGAGCCGGGCCTATAGGATATGAGAAAATTGAATCGGGTGAAAAAAAGAGCCCAACGGGCTTGTCTGGGTCTTAGCCGTTTTGCAGATCGCAGATATTCTAGGTTTTTGTGATCCGTGAAGATCATAATAGGGTGGACTGCCCCTTCCAACAAATATCTCCACTCTTCTAGGGCGAATTTAATCGCTAACAACTCTCTGTCACCGACATCGTAATTCCTTTCTGGTGGATTTAATTTTCGAGAGGCAAAAGCCACTGGATGCAACAGGGCCTTTAGTCCATATCTTTGGGATAGGATTGCTCCCACAGCTGTCTCGGAGGCGTCCACCTCAAGTATGAAGGGTAGTGCCGGGTCGGGGTGGCGTAGAATGGGTGCTGAGGTAAACATTGACTTGAGCTTAAGGAAGGCTTCTTGGGCCTCCTGAGACCACACGAAACGGTTGCCTTGACGAGCGAGCTTGGTAATGGGTGCAACGATGGCGGAAAACCCAATGATAAAGCGTCTATAAAAGTTAGCGAAACCAATAAAATGTTGTACTCCCTTCCTGTCTCGGGGAGCTGGCCAGTCTTGAATGGCTTGGACTTTTTGTGGGTCCATGGCGACTCCAGACGTGGAAATGATGAACCCGAGGAATTGTACTGTACTCTTTTCAAACTCACACTTCTCGGCTTTCAGATACAACTTATGGAGCCTGAGGGTAGTGAGAACTATCTTGACATGTTCCTGATGAAGCTCAATAGAAGTGGAAAAAATAAGAATATCGTCCAAATAGGCCACCAAAAAGTCATCCAAGTACTTCCGAAAGATGTCATTGACAAAATGTTGGAAAGTGGCTGGGGCGTTGCAAAGACCGAACGGCATTACGAGATACTCAAAGTGTCCGAACCTGGATCTAAATGCTGTCTTCCACTCATCCCCTGCTCTAATTCGGACAAGGTTGTAAGCTCCCCGGAGATCTAATTTGGAGAAGATTTTAGCAGACCGGAAACGTTGGAAGAGTTCGGGGATGAGAGGTAGTGGGTACCTATTTTTGACCGTAATTTTGTTCAATTCCCTGTAGTCTATGCAGGGTCTGAGGGAGCCGTCTTTTTTTCCCACAAAGAAGATCCCCGCTCCCGCAGGGGAGGAGGAAGGGCGAATAAATTGTTTTTCAAGGTTCTCGTCGATGTAGGCCTTGAGGGCCTTCAGTTCAGTCTCTGATAGGGGAAAAATACGGCCAAACGGGACTTCTGCACCGGGGAGCACATCTATAGGACAATCATAAGGCCTGTGAGGTGGCAGGCGGTTGGCCTGTTGTTTGTCAAAGACGCCTGTGAATTCCCGGTATGCTGGAGGGACATTTTGAAGATTCTCTGCTGTGGTGGTAACGGTGGAACAGACGGTGGTAACCGGTGCAAGGCAATGTACAGAGCAATGGGAAGAAACAAAGCTGACTTATTTGCTTCCCCAGTCAATATGTGGTTGGTGTGTGTACAGCCAGGGAAGGCCCAAAATAATAGGGAACATCGGAGATGAAATTAAGTCCAACTGTAGGAGCTCCTGGTGTCCAGAATCTGTGATGGCCACGACAGGGTCGGTCTGCTGTGTGACTAATCCTGAACGAGGGAGAGAGACGTCCGCCAGGCGTACTTGTAAATGAGGATCCTTCGGGTGAAGGGGAAAATGTAGTTTCAGAGCTAGGGCAGAGTCCACGAAGCTACTGCAGGCACCAGAGTCAATGATTGCTGGTAAGCGAGTCACCCCTTACGGTAGCTGTAGAGAGAGAAAAAGAGTAAGGTAAGACTGTGGAGCGCTGACGACACGGCAATCTGAGGTGGGTCTGGGTGCGCACTTACTGGGTCTCACCGGACAGGTGCGAAGAAAGTGGCCGGAGGCACCGCAGTACAGGCATAGGTTGGCTTGACGCCTGCGTTGTCTTTCTTCTGGACTGAGAGGAGAGCAGACCAGCCCAAGCTGCATGGGTTCTGGGTCGGGAACCGAGTTGGAGGAGACTGGAGGTGATGAGTACGTAGGAGCTGGTCTCGGAGGAATCCAGGTTGGACGAAGCGTGTGGAGGCGCTCGGAGCGCCGTTCTCGTAGCCGTCTGTCCAATTGGGTGGCGGCCTGAATTAAGTCCTCCAGGGTAGCAGGAGGTTCAGTTCTGGCTAGCTCATCTTTGAGCGCTTCTGAAAGTCCCTGCCGGAACTGATACTTAAGAGCTGCTTCATTCCAGCCGGTGTCGGCTGACCATTTCCGAAACTCGGCTCTGTAGTCCTCCACTGGTCTCCTACCCTGGTTGAGGCTGTGAAGGATGGTCTCAGCTGTCGCTGTACGTTGTGGATCATCGTAGAGTCTGGCCATTTGCTCAAAGAATGTGTCAAGTGTGTCCAGCACCACCCTTCTCTGTTCCATGAGACCATGTGCCCATGCCTGGGGTTCTTCAGAGAGGAGGGAGATAACGAAGCCAACTTTTACTGCTTCTGAAAAGAATGTTCTGGGCTGCAGCGCGAGGTATAGAGAACAGGCGTTTTTGAATGCACGATACTTCCTGCGATCGCCTGTGAATCGCTCGGGAGTCGGGACTCTGGGCTCAGGGTGAGTCACTACCACAGCTGGGTTAGCCGAAGCCTGTGGGACTGTAGTCTCTGTAGGAGGCGCTGTGGTTGGAGCCGAGGGGCCAGGTTGTCCGGTAAGCTGCTGAAGACGGCCGTCAATTTGGAGGTACCCATCCTGCAACTTCTGCACGGCGTCCGTAAGAGCCGAGACCTGCTGACATAAGGTCTCAAAAGGCGAGCGCACCCTGTCGGCCTCTGACATCTGGCTGGTTTGTACTGTCAGGAACTGTTAGGATAAGTACTCACCTAGGCCGAGATGCCGAGGGCGGCTGCCTTTGCGGCTCTGTGCACTTCACCCCCTGGAGGTGGAGACAGCGGGGAAGGGCACAAAGGGGCACCGGCTACCAGCGGAAGGTGTTGTGCTGATAGGAGATCTCTGAAGACTTGGCTTCTGATCACAGGACAGGATCGCAGCGGGCGTCGATAGTGATCCTAGGAGCAATAAAGTTTATCAGGCAGAGAGTCAGTTCAGGTCAAGACGGTAAGCAGGTCTGAGATGCAAGCCAATGGTTCAGGGATTGGAGAAGGCAGGAGGTCCAAGGTGCAAGCCGGAGGTCAAGGGATACAGACAGCAGCAGAAACGATGAGACAAGCCGAGGGTCAAGTGCAGGAGAAGGCGTGGAGAAGTCAGGTCCGATCCGGGTCAATAGGTCACAGGCTTTCAGGTAAACAAAGCACTAAGCAGGATAGCTGACAACAAACCAGCAACCCGCCATGCGTCTGGGGCTGGTTTAAATAGGCCGGGCTGGAACTTGATTGGTGGACGTGCACGTGGATGCGCGCGCAGACGCACGCGCGCGTGTGCGCGCAGGTGCGTGCCCACGTACGCGCCGTGACGCAGAACCATGCTGGAACGCAGAGGCGCGCATGCGCGCACCGCGCACGGGCACGGGCATGCGTCGTGGCGCAGATCGGCCGCTGGAGCCACTGATACCCTGACACATGTAGTGCCCAAGCGGTTGATGTTTTAGCCACGCGAGATACGCTTGAGAGATATGTTGCAAATAGCAACGGTGCGATCTTATGCACATGTCTCAAAAAAGGCCCACACCAAAGAACTTTTGCAGTAACGCTGAGACACAGCAGCGCCCTGCACAGGCGTAGCTCTGCGATGTAATGCAGTTGGGATGCTGCCCTTAAGCTGTCCCCTGGAGAGCATCCTGCCTCTTTGGAGATGTGCCTGTGCCTTCTCCTCCTCCTGTCTCCTATCAGGCACCCATGTAGAGTTAGTGACCTCATCATCCCCTCCCTCCTCATCACTGTCGAAAACCTGGCAGTATGCTGCAACTGAGGGAAGATGACTGCCTCTCTGGGCTCACATTACTGCCTTGCTCTATATGTGTTCCATCGTCGGAGCCTTCAAAACACTGCACATCTTCATGCAGCATGTACCCAACACTGTGTTCAAACAGTTCGTGGGACTCCTCAGGAGGACATGGTGGGACTAGGGAAGGAGTAAGTTATGCGATTGAGCAGAGGGAAGAGGATGCCTTGGCAGCAACTTTGCCAGACAAAATACCCTGAGCATGGGTGAGAGAGGATGAGGAGGATGAGGATGGCTTGGTCATCCACTCTACCAAGTCTTCGGCATGTTGCGGCTCAACGCGTTCAGCTGCCGAAAACAAGTATGAGCGTGTCGCACGGCCACTTGCAGATGAGGATGCACAGTGTCCACAACCAGCACTGTTGCCTGTAGGCGCAGAGCCTGCTTGCCCTCGTGACTCTCTGCCTCTCCTTGTTGCCCTTCCAGACATTATAATGGCCTCCAGAGGACAAAGGCAGTACACAAAAATCTGCTGCTACTCGGAGACTTCAACCTCTGGGCTAACTCAACCCAGGATCCCATCGCCACCGCCTGCATCGACCAACTGGAAGAACTTGGTCTGCAGCAACTGATAAAAACGCCCACGCATACGTCAGGACACACTTTGGACCTCATCTTCAAACAAAACATGAATATCAACAAGCTGGACAACAGACCTTTACCTTGGACAGACCACCACGCCATCAAATTTATATTAACCACCGACACCATCCTTCAAAAACCCAAACGCCCGGCAACAATACACTGGGCAAGATCGCAGAGGAAACTACATTCTGAACTCTTCAAAACCACACTAGCAACCAAAATAGAAGTACCTAATCCGAACTACTCAACGGAACACTCAATCAACGCCTTAAACAAAGCTTTACTACAAACAGCAGACACAGTCGCTCCAAAACGTAGAGCACTTATCAGGAAAAACAACTCGAGCTGGTTTAACGGCACTCTCACTCTACTGAAACAAGAATGCAGAAGAGCGGAGGGAGCCTGGAGGAGAAATCAATGAAAAGAAAACCACACTAATTACAAAACCCTCACCAAAAATTATCACAAAGCGATCTTTAAAGCAAAAAAATAAAATTTCTCATACACAATCTCAAAAGCCCTAAATCATCCACGAGAGCTCTTCAAACTAGTCGCTCAGACTACGAACCCCACCTGCCTGGAGCCCCCGACAAGTGAGACACAAGAATTCTGCAATGAACTGTCTGACTTTTTTATTGACAAAATTGAAAAGATTAGGGCAACAATTCAACAGGAAAAAAACACCAATCCTATTCAGGAAAAGCAAGAAGAAGCAATCAACGTAATTGGTCCACGATCGACAAATTTCGAGCTGGTCACAATCACCATCGACACCACAAAAAACATCATCAGAAGCCTCCGAGACACCACTTCTCCTAATGACACCATCCCTACAAAACTTTTGAAAGAATGCACTGACATCTTGGCACCCGCAATAAAGCACATCATAAACCAATCGTTCAAAGATCAACTCACGACTCGACTACGCAAACTCCCTCTACTTAGGACTACCAAAATACCAGATCTCACGTCTACAAGTCGTCCAGAATACGGCAGCCAAACTGGTAGCAAGAAAAAAAACGTGGGAATCAGTCTCCCCTGTCTTGAGGGCCCTACACTGGCTGCCCGTACAAGACCGGATGACTTTCAAGACACTCTGCCTAACCCACAAATGTACACAAGGAAACGCTCCCCAATACTTAAGTGAGAAAATAAAACTCTACGTCACCAACCGCGTGCTCCGGTCAACCAACCAAAACCTTCTCCAAATCCCTAAATCCCGCTACAAATCTAAGGGAGACCGCAGATTTGCAGTCCAAGGACCTCGACTCTGGAATGCTCTACCCACGACCATCCGCCTGGAAGAAAACCATCTGGTTTTTAGGAAGAAAATGAAAACCCATCTCTTCTCAATGACCAGAACCACACTGGAAGGAAAGTGCCTTGAGGCGATTTAGTTCGCATTGTTGCGCTATACAAGTTACTCACTCACTCACTCACTCACGCACCTCGTAGCTTGTGGTGCAAACTGCAGAGGACACGTGCAGTACACAACAAGTAGCTTTATGTGCAAAGTAATGAGCACACTTGCACTATGCACTAAGTGGGTTTACTTGTAAAGTAATGAGCACACTTGCACTATGCACCAAGTGGGTTTAGTTGTAAAGTAATAAGCACACTTGCACTATGCATAAAGTGGGTTTAGTTGCAAAGTAATGAGCACACTTGCACTATGCACCAAGTGGGTTTAGTTGTAAAGTAATGAGCACACTTGTACTATGCACCAAGTGGGTTTAGTTGCAAAGTAATGAGCACACTTGCACTATGCACCAAGTGGGTTTAGTTGCAAAGTAATGAGCACACTTGCACTATGCACCAAGTGGGTTTAGTTGTAAAGTAATAAAAAAAGAGATAAATGTTCCCCAGATGGGCTTTAGGGCAGTAAAAAATTGTAGTATAGTAGAGGTTGTATAAAGCAATATTTATTGCAAAAATTCCCAAATACCCACATAAGTTAGAGATCATTGGGACATTTATAATGGTAAGCAGTCAACATTCCTGTATACAGTGTACATAGGTAATACATATATATATGATTGTAACATTGAGCACCGGCGCGTTTCGACCAGTTTGGTCTCTTCAGGGGGCAAAAATTCTAAAAAATAATAATAATATTATTGATAAACATTCAGAATGAGTAAAACACATAACAGCATATGAACAGTAAAATGTCATAATGAAGTAGTTACCACTGGAACAGGAAATGAATAGCGTGAGGGGCCGTTGTGAAATCCGGAGGGGCTTGAGCTGCCCCCGCCCTCCTAATGGCAGAGGGGCCCACCCCAGGGAACCTACAGGAAGCCACACGAAGAGCGCCCCCCGGGAGCAACGGAGGGGCAGCCACTTGCAGGAGAACACTCATCAGGCCCATAGTTAGTGAAAATAATTGTTGTAGTTAGGGTAGGTTAATTATAGGATAATTGCTGGAATGGCAGACAATTAATTATATGGGTACATATATTAGATATATTAAAATAATATAGTAGTACATGGGCTAGGGGCGAATGCCAATAGCTGACATAGATAATGAGAGTGGTAGCATACTAAAGGGTCCAATGCGAGTGTGAGTAATTAGGAATATTAATTAAATATGATAGTGCTGAATTATAAAGTGAATGAGGTGAGGAGTGTAAACTAATGGGGTGGGTAATTGCCATATTAGGACAAAACCAGTAGTGGAGTAGGTGTGTGAAATGAAAAATGAGGGGTTGAAGTGAAAAACAATATAATAAAAGTAAAACGAGTGGATAAATAAGTCCCCAAAAGAAATAGGGGATGGTGGAAGTGAATCTAGTGAGGAGTGAAAAGGTGTTGAAGTGCATAATTAAAAGGATATTTACCTGATGGAATCAAGGATTAAAGTTGGATGTTTGTAAGCCAGACTGCAGTTTTGCATTCTAGGAAAGGACCCAATAAGTAGGAACAGAGATGCTGTAGCATCCAATCTGGCCTAAGTGGAACCTGATATTGGTTGCCTAGTGAGCTACTCCTTATATATGCCCCTCTGTGGGTGTGGTGATCGATTGATCACATGCAGGTGAGCTGTCTCCCTCCATTCCCCCAATGGGGAGGCTTGGGGCCGCCGAAATAGCGGCCCACGTGTGGCTCCCTCGGCGTCCTAGGAGGGCTGGACAGCTCTGACAGGGTCGTCATCCCCGACACATCGGCGTGACGTCATGACATCGCGCGCACGCCCGATTGCGCGCATGCAGGCCGCGGCCAGATCGGGGAGGATCCAATGAACGCCGCCGGCTGGGTGAAGCTCAAGGGGCGTCCACACAGAGCTGATGCATTTTACACCAGAAATGTGGGTCATGGGTTAGGCATGTAGGGGTTAAGCCGGACATGGAAAAATACGCAGTTAGTGTCAATCTCCATGTGTCAGGGGAGACGGGGGTTTTAGCCCCCAATGGTTTGTACAAAAGAAAAAATACACATATAGGGCCAGATTCAGCAAGACTTGCGCTGGAGTAATTCGATATGCGCCGCGTAACTGTGATTATGCGCCGTCGTTTCTATGTGGCCGTACCCACCAAACTAGATGCGACAGAAAACGGGCCATTTCCGATCGGTTTAACTTTCCGACGCCAGAGTATCGTCAGCGCATAATTTCGCAAATATGCAAATGAGGGAGATTTCCCAAGTCACGAACGGATTAGCACCATACGCCGGCTACATGCGCCGCGCGTAACTCGTCCGTCCGACGCAAAGTTATTTCTACAAATAGCTGCTTTATCTTTACTCCAGACGGCCTCAGGTCAGCAGGAGAGCAGCTACAGCAGCGTTACCGACGAAACTAGCAAGCTGAACAACCACACTTGCAAGGACAACATCTCTGTGTGCCAACATTCCAGGGGCAATCGTGGTCCTAGCACTAGTACTGGGTCCCCCGGAACGAAGGAGGCGGGCACGTGAGAGGATATACCGCACGCGCATGAGCCTCTTTGGCATGGGGGATGAGGAGGTGTATCGCCTCTTCAGATTCAGCCCTGATGCAATCCTTGAACTAACCACAACCCTGCAGGGTGACATCACCAGCAAGACACACCGCTCACAAGCAGTGCAGCCACTGGTGAAGGTCCTGGCAACACTTCATTTCCTTGCAAGTGGATCATTCCAGCGTACAAGTGGAGTGTTGGCTGGGATGTCACAATCCACCATAAGCAGATGTGTGCACCAGGTTGTCCCTGCAATCCTCAGACGCATGTCCAACCAGTTCATCAGACCCACCACTGAGGAGCTGCGGCTGAAGGCAATGACAGATTTCTACAGCATTGCCAGATTCCCACGCACCATTGGGGCCATTGATTGCACACATGTGGCCCTACAGCCCCCTAGTGCCACAGAGCACATATACCGCAATCGGAAGCATTGGCATTCCATCAACGTACAGGTGATAGCCGATGCCCAACGCCTCATATGGCACGTCCGTGCCAAACACCCCGGGTCCAGCCATGACAGCTTCATATACCGTCAGAGCCCCATCCCAACGGAATTCGAACAGAATATGTATGGGGACAGCTGGCTGGTTGGTGAGTGACATGGGTGGCAGGCATGACTATCCCCTCCCGTGATGCACATCAGAAGGGGCACATGCATGACTAACATCCTCCTGTCTTTTCCCTTACAGGTGACTCTGCATATGCACTGGGACCCCATCTAATGACTCCTTTACGGAACCCCCAAACCAGAGGAGAGAGAAAATACAATGAAGCACACATCAAAACCCGTGCAGTGGTGGAGCAAACATTTGGGCTCCTGAAGTCCCGTTTCCGCTGCCTGGATAAGTCCGGGGGGACCCTATTGTATTCCCCTACCTTCGTGTGTCAGATCATCGGTGCATGTTGCATTCTGCACAACTTTGCTATGAGAAAAGGCCTGCAGATTGACATACGTGATGACCTGACCCCCGACCCACACAGTCCCCACCTGGCAGAGGAGACTCAGTCTGCTGATGGAAGAGCAGTCAGGAGGGTCCTCGCCATAGGCATCTTTGGACAATAAACCAACACATGTATCACACAGACAATGCACGCGTGTACTCCACTGATGTCCCTAGATCACACACACCACATGCACATCGCATTGGATTAGCCCAAGTCCAGCATGTAGGACTTGGGAGCAGCAACGCCAGCGTCAAGGCCCCAATGATGTCGCTGTCCATTCATACACCTTTCACACGTCATTCATACAGCCGTGGGGTTAACTTCACAACCACGGCTGAGGGTGACACCCCTTACTGTCAGGAGTGCCACCCCCTCACATTCACACACCATTCACACTGTCCCCTGCACTCCTGACCGTGTGCAGTAAAAAAAGAAATACATATCTCATAACATGAGAAAAAAATAAACAAAAATTCATAACCTGAGTATAAAATAAATATTCAAAAATAAACAAAAACTCATAACCTGAGTATAAAATAAATATTCAAAAATAAACAAAAACTCATAACCTGAGTATAAAAAAAAATATATAAACCAAAAAAACAAAAAACCCTCATCTGGGATGATGGGGGCTCCTCCTTGGGGGCACTCTCGGGCTCCTCAGCTGCCTGGAGGGAGTGGGTGGTGGTGGGGGTGGGGGGGCATCTGGAGGAGGCTGATCCCCGGGTGGGCCACTCCTGGGAGCTGTTGGCTGCCTGCCCTCCAAGGCCACGGCAATACGGCTGAGATACAGGTTGGTCTGGGCCTGCATCCTCAGCTGGCGGGTAATATGATGCCGCTGGTCACGTTGCCGCTGCCTCCCCTCTTCCCGGATGGCAGCTGTGTTGGCGTTGACGGCTGCTGTCAGGTGCCGGACATCAGCCTGCACCTCCCCCAGGCTGGTGACAACGTCCTGCACACGACTGGGCAGCTGTGACATGGAGCCCAGGCTGTCAGCGACCCGGTCTAAGTGGCCAGCAATCTCCCCCATCTGCTGGGTCTGCCTTGCGTGGTCCAACACTACCTGGTCCTGGACCATATCAGACACCCCCCTGGTCTTACGGGTCGCCTTCCTGGGGGCAGGAGAAGGTTGTCCCCGTGGGGATGGAGTCGCCCTTGAGGGGCTACCTAGGATGGGGGAGGGGATGACAGAGGGCCCTGCAGAGGAGGAGGACTCCTCCAACAATAAAATAAAGTCCTGCTCAGGGACAGGCTCCTCCTCAACCACCTCTGCTGAAGTGGTGTGGGCACTCTCCTCCTCCACCTCGGTGTCTCCAGCACCCAGGGCCTCGTCATCAGCATCCCGTTGGGAGGTTGGGGTGGACTGGCCGGCAAGAGATGATGGCCCAGCTCCGTCATCTGTGGATGACACAAAGCAGACACATGTTGGTGGTCCCACACACTTGGCACATGTACCCCCCCCCCACATGCAACACACCAAATAGGGGATAAAAAACACTTACCTGTCCTGGAGCCTTCCTCCATGGAGTCATAGCCAGGGACCCCCTCCAACTGCTCCCTGTCCAGGCAGTAGGCGACCACCTCCTCCTCCGTGGTCAGGCTGACCGGACATGGTGGACCACCACCTGTGCCCCTCTCATGGCTCCTAATGGTGGCCACCTTGCCACGGACCTTGCGCCGCAGGTCGTTAATTTTTTTTTGTATGTCGCTAGCAGTCCGGGTGGAGTACCCTAACACATTGACCCTGGCAGCAATGGTCTCCAGGATGCCCTGCTTCCTCTCCCGGCTGGTCTTCCTACTTTTTTTCCCGTGGAGGAACTCATTAAACGTCTCCATAGCCGAGATGATAACAGAGACCTCCTGGGCATTAAAGTTGAGGTTCCTCCTCTCTTTGGGGGTAGCGGGAGCAGCCATGACAGTGCAAAAGTATCTTCCCTGGGGTGGGGGGAAACGGATATACTTTTGCGCCGGAATGGCGTTTCCGCTAGCGCTTTTATACGCACAACGGAACACATTGCGCTGGCGTTTCCCGTGAAGTGGTGCCGACGGAAGTTGTGAGCATGCGCACAAGGGGGCGAGTGGAGCCTCACTTACTGCGCATGCTCCGTGGATGATGCGCTGAACGTAAGCCTCTGCGCTGGGCTCCGCCCATCATTTACATATGATCACACCCACTTCCACTTGCGTCGGGTTACGCCAGCGCATTATCGTTACTCTGGCGCAAGTTTACGCGCAACTGCTATGCGAATAACAGTACTTGCGCCGAAAGTGTCGGCGGAGTAACGTAAATGAGAAACGTTACTCCAAAGTAAAGAAGCGCCCATCTACCTGAATCTGGCCCATAGAGAGCATAATTAAGCTACTCGCCCTGGATTGGCAAAAAAAGAGAGAAAGGTTCCCCAGATGGGCTTTAGGGCAGCAAAGTAAAAAATTGTAGTATAGTAGAGGTTGTATAAAGCAATATTTATTGCAAAAATTCCCAAATACCCACATAAGTTAGAGATCATTGGGACATTTATAATGGTAAGCAGTCAACATTCCTGTATACAGTGTACATAGGTAATACATATATATATGATTGTAACGTTGAGCCCCGACACGTTTCGACCAGTTCGGTCTCTTCAGGGGGCAAAAATGTTAAAAAATAATAATAATATTATTGATAAACATTCAGAATGAGTAAAACACATAACAGCATATGAACAGTAAAATGCCATAATGAAGTAGTTACCACTGGAACAGGAAATGAATAGTGTGAGGGGCCGTTGTGAAATCCGGAGGGGCCTGAGCTGCCTCCGCCCTCCCAATGGCGGAGGGGCCCACCCCAGGGAACCTACAGGAAGCCACACGAAGAGCGCCCCCCGGGAGCAATGGAGGGGCAGCCACTTGCAGGAGAACACTCATCAGGCCCATAGTTAGTGAAAATAATTGTTGTAGTTAGGGTAGGTTAATTATAGGTTAATTGCTGGAATGGCAGACAATTAATTATATGGGTACATATATTAGATATATTAAAATAATATAGTAGTACATGGGCTAGGGGCGAATGCCAATAGCTGACATAGATAAGGAGAGTGGTAGCATACAAAAGGGTCCAATGCGAGTGTGAGTAATTAGGAATATTAATTAAATATGATAGTGCTGAATTATAAAGTGAATGAGGTGAGGAGTGTAAACTAATGGGGTGGGTAATTGCCATATTAGGACAAAACCAGTAGTGGAGTAGGTGTGTGAAATGAAAAATGAGGGGTTGAAGTGAAAAACAATATAATAAAAGTAAAACGAGTGGATAAATAAGTCCCCAAAAGAAATAGGGGATGGTGGAAGTGAATCTAGTGAGGAGTGAAAAGGTGTTGAAGTGCATAATTAAAAGGATTCTTACCTGATGGAATCAAGGATTAAAGTTGGATGTTTGTAAGCCAGACTGCAGTTTTGCATTCTAGGAAAGGACCCAATAAGTAGGAACAGAGATGCTGTAGCATCCAATCTGACCTAAGTGGAACCTGATATTGGTTGCCTAGTGAGCTACCCCTTATATATGCCCCTCTGTGGGTGTGGTGATCGATTGATCACATGCAGGTGAGCTGTCTCCCTCCATTCCCCCAATGGGGAGGCTTGGGGCCGCCGAAATAGCGGCCCACGTGTGGCTCCCTCGGCTTCCTAGGAGGGCTGGACAGCTCTGACAGGGTCGTCATCCCCGACACATCGGCGTGACGTCATGACATCGCGCGCACGCCCGATTGCGCGCATGCGGGCCGCGGCCAGATCGGGGAGGATCCAATGAACGCCGCCGGCTGGGTGAAGCTCAAGGGGCATCCAGGGACCAAGCTCCAGTGCCCCACGTTGTTATCCATGTTATCCTTGTTAGGGGGAAATTATACATACTATACAAGCGTATTAAGAAGTGTTTACACATAAAGAGCGTATTGATACCATGGCTATGAACCCCAAGCTTATGGAATGTCAATTGTTAGGACATATAGTCGATTAAAGTATTAGGACATGCTGGAATACAGAAGTCTGTGTACAGTTACTTCCGAAGCGAGCAAATAGGGGGGATTTAAGGATACAGTCCCACCAGAACAGAAGGTGAATTAAGCCTTCTGAAAGCCTCAACACAGAGCTGATGCATTATACACCAGAAATGTGGGTCATGGGTTAGGCATGTAGGAGTTAGGCCAGACATGGAAAAATATGCAGTTAGTGTCAATCTCCATGTGTCAGGGGAGGCGGGGGTTTTTAGCCCCCCAATGGATTGTACAAAAGAAAAAAGACACATATAGAGAGCATAATTAAGCTACTCGCCTTGGATTGGCAAAAAAAAAGACAAAAAGGTTCCCCAGATGGGCTTTAGGGCAGCAAAGTAAAAAATTGTAGTATAGTAGAGGTTGTATAAAGCAATATTTATTGCAAAAATTCCCAAATACCCACATAAGTTAGAGATCATTGGAACATTTGTAATGGTAAGCAGTCAACATTCCTGTGTACAGTGTACATAGGTAATACATATATATATATGATTGTAACGTTGAGCCCCGACGCGTTTCGACCAGTTCGGTTGTAACGGTCACCACCGCTTACGATCTTCCATCCAACCACGACAAGCTTAACCGACACACTCCGACAATATTGCATACACGATCCATATCAATTCCCATAAACAAGACGAGACTCAAGCTCTGCACTTGCTTCCAAAGATATGACAATTTATTGGTATTTTCTCAGCTTCTTATACAGTCTCAAGCATAATGCAGTTAGTCACAGGACAATGTAGTCTCCACCCCCCTTCACACCATGGGGGGCTTCAATCACACTCTAAAAGGCATTCAGGTAAGCTAACCATGTAGACTTGTCGGCACTGTATCTTCAATAGTGTTCAATTAACCTTGTATAGTAACACAGACATCTAGTTGAATAAGTTATCTAGACAGCTTTATCACACAATGGCAGAGTCTTGTGAGAGTGGGTGCAATCAACACCTTCAACGGAATGTCTTTACAGTGAATAGCCAACACCTTAAGATATTTCAATAGCATATTATACAAAGGTATGACTCACTCTGGTCTTGTAGATCTGAATTAACACCTTTCAAAAGCATGTGTGCCCAGATTGAATAGCTACAGCTTTTGATATTTGAAGACATCCTGCAAACATGAATTATTATTAATGTCCCTTATTAATGTCTTCTGTAATATATGAATTATGATTCTTTGTCATCCTATGGCCCTAGTGGACATAAGGTGACCCTAGACATAGGAATATCTCAGTCTGTCACGGGCCATTCCGTTACATCTCTCCCCTTTCGGTGGGAGACGGACACAGGTGGTAACCCCAAACGGGTTGACTCCGAAGTCCGTCAGTAGTTCCAGTCCTCCAATGCTGGTATCCATACTGTACCCCAAATAAATGGCTCCAAACTGAGCATTACTCACCCCGCCAACCTCTGCCTCTCTCAGAGAACACGCCTGCCGCTGGTTAGAAGGCAGGGTGGCTGGGCTCAGTCCATCATGCTGTTGGGGGTCTGGGCCAACTGCCCCCCCTTCCTGGGGTATACCAGTGGAGACTGAAGTCCCATCCACTGGTGCTTTGTGAAAACCCCCCGGTGCTTGCAAAGCAAAGCCGACATCCTCCTGTCCCAGTCCTGTACCATTTTCTGGGGTTGTGCCCGTGGAGACTGAAGTCCCATCCACTACCACAGGGTCCCCCTCTTCTGGTAGTTGGGAGCAGAGACCTGGGGCACCAGGGATGAAAATCTCCATTTTTTCCACTGCCGATTCATCAGTCAGGATTTCACAGTTATCTGACCTTTCCTCATAGTCCCAGGCAATGGGAGCCCCATCCTGCTGCTGAGCCGAGTCTAGCAGCTGTCTGTAGGCGACCTCCAGCTTCCATTCTTGAATGGCCAGAAATTCTAAATCTTCCTGTGACCAGTGGCCTCCCGAGATATTTAATTTTTCCTCTCTGTGCTCCATTATGTCCTCCAAGCGCCACTCCCGATCATCCCCAAAGTCGGGATCACTGGACATCCTCCAATACAACAATCCCAGGCCATCATAGTCATAGCCTTCTGTGGGGCTGTCATCCGCTGACCACGGGCACTCTTGGGCTACATACCACCGGAGGGCTCTGTAGCTCTCATCCAGCTGCATCTCTGCCTGGATCAGCCTGCTTAACTCTGCTATTCACTCCTGCTTCGGTTGTTCCCCCAACAACAGCATTCGTACATCATACTGCGGCCAGTACCTTGCGTAGATGGAGGGCAGGACCTTTCCTTGGTGTTGCTGCTCCAGAGCTAACGCTTCCTTCCAGAGTTGGCACCGAATCACATCCGACCATCCCAACAGGACCTCCTCTGATACTGGTCCTTTATGCTGTATCCGCATCTCTTGTAACCTCCTTTGGAATTCCTCTTCCATGGAGACTGGTATCTGCACCTCTCCTCTCTCTTCAGCTGCTGCAGCACTTCTTCGCTGTCGCAAGGTGGCAATCAGAGCCGCAATAACTTGGTCCCTGATCTCCGGTGGAGGGTTAGGACCATAATGTGCCAGTCTTAGGTTAACAGCCCGATCAAAACTTTCTTCCTCCGGTGTCCTGTCCGTTACGGCGGGCCTTTTAGCTCTATCCATTTCGACCAGTTCTGCGATAATGTCCCTTTTCTTACGGTTGCTGACCGGTCTGCCCCGGCTCTCCAGTAAGTCCATGAGGGAAGAGAGCTTCATTCGTTCATACACCGTCTCCATTGTCATGTGCCCTTGTAGCCGTCCTTCTGGTGATGGAATCATCCCACTGCTGTGCCACCAAATGTAACGGTCACCACCGCTTACGATCTTCCATCCAACCACGACAAGCTTATCCGACACACTCCGACAATATTGCATACACGATCCATGTCAATTCCCATAAACAAGACGAGACTCAAGCTCTGCACTTGCATCCAAAGATATTACAATTTATTGGTATTTTCTCAGCTTCTTATACTAGTCTCAAGCATAATGCACTTAGTCACAGGACAATGTAGTCTCCACCCCCCTTCACACCATGGGGGGCTTCAATCACACTCTAAAAGGCATTCAGGTAAGCTAACCATGTAGACTTGTCAGCACCGTATCTTCAATAGTGTTCAATTAACCTTGAATAGTAACACAGACATCTAGTTGAATAAGTTATCTAGACAGCTTTATCACACAATGGCAGAGTCTTGTGAGAGTGGGTGCAATCAACACCTTCAACGGAATGTCTTTAAAGTGAATAGCCAACACCTTAAGATATTTCAATAGCATATTATACAAAGGTATGACTCACTCTGGTCTTGTAGACCTGAATTAACACCTTTCAAAAGCATGTGTGCCCAGATTGAATAGCTAACAGATTTTGATATTTTTTTTTTTATAATTCTTTATTCTATAGCATTTTCCACTCGTATTTCCTCTTTATACAAACAAAAAAGTAAATGACTATATTTTGACACTTTTCTTTAAACATTTTCTCATTGGTCATTGTGCTTCTTAACATGATTCCCAGATTTTGCCATCATATCTACTGTATATAGCAATAGCATCATGCACTTCCTATTCCCCATATCTACCCTTCCTTCTAGCTGTCCCCCCCCCCATTTCCCCCCCAGAAAAAAAATAAAAAAATAAAAAAAACCTCCTCCAATCCTCCTCCTTCTTCAAAGGTCTCGCTCTCTGAATCTTATATAGGGGGTCCACACTTGGTTATACTTCCCCTCTTGTTCTCTTATTCCCATTGTCAGGTTCTCCATCTGCTGAATTTCTGTTACTCTGCCCAGCCATTGCTGTCTAGTCGGCGCAAGCGTACTTTTCCACAAAATTGGAATGCATGCCCTTGCCGCTGTCAGCAAATGTCTGAGCAGAGGATTTTTAAATTTTACCATGGAAATTGGGAAGTCCAAGAGTAGATAGGTAGCTGGATTATCTCCCAGATCTGCCTCTGTGATTTTTTTTACCGTTTCGGTGACCATTTTCCAAAAATCTCTCAACTTTGGACACTCCCAAAATACATGCAACATGGTACCCTCTCCTTCTCCACACCGCCAGTACCGGTCTGATAACTCGGGGAATATCCTTTTTAATGCAACAGGGGTTTTATACCATCTAGTCAGGATCTTATAAGCACCCTCTTGATATCTGGTAGCAAGAGAAGCTTTGTGTGTAAAATTAAAGATTTTTATTCTCTGCGTCTCTGAGAATTTAGTCCCCATTTCTTTTTCCCAGGCTAGAATGAATGGTAATTCTTTTGGGGCTATTGACTCTTCTAAGAGAGTATACATTGAAGACAGACCATGTCTCAGTGAGTCACCCTTCAGACATAGTTCCTCGTATTTTGAAAGGTCTCTAGTTGCTTTGCCTAGTGGATTCATTGCTCTAATAGCGGCTTTTAATTGGTTTGATCTCATTGAGTCTATTTCCCTATTAAGTACCTCTTCCCTTTCTCCCCCACTGCTCCTTTGATTCCCATCTTCAAAGTGTATTAGCCTGCTCATTCCCGAGCGTCTAAGATTATTAAAGTGTAGGTCTGTGAGGCCTAATTGGAATCTAGGGTTTCCCAGCACCGGGATTAATGGACTTGGATGTTCCGAGATTTTCGTTTTCTTAAATATTTTTTTTATGATTCGTAGTGTGGCTCCTATAGTGGGGTGTTTTTTCACTTCTTGTGGTATATCTGCCTCTTGAATCCATGCCATTCCCTCTAAAGGAATGTTCGTGATTTTTTGCTCCATGTGTATCCATGGTTTTACCTTCTGTTGGGTACACCACTCTACCACCCTTGCCATATGGGACGCATCGTGGTATCCCATTGGGTCTGGAAGTCCCACCCCTCCTCTTTCCTTTGGCAACGTCAGAATCTCTCGCCGTATTCTAGGTGCTTTCCCTGCCCAGATAAACTTAGCGAATCTAGTTCTTAAATCTCTCAGGGATCCTAAGGGAATCCTTACAGGTAAGGTCTGAAGTATGTATAGTAATCTTGGCATCACATTCATTTTTATAATGTTAATTCTTCCGAACCATGTAAAGATTTCCTTATCCCATCGTTGGAAGTCTGCTTTGATCTGCCTTACCAGGGGTACGAAGTTTAGCTCATAGATCCTTTTTAGATTTTTCGGTATCTTTGTTCCCAGGTAAAGTATATGGGAATCTGTCCACCTGAAGGGGAAATTTGCCGCTAATTGCTGCTGCTTCTGTCTATTCACTTCTATCCCCATTGCTTCCGATTTACTATAGTTCACCTTAAAATTAGAAAGTTCTCCGTATTCCTTTATCTCCTTCAGTAGGGATGGTAGGGATAGTTCTGGAGTCGTTAATGAAAATAACAGGTCATCTGCAAATGCTGCGACTTTATACTCTGCTCCTTTAACCAAGAGTCCTCTTATATCTCTATTTGCCCGGATAGTTCTCAAAAAAGGTTCTAAGATGAGGACAAAGATAATAGGGGAGAGTGGGCATCCTTGTCTTGTTCCATTTCTTATTATGAAGGGATCAGACATTACATCGTTCACCTTTACCCTTGCTGTCGGACATGAGTAGAGGCCTGCAATCCAATTTTGCATTCCTCTACCCAGCCCAATATATTGTAGTGTAGCTTTTAAGAATCCCCAATCTACCCTATCAAAAGCTTTTTCAGCATCAGTTGATATTAATACTAAAGGGTTGTGGTAGAGTTGGGACATGTAGATGGTACTTAACACTCGTTGTGTGTTTTCCCTCCCTTCTCTTCCGGGGGTAAAGCCGACCTGGTCCGGGTGTATAAGGGGGGGTAAATGAATTACCAATCTATTGGCAATTATTTTTGAGAAGATCTTTAAGTCTATGTTCAATAAGGATATTGGACGATAACTGGGGCATAGTGTCGGGTCCTTCCCCTCCTTAGGAATTACAGCTATGTGTGCTCCAAGTGTTTCTTCCCGCATCGGCCGCCCTTCTTTTAGTGAATTAAAGGCCCCCAAAAATTTAGGTGCCAGTTTCTCATAAAAAGTTTTGTAGTATGTTAATGTATATCCATCTGGACCAGGGGCTTTACCTGATTTCATTTCTTTAATTGCTGCTAGAAGTTCATCTGGAGTTATCGCCCCCTCCATACTAGCTATAGTTTCTTCTGGAATTCTGGGCATGCCTGATTCGTTTAAATACTCCTTTACTCTATTCTCTCTGAGCTGATTCTTCACTGCTGAAGATTTGTTCTCCAGTTGGTACAGTCTGCCATAATATTCTCTAAAGGCTTTTGCGATTAGTTGCGATGAGTTAACCAATTTATCTCCTTGTATTTTTATTTTTTCGATATGGTTTTTAGATCTTGTTTCTCTCAGTGCCTTCGCCAGCATCCTGCTTGGTTTATTCCCAAATTCATAATATGCCCTTCGGCATCTACTTAATTTAGCCTTAGCCTTATCCATAAGTATCAGATTTAGTTTATCTCGAAGGATCGTTAGTCTCTCTTCGGTGTTTATTTTTTGCGATCTCTTATGTTCATTTTCTAATATTCGGATCTCCCCAAGCAGGCGATCCAACTCAGCGTTGAGAGCTCTCTTTCTATGAGCTCCTAGTGAAATGAGGATTCCTCTCAGATAGCATTTGTGAGCCTCCCAGTTACATAATGGTGATGTATCTTCGTCTTTATTTAATGTAAAAAACATTTCTATTTCTTGCTTTATCTTATCCTCATACTCTGGCTCTTTAATTAATGTTTCATTGATCCTCCAATTCCATTCCCTCGGACCTGCTATCCCCCATTCAATAACACCACTAACTGGGGCATGGTCTGATACTGAGAATGAGCCCATTGAGGTTTCTCTTAAATTCAGCAATATACTTTGGTCCACAAATATGTAGTCGATCCTCGTATATGTTTTATATTTTGGTGAGTAAAAACTGTAGTCTCTCTCATGTGTATGTAACGTCCTCCATATGTCTATTAACTGTAAGTTTTGTAGTATTTCCCTTGCTTTTCTTAGTTTTATGTTGGATATGTTATAGGACCCCTTGGAAGAATCAAGACTAGGATCTAGTACCATATTCATATCTCCCCCCAAAATCAAGACCCCCTCTCTACCCTGGGTCACCGTCTCCGCAAATTTTTCCAGAGCCGAGACCGGGTCTTCATTCGGGAGGTAGAGGTTTACTAAGGTAACCTTTTGCTCGTTTAATGTCCCCTTTACCATAAGAAATCTTCCTTCCTCGTCGGTTTCTACTTTTGATTCCTTCCATGTTACATTTTTGGCTAGTAGGATTGCCACTCCATTAGCCTTTGAGGTCTGAGATGCCCCCATATATACTACTGGGAATTTTTGGCTCTTCATCTTTGGGATCTTGTCTTTCCTAAAATGTGTTTCTTGCAAAAAAACTATTTGTGATTTTAGTCTCCCTAATTCCATTATTATTTTTGATCTTTTTTCTGGGATGTTTAACCCTTTTACATTATAAGTGGTAATGTTTAATCTATCCATCCTGCCTCTTCCTCTTCACTCCCCTCTTGTTCTCTCCTATAGCTTCCGGTATACGTGCTGGTCTCAGGAGAACCGGAGGCGGGAATGAGGCGGATTAAGGAGTGCCCTACAAAATAAAGGCAAAAAGGCGAACAAGGAGAGAAAAAAAAAAAAAAAAGCCCACCCCCCCTGTAGCTCGGATTCAGGTCCTCCGTTCAAGTATCCGAGTATTTCTTGGCTCCCACCTCCGTGGGAAAAAAAAAAAACCCACCCCCTGAGCGTCTCCGACTTTCCTCCACCAGGAGGAGAGGCGCTCTATGGGGGAAACGTATAGAAGCATTGCGGAGAGTCACGTCTTGGCCCGGGAGTGCCCTTCGATTATTTAATTATCCTATCCCCCTCCTCAGGGTCACCCTCCCCCTACTTCCCTCCCCCATCTTAAGAGCAAAACTGATCCCCAGAGAACAATAAGTACTACGAGGTTGTCATATGGCACTAATCATGTGTGTAATCGTATAATCGTATAGTCAAATCTTTCATGTACATTAAACAAAACAAATAAACCAATTGAGGAACCCTCCACCACCGTTGTCCCATAGACCCCCCACAGCTAGGGCTGTTATACTCCCCTGTCTCCCCCTCCTTATGTCCCCCACCCTTTCCTCTTATTCTCTATCTAGTCCCCTCCCTTCCTTCCCCCTTCGTGTTCCTTACAGTCCTGCATCTAGAACTTCTAGCGTTATCGGTCCAGGCTTCCTTTCCCTATAACCCCTTCCCCCCTCTATCCTTATCAAATCGGGGAAAGGGAAGGCAAGGGAAATTGTGGAGTGAAGAAAACCGAAAGAAAAAAAAAAAAAAAAAAAAGTGTATTGTATTGCTATTCTATGTGAAAAAAAAAAAAGGGTCTTTATATGTGCTCTTACTGGACCCTATTTACCATGTGTATAGTGGTAACTCTAGTGCTGGGTGTATGTGTCTATGTGGCCCTATTAAAGAAAAAATAGGTGCCATGTGGTGTGTATGAGATACTATAGGTACTATAAGCACCTATAGTTCAACGTGTTTGACTATGTAAATTAAAAGTGTAATTCGTGTTTCATGTTCCTTCCTAGTGTGAAAAAAAAAAAAAAAGTGAAAAAAAGTGAGAAAAATAGAAGATTTCCCTTCCCTTCCCCTTCCTCTTCCCCCTTACCCCCTTACCCGACCCACAGTCCCCCCACCCACCTAAAAAAAAAAAAAAACCCTAGTTTAACCCTTCCCAATTCAGCCCCCAAAACAAAAACCAGAACCAAATACTTTTAATCCACAGATAAAGAAAAAAATAATAAAATAAAATAAAATAAAAATGTGCAAAAAGATATTACCTTCCCCTTCCCCCCCCACCACCCCCTCTTCACACTACCCCTTCCCCCCCCTCCCTCTGTCCATCTTCCTATCCCTCCCCCACCCTCCCCTCCTAAGTCTAGATAGTTCTGTTTCATTTCATGGTGTTATTGCGGACTGAATTATGTTATGTTAAGTCCATCTGAGCTAGAAATAGAGAAACCAAAAAAAAATTGAATAGATAAATATATATAAATAAAAAATGAATCGTCCATGTCTTGATGGACCTTGCTTAGTGCAAGAAGTCTCGCTACTGACAAAAAGCAAAAAAAGAATATTCCAGGTTTTCCATAACCTTACTGTCCAGGTCTAAATGCCTGTTAGTTCAATGAACTATATCAAGTCCTTCCCCAAAATAGGGGGGCACAAAAAAAAAAAAGAAAAAGAAGTTGGGAGGATGGGGAAGAAAAAAAAAAAGAAAAGTTGTAGTTGGGAGATGTTGGGAGATGGCAGACGGCAGGTACCTCCCTAGGGGCAGCTACTATGAGGGGTCCTTCTAGTCTCATCTCTTCTCCTTAGGGAATTCCAATAGGGACTTCTATTCACTTGGGGGGACCTCCCCTGGCTATAGGTAGTTCCAGCCAATTAGGCACCTCTATTGGGTCTGAGTTTAAAAATTCAAAAAATGTAGGGAGCTGTGATGGCTCGCTCAGGTAGAAGCTCCTTCCTTCCCTTTTCACAATTACCGCTATTGGAAACCCCCAACGATATGTGGCTCCTCTGCTTCTTATAAGGTCCAGTAGAGGTTTTAGCATACGTCTTCTGGACTTTGTTTGCCAGCACAGGTCTGGGAATACCTGAATATCGGCACCCTCCCACATCCCTGCTGAGCCCTCCTTCCATGCCGCTCTTAATATTTCTTCCTTCACTCTATAGAAATGTACTCTGCACAAAATATCTCGGGGGTTGGTCTGGTCTTGTTGTCGAAATGTAGGGACTTTGTGTATTCTGTCCAGTTCAAGCAGTGTGTCGGGCGGATTTTTTAGTAACTTATTGAAAATAGCAGTGGCCGCCTCTCTTAGTGCAGGGCCCTCCAACTCTTCTGGTATCCCCTTAATCCCTATGTTGTTCCTTCTGCTTCTGTTGTCAGCCTCCTCTGCGTTTAATTGGAGCCTAATCATATGCTGATGTTGGGCCATTACTTTTTCCTCTAAGGCTACTAATCTGTCATTTGTTGAGTTATGTTGCTTCTCCAGCCCTCCTACTTTATGTTCTATCGCCAACACTTTTGATCGCACCTCTTCAATCTCGGTCCTCATTATTTCTGTTATGTTTATTACTATTTCCTGTATGTCCTCTTTAGTTGGTAGGGCCTGGATAAGTCTGCTAAGCTGTTGTATTTCGGGAGAAACTTCTCGTTCAACCTCCTGGGACATAGGCCTCTCTTTCCCTTGGTCACCTCTCTTTTGCTCCATATCTGATATAATTAATGACCTCTTTAAGAGCTCTGAAGACCCCCTGGTTAAGTGTAACAGTCTTAGTGCAGGATTAAAAAAAGAAATAGACGGTACCTTTGGTGAGGGTTGTATATCGTTGCCCAGTTGATTGTAGCAATTGCGGCTCTCAGCGTCCACCAGTGTCGTTGCTAGATCTGCCGACTCTGTTTGAGATGTTTGTGGTATTCGCGGTGTTGTTGGAGTTTGTGTTACACTCTCCTGCTCTGTCTCCGGTATCGCTCCTCTAGGCTGTGCTGTGCTCACCTCCAAAGGCGGGTCTCTGAGCGTATTGAGTGAGATCCCCGCAGCCTTCAGGGAGCTTTCTGTAAGTGATTGTCTCCTTGTATCTCCGGGCTCCACCTGTTCTCCCCTTCTCACCGTCATATACCTAGTAATATATGCGTGGCTTGGTTGGATCGCTTCTCCTCTATTGCCTCTCCCAGCATTCCGTCCTCTCCGAGGCATCAGCTATCCCACAGCGGCTGTGATAGCTGACCTACGGTGCGATCCCGCCGAGGGGAGAGGTGGATGGGGTAGTTCCGGCTGGCTGGGCGCTATCCCCGCAGCAGCTGACACGCTGACACGCTGACAAGCTGAGATGCGGCGCGGTCTCACTGCGCATACGCTCTTCCAGCCTCCAGCTCGCCGGGAGGGAGGGAGGGAGGGTTCGTTTACTGCCGCTCTCCTTACGGGGCACTCCTCGGGCTTCACCAGACTCTCCTAGCGAGCGCGCTCACTCCGCCATGCTTCCGACACGCCCCCCAGATTTTGATATTTGAAGACATCCTGCAAACATGAATTATTATTAATGTCCCTTATTAATGTCTTCTGTAATATATGAATTATGATTCTTTGTCACCCTATGGCCCTAGTGGACATAAGGTGACCCTAGACATAGGAATATCTCAGTCTGTCACGGGCCAATTCCGTTACATCGGTCTCTTCAGGGGAGCACACTTTCACTATGCACCAAGTGGGTTTAGTTGTAAAGTAATGAGCACACTTTCACTATGCACCAAGTGGGTTTAGTTGTAAAGTAATGAGCACACTTGCACTATGCACCAAGTGAGTTTAGTTGCACAGTAATGAGCACACTTCCACTATGCACCAAGTGGGTTTAGTTACAAAGTAATGAGCACACTTGCAATATGCACCAAGTGGGTTTACTTGTAAAGTAATGAGCACACTTGCACTATGCACCAAGTGGGTTTACTTGTAAAGTAATGAGCACACTTGCACTATGCACCAAGTGGGTTTAGTTGCAAAGTAATGAGCACACTTGCAATATGCACCAAGTAGGTTTAGTTGTAAAGTAATGAGCACACTTGCACTATGCACCAAGTGGGTTTAGTTGCAAAGTAATAAACACACTTGCACTATGCACCAAGTGGGTTTAGTTGCAAAGTAATGAGCACACTTGCACTATGCACCAAGTGGGTTTAGTTGCAAAGTAATGAGCACACTTGCACTATGCACCAAGTGCGTTTAGTTGCAAAGTAATGAGCAAACTTGCAGTATACAGCAAGTTGGTTTGGGTGCACTGAGCACACGGGCAATACAACACGTGAGAACACTGCAGCTAGCACAATCAACTGCCTGACAGATTAGGAAGAACTAATCTAATTAAACTATGTAACGAAATGAACCGTGACAGACTGAGATTCTCCTATGTCTAGGGTCACCTTATGTCCACTAGGGCCATAGGGTGACAAAGAATCATAATTCATGTATTACAGAAGATGGAACATTAATAATAATTCATGTTTGCAGGATGTCTTGAGATATCAAAAGCTGTTGACTATTCAATCTGGGCACACGTGCTTTTGAAAGGTGTTAATTCAGGTCTACAATACAAGTGACTCACAAGACATTGTATAAAGGCTATTGAAGTGTCTTGAGGTGTTGGCTATTCACTGTGAAAGACACATTCTGTTGAAAAGGTGTTAATTGCACCCACTCCTATAAAGTCTCTTCCATTGTGTGATAAAGCTGTCTAGATAATTTATTCAACTAGATGTCTGTTAGACTGTGATTGTGTTATGCTAAAGGTTAATTGAATTCTATTCATACAGGAATGTATTGAGGCTCAGGTGTGATTGTATTTAGAAATGTAATGTATCTCGTCAGTAGCGATGCCTACATGTCTACCTTGTAACTGGCCATAGTTATGTGGACGGAGGTCAAGGCATTGTGTAATTGTATTTTGAAATGTCTTTTAGAATATGATTGAAGCCCCCCCATGGTGTGAATAGGGGGGTGAAGATGGCATTGTCCTGTGATTGGCTGTAACATCTTGTACTGTATAAAATGCTGGAAAGAAACCAATAAAGTGTTCATATCTTGAAACCAAGTGCAGAGCAGAGTCTCGTCTTGATTATGGGAATTGATATGGATCGTGTATGCAGTATTGTCGGAGTGTGTCGGAAAAGCTTGTCGTGGTTGGATGGAAGGTCGTAAACGGTGGTGACCGTTACAAACTATACAGTCTATAAATATATGTACAACTCCTGGGATGTATATATATCCTCTACACACTGTAAATTTAACTGACTAGCCTGCCTGCTCTATCTAGCTAGAAAAAAAGACAATCTCTCTCTCTCTCTCTCTCTCTCTCTGTCTGATCTGGAACAAGCCCGGAACACACTACACGAGGCCGCACTGCATGCAGCGTTTTATAGTGTGGGGCGTGTGCTAAAGCCCTGAGCCATAATTGGCCAAAGCCACCCTGGCTTTAGCCAATTAATGCTCTCCATTTTTTGTGCTCTGTGATTGGCCAAGCATGCGGGTCATAGTGCATGCTTGGCCAATCATCAGCGTGCAATGCTGCAGTGAATTATGGGCCATGCCGCGCCCCTCGAATTTGGCATGAACTACCAGTTTTGTTCAAATTTCGACAAACGGTCAAACAGATGATGTTCGAGTCGAACATGGGCTTGACTCGAGCACGAAGCTCATCCCTAATATCTACCACCATTTCCTTGTCTTTTTATCTTCTAACACAGGAAGCTATCAGTTCAAGGCATCTTGTACTTTTTGGCTGGCCCTATACTGAAATGAGTGATTACTCCAATCAGTGGGAGTTCCCGCAGTTACATTAGGCTCATCCAGACCTTGCTCTTTGATGTTGGTGTCCTGTTATCTCGGTGTTTGCCACTGCTTTTCCATCATGAAATAGCAACAGTGCAGGCTATTTCCATCTCTGCCATCTCCCACTCTGTATTCAATAGTGATCGGTTCATGCAGGTGAGTATAAGTCTCCTATGCCTATTGTTGTATTTGTATGGGTGTTCAGTCCCATGCAAAGGTTTATCAATGATGAAATTGTACTATTGAACTAATGTTCAAATATGTTCACTGTATGGAAAATGTTCAACTTCTCCTGAACGATTTAACTTGACAGTTAGAAACCAGTGTCTAAAAACGGCCATTTAGCCACGTTTACATGCAGAGTTTAGCCGCGTTTAGCTACGTTTGCGTCTAGAAGCATTTGAATTTTATTTTTTAATGACCAAAAATTAAAAACGCCTATAAATGAAATGCGGCTAAACGTGGGTTACTGCATTTCAACGCATTTATACGCCTTTATATGTGTTTGACGTTGGAAACTTCGGCATTTGAAATAATTTTTTTGCCTTAAAGGCCTAAAAAATGCAACTGCCTAAAAAAGACAGTAAACAAACTGGTGTACATGTACACATAGGATAACATTAAATGAATTCAGGGGCAGTTTAAAAGTGTCCAACAGCCTCTGAATGTCCGTTTAGCAGCAGTAGTGTACATGGGGCCTTTAGCATCATTTAGAAGCAGTTAGGCCCCATGCACACAGGACGCCGGTGCAAACTCTGCTAAACACATGTTTTTAAATGCTAAAACGGGTGTTTAGAAATGCCGCGATTTTAGCTGCGTTTTACCGCGTTTGCATCTATAAGCGTTTCGTTAAAGTGGTCTTATGATGTTTCTTAAAGTGGATTTTTTTTTTTTATGTCACAATGTAGAGTATAAGATTTCCTATCATCTCTGCCCAGTCTTGCCACACAGAGTTAATACAGCTCTGAGCAATCCTTATATATTGTTCCGTGAAAATTAACAGACTTTCAGATAAAAACCTGTCTAAATAAAAAGTCTGTTTCTCTCTCCTTGCTTTGAGTGACAGGTTATTTACATATCTAGCTTGGACATGTTTATCATATGTTATGTTATGTTTATCATACTATGAGGTGATCCACAGTATAAAAAGTGGGAAATCCCCCCCTCCCCCACATAACACATCCTGGTAATATACAATGAACTATGGATCACCTCATATTATGATAAACATAACATAACATATGATAAACATGTCCAAGCTAGATATGTAAATAACCTGTTACTAACCTTTTATCTGGAAGTATAAAGTTAATTTTCACTGAACAATAAAAGAGGATTGATCAGAGCTGGATTAACTCTGTGTGGCAAGACTGGGCACAGATGATAGGAAATATTATACTCTACATTGTGACATAAAAAAAATGGGTTTACATCCACTTTAAGAAACATCATAAGACCCTCCCTAAGCTCAAAAAACAGTATTGTTTAACCATTTCAGCCATTTTGTGAGACCAGTGAGTAGCAGCTGAGAGTGCACTTGTATTTAGCATGTCAATTGCCACATCACCTGCCACAATCTGTGGATTGTCCACTTGCCATGTTACCTGCCACAAGTTGTGAATTGTCACCTGTCCATGTCACCTGCCACAAGTTGTGGGTTGTCCACTGGCCACGTCACCTGGCCATGTCACCAGCCATGTCATCTGGCCTTGTCACCTGCCACACGTTGTGAATTGTCAAGTGGCTATGTCACCTGCCACAAGTTGTGATTGTCCACTGGCCACGTCACCTGCCACATCACCTAGCCACGTCACCTGCCACAAGTTGTGGATTGTCCACTTGCCACATCACCTGGCCATGTCACCTACCACAAGTTGCGGATTGTCCACTGGTCAAGTCACCTGACCACGTCACCAGCCACGTCACCTGGCCATGTCACCTGCCACAAGTTGTGGATTGTCCACTTGCCACGTCACCTGGCCACGTCACCTGGCCACATCACCTGCCACAAGTTGTGTATTGTCCACTTGCCACGTCACCTGGCCACATCACCTGCCACAAGTTGTGGAGTGTCCACTTGCCATGTCACCTGCCATATGTTGTGAATTGTCCACTTGTCACGTCACCTTCCACGTCACCTGCCACAAGTTGTGGATTGTCCACAATGCAATTCAAACAATGGGGATTTCTAATGTAAAAAATAGGTCACCTTTAAAAACGCTTATAAATGAAATCACAGCAAAATGCCGGTACCACGTTTAGCCAAGTTTTGCATCTGAAACGTGGAAAACGTTTGCGTCTGAACCCATTTTTAAGCTTCTGGAAAAACGAGGTTAAACGCAATTGCCTAAAAATGGCAATAAACGAGACTGTGTGCATGGACACATAGGATAACATTGAATGTGTTCAGGGGCAGGTGAAAAAAGTGTCCAACTGCCTCTGGAAACGCGTTTAACAATGTCTTGTGTGCATGGGGCCTTAAGAGCATTTAGCATTTTTCTTCTGCTGGAAAAACTCTCCAAGAAAATCTACAAAAACTAAAAAATGTTCTGCTCATAGAGGCTGAAGCTCAAAAAATGCTAATAGCCTAATGTAGTGTGCATGGACACATAGGGTAACACTATTTAGCTTCTAGGAGCAGAAAAAATGCTAATAACTGCTTCTAGGAGCTTAAAAAAACAAACGCTAGCATGCATAGAGCTTTAAAGGTGGCTGGAAAAACGCCCTGTGTGCATAAAGCCTTATATCTATGCATCGTGAGTATATTTTAGTGTTGCTTTTATTTCTTTTGTTTTGTATACATTTAACATGTTTATAGGTGACAATTTCCTTTAAAATAATTAGGGATGTCCCCATACCGTTACTAGTATCGGTATGGGGGGGTTACTAGTATACCGAGTACTCGGGGGAAATGCTCCGATGCCAAATACGATACCTGGGCAGGCAAGGGAGTTGCTGTCTTTCCCCCTGCTCCATGCTGTCTTTCCCCATGCCGTCTTTTCCCCTGCTCAGTGCCTGTTTCTCCCCCCTGCAGTCTTCTCTCCCCCCGTGCAGTCTTCTCTCCCCGCGTGCAGTCTTCTCTCCCCCCGTGCAGTCTTCTCTCCCCCGTGCAGTCCACTCTCCCCCGTCCATGCCGCTCTCCCTTGTTCATGCCGCTCTCCCCCCGTCCAGTTTGCTCTCCCCGGTCCATGCCGCTCTCCCCCATTCATGCCGCTCTCCCCCCGTTCATGCCACTCTCCCCCATCCATGCAGCTCTCCCCTGTGCAGGCCGCTCTCCCCTGTGCAGTCCGCTCTTCCCCCGTGCTGTTGGCTCTCCCCCCTGTCCATGCCGCTCTCCCCCGTGCAGTGCGCTTTTTCCACCCTCCATGCTGCTCTCCCCCCTCAATCTGTCAGAGGGAGAGCAGAGGTAGGAGCCGCTAAACCTGGCTCCTACCTTTCCCAAATGAACGGAGTCAGTGATCACTGACTCCATCCATTCATATAACTGAGCATCGTAACCTGTGATTACGATGCTTCAGTTTATGAATGGAGAGGAGCCTCTCCATTCATTTCAGCTTAGGCTGCTGAGAAAGGGACTGGGGAATCTGTGTCCCTTTCTCTGTCTTAAAGGGGAGATGTCAGAGGTCTGTTAAGAGACCCCTGACATCTCTCCAAAGACCCCCAACAGGGCTGTTTTAAAAAAAAAAAATTGCAACAAATGTTTTAAAAAAATAAATAAAATAAAATGTAAATAATAATAATAATAATAATAAAAAAGACACACTGACAATCCACCCTGCCCCCCTAAAAAAAAAAAAAATCACTGTAAAAGTAAAAAATAATAATAATACTGCCACTGTCACATGACATTAAAAAAAAGTATCGGTAATCGGTATCGGTGAGTACTTGAAAAAAATGGTATCGGGACAACCCTAAAAAGAATAATAACACTATCTATTTCAAGAGGAAATTCTATTTAAAATAAAAACATGCTACATATTCATTTTAAGCATTAGAAATGTATATATATATATATATATATATATTTTTTTTTTTTTTTTCATTCAAGCATGATAATAAAAATGTTAAATGTGGCAGGTTCTCACAATTATTTAATTATGTAGCTAGCTGACATCTAGAAATAGCTCTCTATATTTCCCAGTAGACATCAAATTATAATTGATCCTTTTCCATCTGTGAAAAGGGTATGTATTTATTTAAACCAATAAATACAATTTTAACAAGCAGAACTGAATCAGGGTTTTCTTTTAGTTTTTTTTTAGGGTTTTGTTAGAAATATGGTTAAAAAAATTCACAACAAATACTTAAAGTGGTTATATAGTCGTTTTTATAACTTTTACCTCCAGATAATCCTAAAGTAAGGCTTACCTGTTACCTAATAAAAAGAATATCTCCTAAACCTGTACGTTTTAGGAGATATTACCCTTGCAATGAGCCGCTGACTTCAGCGGCACATGCGCATCAAGGGATTCTCGGCTGAAAGCCCAGCAGATGCCAGACCTTACCCGAAAGAAGTCTCCCGTGTGCATGCACGAGAGTGACAACATCGCGGCTCCAGTCACTCACATCGATGGAGGTATAATGTCTTCTCCCTCGGCGTGGACTGGCTGAGATACCGACGCCTCGTTCTAAGGTACACACTAGCTCATTATGCCTTTTTCCTTACAGGTGTACGGAAAACAAAAAAAAGTGTCACTGGGTATGCATCACCTTCAGGTCACATCTAGTGACTCTTAAAAGACCTCAAAAGATTAATTGATCCCTAAAAAACATAAATTGTTTATCAACCACCCATTGGCATTTGCTGACCACACTTTTGACCCTCTTGATAGTCCACATAACCCTTAAGTGTTTTAGTGGCCACTTTAGAGAACCCTGGTTTAAATTGACACTTCTTAGCAGAGTTCTTCTTAACCACTTAAGGACCGGCTCACGTACATATACGTCATCACTTTAAAGATGAATATCCCGGGGGGTGTGTGGCCAAGATGGCGTTCTAGGAGGTAGTAGGATCCGGAGCTCTGCTGGCTGTTTGTCTATAATCCTTACTTCTGTCTGATTCCTGGAGCCTGAATTGACTTGGTGGTCTCCAGATGCCACCTAAGACTCGGTACAGGGGAAAGAAGCTCTTTTTTCTGCCGAACGTGGACGCTGTACCCTCGCGAGTGTTCCCGCACGTGGCAGCCCCAGCTGCCAGAGCTCGCAATATGGCATCGTAGACTGAGGTGGAGGAGCAGCCAGAGACCACGCAGATCGGCTTCCAGGAGGTGATGGCGGACATCGCTACCTGTCAGGCAGCACTGACTGGTAAAATTGAGGCTGTGAAGCTGGATGTGGGGCTCGTTCGCCAGGATCTGGACAAGCTCCACTCGTGGATGTCGGAGGTGGAAAGGCGGACTGACCAGACGGAGGACACTGTCCAGGAACACACTGCTTCCCTCCACACTCTTCAGACGAGGGTCCGGGCCTTGGAATATAAGGTGGACGACGCGGAAAACTGGAACAGAAGAAACAATCTTTGGATTGTTGGTCTGCCGGAAAGAGTGGAGGGAAAAAACCCTATGGTGTTTGTGGAGGACTTGCTGAAGAGCTTGTTGCCGATGGCTCAATTCTCACCATATTTTACCCCCCGGTCCTTGGTCTGCCTGGATCCCGCCCACGTACTTTTATTTTTCGTATGCTTAACTTCAGGGACCGGGACGAGATACTCCGGGCTGCCCGTAAGGTGGGAGATTTGAAATTCCAAAACAGCACTCTACTTTTCTTCCCTGATTACTCTATGGGGACTCAAAAAGCCTGCAGGTCTTTTGACCAGATCAAAGTGGGGTTGCGTGCGCGGAATATTAAGTACAGTGTCCTGTTTCCCGCCAAGCTGAGAGTCCAGGACGGGGAGACAGTCAGGTTCTTCACTTCTCCCCGGGATGCGGCAGCCTGGCTGGAATCACTACCTTCCCTCTGTTGATGGGCGGCTGTTTCTTTCGTACCTGGTTCTGGATTCTGTTATGTTCATTCTGGTTGGGCATTTTCTACCTAATCTCCAGTTCAACTGCTGGACATACTGACTTGAAACTGTGTTTGCCATTGCGTTTTGCTGGCTTATGACATCTCCCCATGGGTTCCTTTAGGCTCTGCAAGTTATCGTTTACGGTCCTGCCGCATTGTCTTTGTACTGTTGGTCTCTGTGCTGGCGGGTGGAGTTTAGCGGCACTGTCCCAGGCGCCGTGGAGGATCTCCTTGGCCTGCTGTAATCGATCCACACGATCCAGTGGACTCCTGGTGCACGAGCTTAAGCATCTTGACTGCAGGGGGGGGGCGGTGGGACTCATTGTGCAGTGGTTGTGAACTTGTCCCTCTTGGGCATAATTGTGTGCTCCCTATCCTCCTGTTTTTTTTCTATCTGGGGTCCCCAGGTGCTCCAGCTGGATCTCCTTTGTTTATGAGCCAACGAGACATGGATGCTGGTTATTTTGGGATTTGGACTTCATGGACCGGAGTTGTCGGGTAGGTGCTGGGAGGTTGGGGGAGTGATGGTTTTGGGTGGCTACTGTTGGGCTCTGTTTGCCCTGGATTTTGTAATGTGGAGAACTACCCTTATTTTCCTTTTCCTTTATGTTCCTTTTATGTCCTGAATGACTGACATTATGCTCTATACATGGATGAACATTCAAGTGTGTACCCCTGGGAACTCCCAGGAGACTGATGTTATTTTTGCATCCCGGCATCTCTGTTGATCTACTGGAAGATACGTTTCTTCTCTTAGAGCTCACCCTCGCTAGACTCTTTTTTTGTTCCTGTTGGGGTTCAGGGCTATGAAGCATCGACACACTTTGTTGGGGGTGCGGAGTGGGAGGGGGACGTTTCTGCCGTTGCAGACCTTGGGGGATTTTTTATTGTTTTCTTATGTCAGGAGTTGATATGCTGCAATTTCAGATGTGCTGCCTTGTGTGTACTCTACTATGTCTCATGATCTGCATCTCAGTTTAAGGGGAGAGGTATGTTGGCCTGATTGCCTGCTTATGTGGTCTGGTGTGGGAGGGGAGGGGGGGGCTGTGGACCATGCTCAATCTCTCCAATGTGTGACCTATGGCGAATATCTCTATAATCTCCTGGAATGTCCGGGGCCTCAACTCTACCACTAAACGGTCGTTAGTTTTTAAAACCTTCAGAGATATAACCCTCACATATGCATCCTCCAAGAGACACACCTATTGGGTAACCAGAACCTTGGTCTGCGGAGGGCGTGGGTGGGGGCGCATTACCACGCCGATTTGTTATTATACATGCTGTGCTCTATGATAGGGAGTTGATCTTGGTGTGCTTGTACATTCCCCCTCCTGCAACTGCTCAAATACTGTATGCTATTATGCAAATTGTGTTGGGCTTTAATACTTTAGACAGACTGCATGCTACAACTCGTCCCCCCTCGGGTTTATCTCAATGGGCCAACACGTTTGCTCTTACGGACGTGTGGCGCCACTTCCACCCTAGGGACAGGGAATATATGTGTCATTCCTGCTCTTATCGCGCTCTATCCCGTATAGATTTAGCATATGCCTCCTCAGGGGCACTACGCTGGACTAGAGAGGTTGAACACCTGCCCTGTGGAATTTCGGATCATGCTTCCCTCCATCTCTCTATCTCCCTGGGTGGGTCACCGGGTTTGAAAATCTGGAGTCTGTCCGGATTCTGGGCCATGGATGAGAGACTTAAAGAATCTATGGTCGAGGCTGTATGTAGCTATTGGTTGATGAATGGGGAGTCTGCTGGTGCTGCTGCTCTGTGGGATGCATTTAAAGCTTGGATAAGGGGGGAATATATCTCCCGTATTTCTGCTGTACAGAGGGAGGCTTCTAGGGCCCTGGAAGAGCTGGAGAGGGAATCTGGGCTTTGTGAGAGGAGATCTATCCAATCCCCTAGTGATGCTGCCCACCGGGAGTGGCAGGGGGCCTTGCGGGACCTTTCCCTACATAATGTAGAACAAACCAAAAACTATATGCTGTAGTCCAGGCAGAAGTTGTTTGAGTATGAACACAAACATGGTAGACTGCTGGCTTGGCTAGCGCGGGCCCAGAGGGCCTCCACGCACATTGTTAGTATCCATGATGCCCAGGGGGGGCTGGTGTTCTCTCCTGAGGACATAAATGCTAGGTTCCTGGAGGTTTTCCGGGGAGTCTACTCCTGTAGGGCTTGTTGTACTGAGTCGGAGCTGCAGGACTATTTGAGTGATATCACCTTCCCGACTGTATCAGAGGAACACAGGCCACAGTTGGATGGGGACATTTCTTTGGAGGAGGTCCAGGCTGCGATAGGGGGACTGCAGGGTGGCAAGACCCCGGGTGCTGATGGCCTTCCGACCGAGTTCTATTCTCAACATGCGGATGTCCTTGCCCTTAGGCTTAAAGCTCTTTTCTCTGGACTTGCAGAGGCCTGTGATCTGCCCGAGTCTATGGATGAGGCTGTTATTGTCCTGATCCCTAAGCCTGGTAAGGACCCCCAGAAATGTGCATCATACAGACCTATTTTGCTACTTAATGTGGATGCAAAGATATTGGCGAAGATACTGGCCACCCGATTATCCACAGTGACCTCCACGTTGGTCCTTGTTGACCAGACTGGATTTATGCCGGACAAGGGTAACCGACATCAACATTGGGCAGCTTTTTTTAAATCTTGCTATACAACATGAGAATGTTGGTACCCGGGTCATTGCCTCTCTCGATGCTGAGAAAGCATTTGACTCGGTGGAGTGGGACTATCTTTGGGGGTTTTGCAGCATTTTGGTTTTGCCCTGGTTTCATCCACTGGATTTGGCTGCTGTATCAGGCACCGAGGGCTAGGGTGCATACTAATGGTTTGGTCTCTGACTCCTTCCGCCTCCATAGGGGTACATGCTAGGGGTGCCCTTTGTCTCCTGGGCTGTTTGCTCTGGCTCTGGAGCCCCTAGCGATTTTGGTCCGGGAGTCTCTGGAGGTATGGGGAATGCAGATCGGTGGGCTGGAGTAGAGAATCTCACTTTACGCCGATGATACCCTAATGTATTTGAATGATGTGGGCCCGTCTTTGTAAGCCGCTCTGCAACTGTTTGATTGATTTGGAACCCTATATGGTGTCTGTATTAACTGGTCAAAGTCAGTTCTATTTCCCCTGGACAGGCAGACTGTCCTTATCTAGCCCCATGCCACTACATGGGGTTACGGAGTTTAAATATGTTGGGGTTAGGATGGCCAGGTCTCCTTCCCAATATTACACGTTTAATGTACTGCCTTTACTCCAGCTCCTTAGGGAACGCTGTCAATCCTGGTCCGGCCTTCCGTTGAACCTAATAGGTCGAATTAACATCTTAAAGATGATTGTTTTGCCTAAATTTAATTACAGTATGTTTTTCGGAACAGCCCGGTTTGGGTACTGTCAGCCTTCTTTCGGGAGGTGGACAAGTGTATTGGTTCCTTTATTTGGAATGGGTCTGTACCCCGATTGACGAAATCCACATGGCAGCTCCCTACTCATCTGGGGGGTCTATCGCTTCCTAATTTCAAGATTTACTGCTGGGCACTGTGGGCAGCAATGCTGGTCACAGTGTATTGGTGGTTTGAGGCTAAACGCTCTAATGCTGTGGTGTGTGTGGAGGCGGCTTGGCTGGGTTCCTTACAGGCACTGCATAACCTAGCTTATAGGGGGGTGAGGGCCTATGAGGGCCTTCCGGAGCCGATCAGGGTGATGCTTAGGGTGTGGGCGGTGGCACGGCGTAGATTCCTTTCGGGAGGGGTGCTGGTCTCCGGCCCAACCTTTATGGGGGAATCCTAATCTACCTCACTTTCGGTCCGTACCCGACCCACAGGTCTGGGCAAGATGCGGTATAAAGACTTTGAAAGATTTTATGCCATTGGGCACCCTGCTGCCATTCTTGCAAATGATCCAAACCTATAAGCTGCCTGGCTGGATGTTTTTCTGGTATGCTCAGCTCCGCCACGCCGCTCGGGCCCAGTTTCCCACTCCTTTGGAACTTGGGTCGGACCGGGTCGAGGATCTTGTGTCTGGTGGTGACCTGCTAAAACCTCTCTCTACCCTCTATAGTGTGTTACTCCCCATCGATTCTTTCAAACTGAACAGGCTATGGGACTCTTGGAAGTCGGATATACCGGCTTTACACACATTCGGACACATTTTTGGGACAATTGTCATTTTCACAGCAAAAAATGCATTTAAATTGCATTGTTTACTGTGGAAATGACAGTTGCAGTTTGGGAGTTAACCACAGGGGGCGCTGTGAATTTGAGTGTACCCTGTGTGTGTGTTTACAACTGTAGGGGGTGTGGCTGTAGGTGTGACGTCATCGATCGCGTCCCCCTATTACAGGGATGGCGCTATCGATGCTGCGGCCACAGTGAAGCTGTTCTTCAGCTCCAGGGACGGATCGCCGCACTGCAGCAGCGATCGGGTCTGCGAATCCCGCGGTCCCGTTCCTGGAGCTTCGGACCGGGTCACGGGAGCGCGCCGCGGGCGCGCGCCCGTGACCCACGGCTGGGTACTAAAATCAACGTATATATACCTTGATGTGCCCAGCCATGCCATTCTGCCGACGTATATGTGCAGTAGGCGGTCCTTAAGTGGTTAAAGGCACATTTTTATGTTATTTTTTTCAAATTACAATTTTTTTTATTTTATTTATTGCATTTGAGTCTAAATATGAGATCTGAGGTCTTTTTGACCCAAGATCTCATATTTAAGAGGACCTGTCATGCTTTTTTCTATTACAAGGGATGTTTACATTCTTTGTAATAGGAATAAAAGTGACCCATTTAAAAAAAAAAAACTATGTAAAAAGAAATAAAATCAAGTAAAATAAATAAGAAAACAAAAAAATAATTTTTAAAACTGCCCCGTACGGCAGAAGCGAACGCATTAGTGAGTAGCGCCCACATATGAAAACGGTGTTCAAACCGCACAAGTGAGGTATCGCTGCAATTGTTAGAGCGAGGGCAATAATTCTAGCCCTAGACCTTTTATTAAGAGTTATGTGGACTATCAAGAGGGTCAAAAATGTGGCCAGTAAATGTCAATGGTTAGTTGATAAACGATTTAATTTTTTTAGGGATCAATTCATCTTTTGAGGTCTTTTGAGTGTCACTAGACCTGAAGGTCATATGATTTGCAGAAGTACAGTGTTACCCAGGGTTAGATGTTCCACTGCCAGCAAGAGCCTTGAATTGTCTCTCTTTATCAGCTGACATTGTACTGTATATCAGTGTGCTTTGTTCACTTTCCCTGATAAGCTGTCTGTATTATTCTGCGATCTGGCCTGCCTTATTGCATTACAGCTGTACACTGTTAATACATCTCTCAGGAGAGAGCATGATTTTTACCTCTGACACTTCTCTGCTGTGATGAAGAAGGGAAGAGAATTTGATATACAGTACTCTGTATAGCCATGACGTGAGGGGAATCGAGAGCTCTGCCCGCGATTTTGCAGAATATTACAAGGTCTGAGAGACCACAGCACTAGCCTAATGTTTATAGAAAAAAAACTGAGAGCAGGAGAAATAAATATATATAGGGCCACCCTCAAAAACCACACTGTGCAAATACGCATATATATTTGTATATTCTAAAAAAAAATATTTGTATATGTTATATTAGTGTGCGTGTGTAATATATATATATATATATATATATATATATATATATATATATATATATATATATATATATATATTTAAAATAAACCAGCTTTAAATTGTGGGGAGGGTAAGTTTTATTGGGTCTGACAATAGCAGAGGAATTTATTCTTCTTCCTCCTTAGATTTTGGCCTTCCTCTTTTCTTCCCATGCTCACACTACAGGGTTGATTTACTAAAGACAAATAGACTGTGCACATTGCAACATGCAGCTGCACTCCGCAAGTGAAATTTCTCCAGAGCTTAGTAAATGAGGGGGAGCTCTGCTGACCTCCAATCATGTGCAAGCAAAAATGCTGTTTTTTTTGTTTGTTTTTTCATGCACGTGATTGAGTCTTCCTAGCAAAGTGAAGCTTTACCTTATTTACTAAGCTCTGAGGCAACTCCATTTGCAGAGTTCTATCACTACTAAATGGAGAAGCAGGGATGGAGATTTTTAATACGAAGACCAGTCTGGTGCATTCATGGTACCTTATTAAATTGCCTATTTGTATTGAACGCAGTGGCCACTTCTTACTCAGTTTCATTGAGAAGCAGAGAATGTTTCATTCCTCAGCACAGCTAGAAAAAATGGCGGAAAGCCAAAATAATAATATATTATTATTATTACGCGACAACAGTTTGTCACGTAATAGTTGGTGCAGTGCAATATCAAGGGAAATAGTACAATTACAATACAATAAAGCTAAAATAACCCTAAAATAACCCTACTCATAACAGCTTACAATCTAAAAGGGTGGGGCAAGTGGTACAAAAGGTAAAAACTGTGAGGAATGAGCTGATGGAAGAATTACAATTCAGTTGTTAGGTGGAGGGATAAGCTTCCCTGAGATGAGTTTTCAAGTTTTATCTAAAGGTGACCAAAGTAGGTGACAGCTACAGTGGGGATCGAAAGTTTGGGCACCCCAGGTAAAAATTTGTATTAATGTGCATAACGAAGCCAAGGAAAGATGGAAAAATCTCCAAAAGGCATCAAATTACAGATTAGACATTCTTCTAATATGTCAAAAAAAGTTAGATTATATTTCCATCATTTACACTTTCAAAATTACAGAAAACCAAAAAATGGCATCTGCAAAAGTTTGGGCACCCTGCAGCATTTATAGCATGCACTGCCCCCGTTGCAAAGCTGAGACCTGCCAGTGTCATGGATTGTTCTCAATCATCATCTGGGAAGACCAGGTGATGTCAATCTCAAAGGTTTTAAATGCCCAGACTCATCTGACCTTGCCCCAACAATCAGCACCATGTGTTCTTCTAAGCAGTTGTCTAGAAAACTGAAACTGAAAATAGTTGGAGAAGGCTATAAGAAGATAGCAAAGCATTTTCAGATGTCAATATCTTCTGTTCAGAATGTAATTAAGAAATGACAGTCATCAGGAACAGTGGAAGTTAAAGCAAGATCTGGAAGACCAAGAAAAATATCAGACAGAACAGCTCTCAGGATTGTGAGAAAAGCAATTCAAAACCCACGTTTGACTGCACGATCCCTCCAGAAAGATCTGGCAGACACTGGAGTTGTGGTACACTATTTCACTATAAAGAGATACTTGTACAAATATGGTCTTTATGAAAGAGTCATCAGAAGAAAACCTCTTCTATGTCCCCACCACAAAAATCTGCGTTTGAACTTTGCAAATGGACATATAGACAAGCCTGATGCATTTTGGAAACAAGTTCTGTGGACCGATGAGGTTAAAATAAAACTTTTTGTCTGGAATGAGCAGAGGTACATTTGGAGAAGAAAGGGCACAGAATTTAATGAAAAGAACCTCTGTCCAACTGTTAAGCATGGGGGTGGATCAATCATGCTTTGGAGTTGTATTGCAGCCAGTGGCACAGGGAACATTTCACGAGTAGAAGGAAAAATGGATTCAATAAAATTTCAGCAAATTTTGGATGGTAACTTGATGTCATCTGTGAAAAAGCTGAAGTTAAAGAGAGGATGGCTTCTACAAAAGTATAATGATCCTTAACACACCTCAAAATCCATGGGGGGTTACATCAAGAGGCATAAACTGAAGGTTTTGCCATGGCCTTCACAATCTCCTGACCTCAACATAATTGAAAATCTATGGATAGACCTTAAAAGAACAGTGCGTGACAGACAGCCCAGAAATCTCAAAGAATTGGAAGACTTTTGTAAGGAAGAATGGGCAAAGATACCTCAAACAAGAATTGAAAGACTCTTGGCTGGCTACAAAAAGCGTTTACAACTGTGATACTTGCCAAAGGGGGCAAGATATTAACTCTGCAGGGTGTCCAAACTTTTGCAGATGCCATTTTTTTGTTTTCTGTAATTTTGAAAGTGTTAATGATGGAAATAAAATCAAACTTTTTTTTACATATTATAAGAATGTCTAATCTGTAATTTGATGCCTTTTGGAGATTTTTCCATCTTTCCTTGGCTTCGTTATGCACATTAATTCAAATTTTTACCTGGGGTGTCCAAACTTTCGATCCCAACTGTAGATAGATTGAGGTATAGAGTTCCAAAGGAGGGTAGAGGCTTTGGAAATGTTCTAGAGATGATAATGGGAGAAAGAAACTATAGATCCAGGGGGCAGGAGTGGAGAGGATGGTTTGGGTGATATTTTGAGACAAGACAGGTCATGTAGCTCAGGGCAGAGTTGTTAGTATTTTGAATTTAATTTGCTGGCCAATGGGAAGCCAGTGAAGCAATTGGCAGAGACTGGTGGCAAACTGTGAGCGGTTGGTAGGGCAGGTGGGTTTGGCATCAACTATCATGATAGATTGACTCAAACTTTGATGGAGCACCATTGAGTAGAGGGCTATAGTGATAGAAGTGGCTCCATAGAACTGCACTTTTACAAAAAAAATCAGTCACTAAGAAGTGTTGACAGTATTCAAAAGAAAATTATTAATATATATATATATATTTTTAATTACCGTATTTTTCGCTCCATAAGACGCACCTGACCATAAGACGCACTTTGGTTTTAGAGGAGGAAAACAAGAAAAAAAAGAATTCTGTACCAAAATATTTACCAGTGCCCATGAAATGCAGCCTGACTTGTGCCCAATAAATGCAGCCTGATTTGTGCCCATTAAATGCAGCCTGACTTGTGCCCATTAAATGCAGCCTGACTTGTGCCCATTAAATGCAGCCTGACTTGTGCCCATTAAATGCAGCCTGACTTGTGCCCATTAAATGCAGCCTGACTTGTGCCCATTAAATGCAGCCTGACTTGTGCCCATTAAATGCAGCCTGACTTGTGCCCATTAAATGCAGCCTGACTTGCATCCTTACCTGTGTCCATAAAAAGCAGCCTGTTCTGTGTTCATTAAATGCAGCATGTTCTGTGCCTGGCGACTGGCAAGGACGTCATCACAGTCGCCTGTCCATCTGTCACTCAAAAGACAGAGCAGCCCGAGCGGCAGTACTCCATTCGGCCACTGGGGCTGCTCAGTTTTCTTTTTACTGTGAGTGACATAAGATCGCCCAGCGCTCGAGGGAGACGGCCGCCCTGTGTAGGGAGATGGTGGCGGCAGCAGCGGCGACAACGGGCGGGGGTTTTGTTAGTATTCACTCTATAAGACGCACAGGTATTTCTCCTCATATTTTAGGAGGAAAAAAGTGCGTCTTATAGAGCGAAAAATACGGTATTCATTCTTTATTTATTTTATCCATATACAAAGTTTCAATTGTTCATTTGAAGCAATAAAAAAACTGTTCCTTATAAATATATCATATTTTAAACACTTATATTCAATATCCTTATAAATATAACATATTTTAAACACTGACATTCAATATAATATAATATGGTGACACTTAGTTTATTATGCTGAGAGGTAGATAGTCTTCTTTAGGGTTGTCCCGATACCGATACCAGTATCGGTATCGGGACCGATTCTGAGTATTTGCGGGAGTACTTGTACTCCCGCAAATACCCCCGATACCCAAATAGAATACTACCCCGAATCCCCCCCCCCCCGCCGCCGTCGCCCCCGCCGACCCTGCCGCCGTATATACAAAGCCGCCGCCGCGAACATTACACGCAGCTTTCGTTTTTCAATAGCTGTTTTCCCTATCGTGCGCCCTGTGTAAAGGACACTCCCCCTTGCTAGCGATTGGACGGATCTGTCCAATCCCGAACCAGAGGGAGTGTCCTTTACACAGGGCGCGTGATAGGGAAAACAGCTATTGAAAAACGAAAGGTGGTGTAATGTTTTCGGCGGCAGCTTTGTATATACGGCGGCATCATAAGGTAGGGGGACATCATGGCTGTTTGTGAGGGACATGACAGCAATATGTGGGGGGACATGGCAGCAATATGTGGGGGCACATGGCAGCAATATGTGGGGGCACATGGCAGCAATATGTGGGGGCACATGGCAGCAATATGTGGGGCACATGGCAGCAATATGTGGGGGCACATGACAGCAATATGTGGGGGCACATGTCAGCAATATGTGGGGGCACATGGCAGCAATATGTGGGGGCACATGGCAGCAATATGTGGGGGCACATGGCAGCAATATGTGGGGGCACATGGCAGCAATATGTGGGGGACATGGCAATATGTGGGGGACATGGCTGCAATATGTGGGGGACATGGCTGCAATATGTGGGGGACATTGCTGCAATATGTGGGGGACATGGCTGCATATGGGGACACGTTTGAAAAAAGTATCGGTATTCGATATCGGCGACTACTTGAAAAAAAGTATCGGTACTTGTACTCGGTCCTAAAAAAGTGGGATCGGGACAACCCTAGTCTTCTTGATTAAGGGGACCCCCGGGCTGTTGATTCTACCTGGATTTCGAATGTATCCCTCAAGGTGTCAAGCACCCCCTCCCAGTAGCGGACCAACTTTGGACAATGCCACACCATGTGCACTAGGTCTCCGTGCCCCCGACATCTAGGACACTTGTCATCTGGTCTCTTCCCGAATTTAAATAGGTGCTTAGGCGTGTAGTAAGCTTTATTTATCAACATCAAATGGGAGATTTTCTGAGGAGGTGAAACTGAAACCTTTGATCCCATCTCTAGTATTCTCTTCCACTGTTCTTGTGTTATTTCCCCTATATCTACCTCCCAGCTTTCTTTTACTTTAAGAAGGTGTGTCCCTGTGTTAATCTTTTTAGTTATCTGTGTGTATATTTCACAAATGAGTCCCTTGATTGGGCCCCCTTTAACCAAATTTTGAAATAGGGGCATTTTGTTCCACACTAACTTTTGTGTCCTGAACTGGGCCTCAAGAGCGTGACCTACCTGGAGATAGGTAAAGAATGAATGTTGTGGGATATTAAATTCCTCCCTCAACTCCTGAAATTTTCTATATGTAAGGGGTATACTCAGTAAATCCGGTATAGCCCATTCATTTCTTGACCTTTTCCCATATTTTAATTATCATTTTAGTTGTTGGAGTCCTATATCTAAAGGAGTCTGCTTCTAATGCTTCGATAACCAAGTTGTGTGGAGCTCCGCTCAGCATTATTCTCCCGCTGGGGGTATCCCCTTCCAGGGTATTGCATCCCATTAGTTGTTGTGTCGATAGATAGTAGCTCTCAGGATGAGGAACTGCCAGTCCCCCCTCCAGTACTGGGAGCTGCAATGTGCGTAGTCGAATTATTAATATTTAAATATAATAATAATAATAATAATAATTATTATTATTATTATTATTATTATTATTACTTTTTTAATTTAAATGTTTTATTTAAAGTGAAATTAACTTTTTTTTTGTAATACATGTTTAGGTGTCTAAAATTAAGTTTAATGAGAAACGACAGAATGCAAAGGTTAATGTGTTGTGAATTTTTGCAGTGCATACTTGTACATTATGACGTAATCCTGTAGGGGTGCCTGATTTAATTTTTGTTTCAGCGGCGGTTTACTACCACTTTAGAATTTAAGGCATTAATTAAAATATGTACAATTGTAATTATATTTTCCGATGCCCATGTTTGCATCAATAGCAATACAAAAGTGGGGTATGCCTGTATATAACATGGCCTATTTATCAACATTACAAAAAAAAACAGGTACCTTGTGATCTCTACAATCATCTGTGTTAGTGTTTTAATGTAAATCTTTGTCCCTGTGCAGAACTTTGGATCTTAAAACCAGCCTGTACACTGTGCATCTTCTCCCTAAATAGACATTAACCACTTAAGACCCGGACCAATACGCTGGCAAATGACCCAAGGGGTTTTTGCGATTCGGCACTGCGTCGCTTTAACAGACAATTGCGCGGTCGTGCGACGTGGCTCCCAAACAAAATTCGCGTCCTTTTTTTCCCACAAATAGAGCTTTCTTTTGGTGGTATTTGATCGCCTCTGCGATTTTTATTTTTTGCGCTATATACAAAAATAGAGCGACATTTTTGAAAAAAAATCAATATTTTTTACTTTTTGTTATAATAAAAAACCAATAAACTAAATTTTAGTCAAACATTTAGGCCAAAATTTATTTAGCCACATGTCTTTAGTAAAAAAAAAATTGCATTAAAAAAAATTAGCTACCTAGCGGGAACAGCGACACTAATACAGCGATCAGAAAAATGATCGCTTAGTGATGCTGGCAATAGGGAGTGAAAGGGTTAACTAGGGCAGTGATCAAGGGGTTAAAACTTTATTGGGGGGGGGTGGGGGGGGCAACCCTGACACTAACACTGACTGACTGTCACACTGTCTGTCACACTGACACTAAATACAGTAATCATACATGTATGATTACTGCATTCAGTGACACTGTGACAGGGGGGAGGGGGGGGGCGATCGCGGGGGTTAAATGTGTTTGTGTCTGTGTGTAAGTGTGCTGTTGGTGCAGACTTACTTGTAGTGTTGTGATCTCTCCTCAGCGGCGCTTGAAACAAACGCCGAGGGAGAGATCACGTCGCTTCCTCCTTCCTGTGTTTACACAGGAGGAGGAAGTGACAGGGCGGGCGGGCGCGCGCATTGGCTGGGAGCGATCCGGAGGGGGCGGGTGAAAACGGATAGCCGCCCCCACTTGTCGGATCGCTCCTGCAGCCGCGCGGACCGCCGCATGTACGGGGGGGGTCCGATCGGACCCCCGATCCCCCCCAAGGCACCAACGTATATATACGTTGATGTGCCTGTCGGTGCCATTCTGCCGACGTAAATGTACATGCGGCGGTCCTTAAGTGGTTAAAGCATATGTAAACCCAAAAACAAAAATGTTAAATATTGCAGCTTACCAGTCCTTGGGCATGGTGGCCTCACAGCTTTTCTTTTTTTCTTTCTGGTTTTCACATGTTTTTCTAACATAACCACAAGAAGGGTGACAATGCTTACTTATTAGGCCTCGTACACAACCGTTTTCCTCGACAAAATCCATAAAGAAACTTAGTGGCAGAGCTTTTTTGATGAGGGAAACGGTCGTGTGTATGTTTTTCGTCAAGAACAGGACTCTCTTTTTTCTCCTCGGGGTTCTCAATTTCCTCGCCATGTTTCTCGCCGGGCTGGTTTACGATGAGAAACACGTTCGTGTGTATGCTCAGAAACCTGTGCATGCTCAGAACAAAGTATGAGATGGGAACGCACCTTCGGTAAAAGTAGCGTTCGTAATGGAGATAGCACATTCGTCACGCTGTAACAGACTGAAAAGTGTGAATCGTCTCTCAACAAACTTTTACTTAATACGCAGTAACATGAGATTAGTAAAAGCAGCCCCAAGGGTGGCGCTAGTGGAATCAAACTTCCCCTTTTAGTGCCATTGTAGGTGTTGTATGTCACCGCATTTGAGAACAACAAAATGTTGTCTTGACTGTGTGTACGGAAAGACAGCTTGACAAGATTCTCAACAAGCCTAACAAGGAACTCGTCGAGGAAAACGATGTTTCTTTTACGACGAATTTCTCGGTCGTGTGTACGAGGCCTGATACTATGGAAGAACAGTGTCTATAGAAGAGCAGTGTTATCACCCTAGGACAGGAAGTGTGTTAGGACTACAGGACACTTCTGTTGTCATCTCCATAACATAGGTTGCCAGTAAAAAATATGGCTGTAATGCTAATCTCTATACTGCGCATGCACAGTTCCTGGCTGGAGCCTGCCGGGACCATCCGAGTGCCTGCTACAGTATGTTCAGGCGGGTTTGACAGAGGTGGGGCCATGGTGCAAGAAAGCTGAGCGGCCAGAGGTCAGTGGGACAGGAGCTCTTTGGACTGGACTGAACGGACTACCTGGCATAGAGAGAGACTGTTACTGTGACTCAGGAGGGGACATAACGTGTCAGTGAGGTGTCATCATCATCTGTGCTGGTGCACACTGCTGTCGGTGTCACTGTGAGAGTCAATGTTATGTGTGTGTGCCTGTCCATTCTAATTTCTTGCCCTCCTGAGTCCTATCCTTGAGCCACTTACTATATTGAAAATAAAATACACATTGATAATTGCATATTGTTCTTGTTTATAGCCTTAAAACTCAAATTTGCACTTAAAACTGTATTTTATTTAACTTTTGGAAATGCCAGTAAAAACTTGACTGTGCCAGTAAATTGTGGGTGTTGTGTCAGTAAATTTCAATCTGGTAGGTTGGCAACACTGATATACATACACTTTAAGCATGTGGCCTGCTGGTGTTAAATCCTGACTTTATCACCCAGCTGTCAAATAAAAGAACCTTATTGGGCAGAGAGTACAGATACAGTAATTACAAGCTTAGCAAAGGGAGTGAGCAATTATAAAGCAATTACAGTAAGATAGTACTGCTGCCTACTTGGTTAGAGCTGGAGTTAATTACATCACAAAGAATAAAGCTGACAGTCAACCTACGTAAATGCCTAAGCAAATATAAAAACCTTTATAAAACTACAAGCTATGTTTTTCATAATTCAGGGCTTTAATACATGTATACAAAAATGTATAAACTAAACATGGGGCAATTAAAAAAAAATCCTGTCTTGTGGTTCCAAACAACTGTAGAAATCAAATAAATTATCCAGTGTAGTAAAACATGTTAGTCATACAAAATCTAGAGTCCCATAACATTATGTGGAGTATCTTCCATGCAGTCTGGATGGGGGTAGTAAACTACAAAAAGGATCACAAATCAATACAGTTACCTAAAAATGTTTAACCACTTGACTCCCTGGAAGATTTACCCCCCTTCATGACCAGGTTTTTTTTGCGATGCGGCACTGCGTTACTTTAATTAACAATTTGCACAGTCTTGCCACACTGTACCAAAAAAAAAAATGTCCTTTTTTTCCACACAAAGAGTTTAATTTTGGCGGTATTTGATCACCTCTGCATTTTTTTACCGTCAATTTTGAAAAAACAAAACGTTTTTTTTTTACATTTTTAAAATTACAGCAAGAGCTCTGCAAGTCTACAGCCACAGTGACCCCTGTAGTGGCATGACTACTGCACAACATAAGTGGACCAGAACTTGCAGCAGACTTGCAGAATGGTTGCAAAGAATGTTGATCTGAAGTCATGCAATGCGGACTTGCTGCAATTGTGCAACAAACTTCCAGTGGCTGTATGGGGTCAGGTCACAAGCTATGTTCACCAGCAGCCAAGAAAATTGGGGCAGGGACAGGATCAAGTTCAAAGTCAATGAACAGGCAGGAGTCAGCAATGTGCTGGCAGCAGGGTAGCAAGTCAGAAGGCTGAATTAGAAGTCCAAGCTGTGGTCGCTAACAAGGTGAACATCCAAGATACCAGGCAGGGGTGATACAAGAGAAGCGTCAAGGAACTTGGGATACAGGAACTAGAGCTGAATACAACCCAGCACTGAGGCTAGACAGACCTCGAATTTAAATAGGCCACTAGATGCACCAATGCACTAATGTATGCACCACAGCCCATGCATGCTTAGACACTGCCCATGCACATAAAAATTAGCATGAAAATTAGCACTTGCCACACAGGAGTTAGAACTGCACGAGAATTTGCACTTACTACACAAGATCCCTGACAAAGGACATAGCGTCTGAGACACAGGGTTGGCCTTGAAGTAGCACAGGAACCTTTTCTGAAGTCGGAGCGACTTCAGTAGTGTACATTAAGACGGCTCTCATTCACTTCAATTGAATTTCTCATGTCGCACGACTTGGGGCGACACAAGTCAGATGCCAAGTCGTGGTAGTGATAGTGTGTTGTGGGTGTAGGGATGAGAATAACGGTGCACCCGCTCCTAATCCTAATTGTGATAATACTTGGTAGTCACAAATTGGTGATGGGCCGTAAAACGACAGCGGCAGGTCGGCAAGTAGTTAACATCATAATCTGGGGCACAAATACTGGGCCCATATATAGAGAAAACTCACAAGCTTAATGTTTAAAACATCATCAAACTGATATACTGGAAGTTAAAAAGTAATAAACATATCATATATGACAGTAGAGGGGTAAATATTTAAACATACACAGTGACTTGGTGGAATTTAACTTGTAACACTCTGCTGTCCTTACCATGTATAAACTGCATAAGCCTCAATTAAGCCTATCAAATGGGAAATAGAAGACAGAACGAATTTGGGTATAGGAAGCTATCTGACATCAGGCTAGCATAAATAGTATTGTAGGTTCATCAACCTATAAGGGGAAAAGGAGAACTGTATAGAGCCCAATCTATAGTCCTTACCGAACATCCTAATGTGAGGCAAAAGAATCCCCGTCTTGTTGGAACAGGTGCCATGCATGAAAATGGCATAAGGGTAAATTGGTTAGATATTCCTATGATTGGGTTATACGTAACGGGCTACTTAATTAAAAATGTATAGGATAACCATGTGATAAATGAATATTAATTAGGGTACAAGAAATGTGTATAAGATCCCATCAGCTAATACTAATATAATATAATGTATAGTAAAGTGAAGGATTAATGGCCAAAGGAGCCCGAAAAGGCTAAAATTGGTCTAAGCCAACTGATATAGGATCCAACCACCCCCTAACTAAGGACAGGGGGGGGGGCTCAATAGTCCCCAATCAGGGATTAGATATAAAACAGTTCAAGTCAATGTCTACATTCAACCCATGGGGTACCAAAGAACCCATTCTGTAAATCCAGCTGGTTTCATTTTGTGAGATGGCAATCATCTTGTTATCTCCCCTCCAGTTGTCCTTAACTGTATCTATTCCATAATAGATCGTGGTAGTGTGAACCGGCACTTACACGCAAGCATAAAACTAAATAGGTAAATTCTACAGCAATCCATATAAGAACAGAAGCACACATCTCTCCCACAGAGAGCGCTTCCTGTGGGAGACATCCACAGAGTGGAATTGGATATGTTCAACAGGTCAATGTAAATTTCAGTGGGGGGGAGAAGGTAAAAATATATAAGGTAAACCTTATAAAAATACAGGACATTGTGCTTGGACTACAAAAAAGCTGCTAGCTTTTCAAGTTCCTAATATCAAAACTCACAGATGTAATGTATTAGAAAGATAAAAAGTACAGCGCTACAAAACTCAATGAATTGTACAATATATATATATATACAGTATATATATATATATATATATATATATATATATATATATATATATATATAAAGTATGTGCAAATGAAAAAATCACTACAACATCCATATACCAGTGATAAGAGAGTCCACTGACAGAACATTACAGTGTATAACATAAAGTCCCTAGGAAATGTAAAAAAATAACAAATGATCGCATAAAGTGTATTTGCATAAAGTACATAAAGGCCTTAAAGAAATGGGAAATAGCAAGTGATCTTCACAGTTTCTAGTAGACAACGCCCAATTGTTTAAAAAGTCATCCATGAAGGCAATGAAACCCTCCAGATATCACACAATGCAGCTCCTTACCAGGATTCAATTGACCCCTGTAAATATAGATAGCCAAATTGTGTTTAAAGGGTTAAGGTCTCCCATCAACCTGCGTGTCTCCTCTGCTAAGCCAGTAAAGCTCCGTACACACGATCGGAATTTCCCATAGAAAAAGTCAGACAGACTTTTTCCATCAGAAATTCCGGCTGTGTGTATGCCGCATCGGAGTAATTCCATTGGAAATTCTGATGAATTCCATCGGAGTTTAGATAGAGAACATGTTCTCTTTTACTCTGATGGAATTCCATCTGAATTCCGATGTAATTTTGGTCATAAAGGCTTTACGCCGGCGTATCAAAAGATACGCCGTCGTAAGTACAAAGCATGTTCAAAGAATTGCTGTCTAGACCTGGCCTCGGCATAAGCCATGTGCCAAAGGTTCTGGAAACCAAGTTACGGTTGGACTGGATATCTGAAGAGATCTAAACTAAAGAGATGATATTCTTCCTAAAAATTCTCACAGGGAGGCCAAGTAGAAGATGGTGTCTCAAGATTATAAAAGTAATTATTTGCCCCAAGGCTCAGTTATTTTTTTTGCTTACAGAGGAACAGAAGCCATATTGGTGATCAAGGAAACTGTGGGGGTTATTTACTAAAGCTGCATGGTGCAAAATCTGGTACAGCTCTGCATATATACTAATCAGCATCCAGGTTTTATTGCAGAAGTTTAATTGAACAAGCTGAAGTTAGAAGTTGATTGACTACCATGCACAGTTGCACCAGATTCTGAGTGTTCTAGTTTTAGTAAATCTCCCCCACTGTGACTGCCCTCAAAGTTTCAAAGATTTATTTGGTTGTTCTCTGTCTATAAGCTTCTATTTAGGCTAGGTTTGCACCTATGCATATGCTTTTCTTGCATTTTTGGTGCTTTTTTCAGCATGTTTTTGGGCTTTTTTAAAGTATGTTTTTTGATTTTATTTTCATGTTTCATCATTATTATTTTTTTGCAGGAGGCTTTTAAACACAAAACCCTACTAACAACCCACAAAAATGCATGTACATGCAATTATGCACATGCATTTTTTGCATGTTTTGACACATTTCCATTAAAGTCTATGCACCTTTCCTGCATGAAAAAAGTCCCTGCACCTCTTTGCAAAAAACATATACCTTGTGCCTTCCTGCGCTTCTTGAAATGTGCTGAAAAACACACAGTTGTGAAGCTAGCCTTAGAGGTTGTTCTGAAGGGTCCTGCTGCTATTTATGTCCTATTTTAGCATTTTTGTCCTACAGTGCTATTAGGTATTCTGCACCACCATTTTTACCCCAGGTTCAAATATTTCTAAAATATTATGCACAACCAGAACAGAGACTGCAACATTTTTAAGACAAATTCTCTACTGAGGATTTTACAGGAACAGAGTAAAGTTGTTTTAAAGCTTCAAGTTTTTTTTATCTTAATGCATTTTCTGGGGGGATAGGGGGCTTTATGCCAGTGTTGTGGGCTGGGGAAGAGGAGAAGACTTTGACTAGAGAGGACATATGTGTGAAGGGGCCTGTTTTGACCTTCCAGACCTGCTGCCTGGGGAGGAGATAAGTCCAGTTCGTACCTCCCAGACCTGCTGCCTGGGGAAAAAAGCTGAAGCTGAAGAAGGGTTCTTAAAAGTCTGTGTGTTGGTCACCATTGGTGTGTGTTTAGTTGCAGATACAGCGTACATCATCAGTAGGACGGCTAGGAGTTGCCTGTAAAAAACAGCATCTCTGTAGAAGATCATTGCTACTTACAGTATACATATATAAGTAATAATTGGACGGAGCAGCCCTAAAAATTGTCAATAGACTAATTGTTTATCACAACAACCTTTTTTATTTTTAGTGCGGCTCTGTCCAATTATTCATTTTGAACATGTGTGTATCTCACTTTCGAGCTGCTGCTTGTTTGTGTAAAGGCTGGCTGGAGGCTAGCCTGTGTTTGTGGGAGGAGTCTGCTGATTACTTAATCCTCCTCCCCGGTCAGGTCCTGTGTTGGCGTCATTTCAGGGTTCTCACCCACCCGTTTCCCCCAGCTTTCATACATACTTTTACTTTTTGTACATTTTCTTATTCTTACATTTAGGGTATGCCCTCTTTTCAGGCATACTGACCAGCTAGGCCAAGGCCTTTTTTTTTTAGTAAACACACTCTCCATTTGAACTTAATAAATTCAGCTTGTTTGGTTGTTTCTGTAGAAAAATCTGGAAAAACAGTCACAGTGGTGTTTAGAAAAGCCCATAATCTTTGCAGATCGCAGATCCAGCTTATGGTCCCGAAACGTAGATAGTTTAGCAATAGAAGTTTTGGGAGGTGCCCCTGGAGGCTGAGGTCATACTGTTAGACCCTGGACTCCTTTTGCCATAAGTGGTAATCAAGAGAAATTGCGAGAGGCCCACAGGTTCAGACCCCTCCTGTCTTTCCGGGAGACCAATAAGTTTATTCTATTTTTAGGACCAATCTGTTTCTGCTGCAAATTCTGAAAGGTGATGATGATCAGAGATATTTTGTAAAGTATTTAACTGATCTTGCACAGTACTAATCCCATTTTCAATCTCTGTGACTTTAACTCTCATGCCCCATACACACGACTGGGTTTTCTGACAGGAAAACTGCGAGAAAAGCTTTTGGCCAGGAATAACGGCCATGTGTATGCTCCCTCGCAATCTTTTCGACTGGAAAACTGCCAAACCCTCCGAACAACAAAAAGAACCAGCTCTCTTTTTTCCCCGCCCTGAGGCGATTCAGTTTGCATTTGTAGCGCTATACAAGTTATTCACTCACTCACTCGTCGTGATTCCCGACGGACTTTTTCCCGTCAGAAAACCCGGCAGAAACTGGACATTTTTATGGGGAAAAACTCATATGGAGCATAAACACGGTCGGGATTCCTGAAGAAAAGCTCTCATCTGACTTTTCCAGACGGGAAAACAGATCATCTGGCAGGAGAAAAGTAGAGAGCAGGTTCTCGGTTTTCCCCTTGGGATTTCAGACGGACCTTTTCCCGTCGGAAATCCCGGTCGTATGTACTAGGCATCAGTGTCTGTAAGTCTTGTCAAATCAAATAAATATCTTTACTTATCTTTGTGGTCAAAGTATTTTTTCAATTAGAAATAGCTTTTACCATGTCATATATATATATATATATATATATATATATATATATAGTATATACACACATTATCCACATATTTACATGAGTGCCACCATAAACCCACGTACAGTCACTTAACCACTTAAGAACCAAGCCTCTTTTTCAGACTCTGTGTTTACAAGTTAAAATATTTTTTTTTTTGCTAGAAAATAACCTTTTTCCCTTCCTAGAATAATTCTTATGTTGCAGTAAAGATGTCAGATGATCTCATCTGAATGACATTTGTGTTCATTGAACAGTCACAAAATGTAAATGTAAGTGAACACAAGCTCATTTAAATCTTTAGGAATTGCATACCTGTGAAAAAGTTACCCTTATGCTAATTGGAGCCCTCATCAACCCAACTTAATGTTATCAAGATGTTGCCCTAGCAATTTCTGCATATTGTTTTTTTTTCCTCTGCATGCGTAAATGTAGCATTAAAAGGGGAACAAATATTTCCTAAAGTAAAACACATACATTTACATTAAAAAAAATAGAAAATTCCCCCAGGGGAGGGGCTTTTTAGGCAACAGTAGTAAGCGTAGACGTAGTAGTGCGAGAAACAAAAATATATTTTATAATTATTTAATCGTATAAAATAAATCATACAATATAACACTTTCCAAATACAAAATTACAAAATCGAGACTGATCCACATGAAAAAACTCTACAAGGCCCTACGCGTGGAGCAATGACGCGACAGTGACGCGATCGCGCTGTCAGAGCTCCGCCCGCCGTACACACGTCCTTTCCTCGATCACGCCCCCTTTTCTTATATAAACACCGCCGTCTCCCGGGAATGTTTGACCTGGCTGATGGCGATGGTACCATGCAATAGGCTCACAATAAGGTATGCTGATGGCTTGTTCTTTTATCATCAGCCTTTTCTTCTACTCCTTCCTTCAGATTCAATCCAAGCTTAATGTTATTTTTGAATTTTTCTAGTTTTTCTCTGCTGTGCTCTATACTGACTCCCTCTGGCCATCCTTGAGTATTACTTCCCTTGGATAGGTATATATCTTACATTTTATTACTTTAACAAAAATTGATATATTCCCTTTTTATTTTGCATACAGTTTTGTGTAATTTGTCCTTTATTCTAGGGACTATACATTTTCTCTAGTCCGGCAGTTTTGGCCCAGGGTTTGCTTTCTTTTGGATGTGAGGTGCCTATCCCCCAATTTCCTGTATACCATCTTACTCAGGAATATTTTCTGCCATGGACGTTTTGGCCTGTGTTTTTACCGAGGTGTCATCCCATGACTGGTATGATTCTGTTTTTTTGCACTTTTTATGCTTGCTGTTTTAAAATTTGATGTAATTGTAAAAACTATTTGATAATACGGTTATGTAAACCCGATGTAATATATCTTGTTTCCACACAGACTCCGGCCCCCGAAGAAGGAAAACACCCGAAACGCGTAGGGCCTTGTAGAGTTTTTTCATGTGGATCAGTCTCGATTTTGTAATTTTGTATTTGGAAAGTGTTATATTGTATGATTTATTTTATACGATTAAATAATTATAAAATATATTTTTGTTTCTCGCACTACTACGTCTACGCTTACTACTGTTGCCTAAAAAGCCCCTCCCCTGGGGGAATTTTCTATTTTTCTGATTGATCTGGGGTGTTGGCAACTCTCGTAAAGTCACTTTCTTATGATGTTACATTTATTTCATACATTTACATTGAACTTTACCATTACGCTATATTAAATAAAAGTCACAGTAATGTGATATCATTGTAGACATTGTTGATTATATTCATTTATTACGAGGGTGTAAAAATGATGTACACGCTGGCCCAGATTCACGTATATCTGCGCATTATTGGACCGGCGTAGCGCACCGCCATTACGTTAGACTTGCGCAATTTTGCCGTGTAATCACCCTATTCTCGTAGCTTTTGCGCAGAAAATTTTGCATGCGTAACGTTATTTTAGAAGCGTAAAGCGGAGTAATACAAATTGGGAAGGACGTGGGCGTGTTACATTGAAATGAGCCGTGACCCCATGCAAATGAAGGGCCGGCCGGCTCGCGCATGGGCGCTTGAAGGAGACCATGGTCAGCTCCGCTGTGCGCATGCTCACAACTCGGGAGCGGCGCAATCAGTGAAATTGGAAATGGACTAGGGCAACTTTGTGAACTACGCAAACAGCATAAATAGACAGACACAAACGCACTTCCTTTGCAAAAGTACATCCCTTTGTTTCCCTTCATATACAGCAAGGTGCTTTTGTTTATTAGAGTTTGTTTATTTGTTTGTGATGTGTCTTTGAGATATTTGGGGACTCTTTTGCAGAGTGATTTTTTGTCTTTTATGTGTTTTCTTTGTTATTATTTTGTTTAAATTATATTTTTGCTGGGGCATTTTTTATTGTTGCTCGTCATGTATTTTATTTTTTTGGTTCTGTTTGTGTATGATTTTGGAATGTGGGGGTGATATTCCTGCGGGAAAAGGGGTGTCACCCTCATTTGTGGTGGAGAAGTGATCCCCAGGTCCGTGTGAATGGTGTATGAATGTACAGTGACATAATTGGAGCCGTGGCGTGGCGTTGCAGCTCACAAGTCCTGCATGGTGGACTGGTGCCAATCCAATGTGATGAGGATGTGGGGTGTGTGTGCTAGGGACCACAGTGGTGTGCATGCATGCATTCTCATTGTGCCATGATTAATGTGTGTGTTTAACGTGCAAAGATGCCTAATGTGAGCTGGCATGAGATTTGAGCATGAAATTACGCGGGACAAAAAAAAGTAGATTTTTTGCGTATCTCGTTCTGGGGATGCCGTGCGTCGAAACGCACGCGCACATTTCGACTTATGCACGCGCATCTCCTGTTGCGCAGGCGTAATCGCTCTGTGAATCTGGGCCGCTGTGTTTGGAAAAATTACAAAAACATTTTTTTCTATTTATTCTAAATTAATAATAAGGAAATAAAAACAAATATATATCCAAATTTGCTACCAACTGAGCTCAAATTGTCTCTAAAAAAGCAATGTATAATAATTTACGGACTTTGAAACCCACATTTTTCAAAATGCACTTGGCAAACACATTTGTGTGCGATCCAGGTCTGATGTGGCCCTCAAAGTACAAAATCTGCCTTGTAACAGTTTATTTTCAATAGAGAGCTCTTAAAAGTACCAGAAAATATAATTTTAAAGTACAAAAGTACCAGAAAAGTACCAGAAAGGAACATTTTAAACTTAGAGCTTTGCAGATTTCTGAGATGGTCACTGGAAACAAGAATGCTAAGATAAGTCTTTTGGTTAACAAAGCATTGGTTGAGGAGAAAAGGGTAAGAACTTTTTTCAGGCCTAATGTTAATAAGGTATTCTTATGATGATAGACTCCCTTTAAAGTGGTAGTAAACTCTAGACATGTGCATTAGTTTTCGCTAGAATGCATTTTCGTCCGAAAATCGTGTTTTTTCGTTATCGTTTTAACAAACGATAACGAAAGCGCAAGAAAAGAAAACCCGAAAGATCCAACATAAAATGCTTTATTTTCGTTTTTTGTTGCGGTAAAAATTCGATATAGAGAGATTCGACATTATAGGGAAAAGATTTGACATCATAGAGAAAAGATTCGACATTATAGAGAAAAGATTCGACACTATAGAAATAATAGATTCGACATTACAGAGAATAGAGTTTGATTTATGAGAAAATAGATTTGACATTATAGAGAATAGATTCGACATTATTACTAGTCATACAACATTAGAATTCTTGTAGGCGGAGTATTCGACCGGAAATGTACGATTCGATGTAAAGTTTTGAAGTTCTGTCGAATATTCATTTGACCATTCGACAGAAACCAAGTATTATTGGATTTTTGGACGAAAGCTTTTCCCCAACGAAAAACAAAATAAATCAAAACGATTTTCGGGAGTAACTAAATAAATTTATTTTCCAGACGAAAACGAAAAAACGAAACAAAATATTCCAGTCTGCACATGTCTAGTAAACTCTGCACTACCACTTTTACCTACAGGTAAGCCTATGATAATATTCCCCCCCGCAATGAGCCGCTGACTGCAGTGGCGTATGCGCAAGGGGGTTCCTCGGCTTAAGGCCCGGACGTTGGTGGAAAGAAGTCTCACGTGCGCATGGCCACTCCAGCCACTCACAGCGCTGGAGCAGCGATACCCGGAAGACACGCTGAGATGACATCTCCCTTGGCGTGGACCAGGTAAGTTCCCCACACCTCGTTCCAAGGTAAGTATTTCATAATGAGCTAGTATGCGGTGCATACTAGCTCATTATGCCTTTTGCATTTCAGCATTTCGGGTTTACTACCGCTTTAAATTAAATATCAGGTTAACAGCATTTTCTCAAAAATTCATAAAGGCTACTCATTCTGTAGAGATGCAAGAACCAAGGCATCTACATTGGCGGCTGATAAAAACAGGTGGTTGATCCGTGTATTTATTTCCTTCAAACCACCCACCTACAAATTAACATAGTGGCCAAAGGGGTGCAGATTTATTGCTGCAGCCACAATGCTGAAATTTTACTTGGCATATTGAGTTTAACCTTCAAAAAATGTGCGCTATACATTGCTTAGGCAATTGGTGAAATTGTAGTTCAATGCAAAATCCCAATTGGGATAGAAAATCTCTTTAGGGATCCAAAAAAACAAGCATTCGGGTGATGGCAGTATAACCTTCCCAATGCCTGTACACTGTCTCTATTCTACCTCTAAAAAAAAAAAAAAAAACTCTTCAGCTCCAGAAGGTTTACTCCTTTCATCATCAAGCCATTTAGAAAAAATATATATATATATTTTTACTTTCTGCCATAAAACACATCTGTCATGGATCTTGGAGTGCTGGAGTGTTTCTACTTGAAATCCTAATTCATGTATTTCAGAAGATGGGACATTACTGACAGTTCATTGCAGGAGATACTGGACATATTACAAGTGGTTTATTTTGTCCTGACTAGGTCAACAGGACAAAGACCCTTCAATGCTTAGCTCAGGCTATTGAAATGCTAAGTGGGTCCGGCTTGTAAAATACATTTTTATTGTGTTCTGCAGGTGAATAGCTGTTGTCAGAGACGGGACGTCTCTGGGAGATAATTACCTCAACTAAACGTCTTTTAGAATGTGATTGAAGTTCATTATATGTGTGTTGTAGTTAGCAGTACCCTTTCAGATGTATGTGTTTACGCTAAAAAGACTGGGTAGTGTTCTAAAGGTCAGAAGTCTCCTGTCAGGAGTATTGAATTAGCATGTCATTATCTAAAGGAATGTGACCTCTCAGGTCGTAGGTAGTAATTAAGTCCTGTTAAATAGACCGGGCTATTGTGTACATTTATTACCCCCTGGGGCTTCCGTCTCGATAGACATAACAGTCGTGCTATCCAAGCTTTGGGTCCAATCTCTGCTGCGTCATTTTCAAGTCCTCATTTGCATGGTTAAGGAGGACCTGAGTGGAGACTGCATATACTTTACAATTGACCAATAGGAAAGTGGTTGTTGGGGGCGGGATGTTCCAAGTTCTGTATAAAAGTGTGCTGTGTACTTTCAATAAATGAGTCCTGTTTGAACATACATACAGCCTGCCTGGTGTGTGTTCTAATGGGTCCGAACGGCACATAGCTGTAGTTCGGATTGCAGAAACCTTGGATGACTGGACCATCAGACGTTGCAATCGGCAATCTAATCCAATAGAAGCAGAGGAGTGTCGGGAGAGCAGAACCGAGTGAGCAAGAGTTGCGTCACAACATCCAATCATTTTTTTTTTAAACAAATTTATTTATTTAATTTAGGTCAATATGTATTGTGCTACATATTTTTGGTTAAAAAAATCCCAATAACTGTATATTGATTGGTTTGCACAAAAGTAATAGCGTCTACAAACTATGGCAGCGATCAGTGACTTATAGTGGACTGAAACATTGTGGTGGATAAATCGGACACTAAGTGTCACTTTTGACACTTTTTTAGGGACCAGTTTTACCAAAACAGTGATCAGTGCTAAATAATATGCACTGTAACTGTACTAATGACACTGGCAGGGAAGGGGGTTAACATCAGGGGCAATCAAAGGGTTAAATGTGTCCCTAGGGAGTGCTTTCTAACTGTGGGGGGGGGGGTGTTGTACTATGAGAAGACCGAGATCTGTTTTTCTGCTTAGCAGAAAGACAAGATCTCTGTCTTCTCCTGTCACAGAACGACAATCTTCCTTTTTTTACATAGCCACACCGCCGTTCTGTCTGCCTCACGAATGATCGTCTGGTCCTGGCGAACATCGGGTCCGCTGGACTCGCTAATGGCTTCCGCTATGTCCAATTATGTGCGCGCCCCAGACCAGGAAGAGCGAAAATACATACAGGCTGCCCCGCTGCAGTAAATGTATGTTGGGCGGTCCAGAAGCGGTTAACAATGCTGTATTGTATGGACAATCATTTGTAGGGACAGTCTGTTTCTTATGTTTACAGCCTGAGTTTGGGTGAATGTGCTTAGTTTAATATCTTTGCTACAAGTGTATAATGTTTTTCTGTTACTTTATTAAAGTTTTATATTTTAAAAATTTAAAACCAAAAATAAAGGGCCTCAGCCAATTTATTGCCAAATTGTTTGTGTTTATTTTCTTGAAGTCATTTTTTTATTTGCTTGTTTATGATGCCATGTGAGTCTTCCTTGCAGTGAAGGTATAAGTGTAGTGATTGGACACATGCGGTTTGTTTCGTTCGGAATTAAAATTCAGACAAATTTTCTTTATTTGGAAATTGGATGTATCAGAATTTCTGAATTAGAATAGTACCAAATTTAAACGAATCCGAAATAACAAATTCGAATAGTTTTCCAATTTCCAAAGAGAATAAAATAAAATAGAAAATAAAGGAATTAAATAGAAACATGTTTTTTCTATTATATTCTTTTATTTTCTATGCTATTTTATTCTTTTGTGGAAATTGGAAAACGATTTAAATTAGAAAATTATTCAAAATTTATTCAAAAACTTTTCGAATTTGAAAACTTTTCTAAATTGATTCAAAAATTTTTCGAATCGATTTGAAAACGAATAAACAAAATGAATCCAGAAAACAAAGTGCATGAAACAAATTTAACTAAACAAATTTATGTAAATAACGAATCGGAACGAAAATAAACAAATCAACATTTTTGGTTCTGCACATGTCTAGTAGTGATTTGGGAATTTAGCAGCCATATTATGCATGCATGCATTAAGTGTCTGTAGGCATCTTAGAGGAGGTCCAAAACAAATCAATAAAAACTCAGATACTACATTGTCATTATCATTGTCACATATACATACTCAAAGCCAAAACTTCTCAGCTAAGCAAACCCTTCTGCCTGCATGCCTGAGCTAAGGGGAAATGGATTCCAGGAAGTAAATGTTAAATGAATCATATGCCCTTACTTAAGATGGCCACAGCCAGAAATGCTAAGTGGGAGATTTTTAAAGGGATTTCTCATCAAAATAAAGCATGGAGACATAAATGGAAGAGGGAATTTTCATTGAATATGATAAATTAATTAAATTGCATTTTTGGTTTGTGGGGCTCAGATGCAGTGTAGTTCTGCTTTAGGGCCCCCTCAGACTTTTGGGGTCTGTTGCCACAGGTTACTGCATCATACTAGCATTCATTATTTTGCACATTGATATGTGTTGCTTTAAGACAGCACATTAACTTGGCAGCTGAAAACAGGACCTGCAGCTAGGAATGAAAAGGAGAGTGAATAACATGCTTCCCTATGCCCAGACATACTCAATATTTCTATTTACTTCCAGCAAATAAACTAAGTGGTAGGAAACCTGTTGCTTTGTCTATGCAGGGTTTATACATGAAATGCTTGACAGGGGGAAACCATGGGGGCAAAGGAATAGCTGTTTGGCTTGGACTTGACTTTTAACACCAATACAGTGATAGTGTAATGGGTGTTGGAAGTGAGTGGCAGGTACAAATTAAATCTTAACACAATACATCAGAATTTTTTTTTCTGTTTTTTGCTTTCTTGTTTCATGCTGCCTAGTTAATAGCAATGTTTAACCTAAATAAATGACACACTTTTGCTTGATCATCTACCACACTGTTTTGGATTGAGCATATGTTAATATTATTATAATTATTAATATTATTAATTTTAACACATATTCAATATCATATTTAGCTAGTTCCAAATGTAATTTCATGTCTGCTATTGACAACATAAAAAATTGTTATGCTTTAGAAAACAGGTTATGTTAAGAAACCCCCACAATTGCGTACACCTTTTCAGTGATATGCAGTCATTTCCATTGTCTGGGTTACCTTGCATGCTCTCATTTGACCTACTGAATAGTCTTTCTCTTCTGACAGCTAAGCAATCATTTACTTAGAACAAAATGGTGTTATTTCAAGAACAGAGTCATAAAATAATGACTAATAATGCAGAAAACTGCATGTACTGTAGGTAAAGTTTTAGCCTGATTTCTTCTATTCACACATACAACCTAGTTGACAGACAATAATAACACCAAAAGTCAAAATAATATGAAAAAGTAATCAAATTAAGCTAAAGGAAAATGATTTTCTCTCTCGCTGTTGGTTCTAATGACAAATAGGCACTGCAAATCTAAAAGTGATCATAGTTTTCCTCTACTCTAACTCAAACTAGAAAAAAAAGGCTAACGTTACACTCTTAAGCCCCCTTCCTCCCCAACATTTATTGTACTTTAAATTCTTTGGAGCTGTTTTATACCCTTTTACCTGAGATCTCTGATTAAGTGATATCTTGGGTGCATTTCCTCTATCTTCAGCAGTGGTTTAATGGAGCAAAAAAAGGTTACTTTTTACTTTTAGGACATGCGCACTGTTTCACACTCATGTGAACCCACGAGTGTGTGATTGTGCTTCCCTACAGGGAAAGTCCATTGCACCCTTAAAGCGGAGCTCCAGTCATTTTTGTGTTCATCAAAAGTCAGCAGCTACAAGGAATGTAGCTGATGACTTTTAATAAATACACACTTACCTGTCCCAGGATCCAGTGATGTGCTCAACGGAGCCGTCCCTTCTCTCCCTCCCCCAAGTAACAGCATCTCACAGCCGGGTGTGCTCTGCGCATATGTAAGTTGTGCTGAGCCTCCTGAATGGTCTGGCAGTCCCCTGGGATCTATGAAATGTCCCAGAAGACTGCAGGGGGAGGGGGGAGAGGAGAACTTCCGCTTGGATCACCTAGGCAATCCAAGCGAAAGTGGGAGTGGGTACCTGTCAAAATTAGGCACCCACTCCCTCCAAAAAAATTGCATGCCAAATGTGGCAGGGGAGTACTTAAAGTGAAACTTCCCCTTTTGGGTGTAGCTCCACTTTGTCTTACAAGAAGGGAAATTGAGTAACATTGGGTTTCATCCCAACCAGAAGAGGGCCAGCACTGGAGCACAGAGCTGTGAGTCTACAGGGGACAGTATTAGATATAGGGTGAGTATTGCAAAAGGAGTGTTAGGACCTGGGCTTGAACCTGGAACCTCTTCTTTGCCCAGTGTTGACTCTTTCCACCGAGCTATCTGGGATACTGCACAGCTCCCTGCCTAATCTATTGGACAATCATATCTGATCCATTGGACAAATCTGCCTTGTGTCTTGATTGCTGTTGAACCTTGAACTCCATGCTCCTCCCATGAACTTCCTATAAAAGCCTTGTCTCAACACTTCTTTATTTTGCTACCACTCATGATTGATCCTTGGCTTGTTCCTTGACTACTCTACTGCCTGATACCAACCTGCAACTACTTCTTACCAACCATTTGGCTTGTTTACTGACCATGCTGCTGTTTAATCCTTATCTGCTCAGCCGCTACTGGACCCGTCTTGCTCACACCCTGGTGAGGCAAACCTGAGGATTGCAACCTGGTACTAGCACGCAGCTAAAACCATCTCCACCATCAGGTGCTCTGGTGAACACCGTCTAGTACTTAGACTTCGCACCTCAGGTGAGCCTGTCATCTGCCAGAGTGACTGCCTGTATACCTATCCTGCTGGTTGGTGGTAGTCCTGCAACTGCTATAGCAACTGGTCTTCAAGCCCAATGCCCGATCATGACAATGAGCTGCTTTTTAGCATGTACAAAACATTTTTTTTATTGGTTAGCACAGTGTAAAATTTTAGACAAAGCTAAACTTCATGGTAGGCTGCTGCTGCTGCTGCTGTGCTGTCATTTTAGTTAGCCCATAGTGCTCTGAGGATCTTTGGTCATGTTTTGGATTTTTATTTTTAAGACAGAGATTGTATACATATTGTAAAAAAAAAAAAGATAAAGTAAACACAGCTTTATATTTCGGAGTGAAGGAGCTATTTCTTTATCAAATACCTCCCCATGTACCTTACCTTGAAAATGTAAAATCCTTCAGAAAGTAATCTAACATTTAGCTACTGAAAGAGTGCACATTATTCACAGCAGGACAGAAATAAAATGTTCTGGATATATTCTTACTATAACAGAAATGCAGACATTTCTCTGCCAGCCCTGCAAAGTTCAGTTTGTCTCTGCCCTGTGCTTTAGTCTTTTATATCTCAAGAATAATGAGAGGAGGAGAACATGCCAATCCAAACATGAAAACTTCTGTCTCTTTGATGCAGCACATTCAACTTAGGTGCAAACATCTGACTAATTCATTGTAGCTTGTTACAGTATGAACCAATGCATAAATAAACATTATGCCAATTCAAACCCACAATATAGGGTCTACTCTAGTGCATAATAATTATGCATACCAACATTTGGGTTGATGTATTCAGAGAATAATTATTTTTTTTACAGTAGTGAGATGACTAGTCTTAGGCCTCGTACACACGATCGGACATATCCGATGAAAACGGCCTGCGGACCATTTCCATCGGATATGTCCGATCTGGAGTTTGATCCGATGGCGTGTACACACCATCGGATCAAATTCCCCGCCGGCGGATGGCGCGGTGACGTGTCGGTGACGCGGCGGTGACGTTGACGCCGCCACGTCACCGCTACGTCACGCACCAGGAAGTAAAACACTTCCGCACATGCGCCGAATCCATTCGGCGGCGGCGCGGCGGCGGTGGGGGACGACATGTCTGCTGGTAAGTGTACTAACCAGCAGACATGTCGGGCGGACAGATTCCCACCGGATAGATTTCAAAGCATGCTTTGAAATCTGTCGGGTGGACAAATCTGTCCGCTAGCCCATACACACGAGCGGAGATGTCTGCTGAAACGGTCCATCGGACCATTTTCAGCGGACATATCCCCCCGTGTGTACGAGGCCTGAAAGGTTCCTTTTTTTTTAACAACAAACATGTCATACTTACCTCCACTGTGCAGTTAGTTTCGCACAGAGTGGCCCCGATCCACCTGTTCTGGGGTCCCACGGTGGCTCTCGCAGCTCCTCCCTGCATTAGATAACACCCTCTGGAAAGCCCTCTCCTGAGGGGGTTACCTTGCGGCCGCGCTTCTGTGTCATACATTAGGAGTCCATAGATGCCGAGTGTATGACTTGGCCCCATCCCCCAGCACCCGCTTCATTGGATTTGATTGACAGCAGTGAGAGCCAATGGCTGTGCTGCTAACAATCTATCCAATGAAGAGTATAGGATGCATTAAGGTGAAAAAACATGTAGGTTTACAACCCCTTTAAGGTTTATCGCTATCTTAAAAATAAGTAAAATGAACTCCCCCTAAAGATAAATCTCCTGTTCTTTTTACAAGGGGATGAGCTGATAAACAATACTTCCTAGCTTACTACATGTCCCTACAATCTTACAGCCCTCTGCTCTTCAGGATTGAAATGTGGGTAGGCACTCTTTGAAATGGCTGTGTCCATATTGGCATGGAATAAAGTGAGTATTATTATGTAGTAGCCAATTACTCTGCAAAAATCAGAAGTGGCTTAATCAGAGGAAGAGGTCATTTTAATTCAAATAGACTATGAGGATCTTGCCAGGGCCATCTTTAATATTGATTGGACCCTGGGCAAAAAAAAAATTGGGGGGGGGGGCCCAATGCAATTTTGCTCTCCACCTGCTCTGAGACATACAATAAATATCAGCTAGACTTAAAATCAGTTTACTGTATCAGATCAGGCAGTGATTGTGACTGGTTGTTAGAGGTTACAGCACACATTATGGCTCACTGATTAGTTGCTAGAAGTTACAGAACATGATTTCGTATTGTTGATTGGTTGCTAGAGATTACTGTACAGTAATACTGCTCACTGATTGGTTTCTAGAGGTTACATACAGCACATTATCTCTTCACTGCAGATTGACATGATATACATATGAATGCTGCCTTTATTTACATATGAATGCCGACGTCCTCAGCTATTTACAAATGAATGCTGCCGCTATTTACATATGAATGCTCCCGTTATTTATATATGAATGACAGTTATTTACATGTAAACACAGGGTCTGCATGTGAGTCATCTGTACACAACAATAGGGCAGAGCTTTGCAGCACTTCACACTGAGATATCAGGACACAGCAAAGAACTAAAACTTCAAGAGACAAGGGAATTTAAACTGGGATAGTTGGCAAGTATGGAGCATCTGCTTTAGACCCCACAACAATGACAAGGCCCAGGGCAGCTTCCCCTTTTGCTCTGCCTTAAAGACGGCCCTGGATCTTGGGAGCTACCTATTAAAAATATATAAATAAATAAAGTGTAACAATAAATGACAGCTGCTAGCACTAATCATGTCTCTTAAAGCCGTGTGATAACAATACAAATTTAAATTATTGTGCTACGTTATCTCACTCAAAATCTTCCCAACGATACATTTAAAGTGCCAACATTACAATAAAACCATAAAAATGTAAACCGTGACAATAGATCAAACTAAAAAAATAATTTATAAGGTAATTTTAATTATTTTTAAAGTATAAGAAATCAGGTTTTGAAAAAAAAAAAAAAAAATTAAATTCTAGTATATGGAAGTGGTAAATCAGCAGATTAGAAACATGCACATTAGAATGCAGCAGCAGGAAAAGCAAGTCATCAGCAGATAAGATTGTTAAAAGTTCTTACTCATCATAAAATGTAGATCTGAAGCACTCTTATTAAAGAGAGAATGATTCTACCTACAATCGCATATAAAAATGTTATGTCTTTGATTTCATGTCTGCAATAATGTGGGTGACTGGGCAGATTTTTTATTGATAAATAGTAAAACAAATATAAAGGAAGCATATATACCAGTTGCTTTATTATTTTATGAATAATGCTGTTCATATCTACATATTCTATCAATAAGAATAGTGACTATATCTACAAATACAGCACAGATATGCACAGATGGGTCTTATTGCATTTATCAGAAATCAGTGATAGAACAGGGCCTATTCATCTGTACACACTGGCATCTGTACCCATGTACTGTAGGTGTGAGAAATAAAAACATAATAATTCTTCATATATAGAATTCATTGGATCAATCTAACAAGAAAGTTAGAATAAAGTATCAATTTACTTATCAGTATTCCTGTGAAAGAAAGAGAAATTATGTAAAGTTGAAAAGGACTTCAATCAAATCAATTAACTGCATAGAACATCTACAGAGAACATCGGGATAACATTCATTTTGATTGTTTCTATTCCATTAGCTTGCCATTTAAAAAAACTGAAAAGAAAAAAGAGCTATCAAAAATCTATCACTTTATTGACTGACAAAACTTTTAGCTTTTATGACTCAGAAATTGGGTTCTATTCTTTTCCACATTTTAGTGTTCCTGTATATGAACATTGCATATTTAAGAGCTTTTAGCACATAAAATGCAACATAAAGGGCAATAGTATAACTGTAACTGCAATTGACTCCTAAAAGTTTGAAAGTGCTTCAAAAACTTGATGACAATGAATTGTTCCTTAAAGGGGTTGTAAAAGTACAATTTTTTTCCCTAAATACCTTACTTTACCTTAGTGCAGTCCTCTTTTACTTACCTCATCCTTCGATTTTGGTTTTAATTGTCCTTATTTCTTCTGAGAAATCCTCACTTCCTGTTTTTCTGTCTGTAACTCCACACAGTAATGCAAGGCTTTCTCCCTGGTGTGGAGTGTTGTGCTCGCCCCTCCCTTGGACTACAGGAGAGTCAGGACGCTTGTTACATTGCATATAGAGAAAGGAGCTGTGTGTTAGTGGGCGTCCTGACTCTCCTGTAGTCCAAAGGAGGGGGCGAGCACGACACTCCACACCAGGGAGAAAGTCTTGCATTACTGTGTGGAGTTACAGACAGAAGAACAGGAAGTAAGGATTTCTCAGAAGAAATAAGGACATTTAAAAACAAAATCGAAGGATGAGGTAAGTGAAGGAGGACTGCACTAAGGTAAAGTAAGCTATTAAGGAAAAAAAATGTACCTTTACAACCCCTTTAAGTAAAATGCACCCTTGGAATCTAAGAATATAAGAGCATTCTTAAATGTTGTTCCTGTAGGTAGCTACTAGAAATGAGCTTTGGTTTTTCAGTCAAATTATGGTTCTGCAAATGGGCAAGAAAACTGGACAGATTTGGCCAGTTTACTCACCAGAACATCTAGCCAATAGGGATGAGCTTCGTGTTCGATACGAACGTGTGTTCGACTCGAACATTGTCTGTTCGTACGTTCGACGAAATTCGAACAAAAGCGGTCGTTCGTGCCAAATTTGAGTGACGCAAAACAGCCCATAATTTACTGCGGCATTGCGCGCTGATGATTGCCCAAGCATGCTGTATGTCCCGCATGCTTGGCCAATAACAGCGCGCAAAAAACGAAGAGCCATAATTGGCCAAAGCCTGGGTGGCTTTGGCCAATTATGGCTCAGGGCTTTAGCACACGCCCCACACTATATAAGGTCGCCTGCTGGGCGGCCTCATGTAGTGTGTTCCGGCTTGTTAATGAAAGCAGTCAGAGAGACAGAGAGATTGGGCCAGATTCAGGTAGATGAGAGTATCTTTCCTCTGGAGTAACGCTTCTCATTTACGTTACTCTGAAGACCCTTTCAGCGCAATTCCTGTAATTCACATAGCAGTTGCGCGTAAACTTGCGCCAGAGTAACGATAATGCGCTGGCGTAACCCGACGCAAGTGGAAGTGGGTGTGATCATATGTAAATGATGGGCGGAGCCCGGCGCAGAGGCTTACGTTCAGCGCATCATCCACGGAGCATGCGCAGTGAGTGCGGCTCCCCTCGCCCCCTTGTGCGCATGCTCACAACTTCCGTCGGCACCACTTCCTGGGAAACGTCAGCGCAATGCGTTCCGCTGGGCGCTTAAAAGCGCTGGCGGAAACGCCATTCCGGCGCAAAAGTAGTTCCGTTTCCCCCCACCCCAGGGAAGATACTTTTGCTCTGTGATGGCTGCTCCCGCTACCCCCAGAGAGAGGAGGAACCTCAATTTTAATACCCAGGAGGTCTCTGTCATTATATCGGCTATGGAGACGGAGAATGAATTTCTCCATGGCAAAAAAAGCCGCAAGACCAGCCGGGAGAGGAAGCAGGGCATCCTGGAGTCCATTGCTGCCAGGGTCAATGTCCTGGGCTACTCCACCCGGACTGCTGGGGACATACAAAAGAAAATCAATGACCTGCGGCGCAAGGTGAGGGACAAGGTGGCCTCCATCAGGAGGTATGAGAGGGGCACAGGTGGTGGTCCCCCATGTCCTGTCACCCTGACCGCAGAGGAGGAGGTGGTCGCTCGGTGCCTGGAGAGGGAGCAGGTGGAGGGGGTCGCAGGCTATGACTCCGTGGAGGAAGGCACAAGGACAGGTAAGTGTTTTCTAATCCCCTATTTGATGTTTTGCATTTGGGGGGGGGGGGTACATGTGCCAAGTGTGTGGGACCACCAACATGTGTCTGCTTTGTGTCATCCACAGATGACGGAGCTGGGCCATCATCTGTCAGCCTGCATTCCACCCCATCCCCCCCACGCCATCATGTGCCCGAGCCACTGGGTGGTGAAGAGGTTGTTGAGGAGGAGAGTGGCCACACCACACCTGCCGAGGTGGTTGTGGAAGATCCTGCTGTGGCAGAGCAGGACTTTTCTTTGGTCTTGTCGGTCTCCTCCCCTTCTCCTGGCCCGTCTGTCGTCCCCTCCCCCATCCTTGGAAGCCCCTCAAGGGCGACACCTTCCACCCGAGGACATACATCTTCGGGCCCCAGGAAGGCGACCCAGAAGACCAGGGGGGTGTCTGATGGTGTCCAGGATCAGTTGGCAAGGGATCACGCCAGACAGACAGAACAAATGGGGGCCATAGCGGACCACTTGCAGAAAGTCTCTGACAGCCTGGGCTCCGTTGCCAACATCAGCAACGCAGTGCAGGATGTCAGCTCTAACTGCGCTGCAGTGGTCACCACTTTGGGGGAGGTGCAGGGGGATATCCAGCACCTCACTGCAGCCGTCCAGGCCAACACTGCTGCCATCCATGGTAACAGTGCTGCCATCCGTGAGCAGGGGAGGCTGAGTCGGCGGGCCCAGCATTACCAGATGACCCGTCAGCTCCGGATGCAGGCCCAGACCAACAGTTATCTTGGACGGATAGCCAGGGCCTTGGAGGGCACGCAGGCCACACCTGCCAGGAGTGGCCCACCTGGGGATCAGCCACCTCCAGATGCCCCCCCACCCACTCCATCCAGGCAGCTGCGGAGCCAGAGAGGGGCCCCCAGAAGAAGCCCCCGGCATCCCCGATGAGGCCTTTTTTTTGGTGCTGGTTTTATATTATTATTTTTGACATACTCAGGTCATGAGTTTATTTTATTTTTTTCTCAGGTTATGAGATTATTTTTCTTTTATTGGTCAGGATATGATCTTTATAATTTCTTTTTGTACTGCACACGGTCAGGAGTGCAGGGGACAGTGTGAATGGTGTGTGAATGTGAGAGGGTGGCACTCCTGAAAGTAAGGGGTGTCACCCTCGGCCGTGGTGGTGAAGTGAACCCCACGGCTGAATGAATGACGTGTGAAAGGTGTGTGAATGGACAGTGACATCATTGGGGCCTTGACGCGGCGTTACTGCTCCCAACTCCTACATGCTGGACTTGGGCTAATCCAATGCGATGTGCATGTGGTGTGTGTGATCTAGGGACATCAGTGGTGTACATGCGTGCACTGTCTGTGTTAGTAATGTTTTGGTTTAGTGTCCAAAGATGCCTACGGCGAGGACCCTCCTGACTGCTCTTCCATCAGCAGACTGGGTGTCCTCTGGCAGGGGGGGACTGTGTGGGTCGGGGGTCAGGTCATCACGTATGTCAATATGCAGGCCTTTTTTCATAGCAAAGTTATGTAGTATGCAACATGCACCGATGATCTGACACACAAAGGTAGGGGAATACAATAGGGCCCCCCCAGACTTATCCAGGCATCGGAAACGGGACTTCAGGAGCCCAAATGTTTGCTCCACCACTGCACGGGTTTTGATGTGTGCTTCATTGTATCTTCTCTCTCCTCTGGTTTGGGGGTTCCGGAAAGGAGTCATTAGATGGGGTCCCAATGCATATGCAGAGTCACCTGTAAGGTAAAAGACAGGAGAATGTTAGTCATGCATGTGCGATTTCTGTTGTGCATGACGGGAGGGGATAGTCATGCCTGACTCCCATGTCACTCACCAACCAGCCAGCTGTCCCCATACATGTTCTGGTTAAATTCTGCTGGGATGGGGCTCTGACGGTATATGTAGCTGTCATGGCTGGACCCGGGGTGTTTGGCACGGACGTGCCATATGAGGCGTTGGGCATCGGCTATCACCTGTACGTTGATGGAATGCCAATGCTTCCGATTGCGGTATATGTGCTCTGTGGCACTGGGGGGCTGTAGGGCCACATGTGTGCAATCAATGGCCCCCACAGTGCGTGGGAATCTGGCAATGTTGTAGAAATCTGTCATTGCCTTCTGCCGCAGCTCCTCAGTGGTGGGTCTGATGAAATGGTTGGACATGCGTCTGAGGATTGCAGGGACAACCTGGTGCACACATCTGCTTATGGAGGACTGTGACATCCCAGCCACCACTCCACTTGTACGCTGGAATGATCCACTGGCAAGGAAATGAAGTGTTGCCAGTACCTTCACCAGTGGCTGCACTGCTTGTGATCGGTGTGTTGGGCTGGTGATGTCATCCTGCAGGGTTGTGGTTAGTTCAAGTATTGCATCTGGGCTGAATCTGAATAGGCGATACACCTCCTCATCCCCCATGCCAAAGAGGTTCATACGAGTGCGGTATATCCTCTCACGTGCCCGCCTTCTTGGTTCCAGGGGACCCATCAGTAGTTCTAGGACCACGAGTGCCCCTGGCATGTTGGCACACAGAGGTGTTGTCCTTGCAAGTGGGGGTGCTCAGCTAGCTCTTATCGTCGGTAACGCTGCTGTAGCTGCTCTCCTGCTGACCTGTGACCGTCTGGAGTAAAGATAAAGCAGCCTTTTGTAGAAATAACTTTGCGCTGGACGGATCAGATACGCGCGGCGCATGTAGCCAGCGTATGGTGCTAATCCGTTCGTGAATTGGGAAATCTCCCTCATTTGCATATTTGCAGGGGAAATCAATGGGCGCGACTGATGCGGCCAGCGAAAATAAACGCTGACGATACTCTGGCGTCGGAACGTTCCGCCGGTCGCAAATGACCCGTTATTGGGCGCATCTAGTTTGGTGGGTACGGGCACATAGAAACGTCGGCGCATCAGCACAGTTACGCGGCGCATATCCAAATACTCCAGCGCAAGTGTTCGTGAATCTGGCCCATTGTCTTTTTATATAGCTAGATAGAGCAGGCAGGCAGGCTAGTCAGTTTAGCTTAATTTACAGTGTGTGGAGGATATATCCCTAGGAGTTGTACATATATTTATAGACTGTATAGCTTAGCTAGATCAGTTCTTCCTAATTTACTGGCAGGCAGGTGATTGTGCTATTTAAAGACATGATCACAGGTATAGACACCCAGCAGGTACAATATTTAAAGGAATTTTTCTTTTTTTTATTGGAGCAGTGATTTTAATGATGCTTAACTTAAAAAAAAAAAAAGGAAAAATGCCTTAAACCACTTGTCATCTGCCCACCGTCAAATGACGGCGGGCAGACGACTCCATTGTTCTGACATCACGTCATATGACGTGATGTCCCTTTAAAGCCGCGGGCGCGCGCGCGTGCGTCGCCGGCGGCGCGCGCGCGCACCCCGCCGCTCTGCGGGGATCCCGTGCGAGTGCCCGGCGGCAACGATCGCCGCCGGGCACACGCGATTGCTCAGTAACTGAGCTGGGACGTGCAGCTCTGTGTGTAAACACAGAGCTGCACGTCCCTGTCAGGGAGAGAGGAGAGCGGTTGTGTCCCTTGTACATAGGGACACAATCGGTCACCTCCCCCAGTCACCCCCCCCTCCCCCTACAGTTAGAACACTCATAGGACACACATTTAACCCCTTCCCTGCCCCCTAGTGGTTAACCCCTTCACTGCCAGTCACATTTATACAGTAATCAATGCATATTTATAGCATTTTCACTGTATAAATGTAAATGGTCCCAAAAATGTCAGAAAAGTGTCCGAAATGTTCGCCATAACGTCGCAGTCCCAATAAAAAAATCGCAGATCGCCGCCATTAATAGTAAAAAAAAAAAAAAATGCCATAAACTATCCCCTATTTTGTAAACGCTATAAATTTGGCGCAAACCAATCGATAAACGCTTATTGCATTTTTTTTTACCAAAAATATGTAGAAGAATACGTATCGGCCTAAACTGAGGGAAAAAATATTTTTTTATATATTTTTTGGGGTTATTTATTATAGCAAAAAGGAAAAAATATTGCATTTTTTTAAAAATTGACGCTCTATTTTTGTTTATAGCGCAAAAAATAAAAACCGCAGAGGTGATCAAATACCACCAAAAGAAAGCTCTATTTGTGGGAAAAAAAGGACATACATTTTGTTTGGGAGCCACGTCGCACGACCGCGCAATTGTCAGTTAAAGCGACGCAGTACCGGAAGCCTATATTTTGTCTGGGCAGGAAGGGGGTGTAGGTGCACAGTAGGCAAGTGGTTAAATATTGTACCTGCTGGGTGTCTATAGTTTGCCTGTGAAAACGTCTTTGAGAACCCGGGTCTTGCCCGAGGGAACATGTATCAATGGAAAAAAAAGTTTTAAAACGGTAATTTTTTCAGGAGTCCTGCTCCTGAAAAAACAACCTTTTTTTACTTTTTTTTTTACTTTTTTACTTTTTTACTTTTTTCTTTTTTAACTTTTTTCTTTGAGAACCCGGGCAAGACCCGGGTTCTCAAAGACGTTTTCCAACAATAACTTGAATATTGGTCTTTAAAATTATCGTTTTTGAATTTTCAACGTTCGAGTCCCATAGACTTCAATGGGGTTCTAAATGTTCGCACGAACAGTCAGTCTGTTCGACGGTTCTGGTGCGAACCGAACGCGGGGGTGTTCGGCTAATCCCTACTAGCCAATGTTTCTAAACAAATGCTCATTCATATGGGGGGAAGCCATAGTGCCCCTTATTACTCATTCACAAAAAAGTAAGGAGTACATCCAAACAGAAACCATAGTGGCTTTGCTCAACACTAGCAACCATTAACCACTTGCAGACCGCGCTATAGCAAAAATACTGCTGTCCCTGGGACACGCTCGCAGAAGTGTCCATGCTCGCCGGGTCTAGAAGACCCGGCGCATCACGGATCGCGGTAAATTGCCGCTGATATTGGCCGCTTACCACGCGATCGCTCCGTCGAATGACGGAGCGATCACTTGTAAACAAACCGGCATCATTTGATGACGCCGGTTCCTCCCTCTCCTCTCTGTACAGTTCGGTACAGTGTGAGAGGAGAGGGGGAAGAGCAGAGGCAGCAGCAGCACTGAGGGCTGGATCTGTGACAACTGCAGTCACAGATCCAGCCATCCATCCATCCCAGCTCAGCCATCCCTGCCCCATACTGTGCAATACCCCAATACTCTGCAATACCCCAATACTTTGCAATACCCCAATACTCTGCAATACCCCAATACTCTGCAATACCCTGCGCAATACTCTGCAATACCCCAATACTCTGCAATACCATGCGCGATACTCTACAATACCCCAATACTCTGCAATACCCCAATACTCTGCAATACCCTGCACAATACCCCAATACCCTGTAATACCCTGCGCGATACTCTGCAATACCACAATACTCTGCAATACCCCAATACTCTGCAATACCCCAATACTTTGCAATACCCCAATACTCTGCAATACCTCAATACTCTGCAATACCCTGTGCAATACTCTGCAATACCCCAATACTCTTCAATACCCTGTGCGATACTCTGCAATACCCCAATACTCTGCAATACCCTGGGAAATACTCTGCAATACCCCAATACCCTGTGCGATACTCTGCAATACCCCAATACCCTGCACGATACTCTGCAATACCCCAATACCCTGCAATACCCTGCACGATACTCTGCAATACCCCAATATTCTGCAATACCCCAATACTTTGCAATACCCCAATACTCTGCAATACCTCAATACTCTGCAACACCCTATGCAATACTCTGCAATACCCCAATACTCTTCAATACCCTGTGCGATACTTTGCAATACCCCAATACTCTGCAATACCCTGTGCGATACTCTGCAATACCCCAATACCCTGTGCGATACTCTGCAATACCCCAATACCCTGCGCGATACTCTGCAATACCCCAATACCCTGTAATACCCTGCGCGATACTCTGCAATACCACAATACTCTGCAATACCCAAATACTCTGCAATACCCCAATCCTCTGCAATACCCCAATACTCTGCAATACCTCAATACTCCGCAATACCCCAATACTCCGCAATACCCCAATACTCCGCAATACGTCCCCACCTCCTGCCACCCTCTGGTGCTTTTACAGACTCACCGCTACGATCGAAGCCAGGATATATTTTTTTCAGTCTTCCCAGCCTAGAGGTGAGATGTGGGGTTTTATTGACCCCATATCTCACTGTAAAGAGGACCTGTCATGCTATATTCCTATTACAAGGGATGTTTACATTTTTTTTATAATAGGAATAAAAGTGATAAAAAATGTATTTTTGGGGAAAAAAGTGTCAAAATTTAAGTAAATAAAGTAAAATGAACAATAATTTTTATTTATTTTTTTAAAGCACCCCTGTCCCCGTGTGCTCGCATGCAGAAGTGAACGCATAAGTCCCCCCCCACGTATGAAAACGGTGTTCAAGCTACATATGTGAGGTATCTCTGCGAACGTTAGAGCAAGAGCAATCATTTTGGCCCTAGACCTTCTCCGTCACTAAAAACATGTAACCAATAAAAGTAATTAAAGTGTCGCCTATGGGGATTTTTATTAGCGAAGTTTGGCGCCATTCCACGAGTGTGCGCAATTTCGAAGGGTGACATGTTGGGTATCTATTTACTCGGCGTAACTTCATATTTCACATTATGAAAAAAATTGGGCTAACTTTACTGTTTTTAAATTTTTTTAAGCACAAAACATTTTTTTTTAATAACACGCGTTCCAAAATTTTCTGCGAAAATACCATGCGAGATAAAAAGTTGTAATGGCCGCCATTGTATTCTCTAGGGTCTTTGCTAAAAAAGAATATATAATGTTTTGGGGTTCTATGTAATTTTCTAGCAAATAAATGATGATTTTTTCATGTAGGAGAGAAATGTCAGAATTGGTCTGGGTGTTCCAGAACGCCTGATGGCGCTTCCTGCATGTTGGGCCTCTGTATGTGGTCACGCTGTGTAAAAGTCTCACACATGTGGTATCGCCATACCCGGGAGGAATAGCAGAATGTTTTTTGGGGTGTAATTTGTGGTATGCATATGCTGTGTGTGAGAAATAACCTGCTAATATGACAGAAACACATTTTTTTTTTTTTTTTTACAGAATTTTCAGTCGTTTTTCTTTTATAGCGCAAAAAATAAAAAACCCAGAAGTGATCAAATACCACCAAAAGAAAGCTCTATTTGTGTGAAAAAAAGGACAACAATTTGAAATAGGTACAATGTTGTATTGTATGAGTTATTGTCATTCAAATTGTAAGAGCACCGAAAGCTGAAAATTGGTCTGGTTAGGAAGGGGGTTTAAGTGCCCAGTGGTCAAGTGGTTAAACATGTGCAGAACAAAAACATTTGTTTAGATTTGTTTTGTTTTGATTCATTATTTACATAAATTTGTTTAGTTAAGTTTGTTTAACCCATTTAATTTGTTTTCGGAATTCATTTTATTTATTTGTATACAAATTAATTTGAATAAGACCCTGCATCTTTCCTCCAGGCTGTAAACTCTCTTGGCCTTTTCAGCCACATCCTCAGCTTTGTTTACTTCCACCAGCCCGGACGTGACATCATAACGTCGTGCCACGGCCTCCGAGGGTCATAGAGATCACTGGGAACCATCTGGTCACCATAAATTTCTATAGTAAACTTCCAGCGGTGACCAATCGCACGGGTGAGCCGGGAGAAATACCGGGGGGTGGCAGGAGGGGGGGAACCTGTTAGAACATTTAAGAATTCTTACAGTGCACAGAATTGTCGACAGAAAAAATTATATCTGGATGATGCCTGTAGCTGCAGGAATTATCCAGATATCCCCACTCAAAGTCCATGACATACTTGGGTGGGAGGTGGCTAGAATAGGCATCTATACTTTCATAAGGCTATTATAGACCAGGCCTGATTTACTAATTGACCAGTGGAGGTTGGTGCTCAAAATTTTTGGGAGGGTACAAACAAACTGAAAAAAAAACATCAAACGCAGCCACTGTGCCCATCAAACGCAGCCACTGTGCCCATAAAACGCAGCCACTGTGCCCATCAAACGTAGCCACTGGGCTATTATAGACCAGGCCTGATTTACTAATTGACCAGTGGAGGTTGGTGCTCAAATTTTTGGGAGGGCACACACAAACTGAAAAAAAAAAACATCAAATGCAGCCACTGTGCCCATCAAACGCAGCCACTGTGCCCATCAAATGTAGCCACTGTGCCCATCAAATGTAGCCACTGTGACCATCAAATGCAGCCACTGTGCCATCAATTGCCACCACTGTGCCATCAAATGCAGCCACTGTACCCATCAAATGCTGCCAGTGTGCCCATCAATTGCCGCTACTGTACCCAGCAGTTACTGTCAGTATCCCCATTATTTTCCTCTACTGTGCCCAACAAAAGCTGCCAGTGTGCCTATTAATTTCCACCATTGTGTCCATCAAATGCTGTCTGTGTGCATCCCCTGCTCGCCCGGCACTTGCTTGTCTCGGTGGAGCAGCAGGTCACGCTCCTCGATGTCTTTTCCTGATAGGCGTCAAATCACAGCACCTGTCGTTTCAGCCAATCAGGTGACAGGTAACAGACCCAAGCACCTGATTGGCTGAGAGGTGGTTCAGTTTTAGGAAAGCTAATATTCATTTTCTTTCCTAACACAACGCTGAGTGAACGGCAAGCGCTCAGCATGACACCCTCTGTTCACCTTTTTGGATGCCTATTAGAGTCTATGACTCTAATCAGGTGATTCCAAAAAATACCCCGCCGCTGTATTTCTGGCTCCCAAAAAGGTGCGGTGCCTGAATAGGGGGTGGCAGTGGCAATGCATGAATCTATCTAGGGTGATAGAGGGGGTGGCAGGAGAGAGGGGGCTGCGCCTGTGCGTCCTTATGGATGCACCGCCACTGCAATTGACGTACTGTATGGGCCAGATTCAGCAAGACTTGCGCTGGAGTAAATCGATATGCGCCGCGTAACTGGAAAGATGCGCCGTTGTATCTATGTGGCCGTACCCACCAAACTAGATGCGCCAGAAAACGGGCCTTTTCCGATCGGCTTAACTTTCCATCGCCAGAGTATCGTTAGCGCATATTTTCGCTTGTCGCATCCGTCGCGCCTATTGATTTGCCATGCAAATATGCAAATGAGGGAGATTTCCCGATTCGCAAACGGATTAGCACCATACGCTGACTACATGCGCCGCGCGTATGTGGAACGGCTAGCACAAAGTTATTTCTACAAATAGCTGCTTTATCTTTACTCCAGACGGCCACAGGTCAGCAGGAGAGCAGCTACAGCAGCAGCGTTACCGACAAAACTAGCAAGCTGAACAACCACACGTGCAAGGACAACACCTCTGTGTGCCAACATGCCAGGGGCAGTCGCGGTCCTAGCACTAGTACTGGGTCCCCCGGTACGGAGGAGGCGGGCACGTGGGATATACCGCATGCGCATGAGCCTCTTTGGCATGGGGGATGAGGAGGTGTATCGCCTCTTTAGATTCAGCCCTGATGCAATCACCAGCAAGACACACAACGCTCACAAGCAGTGCAGCCACTGGTGAAGGTACTGGCAACACTTCATTTCCTTGCCAGTGGATCATTCCAGCGTACAAGTGGAGTGGTGGCTGGGATGTCACAGTCCTCCATGAGCAGATGTGTGCACCAGGTTGTCCCTGCAATCCTCAGATGCATGTCCAACCAGTTCATCAGACCAACCACTGAGGAGCTGCGGCTGAAGGCAATGACAGATTTCTACAGCATTGCCAGATTCCCACGCACTGTGGGGGCCATTGATTGCACACATGTGGCCCTACAGCCCCCCAGTGCCACAGAGCACATATACCGCAATCGGAAGCATTGGCATTCCATCAACGTACAGGTGATAGCTGATGCCCAATGCCTCATATGGCACGTTCGTGCCAAACACCCCGGATCCAGCCATGACAGCTTCATATACAATCAGAGCCCCATCCCAATGGAATTCGAACAGAACATGTATGAGGACAGCTGGCTGGTTGGTGAGTGACATGGGTGGCAGGCATGACTATCCCCTCCCATGATGCACACATCACAAGGGCCACATGCATGACTAACATCCTCCTGTCTTTTCCCTTACAGGTGACTCTGCATATGCACTGGGACCCCATCTAATGACTCCTTTCCGGAACCCCCAAACCAGAGGAGAGAGAAAATACAATGAAGCACACATCAAAACCTGTGCAGTGGTGGAGCAAACATTTGGGCTCTTGAAGTCCCGTTTCCGCTGCCTGGATAAGTCTGGGGGGGCCTTATTGTATTCCCCTACATTTGTGTGTCAGATCATCGGTGCATGTTGCATTCTGCACAACTTTGCCATGAGAAAAGGGCTGCAGATTGACATACGTGATGACCTGACCCCCCAACCAGACAGGCCCCCCCCTGCCAGAGGAGACCCATTCAGCTGATGGAAGAGCAGTCAGGAGGGTCCTCTCCGTAGGCATCTTTGGACAATAAACAAAAACATTGATCACATGGACAATGCATGCATGCACACCACTGATGTCCCTAGATCACACACACCACATCCACATCACATTGGATTAGCCCAAGTCCAACATGTAGGACTTAGGAGCAGCAACGCCAGTGTCAAGGCCCCAATGATGTCGCTGTCCATTCATACACCTTTCACACGTCATTCACACAGCCGTGGGGATAACTTCTCCACCACAGCCGAGGGTGACACCCCTTACTGGCCGGAGTGCCACCCCCTCACATTCACACACCATTCACACTGCAACGTGTGCAGTATCAATAAAAAAATCTCATATCCTGAGCATAATCACAAATAAAAAAACTCATAACCTGAGCATAATCACAAATAAAAAAGCTCATAACCTGAGCATAATCACAAATAAAAAAGCTCTAAGCATTAAGCATTAAGAATAAAATAAAAATCTCATGTCCTGAGCATTAAGAATAAAATAAAAATCTCATATCCTGAGCATTAAGAAAAAAAAAATCATCTGGGATGCCGGGGCTCCTTCTGGTGGCCCCTCTCTGGCTCCTCAGCTGCCTGGATGGAGTGGGTGGGGGTGGGGGGGCATCTGGAGGTGGCTGATCCCTGGGTGGGCCACTCTTGGCAGGTGTGGCCTGCATGCCCTCCAAGGCCATGGCTATCCGGCCGAGGTAACAGTTTGTTTGGGCCTGCATCCTGAGCTGCTGGGTGACCTGGTATTGTTGGGCCCGCCGACTCTGCCTCCCCTGGTCCCGGATGGCAGCAGTGTTTGCCTGGACGGCTGCAGTGAGGTGCCTTATATCACCCTGCACCTCCCGCAGACTGGTCACCACTGCAGCGCAGTTGCAGCTGACATCCTGCACTGCATTGGATATCTGGGCCACGGAGCACAGGTTGTCAGCCACTCTGTCCAGGTGCCCAACTATGTCCCCCATTTGCTGCGTCTGCCTGGCGTGATCCCTCGCCACCTGGTCCTGGACCAGATCAGACACCCCCCTGGTCTTACGGGTGGCCTTCCTGGGGCCAGGAGATGGTTGTCCCCGGGGGGATGGAGTCGCCCTTGAGGGGCTTCCTAGGATGGGGGAGGGAATTACAGAGGGCCCTGCAGAAGAGGACTCCTCCAAAAATAAAATAATGTCCTGCTCTGCCACAACAGGCTGCTCCTCAACCACCTCTGCAGGTGAGGTGTGGGCACTCTCCTCCTCCACCTCGGTCTCTTCACCACCCAGGGGCTCGGGCACAGGATGCCGTTGGGGGGATGGGGTGGACTGGCCGCCAACAGATGATGTCCCAGCTCCGTCATCTGTGGATGACACAAAGCAGACACATGTTGGGTGGTCCCACACACTTGGCACATGTACCCCCCCCCCCACATGCAAGACACCAAAAAGGGGGTAAAAATCACTTACCTGTCCTGGAGCCTTCCTCCATGGAGTCATATCCAGGGACCCCCTCCAACTGCTCCCTGTCCAGGCAGCGGGCGACCACCTCCTCCTCCGTGGTCAGGCTGACCGCACATGGGGGTCCACCACCCGTGCCCCTCTCATGCCTCCTGATGGTGGCCACCTTGCCACGGACCTTGCGCCGCAGGTCATTTATTTATTTTTGTATATCGCCAGCAGTCCGGGTGGAGTACCCCAAAACATTCACCCTGCCAGCAATGGTCTCCAGGATGGCTTGCTTCCTATCCCGGCTGGTCTTCCGACTTTTTTTGCCGTGGAGGAAGTCATTAAAAGTCTCCATTGCCGAGATTATAACAGAGACCTCCTGTGAATTGAAATTGAGGTTCCTCCTCTCTTTAGGGGGAGCGGGAGCAGCCATCTCTTTGCAAAAGTAACTTCCCTGGGGTGGGGGGAAACGGAAATACTTTTGCGCCGGAATGGTGCTTCCGCTAGCGCTTTTAAACGCACAACGTTGGTGAATACTGTACTTCACTAGCTAGTTTGCGTCAGCGCAGCGTATAAGCGATGCGATACGCTGGCCAAATAATGCGTGCACCTACCTGAATCTGGCCCTATGTGTGTAATCAAAATACTGGGCCAGATTCAGATAGAATTGCCTATCTTTAGGCGGGCGTAGCGTATCTCAGATACACTACGCCGATGTAACTCAGAGAGGCAACTACAGTATTCATAAAGCACTTGCACCTAACTTTGCGCCGGCGTAACTTAATTCCTTCAGCGTAAGCCGGTGCAACTGCAAGTGGGTGTGACGTTATGCAAATGAATGGTCTAGTGATTTACGCCCGGCATATCTTGGACGGAGCATGCTCAGTACGTTCGTTCCCTTGTGAGCATGCTCACAACTATGCCGGCCCAACTTACAGAGATACGCCGGTCCAACTTACGCCCAGCCGATGCAAAAGTACATCCAGTTTTATCCCCCCCCCCCCAGGGAAGGTACATTTGCTGTGAGATGGCTGCTCCCGTTCCCCACAGGCAGAGGAGGAAACAAAACTTTAACACCCAGGAGATGTCAGCCCTCATAACAGCAATGGAGACTTATGACCAGGACCACCATCAGGGGGTACAGGCAGTACACCTGTAAGGGGCCCGGGGGTCCCCAGGGGCCTGGATGGGAACCCCCCTTTTTTTATTTTATTTTTATAAAAAAATATTTTTTTTAAATATATTTTTATTTAGATTTTTTTGATGGACAAGAAGGCCTGGCTTGCAGTCTCTGCTCTAATTCATTTCTAAGGTGTTCTATCAAGTTGAGGTCAGGACTCTGTGCAGGCCAGTCAAGTTCCTCCACCCCAAACTTGCTCATCCGTGTCTTTATAGACCTTGCTTTGTGCACTGGTGAGCAGTCATGTTGGAACAGGAAGGGGCCGTCCCCAAACTGTTTCTACAAAGTTGGGAGCATGAAATTGACCAAAATGTCTTGGTTTGCTGACGCCTTAAGAGTTCCCTTCAATGGAACTAAGGGGCCAAACCCAACCACAGAAAAACAACCCCACACCATAACCCCCCTTTTATCAAAAAATTTGGATCAGTCCACAAAGCAAGGACCATAAAGACATAAATGAGTGAGTTTGGGGTGGAGGAACTGGACTGGCCTGCACAGAGTCCTGACCTCAACCCGATAGAACACCTTTGGAATGAATTAGAGAGGAGACTGTGAGCCGGGCCTTCTTGTCCAACATCAGTTCCAGACCTCACAAATACACTTCTGGAAGAATGGTCAAACATTCCCATGGACACCCTCCTAAACCTTGTGGACGGCCTTCCCAGAAGAGTTGAAGCTTTTATAGCTGCAAAGGGTGAGCCAACCCAATATTGAACCCTACAGGCTAAAGAATCGCACACACGATTGAATATTCCGATGGACGTGTTTTGTCATATAATCAAACCGTCTGTACGCTCCATGGGACAAAAGAGCAGAAAAACAGCGTAGTTTCGTGAATGTTGGCTGAAAAAGTTCTGCCGTCTGTATGCAGAACAAGTTCACGGCCAGTGCCTTTCGGACAAAAATATATATATAATTATTATTATCATTATTATTATTAAAGGGCCCAGAGGTTCCGGGTGGAAAGCCCCCTTTATTTGGTAATTTCTTTTTATATAAAAAAAAGGGAGGTTGCCATCTGGGGCCCTGGTGGCCTCCGGACCCCTAAAAAGAAAAAAGAAAAAAAAGGTTTCTTTTTTTTTTAAGGGGGTTCCCATCAGGGCCCCTGGGGACCCCCGGGCCCCTTACAGGTGTACTGCCTGTACCCCCTGATGGGGGACCCATTAGTAGTGCTAGGACCACAGCTGCCATGTGTTGTCCTGCAAGTGTGGTTGCTCAGCTTGTCTGTAACGTTGCTGCTGAAGCTGCTCTCCAGCTGACTGGAACGAGTCTGGTGCAAAGTTACCCCTGCTTTATGAGGGGTAACTTTAGGCCGGCCAAACAGCTTAGGCACACTGCGCGTAGCCTGCGCCGGACGGGCCTATGTTCGGGAATCGGCGTATCTCCCTCATTTGCATATTTGCATAGGAAATCAATGGGTTTGCCAGATGCATCCGGCATAAATGTGCACCTAGGATGTGCAGGTGTAGGCAAGTTAGGCCGGTCGGGAATAGCCTATTTTGGTGCGTATCTAGTTCTGTGGGTACGGTGCATAGATATTCCGGCGCAAATTTAGACTTAGGCGGCACATCTCGAGATACTCCGGCATAAGTCCTATCTGAATCTGGCCCACTGACTCTAAAGATAAATACCAGTAGATATATTGGGCCAGATTCTCAGCGGCGCTACGACGGAGTATCTCAGATACCCCGTCGTATCGCCGTTTTTTTTGGCTCGTATCTATGCGAGTGATGCTTAGCATCACTTTGGCATAGATACGCTTGAACATCCGATAAGTGTAATACCACTTGCGGATCGTATTTGTAATGACAACTCCGGCCACTAGGTGGCCGTTACGTTGTTTTCTCATTTGCCTATGCAAATGGCGCTACTACGCCGATTCCCGATCGCTTTTACGCCGCCCGTCGTCGCGTACGTCGTTTACGAACTCGTAAGGTTACCCCTGCTTCTATGAGGAGTAACCTTACGAAGTACCGTCGGATGCCGTCGGGTGCCGTCGAATGGCATGTTAAGTATGGCGTCGGGTCAGCGTCGGCTTTTTCCGTCGCTTACGTCGTTTTACTAACTCGTTCGAGAATAGGGCATTGCGTAGTGACAATCACGTCGTTTTGACGTCGGTTTCAACGGCGCTTTCTGACGTGAGATGGAGCATGCGCACTGGGCTTTTTCCCCCGGCCGGCGCATGCGCAGTTTGTTCGACGTGGGGGCGCGCTTAATTTAAATACAAGCCGCCCCATTTGAATTACGCGGGCTTACGCTGGGCCATTTTCACTACGCCAACGCAAACTACAGAGCAAATGCTTAGGGAATACGGCACTTGCTCTAGTACGATACGGCGGCGTAGTGTAAATGGCTTACGCTACGCCGTCGAATTTCTTAGAGAATCTGGCCCATTGCTTTTTAAATAGGAAAGCAGAACATATTGGCACATTGGCACATGAATTCTGGGGTGCACCTTATGGAACAGAAGGCATAAAAAAAATAAGCATTAAAATATATAGAGCAACACTGTGTTACTAATATCAGGTTAGCAGAGTGCAGCCAAACTCACATTAAATAAAACATGTATTAGAAAGAACACCATGTTCCCTACTTTTTCGAGGGAAATGTGAAAACTGTATTTAACCTTTTTTGCTGCCAGAGACATTTTGCATTTTTTGCACATATGTTTAATATGTTTAAAAAATTATTTTAGTCCTTAAAATTATGTAAAACCCCCAAACATTATATATTTTCTAAAAGCAGACACCCTAGAGAATAAAATAGTGATAGTTCCATTTCTATTTTTATGTTACACAATATTACCACAAAGGTCTAGGAAAATCTGAGTTTCAGTAATAAACACTAAAGTAAATTTTAGGGCAAACAAATGCAATAAATGACTCACATTTATGGTAAAAATATAAAAGACAGAGGTTGTGCCCAGTAAAAAACAACAACATGCCAAACCTAAATGTGTGTGCGCCCGTGAAATGACGCTCATAATGCATGCATTTACATTTGTAAATGTGGAGGTGAGGGGGCCTCAATTTTGTTTGGGGGGGGGGGGGGGTTTATGTGCTTAGGTCTTACTTTTTTTTTTACTTAACTTTTTTTTATTCATCACAGAGCACAGGTCCTATATGTGATGTTTTTTAGGTGACATGTTCTCTTTAATGAGACTTTATAACCTCTTTTATACTTTATACTATGATACTTGCCAATTATGATACTAAAGTTCAGCTTTAAACTGCAAGTGAGTCTACTCATTGGTACACACTGGCATCTGTACCCATGTATGTGTGAGCAATAAAAACATAAATATCATACATACAAACTATTCACTAGATCAGTCTAAAATAAAGTTAGAATAAAGTATTCATTTTGCTCATCAATATCCTTGTGGAAGAAGCAAATATATTTAAAGCTCAACCCCTTCAATACAGAGCATCTAGCTGCAGGCATCATTCAGATATCCCCTCACAATGTCCAGGACGTTATATGCCGTCCACCCGGGATGGGAGATCCCCTCTGTGGACATCATATGACTATGGGCCGGTAAGGAAGTGGTTAAAGAGAATTCAATCAGATCAATTCACGGCACACTACACAGAACACCAGAATAACATTCATTTTAATTATTTTCTATTCCATTACCTATTTAAAAAAATTGACATAAAAGGGAGCTATCGAAAATCTATTACTTTACTGACTGACAAAACTTTTAGCTTTCTGTGAGTCAGAAATCACATTCCGTTCTTCCTCGTATTTCTCTTCCATTATATGAACAATGCATATTTAAAAGCTTTTAGCACATATCATGCAACATAAAGGGCAATAGCATAACTTCAACTGTAATTAACTTTTACAAGTTTGAAAGTGCTGCGGAAACTTGATAGCAATGAACAGCTTTTTTAAGGGGAATATAACAATAGAATACAAGGACATAACTTTATTAATTTATTATTCTGCATGTGGCTGGCTAACTACAGTTGGATTTTTGACTAATTTACCCTTGTAAAGAGCTTGTTTGTTTAGTCCTCATTACAGACCATGGGCATAGAAGTTCAAGAACCAGCCAGCGTATGACATTCCAAATACTGGCGTTCAGAATTCATATTCCTGTGGTATATAATATTGTATACACTGGGCCAGATTCAGGTAGGAGAGCGTATCTGTGTGCGGGTGTAGCGTATCCTATTTACGCTACGCCTCCGCAACTTTGACAAGCAAGTGCATTATTCACAAAGCACTTGCTCCATAAGTTGGAGCGTAAGCCCACCTAACTCAAATGTGGAAGAGGTGGGCGTGTTGTATGGAAATGAGCCGTGACTTCATGTAAATGAAGCGCCAATCATACGGCGCATGCGCACGCATGCTCAGTATCACGTCAAATTTTTTCCCTAAGTTACGCCGGCTCAATGCCTGTGACATGAATGTAACCTACGCACAGCCCCATTCCCGTAAGACTTACGTAAACGACGTAAAAAGATGCACTTGTTCCGACGTCCATACTTTGCATTGGCTACGCCTCATATAGCAGGGGTAACTTTACGCCGGACGTAAGCCTAACGTACGCGGCGTAGCAGGCGCAAGTACGTTCGTGAATCGGTGTATCTGCCTAATTTACATATTAGTAAAAAAAAAAAAAATGATACGCTCATATGCATAATTACTAAACTGTACGTTTTTTTTGTTTTTTTTTTGATCCACTGTACCTTAGTAATCCTTTATGTTACTGGCCGCTTCCTGTATATGGATTCATCGGGTAGTATGCGGGTATTCCATCACTTTCTCAATGCCGCAATGTCTCCTGGGAGCTTTTGTCATTGTTCCCAGGAGACATTGCGGAGGTCTGCCACAAGTTATCGCAGGATTTAGAAAGAACTTGCTTCCATATTCAGGAAGCGGACAGTAACATAAAGGATTACTAAGGTTCAAAAAACAAATAAAATCTGCGCTATCAAAAAAATATAGGCAGCTACAAAAACCAGTAAACAGTGGAAAACAACAGATACAACATACAAATAGTAGCACTAACAAATGATAAAAAATCAAATGACTGATATATAAAAAAGGATGAACAATTCCAAATATGTATAGTGAAAAAAACTTAATGGATGAGTAAACAAAGTGAATGATTCCAAAACCAAATGTCTGATATATAAAACCAGAAAGAAGGGGAAAAATCCAAATGTGTAAAGTGGAAAACTTGATTGATGTGTGAACACGCATGTTGATTTTCTCTTGAACGTGATAAACGTTGGTGATAAACCCGCCACCAATAAAGCAGAGGCTTACTAGTGGAAAAGGTCTCTGAGCCCCGCCCTGAGACCGCAGCTGACCTGGGAGAGGAGTGTCGTTGGTTTTAGGTTCGGTGAACCTGAGTGTGAGGAGACCGGAGCGGCGTGTGTGACCATTCGGAAGTGATTGTCTTTCACCATTGAACATCTTCCTCTATCTTGGCAGTGTTGTCGTGTGAAGATTGAGTCCTATCCTGATACAGCCTTTGTATACATCCAGCTTGATTGACCCTCTGAGTGTAGGCTCATTTGTGTTCTATATATCTGGTAAGCCTCCGTTTTATTGGTGGCGGGTTTATCACCAACGTTTATCACGTTCAAGAGAAAATCACCATTGCTTTGGAACTAATCACTGTGTTCACACATGAATCAAGTATTCCACTTTACACATTTGGATTTTTTCCCCTTCTTTCTGGTTTTATATATCAGACATTTGGTTTTGGAATCATTCACTTTGTTTACTTATCCATTACGTTTTTTTTCTCTATACATATTTGGACTTGTTCATCCTTTTTTATATATCAGTCATTTGTCTTTTTATCATTTGTTAGCGCTACTATTTGTATGTTATTACTAAGGTTCGCCTGCCCCTGACAGTGACTCGGAAGTGAAGGATTGGCTCAGGCGGCTCGGCTGCTCTAGTCCTGCAAAGGGAACTGATGTGAAAAAAAGTGCAGGGACTCCGTTCCCACGCGTTCCCGCAGGACTTGAGCCCTGCTTTCACCAGTGTTTACCGTATAAGTGTCACGGGTGACACTAGTTAGCCAGATGGCTATTTAGGTTAAGGTACCCCCATATATTACCTAATAAAGGTTTTAACCCCTTGATCGCCCCCTAGTTAACCCTTTCACCAGTGATTACCGTATAAGTGTTACGGGTGAAGCTGGTTAGTTCGTTTGCTTTTTATAGCGTCAGGGCACCCGCCATTTATTACATAAAGGTTTAACCCCCAGATCGCCTGCGGGTGATATCAATTTGGTTTTAGCGTCAGATAGGATCTGCGTCGCCCCAGGCAGCGTCAGGTTAGTGCCAGTAGCGCTAACACCCACGCACGCAGCATACACCCCCCTTAGTGATCTGACCAGCGTCCCCAGCAGTTTAGGATTCCCAAAAATGCATTGTCAGCGGGATCAGCCCTGATTCCTGCTAGCACTTGCGTTTTGCCACTCTGCCCAGCCCAGCCCACCCAAGTGCAGTATCGATTGATCACTGTCACTTACAACACACATAACTGCAGCATTCGCAGAGTCAGGCCTGATCCCTACGATCGCTAACAGTTTTTTTGGTAGCGTTTGACTCAGTCGCTGACAGTCAGGTACTTTTTTACCTTTGAATCTCACTACCAGTAAATTTAGAGCCCAAAATGTCAAATCGAAGGTACACTAGTGAAGAGGCCTACACGTTTCTGAGCATGACAGATAGTGAAGAGGAGGTCACTTATCTGTCAGATTCAAGCTCAGAATACAATCCTGTAGAGGACAGCCAGAGATGTATTATGGCCTAGGCCAACAAGGCCCAGGCCTAGGGCGGCACTTTGTGGGGGGCGGCTCAATGTTCCTGTGTACACAGCCAGGAGGAGGAGCCGAGGAGAGACACAACCGAGAGAGGCGTGCTGCTGGTATGTGGGACAACTTCAGTGAGAGAGAGAGAGGACACAGTAACCAGGAGGGAAGGAGGGGACAGGCAGATACGAGGTGAACAAATGAAGTGATGGGAGAGGGGAGGGTGGTATGGGAAATATGTGCTGGGGAGTGATTTAAGAGGGAAGAAGATATGTGCTAGTGGGGGGTCTGATTTCCCCCCCCCCCACTAGCACATATCTTCTTTCTTCTCAAATCACTCCCCAGCACATATCCCCATACAACCCTCTCCCCCCAAATTAAAAGATGCTCTGCCCCCCTGTGCTCATCCCACCCTGTTGCCCTGTGCTCATCCCACCCTGTCGCCCTGTGTCTTCATCACCCTGTTGCCCTGTGTCCTAATCCCAGGAAAATGACAGAACGGGTCTTAAAAAGGAAGGGGTGCGTCATATATAAAGTAGGGGGTGCGCAAGTTTCACCAGGCCTAGGGCAGCACAAAACCTAAATACACCCCTGACGACAGTGGCTCCATGAAAGATAGCTCTGATGACGAAGGTGAGGTCCCTGCTAAGGTCAGGCGTACCCAACCGCATTATTCTGCTGTTGTTGAGGTGCAAGAACTGCAGGGCTCTCGTGTGAAGCAGAGAAGTACTATTGCCGCTTATCCTTCTGGTGAACTGGCAAGCACCAGCGGCCTAGTACACCCTGGCCGTACATCCAGCACTGCAGTAACACTTGGTGACATGGCGAGTCCCATAAGTGCAGTTTAAGCTGGCGAGTTGGCAAGCACAAGTAGCGTCCCACTGCCACCAAGAAGAAGAAAAAGACAGGCCTGTTGTACCCATAGTGTCCTTCCTGCAGAATTCGCCAATCATAATTGAATGCCCACCACTTCTGCAGCACCCGTACTTCCCCCATTCACTGGCCAACCCAGAATTCAGGTGGAAACACTTGATTTTTATTCGCTGTTTTTCACCAAAGATCTCTATGGGCCAGATTCAGGTAGATCAGAGCATCTTTGCTCTGGAGTAACGCTTCTCATTTACGTTACTCTGCCGAAATTTGCGGCAGCGCATCGCAAATGAGCCGGCGGAATTCAAATTGGGCGGGTACGGGGCGTGTAGTATTCAAACTAAGCGCGATCCCGCGGCGAACGTACTGCGCATGCGTCGACTGTCAATGCATCCCAGTGCGCATGCTCCAAAATCTATCAGTGAACATCAATGACGTCACATTCCCATTCATGAATGTTTTACGCAAGCGACGCGATTTGTTTTTTTTTTCGACGCGATGACGACGCCTATACTTAACATAGGATATTCCAACAGGGGGCTGCTTTATCTATACGCCGCATATCGCTTCCGGAAACGTCGTAAAGTCACTGCGTCGCGCCCGAAAAAGATCGTGAATTGCCGATTCCCGCTCATTAACATATTTTTTGAGCGTAAATCGGCGGGAACGCCCCCGGCGCCATTTTTAAGTTGAAGTAACGATGCGATGGCGAAATTCAATTGCGCCGATCGCATCGGAACTCCAACCCGGCGTTTCTTGTTTTCTGGTTACAGAAAATAAAAACGCCGGCTTAAAGTGACAGTTAGGCTGGCGGATCCATTGATCCGCCAGCCTAACTCTACCTGAATCTGGCCCTATATCTATTGTGGACCAAACTAATTTGTATGCTGGTCAATACATCGCCCCTAATCCCCAGTCCTCCCTTGCCAAACAAATGGAAACCAATTACGGTTTCGGATTTTAAGACCTTTCTGGGCATTTCCCTCGACGTTGGCATAGTTAAATTTAGTGAGCTGCGGTTATATTGGTCCACTGACCCAGTATACCATGTGCCCGTGTTCTCTGCCTCCATAACCAGGGCACAATACAAGCAGATCTTGCGGTTCATGCATTTCAACAACAATGAACTTTGTCATCCTTTTGGAGACCCTGAATTTGATCAGCTCTACAAAATTTGGCCCCTCATAAACCATTTCAACAAACGTTTTGCAGCCTTGTAAAGGGCCGCCATCAGGAATTTTGGGGCCCCTTACACAACTTCAGGCATGGGCCCCCTGGAGCAGAGAACCGGAGGGAGGGAGGGTGCTGCCGCCGCGAATTGAGAAGTGGCCGCAAGTTGATGGCGGCCCTGGCCTTGTATACTCCCCATCAAGTTATCTGCGTTGATGAGTCCCTTATTACATTTTCTGTCCGCTTGTCTTTCAAACAGTACCTTCCCAGAAAGCATGCCAGATACGGGGTCAAGATGTGTAAGCTCTGTGACAGGGCCACAGGCTATACATCTAGTTTTATGGTTTATAGGGGAAAAGATAGTCACGTAGAGAAGGAGAACTGCCCAGATTACATAGGGAGCGCTGGTAAGATAGTTTGGAACTTGGTGTCACCCTTATTCGGAAAGGGGTACCACTTATATGTGGACAATTTTTACACGAGTGTGCCACTTTTTAGTTACTTGTTTGATCATCAGATTAACACATGTGGCACCGTGCGACCTTTTCGCCGAGGCTTACCCCAGTGGCTTGTAGAGTCCCGTCTTTGGCTGGGGGAGAGAGCCTGCTCAAGGTGTAAAAATTTGCTCACTGTGAAGTGGAAGGATAATAAGAATGTTTTTGTTCTTTCCTCCCTTCACGCAGACATGACAGTCCAAATTCGTACAGCGACTGGTGTTGTAGAGAAACCCATCTGTGTCCACAAATATAACCAAAATATGGGAGAGGTGGACCTCAACGAATCGTTGTTGGCCCCATACCTAGTTGCCTGTAAGGCCAGAAGCTGGTACAAAAAAGTGTCTGTATATTTATTTCAATTGGCTTTGCTGAATGCTTTTGTGCTATACAAAGCTTCAGGATGGACTGGATCTTTCCGTAAATTCCAGGGAGATATTGTCCGAGCCCTCCTGTATCCTAGCGGTGCTGCACCTCACCATTCCCAACCAAATCCAGTAAGCATGAGAGGCATTTTCCGTATGCCCTCCAGAGTACCCCTACCCAACGAGCCCCCCAAAGAAAATGCTGTGTCTGTAGAAAGCACACTTTTTCCTGGACTATTGGATTTGTTGAACACTGGGGATATTTAAGTTTATATGGATACTATGCATTCATTTTTATTATATTCACATTTTTTTTGTTTGTTCACACAGACTATGTATTCACTTTATAATTCTCAGGTTTCTACCTAATTTAGGAATTAACCCCTTCTTGTTATCCTATTGAGGTCTCACAGACATATTCACAGATAAAAATAATTTAAATCCATATTGCTATCATATGGGGATATTTACATTCCCTGAGATAACAATAAAAATTATTTAAAAAATAAATGGAAGGAACAGTTTAAAAATAAAATAAAAAAGCTAAATAAATAATAATAAAAAAAAGCACCCCTGTCCCCCCCTGCTCTAGCGCAAAGGCGAACGCAAGTGTCGGTCTGGCGTCATATGTAAACAGCAATTGTGCCATGCATGTGAGGTATCACTGCGAAGGTCAGATCGAGGGCAGTAATTTTAGCAGTAGACCCCCTCTGTAAATCTAAAGTGGTTACCTGTAAAGGCTTTAAAAAATGTATTTAGTTTGTCACCACTGCGCGTTTGTTCGCAATGTTAAAGCATGTCGTGTTTGGTATCCATGTACTTGGCCTAAGATCATCTTTTTTATTTTATCAAACATTTGTGCAATATAGTGTTTTGAAAAATCACTGCGCAAATACTGTGTGGGAAAAAAAATGCAACACCCACTATTTTAATGAGTAGGGCCTTTGCTTTAAAAAAAATATATAATGTTTGGGGTTTCAATGTAATTTTCTTGCAAAAAAAACATATGTTTTGCTGTTCTACTACCTTTATCGCTGGCTCTTGGACATTGGCTTGGCCGACTACCTGATCTGGTTACTGAACTCTGGCTATGTTTTGACTACGTTTACTGTGTTTATCTTTTTATTTTTATTAATAAACAAGTGTGATTTAAGAGCCGGTTCACACTGGGGCGACTCATCAAGCGGTTCAGCCGCCTGACGATTCACGTCCCATTCAATGCTATGGAACCGTTCTAATGTCGCTCCGACTTAGAAAGAGGTTCCTGTATGACTCCGGGGGCGGCTCGGGGCGACCTGAATAGACTTCTATACAGAAGTCGTTTTGCAGGTCACCACTGAAGTCGTCCTCAGGATGACTTGCAGAGCTGCCCCCGGAGTCGTGCCACGGGAGTGTGAACCAGCTCTTACTGTACTTCCGTCTGAGTCTGATTCATAGTTTCTGACAATTGTTCACGCTGGCACAGCACCCTCGTTGTTCAGCAAACTTGGCCAACATCCCTTTCCCCCATGTGTTCAAGGACACCAAATTCTAAGCTGATGATACATCACCTGGAACCATTAACCTCCATGATTCCCGTATGGGATGTTTAGGACAATCAACCTTTGCATCAGACGCTGTGGATATTGTGAATATTGACTGGACTATCTTTTGTAGAACTACCAGTTTGTGTGGGATACACTGATACACTGTATTCATCTGGAATTATCAGAAACATCACAGACAAGGAGTCATCAACTTAAGAATTATGTAGATTGTATATATACTGACAGATTGAATCTCACTCTACATCTGAAAAAAAAATGTTATATGACCAGTGATCAGTGAGTAACCAATACATATTCTAACACAGTTTTACTGTATGAACTGCATATAGGAAATACCTGCATGCTGCGTGAACCTTAGCATATGGTTACACTGACTACATCTGTGAGACTGTTTCTGTCTTTGTAATATCATACCTGATTATATCAGGATTGGGTTTATTTCCTCCCTCATTTTACCTTGAGAGGGAGTATTTATTTACATGGATCATCTGTTTTATAGTTCTGGGGAGGTTATAGACCACTAGGGAATCTTTCCTTCTTTTTAGGACTTCCCTGTTGGTCTGTATATAGGGGATCAGGGGTTTTGTTGCTTGTTTTGTACTTTGCGCTTTTTAGCAATAATAAAATGATTGTAGTTTAACTCTTTAGGGTGTGTGTATGTGTGTATATATAAAGATATATAATTTCATTTGTTATTTTTTTCTTTTTGACCGTTGAAGATTGTTTCCAGAGTTTAAACATTTAATACCAGCTCCTTGAGTATTTAGGGAGTGCAAATGCTAACAATTTTGGAAAACAAATGCATAGAGAATGTGTTAGGCAGTGGCCCTGCACATGTTAGGCAATATGTAGAAAAATTTGGCGAGGGGCATGGCTTGGCGCGCGGCGGACATGGTCGCTCAGTGAGAGAGCTCCGTAACACACACGGCCTGCAACGGCTAATTTCCCCGACCCACAGCTTACAGATGCCGGGCAAGCGTACCTACAGCACACCGCACTCCCGCTCGAAGAAAGGAGCGTCCGCCACGTCGGCTAGGATCATCACGGACCTGTTTAAGCCTTCGGCTAGGGCCCGCAGCACAATGGGGAAAGCCAAGATGGCACCGGAGCACCACCACGAGGAGGATTACAGCGAGGACTCCCAATCCATGCCGGAGGACTTAGGTAGGGAGGTGACCCGCTCCAACCATCCCCTCACTCTGGCAGACATGTCAGTGATAGCTGCAGACATTAAGTCTGCGTTCTCCGCTGCGATCACGGACATTAAGTCTAATCTCCTGGCCCTTAATGAACGCATGGCGGGAGCTGAATCCGCCGGGAAGCAAAGGGACAGAGCCATCCATCACCTAGAAAAAGTCTCCTCGTCCCATAACTACCATTTTATTGAAATAAATAGACATTTAGAGGACCTGGACAACAAGGGCAGGAGAAAGAACATTCATGTTAGGGGAATCCCTGAGTCTGTGGAGCCTGCTCAGATCATGTCTGCTCTGCAGCGTGTGTTTAATAGCCTGCTTGAGAGGCAGGAGGATGTTGTGATTGATTTTGTAAGAGCACATAGAGCCCTAAGACCAAAAGGCCCTGACTCCGCTCCCCCTCGGGACATCATCTGCTGCCTGCAGAGCTTTTCACTTAAAGAGGACATAATGAGAAAGGCGAGGGGGAATGATCACATTATATTCAATGGGGCCACCATTATGTTGTTCCAGGATCTCTCTCAAATTACACTAAAGAACCGGAGAGCCTTGCGCCCCCTGCTGGACAAGCTGAGAGAACGTGAGCTGAGATATACCTGGAAGTTTCCTTTTGCCTTGTCAGTGACATCTGGTGGCCACCAATATACACTGCGGGACCCAGATGGATTACAAGACTTTTGCGCAGCACTGGAATTGGACTATGTCCCGCTCCCTGATTGGTATGCTGAGTTCCAGGGTCCACGGCCGGGAGGCTCCCCCCTTGGATCCCCATTCTCCACTCCGGAAAAAAGGCCCTACAAGAGACTGAAACCCCATCGCCTGGATGGCCAAGGCGGGCACCCCGCGCACTTCCAGGGAAGATCGCATGACCGCGCAGATGATTGAACAAAGTGACCCACTGCCGGATTTTGACCTACCACACCACCCCATGCCCAGCTATTCAGCACATGCCTGGCTCTCAACGTTTTCTCCTTGTCCTTTTTCTTTTTTTTTTTCTTTTTCTCCCTTCTTCCTCCCTTTTTGCCCAATGACTGCCTGTTGACGACTTGTTGTCCACATAGACTCTGCTATGGCCACATCTACAATTCTCACTATAGTCTCATAATCATTGACCTAGAGCTATTGTCAGTCCTTGTTTGTGGAGTTACCATTTAGCTCTGTTTTCCCTACCTGCCTTGGCGAAGTTGCCCAGCTCTATCATCGCTCCGAGAGAGGTTGCTCCCTGCTGCGCAGAAGATTGCTCGCCTGACCCAAGTTTGGCAGGAGTTCCTAGCAGGTGTCGTTTGAAGTGAATCAATCTACCGGAGGGGACACATATTCGCCAGTGTTTGACTGTTTGCTAAGTGCAGGGCTCAGGGGCGGGCCGGATGAGAGGGGGGGAGGGGGAAGGGATAGGAAAGTTCTGGCAAAAGGTATAGAATTGCACTTGTTGTTGGGGACGGGGGGATGTGGTGGCTCTTTTGGGGTTCACTGTGCTGTCTAAGCTGCACACCAATTTTTTATTGTTCTTTTACTTTTTAACTTTTGTTTGGCCCCCTTTTTCTTGGGGTCGGGGAAATTACGTCAGCCACGTATAGTGGATGACGCTGCTACGTTAGCCTTAATTTGCAGGCTGTGTGTGTTCTCTGATGTTAATACATTCATTGTATAAAGTTTACTGTGTTTATTTCAGAATTCGCTGGTAAGGTTGACAGTCTACCGTCTCGTCGACTGCCGCCCCCCACCCAGTGCCTCCACACTCATTGAGTGGCTGTGGATGCACTGACAAACTCCGCCCCGGGGAGGGACTCTCCACCCGGGAAGGGAAATCTGCTACTCTCTGTGTATAGCTCTATTCTACATCTTATCTCTCTTCTTTTCTCTCTTCCTTGCTCCCACCTTGGCTGGTTCTACAGCCTCCCCTTCTTACTTGGTACAGTCAAGTTTTATTTACATCTGTATCTGAACTTTTATAACAGTGCCCGTGTTTTGTGACTCTTTACTGCAGGTGTACTCCGATCCATCTCGCTCTGGGCTCTGAATATGGCATACACGGATCTTGGGCGAAGCCCATTTGTCGTGTCCCACAATATGAAGGGACTGAACATTCCTGAGAAGCGCTCCACTCTGCTGAGGGAGCTCAGGAAAGGTAGGCCTCAGTTTGTGTTCCTACAAGAAACTCATTTTAAAACACATAGTGTCCCCCGATTGACAGACTCCTGTTACACGGAGGCACACCATGCCACTAGTGATGATTCCAAGGCCAGGGGAGTGTCCATTCTAATAAACAAAAATGCTCCCTTCGTTCTTCAGGAAAGGATTATTGATCCAGGGGGTAGATATGTGTTCTTGAAGGGTCTGTACAACAATGCGCCTGTGACCCTGGCTAATGCCTATTTTCCCAACAAAGCGCATGTGTCTTTCTGTCAGCGGTTGGTCCAGGAGCTATTGGGCTTCACTTCTGGCTGTTTGATCCTGGGAGGAGACTTCAATGTCCCTCTCAATCCGTTGTCTGATACATCGAATGGGAAGACTTGCATTACGTATGGGATTCTCAGGCGCATTAAAACCTTACTCCAATCTCTGCAGCTAATTGATGTGTGGAGGTTTCTAAACCCAGATGGGCGAGACTTTACTTTCTTTTCTCCCCCACACGATCAGCATTCGCGCATTGACTACCTTTTTATCTCCCAGAGGGATCTGACAAGGGTCACGGGGGCGCACATTGGCATACAGTCCTTTTCGGATCACGCTCCAGTATCGCTCTCCCTAGGTGACATTGCACCCCTGCCCAGCCCTCCAACATGGAAACTAAATGCTTCCCTCTTGACGGACCCTGATCTTCTGACAGAACTGACTGCATCTCTAGAAGACTTTTTTAGGCGCAATGCGACGGCGGATGTCGACCCACTGATGGTGTGGGAAGCGCATAAATGCACAATACATGGTAATCTAATGAGGATGGGGGCCCGCCGCAAAAGGGATAGAGACAAAACCATTAGAAATCTGACAGAGAGGATAACGTTTCTTGAGACTCTCCATAAACAGTCTTTGTCTGTTCAGACGGCGGCTGAACTATTGGAAAAGAGGAAAGCCTTGCAACAGCTTTTTGATGAAAGGTCGAGGCGGTTCCTTTTTTTCAAGAGGCGGATCTATTATGAGTCCGGCAATAAATCAGGGAAGCTTCTAGCCAGGGCCCTGAGGGAGCAAACAAATAAAAACTTTATCCATGGGATCCGGCGGCCTGATGGCACTCTGGATGTCACTACCGAAGCGATTGCAGGACACTTCCATGATTTTTATACAAAGTTGTATAACTTGCCGTCTCAACATAGAATGGAGGGCATGGAGGGAGATAGGCCCCAGATAATCCGGGACTACCTAACTAAAAGTGGCCTACCCACTATTTCAGAGTCAAACATTGCTCTTCTGGAGAGCCCGATCACGTCCATTGAGATAGCCACTGCTATTGCGCAACTGAAACCAGGGAAGAGTCCAGGTCCTGATGGCTTCACCTCTATCTACTATAAAACCTTCGCACAGATTTTGGTGAACCCTCTCAGGGCCGCTCTGGATTCTCTATCTGACCCTAGAACAGTCACGCCCGATTTTCTCTCTGCACACATCACAGTGTTGCACAAGGAAGGGAAAGACCCTGCTGAGTGCTCCAGCTACCGCCCTATATCGCTTCTAAATCTTGATGCAAAGATACACGCAAAAGTCTTGGCGACCAGGCTGAGCCCCATTCTGGCGGACCTGGTTGGCCCAGATCAGGTGGGCTTTATGCCGGGGCGCGAAGCGCGGGACAACATTATAAAAGCCTTACTACTTACGCAGGCGGCGCGGACCGGGAACATCGAGGGCCTTCTCCTGTCTACGGACGCGGAGAAGGCCTTCGATCGCGTTGCGTGGGACTATATGCTGGCCGTGTGCGCGAAAGTGGGCCTGGGCCCTCATATGTTAGCTAGGATTTCGGCGCTGTACCAATGTCCTACGGCTAAACTGAAGATTAATGGCTCACTGTCTGACAAAGTCTCGATTGCAAATGGCACTAGGCAGGGGTGCCCGTTATCCCCCCTCCTATTCATACTCTCCCTAGAACCTTTCATCAGGATAGTCAGGAATAACGCAGACATTCGGAGCTTCAAGATTTCGGATAAGGAATACAAAGTCGCTGCCTATGCAGATGACCTCCTTTTCTTCCTCACCAATCCCGTGACGTCCCTGCCAGTCTTGTGGCATGAGTTTGCCATTTATGGGTATATATCTAACCTCAAGATTAATTACTCCAAATCGGAAGCCCTGAATGTCTCGCTGCCAGATAACGTTCTGGCACAGACGAGGGAGTCGACCTCATTTCGGTGGGAATCTAGAGCTCTGAAATACCTGGGAATATGGCTTACGCACAACCCAGGAGACGCATATAAACAAAACTTCCCCCAATTTCTCAAAAGCGTCGAGGCGGACTTGGACAGGTGGCGATCGGGTCGCTTCTCCTGGTTCGGGCGCGCGGCCATCATCAAGATGGTTATTCTCCCCCGTCTGCTCTATCTCTTTCATACCCTGCCGCTTAAAATTCCTCGGGTCTTTTTCAACTCCCTGAAATCTCTCATTTTGAAGTTCCTTTGGAACTCGCAAAAGTCTAGAATTAAATACTCCTTGTTATTGAAGCCCAAAGACCGTGGGGGGATGGGTCTACCTGACTTTGCGTTGTACTACAGGGCGACCCACCTGACTAGGATCATTGACTGGCACTGCCATGGCTCATTGAAGGACTGGGTGATGCTGGAAGCGGATCTCTGCCCGCTCCCACTCAAGTACTCTCCGTGGATCGCGTGGGACAGTTGCCCGTCTGGTCTTAAATCACATCCCGTTACGGGATGCACTTTAGAGATCTTTCATAAACTAGCCAAAACGCCCACAATCACCTCCCAACCCGGTCCTTTGACTCCTCTGAAGGACAACCCGGACTTTGTGCCAGGTCTAAACAACCCACATTTCAGGTTACCTGCCACCCTACGGCCTCTCCTAGCTGGAGATTGTTTTAAAGACGGGGTAGTGAAGGAATGGGCTACCCTTAAGAGGGATCTGAGCATTTCACAGCTGCCCCTCTGGGCTTACTTCCAATTACGTAGCTACTTGGGGGGGGGCCCTAGAAGGGATGCTTGTCGTAGAGCCCCTACGGCCTTGGAGTCGATCTGTCTTGAGGGCACACGGTGCATGAAACCTACTTCCCAGGCCTATGTTTGGCTACAGAATGCTGATCACGGAGTCGCCGATGGACTCAGATCGAGATGGTCGAAGGAGCTGGATACGGAGATCACGCCCAAGCAATGGAGGTACGCTTGTATTATGATACATAAATGCTCGATAAGTACTGCTATGCAAGAAACGGCATACAAGATTATGACTCACTGGTATAATACCCCGGCCAAAATGCATGGTTGGAACTAACAGATTTCGGACTCCTGCTGGAGATGTGGAAACGAAAGGGGTACTCTGGTCCACATTTGGTGGAAGTGTCCACACATCGCACAATACTGGGAAAAAGTCATTCGGCTAATTAGACAAATTACTGACACAATCCTTATTCTGAATGCGGCCACCTGCTTACTCCATGTCACAAACTTCTCTCTGAAGAGATATAAAAACTCTCTGACGAGACACCTATTGAATGCAGCAAAATCCCTAATTCCACTGTACTGGAAATCTCAAAGGGTCCCTTCCATAGCGGAATGGCTCAGAAGGGTCTCGGACGTGCATGCCATGGAGGAGACCCTGGCGCAGGCTTCTGATCGAGTTGAGAGACTCCATAGGACATGGCGGCCCTGGGTCGCTTTCAGGAACTCTTCTGCATATCCAGATGGAATATCGCAGACGTTTGCCTGAGAGGTTCCTGGGGAATTGTCTTGGTCTGGGCTAAGATACGCTACGCTGACTGTTACCATGCCTTCTTCCTACCTCCCCTTTCTCTTCTTTTTCTTTCTTACCTCTTTATGGCTGTGTTTACTGATATAGCAATGGCTGCTTGTCGGATGTGGATTGCTATGGACAACCCATGTACGTGCTCGTCTGGGATTTTTCGTCTATGGGTTGCCCATTTCTTTATAAAAGGACACGGGCCATGGCCTACTGTTTTGAAGGGTCAAAAAATAGTGACTCTTGCTTCTAAGTAACCCTCATTACGTGACGAACAAAGATATGTTTGGAATTTTTGGCCAATTTGCATAGGTCATAGTTATTTTGTTCTATCCTGTTTCCTTTTTTTTATGTGTTTTATGGCTTAATTTACCATGTTCTCCATCATATTACTGCTCTGCGAGCAGCTGTATTGCTATCTGATGTAATCTGTCCTGCTTACGTTTATTACAATAAACTTGGAATGTTAAAAAAAAAAAAAAAGAAAAATTTGTCAGTCGAATACTAAAAGATTCAGATGTATATGCAAGCCAGATTTGATTATGACAGAGAAAATTACATTGTTTAAAGTGTCAGAACCTTGATCCATACATTGAATATACAAAGGAAAATGGTAGTTAGTAAATGATTTAACCACAAAAATATTTTTTACTATTTACTATAATAAATATCCCCCAAAAATATATATATAAAAAAAAGATTTTTTTCCTCAGATTAGGCTGATATGTATTTTTCTACATATTTTTGGTAAAAAAAAAAAAACAATAAGCGTTTATTGATTGGTTTGCGCAAAAGTTATAACGTCTACAAAATAGGGGATAGTTTTATGGCATTTTTATTAATATATTTTTTTTACTAGTAATGGCGACGATCAGCAATTTTTATCATGACTGCAACATTATGGCAGACACATCGGACACCTTTGACACCATTTTGGGACCATATAAAAATTTTGGGCTATAAAAATGCACTGATTACTGTAAAAATGGCACTGGCAGTGAGGGGATTAACCACTAGGTAGTGCTGTAGGGGTTAGGTGTGCTCTGGGGAGTGATTCTTACTGTAGGGGGCGTGGCTACACGTGACACGTCACTGATCTTTGTTCCTGATGACAGGGAACATGATCAGTGACAGTTTACACACAACATCTCCCCGTTCTTCAGCTCTGTGACCCGATCGCGGGACACTGGTGGCAATCTGGTACATGGTTCCCGTAGGCGTGGTCATGGAGCTTGCGTCAGGGTCACGAGCGCGACCACATGGTGGCAATTTAAAGGGGACGTACCTGTATGCCCATTTGCCTGTCTTTGCCATTCTGCCAACGTTAATGTGCATCCGCTGGTCCTTAAGCGCTTAAGGAGATTTAATTATTTTTGTAGCAAATGTATTACTTTTTCTTTCAGCCTTGTTATGCCATAAACATGACCTGTATACTTCATATGGAATGCTGTAAAGGCTTTTTTTGCTGTTTATAAAAGCTTTTATTTGTGTTTTTATTCAAAGCGTGCTTTATATAATGTTACAATACAGTATATACATTTTCAAATTAAAAGTCTGCTAGCTTTGCTACATAAAAGCCAGTTTGTTTAAACACTGCAGCTTGGAAAAATCCAGCTTCAATGGAACTAAGAATAACGAAACATCTCTTGAAAATTGTGATCCACATTTGTTTTTAATTGTTGAATATTCTAAAGCATTTAAACAAGGTGACGTGGTGCAACAACACATAATTTATTTATTCAAAAATGAAACACAAGGGATTTATTATCAAACAGAAATACAACTTATCCTAACCAACCATAAAGTTTTTATCACAATTTTAAAAGCAAAATGCCTTGCATTAACTAGTGTATTGATACATTAATACATAATATTTTATACATAATGTACATTTATTACATGTTTACAGAAGTAATTGACAACCCAATATATATTGCATCCTTTAGTGTTGGATAGTAAAATAAAGGATCATTGATTAAAAATTGAGTAGAAAACAACTGAATCTGTATCCCATGAGAACCATTAAGATACTTTTTATTATCATAAAGAATGAAGCATGAGCATAACTGATTGTAAGCCTAGGTTTACACTAGTGTTCCTTCATAATCATGCTTTTTTTCAGTGTGTTTTTGTAGCACATTTTTACATGTGTTTTGTATCTTTATTTTCAACCTTCATGCATTTTTTGTAGGAGTAAAAGACTGATTGTTAAGCACAGAACAGCACAAAATGTTACAAAAATGCTGCAAAAGGGCAGTTTTCATGTGCTCCCAATAATGTCAATGGGATAAAAAAAGGCACTATGCTACACTAATAGAAGCACCTGCACCTTTTAAAAAAGTGCATTGCATGTGGTATCAATATGAATGACACCGAAAAGAAAAATTGGATTTTAAGGGTCTTGTATTGCAGCACAGGAGGGCAGGCGCAGGAGAAAGTCTAGTGTGAACATGGCTTTTTAAAGTGTTGCTATACCCATAACAGTAAAATCAGTCTGTATATGCAGTAAATCACGCTTGTTATACTCACTGTGGAACCTAAGGCCGCGTACGGACCGTTTTCCAGCGGACAAAAGTTTCAAAACATGCTTTGAAACCTGTCCGCTGGAAACCTGTCCGTCGGACAGGTTCGATGGTTAGTACACAAAATCATCTGACCAAAATACCGCGCATACTCAGAATCAAGTCGACGCATGCTTGGAAGCATTGAAAACGTCGGACATGTTTCATCGGACATGTCTGATCGTGTGTACGCGGCCTCAGGGCCTAATCCTCTGCATTGTGTTTAAAGGCTGTTCAACCCTGTCTTCTCTGATCCTCTCCTTCTTCCACTGCCCCAAATCCATCTCCTTATAAGACATAGTCGTTGATGTCACACTGCACATACTCAGTTTGGTGTGCATTGCTAGAGAGTTTTTTCTTCTTCTTTTTTTCTTGGGCACGTGCATGTAATCAGCACAGGGCCAATCATCACTGTCCAGAAAGAGGGTCCTGAAGCCTCATAGGTCATTCTGAGTAGAATAAAAACTCCTCCTACAAGCTTTAACCAGACACTTATAGAAGTCACAAGACTGCTATATACTGTCATGATAAAAGGCATTTAGCAGTTTATATTAACTAAAACTATTGCATTTCCAGTGTCTGTGTACTGTGGGAGACCAGATATAGTGACTGCAGGGTCCTAAGCTTAGTAACACTTTAACATAAAGCCATGGTAACTGTTTTAATTATACTAATAAACAGTAGAAACTTAAAAGTTCCCTTTACTGAAGGAAATGCATGCCTGATGGCTGCCTTCCCTTTCTCACAACTAATAAGACATTGCTGTCTCATCAATCACAATCCCCATATCTTAGTATGAAATTGATAAATTAATCATTATTGTCCAAACTCATTGAAGAAAGTGTTGCTTAACCACTTAAGGACCCCCGCACGCACATATACGGCCACAGAATGGCACGTATAGGCACAAGGGCGTAAATTTACGTCCCCGCCTAAGTGCGGTTCGGGGGTCCCATCGGGACCCCCTCCGCGGCGTGCGGGGGTCCCCCTGGCCCCGGGAGCGATCCGGGATGAGCGGGCGGATGTCGGCGTTTACCCGCCCCCCCCGCGATCGCTCCCAGCCAATGCGCGCGCTCCCAGCTCCTGTCACTTCCTCCTCCTGTGTTTACACAGGAAGGAGGAAATGATGTAATCTCTCATCGCAGCGGTGTTTCCCACCGCTGCTGATGAGAGAAGACATCACAAGTAAGTGTGCACCAACACAACACTGACACACACTCACATAGGCACATTAACCCCTTGTGATCGCCCCCCCCCCACCCCCCCTGTCACAGTGTCACTGAATGCAGTGATCTAATCACTGCATTTAGTGTCAGTGTGACAGGCAGTGTAAAAAACAGTTAGTGTTAGGTCCAGGGTAGCCCCCCCACCCCCCCTAATAAAGTTTTAACCCCCTGATCACCGCCCTAGTTAACCCTTTCACTCCCTATTGCCAGCATCACTAAGCGATCATTTTTCTGATCGCTGTATTAGTGTCGCTGTTCCCGCTAGGTAGCTATTTTTTTTTATTGCGATTTTTTTTTTTACTAAAGACATGTGGCTTAATAAATGTTGGCCTAAATGTTTGACTAAAATTTAGTTTATTTGATTTTTTTTTTAACAAAAAGTAAAAAATAGTGTTTTTTTTTCAAAAATGTCGCTCTATTTTTGTATATAGCGCAAAAAATAAAAATCGCAGAGGTGATCAAATACCACCAAAAGAAAGCTCTATTTGTGGGAAGAAAAGGACGCACATTTTGTTTGGGAGCCACGTCGCACGACCGCGCAATTGTCTGTTAAAGCGACGCAGTGCCGAATCGCAAAAACACCTTGGGTCATTTACCAGCGTATTGGTCCGGGTCTTAAGTGGTTAAAGTGTTACTAAATTCAGGACTCTGCATTCACAGTATGCGGAGCTTGGAAATGCAAATTTAGTAAATATAAACTGCTAAATACCTTTTCTCATCAGCAGTATATATTCTATTAGTGCCTGGTTTGTAGGGGGAGTTTTCATACTGTCCTTGTCTGTCCTACCAGGATTCAGAACTCCTCACCCTATCTGGACCAGGGCCGATCCTAGGGTCACAGGCGCCTGGGTGCAGAAATATTTCTGGTGCCCCCACATGGGCGTGGCCATCTTGCCAACTCCCCTCCTTTACAAATATTTATATGGCAACGACTCACGGAGATGCTCCTCTAGTCTTTGTTAGCCTGGGATCCATCCAACAATCTTTTAACAAAAACAAAATACAGGAAGAGAAGCAGACTACTCTAATGGGACCTAGAAGGGGGGGTCTCTCTAATGGACACAGAGAGGGCCTCTGTTAGAAAGAGCCCCCAGACATACTACAGGAGACGGTCAAAGACTGCAGACATAATACAAGGAATGGTCAGAGACTGCAGAAGTGATACAAGAGATCAATGCAGCCTCATCAGTGCCCACCAAATGCAGCCTTACCAGTGCCCATCAATTGCAGCCTTATCAGTACCCACCAATTTCAGCCTCATCAGCGTCCACCAATTGCAACCTACCAATGCCCACCGATTGTAGCCTACTAGTGTACCAGTGCCCACCAATTGCAGCCTACCAGAGTTCACAGATCACAGTAAAGGGCAAATCACAGTGGCCCTTTCCCATGTAATCAGCTGTGTTCAATCACCCCATCAGTACTCATAAATTCCACCTATCAGTGCCCATTAGTGCAGCCACATCAGTGAAGGAGAAAAATTACTTATTTGCAAAATTTTATAATAGAAACTAAGATTTTTTTTTTTTAAATACATTCTTTTTTCATTTGTTTTGCAAAAAAATCTGTGGTGATCAAATGCCACCAAAAGAAAGCTCTATTTGTGTGGAGAAAAAAATATATAATTTCATATGGGTACAGTGTTGAAGGAGCAGTACGATGGAGGCAGTGTGATGAGAAGGAGCAGTATGATCGGGGCAGTGTGATGAGAAGGAGCAGTATGATCGGGGCAGTGTGATGAGAAGGAGCAGTATGATTGGGATAGTTTGACAGGGGGATATTGTGACAAGAGGGGGGCAGTGTGACAGGAAAAGGCAGTATGACAGAAGGGCAGTATAATGAGGAATCACTGTGAAACGAGGGGGACTGTGTAACAAGAGGAGGCAGTATGACGGGGTAGTGTGACAGGAGGGGGTAAATATGACAGAAGGGAGCAGTTGACGAGGGGCCAGAATGATGGAAGGGCAGTGTTACAGGAGGGGGGCAGTATGACAGGGGGTATTGTGCCAAGGGGGAAGTGTCACAGGTGGGGGTTCAGTGTCACAGGTGGGGGTTCAGTGTCACAGGTGGCGGGGTTTAGTGTCACAGGTGGGGGGCCAGTGTCACAGGTGGGGGGGTTCAGTGTCACAGGTGGGGGGCCAGTGTCACGGGTGGGGGCACAGGTGGAAGGGTCAGTATCACATGTGGGGGGGGCAGTGTCACAGGTGGGGGGCAGTGCCACAGGTGGGAAGCCAGTGTCACAGGTGGGGGGCCAGTGTCATGGGTGGGGGCATAGGTGGCAGGGTCAGTATCACAGGTGGGGGGCCAGTGTCACAGGTGGGGGGGCCAGTGTCACAGTTGGGAAGCCAGTGTCACAGGTGGGGGGCCAGTGTCACAGTTGGGGGCACAAGTGGGGGGGGTCAGTGTCACAGGTGGGGGTGCAGTGTTGGGCTTACCTTACATGAGAAGTGTAAAAATGCAATAAGCAGTAGCCCTTCACATTCCTTACATTCTTTCCTTTGTGATGGCTGGCATCTCCAACTATACAGGGGAGGGGGGGCAGAAGGGGCCGATCGGCAGCTCTGGGATGTCCCTCCAGCCAGCATAGTTCACTACCTGAGTCTCAGTGTATACAATGTAGAGGGGAGGAGCCTCTGACCCCAGCATGTATCGGCAAGACTCAGAGTGTGCAGGCATTGGGTAAAACTTGTGCACTGAATTTGGTGTCTGCTTGGGTCAGAGGCTCCTCCCCTCTCCATTGTACACACTGACTCTGACACTCAGGAAGTGAACTGTGCTGAGAGGGACATCCCGCAGACATCGCAGTGCAGCCGATCGGCTTCTCCCGCCCCTCCCCTGTATAGTTGGAGATGCCAGCTGGCTCAGATGTACAGGGGAGGTGTGGGGACCCCTCACACTGGCGGAATGCCAGGGCGCAAGTGCGACCCGGATTTCGCCACAGTAAACGGCCGCAAAAGTTTGTATGGGGGGGGGACAGAAGGGGGCTGTGCCTGCCTGTCATGGTGCGCCTGTGTGCTGCTAAACTAGATGAGAGCAGGGGCTGCGGCAGCATAACTTTTCTTCACAGACAGTCACCCCCGGCTTCAGTGCCCTCCCGACGCCTTAGCAGGTGCCGACTCTCAGCTCTGTGTGTGTGACTCAAGGAGAGGAGGAGGGAGCAGTCTGAGCCTGACACTTCGGCCGCTCAGTGCCTCCACCTTAGTGGCGCCAGCGTGCAAAGCACCCCTCGCACCCGCCCAGGATCGGCCCTGATCTGGACCAGTGCTGATTGGACCTGTGCTGATCACATGCACTCTTCCAAGAAAACAAAACACTCTCTAGCAAAACACACCAAACTGAGCATGTGCAGCCTGACTAAAGTAACTATGTCTTATCTGGACATGTTTTAGAGACAGTGCAAGAAGAGGAGGATCTGTGCATACAGGATCAAACAGACTTTTTTACACAATGCAGAGGATTAACGCCTTAGGTTCCACCATTAGTATAGCAAGCATGCTTTACTGCATATACAGGAAAATGTTACTCTTGTGGGTTTAATACCATAATGGATTAGAGTTATAAGGGCAGTCAAGGCCACAGTACGTTCACAGCCAAAGGTGAAAATTCATGACTCTTTGCTGTGGTATTACTACATAGGAAATACAATACATGCGAATAAACTCTTAAATCTTATATTGCCTTTTAATGGCTGTTAAATGTTCCAAGTGTCTTCAAAACATCTCCTGTCTATGACATGGTTGTACCTCCATGCTGCTGCCAATCCAGGGATTCTAAGTGTACAGATATGAACTGACTGACCCCCTCAATAATATCTGTCTAATTCCACCTGTTGAAAGCCATTCCCAAATACATGTGACTTATATATGCAAACATATAAACAAACACATTTCTATTTTACCATCGGTAGAAGCATGTCTGCCCAGTCCCAGGGTGCCACAATGCTTACTGTTAGTGCTGATACATGTTAGTTTTTATGTTTAGCCTTTGTACCAAATTCAAGGTTGAAAGGGTTTCTCTTCTCCTGCCAGACATTAGATTGTATTTTATTAATCATCAGCCTCCCTGTCAATACAAGTTGCTGATTGTGCTGTTATATCTGTGCAGATTTTGCAAAAAAAAAATAGAGAAAATTCTTATGTTTTTATTGTCCTTTAACATCTTCATTGGCCTCTCTGCTCAGTTCAAGATGCTGAACTCATGCTTCTGTTAAATGACCAACAAACCTACCCCAATGATCTTACCGATTTGCACTCTAAAATTGTAAAAGAACAGATTTATATGTGTTCTGGTCAAACAGGGATAAAATGTGTGTGATAGCACAATTATGTTTATTTAATTTCTACTTTTTTATTACTGCAACACATTTTACCATATAAGTAAGAAAATGTGCAAACTGTGGCTGATTGTTATGCCTTGAACCAGACTACAGTGGCAAATTGGTTCAATCGCGAGTAAAACGGCTTTAAAAAGTTCACTCGTTGCTACATACTGTATAACGGTGTAGGACTTCAAATCACTAAAAAAACGTCTATATTTTTTAAATTTAAGATAATAATTCAGATCAAGAATGTGTAAAATGTTTTTATATACATTGAATGAATTTAAATTTCAACTAAAAATATCGTAAAGTAAAAATGCCTTTTGTGTGGCTAACTGAATATATTTTGAGGTACAAACCTTTAAAAACAACTAGGCACACCTTGCGGAAGCCGCCACGATGGAGAGGAGAGGGGGACACAGGAGCAGCCACCCACCGGAGCGTTTCCTGCCGGCAACCTATGGGGTGTCACCGGCCAAACAGGGGGGTTGTTTTCCACCCCCCCCCCCAAAAAAACACCAGCCGCCCACTGCTTCTTCACCCAATAACCCGGAGTGCCACTGTACAAAAGAACTGTACAGAAGATTAAAAGAGGTGGAAATTAAGTAAAATGTAAGTACCGTATTTATCGGCGTATAACACGCAAAGGCGTATAACACGCACCCTAACTTTAAGAGGGAATGTTCAGGAAAAATAAATTCCACATCCCCCTGCATGCAGCTACAGTTTAACCTCTATTTTCAGGGTAAAAAAGTGAGTGTTATACGCCAATAAATACAGTATTTATACATTTAAACAATTTTTACTTTCAGCCTTATTAGGATATCATTAATTGCTAGTAGTAAATTGTAAAAAGTAAAAATTGTTTACATTTATAAATACTATAAAAAATGCTATAAAAATGCACTGATTACTGTGAAAATGACACTGGCAGTGTGGCGCTGTAGGGTTTAAGTGTGCCCTAGTGAGTGATTCTTACTGTAGGGAAGTTGGGCTACATGTGACAGACAGTGATCACCGCTTCCGATTACAAGAAGCGGCGATCACTGCCATTGTCACTAAGCAGAGCGGGAAAATGCTTGTTTACATCAGCATATCCCCGTTCTTCCTTATCATGAGACCATTGTGCGTATGCCCGCAGCGATAGAGTCAATGGGACCCGCGGTCAGGCTCACAGAGATTGCGGTCCACAATGCTGTGATCTTAAAGGGGACGTATATATACGTCCTTCTGCCTGTCTGTTCCAATGCTGCCGACGGATATAGTCGTGCACTGGTCGACAAGCAGTTAAATTTTACTTCATTTCCACCTCTTTTAATCTTCTGTACAGTTCTTTTGTACAGTGGTACTCCGGGTTATTGGGTAAATGAGCAGTGGGCGGCGAGTGTTTTTTTTGGGGGGGCGGAAAACAACCCCCTTGTTTGGCCGGCGACACCCCATAGGTTGCGGGCAGCAACGCTCCGGTGGGTTGCGACTCCTGTGTCCCCTTCTCCTTTCCATCGAGTCTGCTTCCGCCAGGTGTCTCCTCCTAGGCGTCCAATAAAAAAAAGACCCACTTCCTAATTGGCCAGGAGGAGGATCAGTGTAGCAATAGAGAATATTCATTTGCTATGTCACACAACTGGGTGGGCTAGGAGTGCAGTGCTCTGCACCCCAAGCCCAACCTTTTTTTAAGTCTATTAGAGCCTCTGGCTCTAATCACGTGCCTCAAAAAAACACTAGATTCATGAATGGGGGGCCACAGCTGTGAAGAAGGGACATATTTAGGCCAATTAGGCATTTTGCATTCACATGTGCTGACAAACAAAAAACTGACAGAGGGAGAGAGCATAAAGATGATCTCATAAGTCTGCACCTACCATCCATTCCGCTCATAGTTGCTGTTGTGTTGCTTAACTGCAGCCAAGAAAAGTCAGGTTTCTAGTCTGCCTGTGCCATGTCGTAGAACTGTAAACCTCAGGACTTGTGGACAGAACTACAAATACTTTGGCAGATGAGACAATTTACATAAATGTTTATTTTTTATTTTTGTATCTGTCTTAGCTGTTTACCTGGAGTTCAGATTTAAAGGAGGTCTATGTTGAAAGAATATCTGGGCTTCCATTGCTACCCTTTCCTTAAAATAGCAGATGTACATCCATCAATGGATAAGACTCATAGTAAACAAAACTTACAGCAACAACAGTCACTTCCACGTCAGTTCAATGTTTAGGTGCACCAAATCCAGAGATGTTCTGGTATACCTCCCTCATTCTAAGCATTTCTGTTAACCTAACATTAGTGGGCCATAGGTATTAGAAGGCAGAAGTGGGAAGAGACGGGCCATTGATAAAGGATTCTGGGTAGTTGTTTGCATAGCAGATGGGTCAGGGCTCATGGAACCTGGGCACTAAAAGAGAAAACTGGTTATTATGCATGTAAATGAATGAATGAATGAAAAACTTATATAGCGCAGCACATGCGAAGTAAATCGCCTCTGGGCGCTTGTTGTTCCTGTCTCCTTTGAGATCAAAAGAGACGCGTCTTAACCTTTCTCCTGAAGACTAGATAGTTCTCCTCCAGCCGAATGTTGGCTGGTAAGGCGTTCCATAGTCTGGGACCTTGGACAGCGAATCTCCTGTCTCCTTTGGACTTGAATCTGACTTTTGGTATCTGAAGCCGATTTTGATTGGTGGATCGTAGAATACGATTGGGATTGTGAACTTTTAATTTTTCGCATAGATAATGGGGAGCATTCCCATGGATACATCTATGCGTTAGACAGAGAGCTTTAAAGGAAATTCTGTCTCTAACTGGTAGCCAGTGAAGGGATCTCAGTGAAGGTGAGATTGATTCCCAGGGTTTTTTCCCAGTCACAAGTCTGGCGGCCGTATTTTGAACGACTTGAAGACGAGCGATCTGGTACTTGGGGAGTCCGAGGTAAAGGGCATTTGCATAGTCCAGTCTGGAATTTACAATCGCTCCCACCACGACCGCTATGTCTTTCTTGGGAATAAAAGGCGTGAGTCTGCGTAGTAGGCGCAGCAGATAGTGAGATCCGCTGACTACTGACCCTATTTGTGCGTTCATTGTCATGTCGGAGTCAAAGATGACCCCAAGACTTTTGACTTTGGCGCTAGGGGTGATGATTTTGCCCAGAATGGGCGGCGGGATCCAAGTTGGTGTCGATAGATTCCTACGCTTGGCGTGAAACAGAAGAAGTTCTGTTTTTGCTCCGTTGAGTTTGAGATAACTCTTTGTCATCCAGTCCTCTATCAAAGAGAGGCATGTCTCTAGATTGAGGTGGTGATCCTTTTTATTGCAAATGCGGAAGTACAATTGCGTGTCGTCTGCATAAGAGTGATATAGCAGTTTTTGGCTGCTGATGATTTCGAAGAGAGGATGCAGATAGATGTTGAATAACATCGGCGACAAGGGAGATCCTTGAGAGACCCCGCACGATAATGTGCGTTGTTCAGAAGTGAAGGGTCCTAGCTTCACTATTTGCGATCGGTTTTCCAAAAAAGAGGAGAACCAGGATAGATCGCTTTCTGCGACTTTAGCTATTTTAGCCAGCCGAGTCAACAACAGCTTGTGATCTACTGTATCAAAGGCTGCGCTTAGGTCCAGCAGAACCAGAAGAGAAGATTCTCCTTCGTCTGCGGCCTCGAGAACGTCGTCCCATATCTTAAGCAATGCTGTTTCCGTCCCGTGTCCGGGACGGAATCCTGATTGAAATGGGTCGAGTAAGTTGTGGGTATCTAGATGCTGTTGCAGCTGCTGTACCACTGCTTTAGTACTGTACAGTTCTCTGCTATCCTACAATACTACCACAATACAATACTATCTCTGCTTATTAAAAGCACTTACAAGAGATCTAACTAATGGGTGGATGTTTTTAGTTTAGTATTTCCTGTTTTTATATTTTCTGTTAGGGAGAGGCACACAAAATCTATAGCACTGATAAAATTACCTTGGTACATCAGTACACGGATATTAGAAAGGCTATTTACCAAAGAAGTATTTTCCCTTAAAGCATTTATTACCCCAACACTTTATATTCCGGAAATGTGCCTGCTGTACTATGCTCTTGTATGAGAATGAATCATGTTCTCTTTGTATTGCTTCCTTTATGTAAAATCCCTAGTGTTCCTGCCGGTCCCTCTGCTTTCCTATTAAAAACTGACCACACTAAGCAGGCGAACACAACATAGTCAGTTCTCTAGCTATGCTGGGAACCCATTGTAATCTCCTCCAATTATCTGGCTTCTCCTGACACCCCCCTGCACAGCCATACACTGGAAAGCTCAGTGTACTGCTGCTTTTCCTCCCTCCAGCTTGTATGCAGCTGAGAACAGAGGATATGTGATCACGCATTAAAAGGGAAAACAGATATTTATAATGGGGGGTGTAATGGCGCTTGCTAATAAACAATATTTTTGTTTATTATTGTTTATTAGCAAGCGCCATTACACCCCCCATTCTTTACTTGATACCAGTGGGTTAGCACTATTTAGTTGTGGCTGCTGCTTAATTTTATTATCATTTTTATTTTTCTTATTAATATAATAATTGTATTATTATTATTTTAGTTTTAAGTGCCCTGGTCAGTGTGGTTTTGTGCATTAGTTCCCCCCTTCTAGATATTTATAATGTTTTTTCTTTCATTTCTATTTTAAACTGAATGGGTTGTTTTACAAGGTGATTGTTTACAATCACTTTAACTCAATAAACCCAATTCACAGTTTCATCCATCTGTAGTCCAATTAAAAACAAAACTAAAAACAAAATCTTCCATATAAGTGCATGAATAAAGGACACACAGACTTACTTAAAGTGTATCTGGTCTCCCACAGTACACACGGAAATGCAATTATTTTTGTAAATATAAACTGCTAAATAACTTTTCTCATCAGCAGTATATAGCAGTCTTGTGACTTCTATCAGTGCCCAGCAGAGTACTGGCTAAAGCTTGTAGGAGGAGTTTTCATTCCCCTCTGACTGTCTTATGATGCTGTATGTCCACCTGAACCTCTATCTGGACAGTGCTGATTTGCTCTGTGCTGATCACATGCCCCCCCCCCCCCAAAAAAAAATATACACCAAACTGAGCATGTGCAGAGTGCCTCCTAGGGCTCTGTACTATCAGCAGATGGACTGGGGACAGTAAATAAGGGGAGGGTCAGAGAAGCCATGATCAATCAGCCTTTTTACAAAATGCAAATGCAATACTCTTATTAACACCTTAGGTTCCACAGTAACTATAATAAGCATGCTTTACTGCATATACAGTGGTTTTACTGTGGGTTTAGTAACACTTTAATTTACTGTATATTTTGTGGAATAATTGATAACACAGGGGCATATTTAAACCAGTAAATGTTATATTCACCAAACATTTCTACATTTCCTGCAGGTGAATTAATCACTGAAATGTATCACTAAATACATCATTACTGTTAAAATACTATGATAATACATTCAAAATTAATTACCAAAATTGTGTTGTGAAAAATGTCATCGGGTAGTTTTTGTATTATTCCTGCATTTATTTTGTTAATATTTGCTTTGACAACTGCCAATTTCTAAATGTGATTGTACCTCATAATCTAGTTTCATCACTTTATAAAGAATTTAAATATTTCCATGGAAACATCATGCCTGATACATTAGGTGGCAAATTTCATTGTGCGGTAAAACAGTAATATTATACATCCTAATATTAAATTCAGGCTAAAAAATTAAACACACTCGTTTGGCTGAGCAAAGACAATATTTCTATGGTTAATATGCCCCTGTTTGAATTCTTGACCTGTGCCACATTAATCATTTGAGTATATCTATTTCATTTGTTTAGTAGGGAAAAGAAACATGGCCATATGTCACATTCAAAAGTCATGTCTTAGAATTATATGTATGAGCTTAAACATAAAAATAAATGGATTCAATTTATACATATGAAGTTTAAAATAGTAAATTTGCTTATTTATATAAATGTGTTTTAGCATTATAATTTTTGAGCTCACATATTGACCTACACATTGCATGAAATTAATACATCAATAAATACAGAATTTAAAAATGCACATTGCATCTAAATGATGTCCCATCAAATAATACCTCTTGTGTATTATGAAATAGCTGGTACACATAAGCTGACCATCACACCAGACACATTTTAAAAATAACTCAACATTTATTACATTAAAGCTGAACTCTAGAAAGATCTGAAGGACAAAAAAGAGAGTATCTCCCCCTAGGTGGGGCTTTAAAGGCCAAACAAAGTTTTGAAGTATAAAATTGTTTTAATAGAAATAGGTACGCATGATGGAACTTAATAATAATACACCCAGCAAGCACCCACTGTGCATATAAAAAAACAAATATTCAAATACAAAACAATAACAATAAAACAGCACGTATGCCAGGGGTGGCCAACCAGTGGCCCAGGGAGCCACATGTGGCCCACGGAGCCCTCTGATGTGGCCCGCGACCTCCTGCTCTGGAATAGCAGGTTGGCAAGCCCAGATCACAGGTTGCCGATCTGCAATACCACAGCATCAGTGTTGTGAATGAAGTTGAGTGGTAGAGGAAGAAAGCGGCTGCAGACCAGAGCCCCATAAGCTGATGTTTCATCTACAGCGCCGGCTTTGCCACAGAAGGAGTCTATGGCAAGGTTCAGCTAACCCGCGGGATAGACACAGATGGGTAAACCACAGCCCATCAGTTGAAAGAAGTCTTAGGCCCTTTTTACAATATCAACCCGACCAAATGGGACCCTCAATTCACCTCTACAGAGCGACAGATATCCATTTACGCCCGCCTACCTCCAATCCAAAAAAACAGGAGGGACTTCGTCCCCTTCCATCTAGGGAGATCGGAGGGCCCATAGAGTAGCCGTGACCTGTCATCCGCCCGCTCCGCACATTGTGGCCCACGACTGGTTACCAAGTTGCTAAAGTGGCCCTTGCTATTCAAAAGCTTGGGCACCCCTGACGTATGCCATAAAAAGTGGCAGGTAGACAAAAACGCAGGAATAAATGGGCCCAGGGCCTTCCGGTGTAATAATACCAGGTCGCGTCCTGCCCAAATCCGAATCCAAAATACCAAAAATACCCTGGATCCCTGTAAGAGTCTTAATAGACCCACTGTCTCTCTAGGTCCAAAATCGGAGCATTAGAGAGTGGCGTTTCCCCCAGTGTCAAGGCACCTGGACACCGGGCAAACACCACTCTCTAATCCTCCGATTTTGGACCTAGAGAGACAGTGAGTCCATTAAGACTCTTAGGCCGCGTACACACGATCGGTCAAAACCGATGAAAACGGACTGAAGGACCGTTTCATCGGTCCGAACCGATCATGTGTGGGCCCCATCGGTCAGTTATCCTTCGGTCAAAAAAAAGAGAACTTGCTGTAAAATTTGACCGATGGACGCCTGACCGATGGGTCAAAACCGATCGTTAGTATGTAAAAGCAATGCTTAAAAGGCCGCGCATGCTCAGAATCAAGTCGACGCATGCTTGGAAGCATTGAACTTCGTTTTTTTCAGCACATCGCTGTGTTAAAACACGTAAACATCACCGCATTCTAACACGATCGGTTTTTTAACCGATGGTGTGTATACACATCAGACCATCAGTCAGCTTCATCGGTTAACCGATGAAAACGTTCCTTAGGACCATTCTCTTCAGACGGACTGATCGTGTGTACGCTGCCTTACAGGGATCCAGGGTATTTTGGATTCGGATTTAGGCAGGACGCAAACTGGTATTATTACACCGGAAGGACCTGGGCCCATTTATTCCCTATCCCTCTGGGCTTGAGGAATGCTCAGACATAACCCTATTTCTATATACTCCTGCAGCCAGGAAGGGTCTATATCCATGAAATTACTTGGTTTGTGTAAAAAGAACCACGATTGTACTACTCTTCACCTGTGGCCCCTGATGATGGTCTATTACCAGAAACGCATCAGGCATTTATGAATCATCAACTAGGAGAGTTTTTGTCTACCTGCCACTTTTTGTGGCATACGTGCTGTTTTACTGTTATTGTTTTGTATTTGTATATTTGTTTTTTTATATGCACATTGGGTGCTTGCTGCATGTATTATTATTAAGTGCCATCATGTGTACCTATTTCTATTAAAACAATTTTAAACTTAAAAACGTTGTTTGGCCTTTAAAGTCCCACCTAGGGGGAGATACTTTCTTTTTTGTCCATTGCTCCAGGGATGTGGCCAATATATTTGTTTGATATGAGTTAGGGCCCTTTCACACGTACGGACCGTTCGTTCGTTCATTACAAGTCTGTAAACAGACTTGTAATGGGGCCCTATGGGATTGCGGCCGTTAGCGGATGAGCATCCGCTAACGTCCGCAATCATCCGCCTCCGCAAAGATCCGGTTTTTCAGACAAAAGAAAACCCTATTTTTCTTCCGTCTGAAGGATCGGATCGGATGAATACAGACACACGGTCTGTATTCATCCGATTCCCCATAGGGGAGAGCGGAGGAGAGACAGGGTGGTCCCTGCACAGTGTGCGGGGACCGCCCTGTCCGCCGACAGCTCAGCAGGGATCCCCGCTGAGCCGACGGACACACACGGAGCGGACACAAAAACGGTCCGGTCCGTGTGAAAGGAGCCTTAGTGAGTACCTCCTCTTTTTCTAGAAAGATCTAAAAGACACAAATTACAATAGATCTTTATTTATTAATAAATCGTGAAATGTGTTATCTTAAATGCAAGTTATGTGTTCTGTATGAACCTCTTCCAGCCCTCATGCAGCAAAACTTTAGAGGGAAATGAAGAAGTCATATAAGGAGCTTTACTGCAGTGTCTATGTAATAAAAATTCTCATGCTAATTGAAAGAGAGAATGGAGTGACATAAGAGATGAACTCATCAGTTTGCTCCTTCTCCTTTCAATGTCCAGTCACAGGCTGGAGAGGGGCAGTAGAGGAAAATCAGATTCCATGCCCTTCCAAACAGAATTGTGCTGTGTGGCAAAGATTTGTACATTTTAGGATTGGATAAACAGAATTCCTTGGTAAATCCTTTGGCCAGATTGTGAATTGAGGTTTTGGCCTAGAGTTCAACTTTAAGTCATAATTTATAAAAAAAAGGATGCTTTGAATAGTTTATGTATTAAAAATGTTTTATAGCATGCGTTTTAATAGCATTATCATTTAAGAAGCTACATTTTACAGCAGATATAATAACAGCAGACCGGAATTCTAAAATGCATCACAGGTTATAATAGACACTTAATTACATTTTTGCATACAACATAAACCAGCTCAGGTAGCATGTTGCATGATTTTTAAAAATAAAAATATTTTCATTTACAGCTTTAAGGATTACCAGGATACCCTCCTTGTGTCTCTTTTGAGCACTTCATTTGTTTGTGTACCTATCATGTTGTAGCAGTAGCTTAAAATATGTAACTTAGTAAATGTAAGCTAACTGAAGCAAATGGCAGCTACGTACATCAAAACTAGACAATATACTTGCAAGTTTAGATAAAGTATCCTTGTGCTTTGAAACCTCCTTACTGCACAAAAAGATCTGAACATTGCAACCGTATTATCTGAGTCAAACATGAGTGCAGTTTGTAGAAGGAGGAGTCTCCATCTTGCTTTTTATTTCTTTAGCGTCAGTCTGCATGGAGTCGCAGCCAATTTGGCATTTAAATACTTGCTTGTAGGCCTTCCGGAAATTTTCAGAGAGGAAAGCATAAATGATTGGGTTCACAGAGGAGTTGCTGTATGCCAGACAATGGGCAGTAATTCTGAAGACATATGAAGCTTGCGTTAGTGGAAAGTTTCCAAATTCAACCCACATATAGATCACATGATGAGGAAGCCATGATATTCCAAACACCACCACAACGACTAAAACGGTCTGGGCTGTCTGTAGAAAGAAAGACACAAAATACAAAGTATTCATATTAATAATTCTGGTAATGAAATTCTTTGATCATAGTGTACCAAGAGCAGTAATGTGCAATAAAAATATCAATGTTGTAGCCATGTGGTATGATTATGTCAGATTTTTGCGACTCAAAGCGGTACAATTGTTTTGAATAGAAATTTGGCGTTTTATATTGTAGGCCTGTAATTCTTAGGAATAACTCACTTAAATCTGTCCAAACAAGAGTCTAGTAGATATCCTGGGTATGATAAAGTTTGAAACACTAAATCATAAATTATACTATAATAAATAATTATAAATAATTATAAAAAAATCATAATATAATAATAAAATTAATTCCCCCACTATTCACTATCACTCAATTCTGTAAGTGTTCTAATTTGCCATCGCTGTGTTCTAGCTTGTCTAAAACCACTTTTGACGTAAAGCGTCACTTGTTGGTTGCTATGGACAATCTCAAGTTTCCAGGCAGAAAGAACAGTAATATAAAGTATAAAGCTGCATGTAGGGCACTGGACAAAGCACTAGGGACAAAATGAAGGTGAAATGATGGTGTAATGTTTTGTGTACTTTTTGAATTTGTCTCCAGGCTCCGCCCTGTACATCGCATCGCTAGCAGGGAACAAAGCCTGGCACACAGAGGCATCAGGCAGAGGACACAGCCTGCAGACACAGCGGGGGGGACATCGCAGGATCCTGGGGACAAGGTGAGTATACTGCACCAGGATCCTGCAATGCAATCCCAAATGTGGATCGGGGTTACTCCTAATGGTACTGAAATTTAACCCCGAACCACACTCGGGAAAACCACCAGGGAGGTTAACTAAACAGTCCTAATCTTTGTGGTACATGAGTTAGGTGACAGCATTACACCAGGCACCTCATTCCTGAAGAAATATATGCAAGACAACGGGTATTTGGTTGGGATTATAACGGTGCCAAACAAAAGGAAAATAGTTTATTTAATACATGATTAAAATGAAATACTTAAAAATTGTTTACACATGCCCTGTATTCGGTCACATTAGACAATCACAGTTTTGATGAATTTGTCTTTTTCAGGGGATTTCGAGACTACTACTAGTCAACAACAACAAACTATAACAAATTTCAGACATGTATAAAACATACAGGCATAACCCACTTTTAAGAACACAATGAGCTTCTAACCCCAGCTTGTTAAATTAGGGGGGAGCGCACACGGCGCCGGCAGCGTGCCCGTGCACCCGTTGCTTTGCTGGGATCACGGTGCGTGTGCCCGGCGGCAACAATCGCCAACGAGCACCCGCGATTGCCCAGATACACATTTAACCCCTTCCCCGCCCCCTAGTGGTTAACCCCTTCCCTGCTAGTCACATTTATACAGTTATCAGTGCATATTTATAGCACTGTTCACTGTATGAATGTGATTAGTCCCAAAAATGTCACAAAAGTGTCCGATGTGTCCGCCATAATGTCGCAGTCCCAATAAAAAAACGTAGATCGCCGCCATTACTAGTAAAAAAATAATAATAATAAAAATGCCATAAAACTATCCCCTATTTTGTAAACTCTATACATTTTGCGCAAACCAATCGATAAACGCTTATTGCATTTTTTTTACCAAAAATAAGTAGAAGAATACGTATCGGCTTAAACTGACGAAATATTTTTTTTTCAAAATTGTCGCTCTATTTTTGTTTATAACGCAAAAAATAAAAATCGCAGAGGTGATCAAATACCACCAAAAGAAAGCTCTATTTGTGGGGAAAAAAAGACGCCAATTTTATTTGGGAGCCATGGAGGACGACCACGCAATTGTCAGTTAAAGCGACGCAGTGCGTGAAGCTGAAATTTTTAGCCTGGGTAAAACCTTCTGGGGCTGAAGTGGTTAAGCTAGTGCATTGTTGGTTCACTTACCTTTTCCTTCGATTCCCCTTCTAAATGTTTTTTTCTTTGTCTGAATTTCTCACTTCCTATTTCTCCTCAGTAAGCTTTCCACCATCATCCGAGCAGGGGAAAGTCATTTAGAAAAGCTTACTGAACACTTTACTGGGGAGGAACAGGAAGTGAAAAATTCAGACAAAGAAAACAAAGAAAAAAAATATTTAGAAGGGAAATTGAAGGGAAACGTAAGTAAACCAACAATGCACTAGCTTAAAGGAACCTATTTAGAAAATAAAAAACGAACCTTTACAACCCCTTTAAAGAAGCCATCTTTATGGTTGTCATGGTTATCTATCTATCTATCTATCTATTTATAGCATTTTTTTTTTTTTTTTACTAGTAATGGCGTCGATCTGCAATTTTTATAGTGGCTGCGATATTGTGGCAGACACATCTGACACTTTTGACACTATTTTGGGACCATTTACATTTATACAGCGAACAGTGCTATAAATATGCACAGGTACTGTGTAAATGTGACTGGCAGGGAAGGGGTTAACACTAGGGGGCGATTAAGGGGTTAATGTGTCCCCTAGGGAGTGATTCTTACTGTGGGGGAGGGGACTGACTGGGGGAGGTGACCGATCGGTGTCCCTATGTACAAGTTACACACCATCGGTCTCCTCTCCCTGACAGGACGTGGATCTCTGTGTTTACACACAGAGATCCATGGTCCTGCTCAGTTACTGGGCAATCGCAGGTGCCCGGCGGACATCACACACGTCATATGACGTCCGCCCAGAACAAAAGGCGGGCGGTGGAGTAGTAGTTAAGGAATCCCAAAGCATGCCATTTAATAGTCTTATGTTTTTATGAATGTTGCTGCCAAAGTTGCATGAAAAGGACAAATAATCCTTCCCTGTTGTTCAGTATTTATTATACTTTTTACATTGTTACATGTCCCTTTTGACAGTGCCCAGCATGCTGAATTTTTGGATAGTAGTTTGCCTATTAGTCCTAAAAATAGCCAAAATTTTGGAAGAAAATTTGCCCTCCATAGACTTCAATGGCAATTGCCTCTAATGATCACAGGATTTTCCCCTTAATAAATTGAACCTGGGGAGATTCTCCCGTCACTAGCCAAAAACAAAACGGAATTCCATCGTAAAAATATAGAACACGTTCTATAGCCAAAGTCCGATGGAATTCATCAGAATTTCCCATGAAAAAACTCTGATGGGGCTAGACACGATCGGAAAATCTGATGGAAAAAGTCAATCGGAAATTCTGATCGTGTGTACGAGGCATTACACCTTTCAAAAAACAAGTCAGCGATGGCAATTCCCTTATTTCAATGTTGACAGTTTTTAACAAACTTTTGCTTCTACTTTAGACATACAAAGAGAGACAATTCAAGCAGGAATGATAAACAGTAGCAACATTTACAATAAAAAGCTCCCTTTCCCATCCACCACACACGGGACACTGACCAGAGACTGGATTAACAGTAAACAATTAAAGAAAAAAATGTTGAAATATTACAGGAGAACATCCTTGTGACATCTCTAAACAATGCCACTCCGTGTATATGAAGAAGTCTATTATTGTATGTTTGGTTTGTGTTGAGGTTTTAGGGTCCTTTCACACGTGCGGACCGTTTTTTAGATCCGTTTTTTTATCATCAGTTGATCCGTTTTTCATCAGTTTTTCATCAGTTTTTCATCCGTTTTTCATCAGTTTTTTCATCCTTTTTTTCATCCGTTTTTTCATCCGTTTTTTTTTTTTGGTTAGAACTTTTTTTTTATTACATATTTTGATGAAAAACGGACGTTAGCGGATCGGATGTTAAACGGATCGTCCGCTAACGTCCGTTTTTCGTCCGTTTTCTTCCGTTCAAAAAAATGGAGCTTAACGGAGACGGACGTTAACGGATGCGTGTGAAAGGACCCATAGGAAAGCATTGCGGTCAAAAAACGGATCTTATAAAAACGGACGAACGGTCCGCACGTGTGAAAGGACCCTAACTAATAAAAGGTTGCCAAGTTTTAAAGAATGACTCCTTATTCTTTCTTTTTGTTAAGCATTGTCTCAAGCTATTCTCTTCTGAAAAGGAATTTAACTTGTTAGTAACAATTTCCAGGCTGGGGTCTGTAGAGTTTTGCCTCAAAGGGTAGAATTTTCTGGTAGTCCCAGATCTGGTATATAAGACCCATTTTGCATGTCTTTGATTTAGGAAAGTGGTCCCCAAACTGCAGCCCGGGGGTCGAATGCTGCCCTTTGCTTGCCTTTATATGGCCCTTGGAGCACTATTCCACTCATTGACATTACCAGTGAGGCATAATTCCTCTGACTGACAATGGGACACTATTTCTCTCACTGACAATGATTGGGCACTATTCCTCTCAGTGACACCAACAATTGGGCACTATTCCTCTCACTGACACTGATTGGGCACTATTCCTCTCAGTGACACCAACAATTGGGCACTATTCCTCTCACTGACAATGATTGGGCACTATTCCTGTCAGTGACACCAACAATTGGGTACTATTCCTCCCACTGACACCAAAGATGGTGCAGCCATTACATAAATGGATTGATGAGCTCCAATATAATAGATGTTTGCTTTTGGGTTTATTGAACCTTTAACCACAGAAATGAAAGGTAACAATATGGAACTGCATTAGTTTAAAGAGGAAGTAAACCCTCATTATTATTTTTTTTTTAAAACCCTGCAAGAGAAAGTCATAATGAGCTAGTATGCATAGCATACTAGTTCATTATGATCAACTTACCTGAGATCGAAGACCCTGAAGTTCTCCTCCGTGCCCTCCACCGCTGCCGAAATGTCTCAGACGATCTTCTTCCTGTTATCGCCGCTCCGGTGCTGTGATTGTCCAGAGCGGCGATGACGTCACTCCTGTGCATGCGCGCGGGACTGGCCGTTCCCCGCGCATGGGCAAAAATTTGGCATTAAGACCGAATTTACCAATCACAAAAAAGCACGCTCAGCGTGCCCACGCCATTGCCCGTTTTTGGGAAAATATCTCCTTAACCATGTGGGTTAAGGAGATATTTCTTGCACCTACAGGTAAGCCTTAATCTAGGCATACCTGTAGGTGCAAGTTGCGTGGTTGGCTTTACAACCACTTTAACTGACAACTGATTGGTTGGTGCTGCAGCCAATTGCAGCTTATTAAATCTTTAGATGTGGTGGCTGCGTTAATTTTTTTCCTCTGTTTTCACCTGATGATATGACCAGTAACACACCCCCTGTATTAGAGTGCCCCCCACATTGGATAAAGGAGCATAGAGGTACCTTTTGAGAGCAGACTTGTTAATCTGGGTGGAGGGAAATGTAGATGCACCACTAGATTTATATACACTAAACTAAAGCCAAACTCCAGCTCACGCTTTATAAGCAGTTACATCAAACATTTTTTTCCTTTTTAGGATAGAGATAAATAAATAAATAAAATCTGATCAATATAAGCACCCCTGTCAGTGATAAATGGTTAGTATCATCCATCTAATTGCTGCATCTGCAAGAGAGACAGTTATTTTGAAAAACAGACTTACTGGCCAGATCACCAGATGAAAAATAAGTAAAAAAGAGCCTAAAAAAGAAAATGGATGCAGCCATTATATCTAAGAATTGGTGAACTGCAATATAATACATGTTTGCTTTTTGGGTTTAATACCATTTTATTGTAATACATTGCTTACTTGGATAACAATTTGCATATAAGGGGAAAAAAATAGGATTTCTACATGACATGATTGGATTGCCGGCATGAACACAGCTTTACCTTATTTATTAAACTAGGTAAACATTCACTTTGCAAAGTAAACATTCTCTACTCCTTTAGTAAATGAACCTCTGTGTTTAGCGGAAGAATATTATTTGTTGCATACAAACAGTAGCTCAGAATAGAAAGTCTCCTCCAGAGATGTGTTCAACAGCTGGTCTCAAAGCTTGAGCTTTTCCAAAGCTTTTGTAGGATGCCATGCCAGATAATTAAAATTATAACGTTGGAACATACAAATGTAACGTTGAGAAAATTAAGTAAATGCTTTTTTAAGTATTTCTTGTTATAATTTGAAGATCTTTTATAATGTATTCTGTTATTTTACAAAACAATTTTTCTAAATCTGTTCAGTCTATTTTTTGGAGTAATAACGGAAATGTCTCTAGTGGGTATGACAGTTAAAGTATTTGTGAACCCTTACATTGTAAAACAACATATTTATTTTAAAATAGAAATAAAAGGCAAAACACACATATATATATATATATATGTATATTGTAGCGCCCTGCTCCCAAAGACTGGGACGCTATTTTAAATTTAGAGGGTTCCTTCGCCTCGTGGCGTGAGGCATGTGTGTGTGATCTTGACCTCGGGACCACGGTGGCCCGAGGTCGCATTCCATAGTAGGCCCAGTTATGCTGGCTGGGGCCTACGATGCAAAAGGGATCCCAAGCTGTCCATCCAAGTGGGGGAAGCTGCTTAACGAAGGAAACCAGGGGAGGACCTGCCCCTGAGGAGACCGAGCAAAGCAAGCTAATGTCTCGGGATAGGCCTGGTGATTTCGTTATAAAGGGATCCACTATCCTATTGGACTTACAGTCCACCGTAAACGGACTTGTAATAAGCGGATGAACGGTCCGCTCATGTGAAAGGGGCCTTAATGGGATCCTAAGTAGTAGAACCAATTGCCTTCAGAAGTCACCTAATTAGTAAATAGAGTCCACCTGTGTGTACACAGGCACTCTATATGGCAATCTTAATAACAATAGGCAAAACCTTTTTTTTGTTTTCATTTTGGTTAGAGTAAGGAAGGGTTATAACTCCTGTCATATTTTTTTTTTACATCTGTGTTTCATTGGGTAGATTAACATTTCCTGTTCCAAAGCCAAAACAAAAAGTGTGTAAAAATCTCTCCAAAGTGAGGGAATCCCTTGCTTGTCACCAGTGTCACCAGAACGAGTGTCTCCTTTGGAAGACTTCCCACTAAGAGGCAACTTGGAAAATTACTTCTGTATTGAAGTCAATGCAAGTCGCCCCCAAAGTCGTACAGGAACCTTTTTCTAAGTCGGAGCGACTTGCGTCGCTCTTATTTGAACGGTTCTATTGAACAGAGTGGAGCGCGACTTGTCAGACAGCTGAGTCGCCTGACAAGTCGCCCCTGTGTGAACAGGCTCTGAGGCCGCGTACACATGATCAAATCTATCTGCTGGAAACGGTCTGACAGACCGTCTCAGCAGACAGATTCGATCGTGTGTACAGGCGAGCAGACGGATTTGTCCAGCAGACAGATTTTAAAGCCTGCTTTAAAATCTGTCTGCTGGGAACCCGTCGGATCGATATGTCTGCTGGTTAGTACGCTAACCAGCAGACATATCTGCCCGCACATGCGTCGAATGGATTCGACGCATGTGCGGAAGTGTTTTACTTCCTGGTGCGGTGACGTGGCGGCGTCAACGTCACCGCCACCTCACCGCGCTGTCTGCCGGCGGGGATTTTGGTTTGATCGTGTGTACAGCGATCAAACCAAAACAGCCAGCAGACAAATCTGATCAAATCGGTCTGTCCGACCGATTTGAGCAGATTTATTTGGTCGTGTGTACGCGGCCTTACTGTTTCTGTTCAGAGGACAACCCAAAATGTGGGATTTTCTTTTACTTTGTTTCAATAATAATGGTACAAAGGATAAATAGAGAGGGTGAATCTTCCCAACAGGGGTAGAGGCAGCAATATCAACTTAAGAGGTGTTCTAATTTATCTCCACTCTGTCCAAAAATAAAAAAGTTTTGCATTTAGTTATGCTTGAATAAAGGGTTAAAGGTTTAGAAGATGGATCTATTACATTTTATGTTAATGGAAAGAGACTCAAGCCCTCTACACACATAGGCTGAATACCAGGAGACATTGGTTGTTTAAAAAAAAACTATGTCATTTGGCCCATGTGTTTTGCACCTTGTCCAACAGGGTAGAAAATCAGCAGCTGACCGACTCCCGATCAGCGATCAGCCAATGGCAGAAAGTGCTGATCAGGGTGTTCTGGCGGGGCTGCCCCCTGTCAAAACACAATAGCTCAGCAGGGGAGATAGTTGTATTAACACTGCATAGTTAGTACAGCAGCTCCGACCAGAGCTGACAGATTTTTTCGTTCAACACGCTGGGCCTGTCCTTCTGTCAGACTCACTCTGACATTGTTCACAAATACTTGAAGTCAGTCGTGGGACCTAAGAAACATCTAAAAGGTAGGAAATGTTTAAATAAATAAACAAAATTGGTGTACTGTAAATGGAAATGCAAAACACATATATAATAGGCTTTTCTCAAATGTGACTGCAAAAGTAAAAATACATTTAAGGCAAAAAATAAGTAATTCTAATGCAAACTCTGCCTGTTATTACACAAAGCAGGGGTAGTATCATCCAATTACCAAATATACTTGAGTATAAGCCAACCCGAATATAAGCTGAGGCACCTAATGTTACCACAAAAAATGGGAAGACATTGACTCGAGTATAAGCCTAGGGTGTCCATTTGCATGCCTCACTATGCCTCACTTTGCCTCACTGTCTCCATGCGCATGCCTCACTGTGTCCATGCCTCACTGTGTCCATGACTAGATTGACGTTTAACATGGAAGTCTTTGGAAGGGGTGTGTGCCAAGTTTTAGGTCCAGGGGACCTACGATCAGCCAGTACCAGGTCCCCAAAATCACCAGAGAAATTACAGTTTAACATGGGAGTCTATGGAAGGGGTGCCCGGCTTTTAAAAATCGGTGCTCCCCGACTGTAGGTTCCCCTGACATCAAACTTTGCATGGGGCTACATGTGTGGTAAGTTTGGTCAGTACTGGGTCAGCACAGTCCGGGAGATCAGGCGCAAAATGTTGATTCGAGTATAAACCGAGGGGGGCATTTTCAGCACACAAAAAAATGTGCTGAAAAACTCGGCTTATTCTCGAGTATATATGGTATGTTTCCAAAAGGCAGGAAAACAGAGGATGAGGTGCTGACATTCCTGAAAAGTTCAGTGTGTCTCAAGCTACAGATGCACACTTTTTCTATAGCTGTTGCAGTAAACAACAGTTTTATTATATAAGCTTTATTAGAAACATACAATATATGGTAGATGCAGTCTAGCTCCATAACAAATGGTAACCAATAACCATGCCTTAAAAAAAAAAAAAAAAATAACTAGGGGGGTGTATTTTTTACATACAGTACTGTAATCTGTAAGATTACAGTATACTGTATGTTATGTGTTTATTAACTTTTTTGAATTTGGCGCCTTTCTCCGCCCCCGTGCGTCATAACGTCGCAGGGAATGGAGATCGGCGGCACACAGGCACTGTGCGAATCGAGCAAGGACACCGCTCGCTCGCTCACACAGCGGGGATGCATCGCAGGATCCAGGGACAAGGTAAGTAACTTTGCCTGGAGAAGGTAAGCCGACACTCGCTGCAGGCTCTGCACAGCTACCCCGAGCATGACTCGGGGTTACCGATATTAGCATTAAAAAAACACCCCGAGTCACGCTCAGGATCACCGCTAAGCAGGTTAAAAGGTGAAAAAAATAAGCAGTCACGTTCACCACTTTCTAAACATGCACCCGATTCGTTTATTTTTTATGTTATATTGTTTTTTTTTTGTTTTGTTTTTATCAAAAGGAAAACATTAAGGCTGGGTTCACACTTGTGCGGTGCGAATTTCAGCTCTTTTATCTCTGCAGATAGATAAGGAAAGTGTTCAGCAGATTAGCTCCGTTTTTGCTGCGAATTTGGAGACCTGGGAGAAGTTACGGGTGAGAGGAGAGTGGGGGAGAAGTGTATTGACCTGAATGAGAGAAATTCCTGAAGAGAGCTGAACACATTTGCGAATCAGCTGTGTACCCATAGAAGATAATGGGACTGAATTTGCACCTAAGCCGCACCGCAAGGCATAAAATCTGCACACGTTTTTTCTGCAATGCGCAGTGCGAATGCATCGCACATATGTGAACCACCCTCATTGAAAACAATGTATTTAGAAATGTTCTGCGTATTAAATGCGGTTTAAGCCGCACTCAATTCGCATAGGTGTGAACCCAGCCTGAGGGGCTTAACACCTAGAATTTTCCCCTGCAGTTTAAATATCTGATTAAGTTCATTACATAGATACATTTTTGGTGTTAAAGTAATGCTAATCGGAGGACCTTGCAGTGTTCTATGGTATTTGCAGGAAAAAAAAATCCTTGTGGGTGCTTCTGTTATTCTGCTGATGGGTGCTCTCTACAGTATGCCCTGATTGGTGCTGTCCCAGTCACATGACTAAAAACAAACAGTTTCAGAATAGAAATTCAAATTAGATTATAAATGTCAAATAACTTTTTTAAAGCTCCCTATAAATCTTTATTAAGCATCAGATGTGCAATTTTAATGCATTAATATGGTGTAGGCAGAATCAAAGATGACTGACACAAGCTTTCATTTTGTTCAGACGGCATCTACATCCAAGGCCCTTTTTTTACTTTACAGGTATTAGCAATTACATGTTATATTTAATACTGATTTATATTAAAACAACATTTTTTTGTCATTCTCTTAGTGAATGTAATCAATCAGCATATTATATCCTGCCCCCATATTGTTTAGCAATATGAGGACATAGATAAGGAGGGAGAGATGGGAGTGTCATTTACCACTGTATAAAATAAAGTGATTAATATGCGCTAGATATTAACTAATGTGATATAAACCATAAACACCAATGATAATTGATCAATCAATAGGAAGTCCCAATCAAAAAACTCCTATGTGTAATCCTCCACCACTCCTCCGTGTAAGGGAAAGAACACAGTACTCATGTAAAGATCTTGAGTGATTTTGAAAGAAGACAGGTGGAATCAGCCTCACAGATTACAAATGGCTGTTTTACTGACACAGTGTATAGCCATGAATCCTCTGGGTATGTTAGTGCATCAAAACAGACATCCTATTCGCCGCTCAGATTAGATGTTTGTTCCTCATACGGATCCAGTGTCCGTCGTTCCTGTGCGTAGCTCCTCCCCCGCGCGTTACGTCACTAGACACATGACTTAGTCATGGGTAACAGGCAGTTACCCATGACACAGTTCTAAACATAATTTGGTATCAGACAGACGTAATATTACTGTGAGAAGCGTAGGCATTCAGCAAATTAGTCATAAATGTATTCCACGTCTCAAATAATGTTCAAAATGTCGACTAAAGCTGTACTTTCTTTGCAACTACTATTATATGCAGAGTTCTGATTATCATTGCTGCAAAACCTTCTGTTTAATTTCAGACTCCTTGTTCAAATGTATTGTAAACCTTATTTTGTTTACCAAAAAAAAAAGAATAGCTTCCTAAATGCTTGTAGCTCCCTCAAATGCCAGGGCCATAGTCTATAGCAGGGGTCTCCAAAGTACGGCCCGCGGGCCACATCCGGCCCGCTAGGCTGTTTTTACCGGCCCGCAGCTACAGTCATTAGACTCACCGCAGGGACGGTCTTTGTGCCAAAGCATTGTGGTGTTGCAAAACCTGTGGTGCATACTCAGCCCCGGCAGTATGCAGCACAGATTCCACAACCATTTCCCGCGCTCTGCCTCGACCAATCCTGGCACTCGCTCTGCCTCGACCAATCCGGGCGCTCGCTCTGCCTCGACCAATCCCGGCGCTCGCTCTGCCTCGACCAATCCCAGCGCTCGCTCGGCCTCGACCAATCCCAGCGCTCGCTCGGCCTCGACCAATCCCGGCGCTCGCTCGGCCTCGACCAATCCCGGCGCTCGCTCGGCCACGGCCAGTCTCGGCACTCGGCCTCAACCAATGAAATGTAACAGCGGGGCGGAGGCCAAGATGGGGAAGTGCAGAAGGTCTGCACTTGAGGCACAGTGAGTAGGAAACAAATGTGCAGAATGGGGATGAAGTGGCTATGTTGGGGGCACAGTTGTTAGTGTGGTGGGGGTGGAGTTAATTGCTCTGAAGGGGACACAGTTGTGGAAGGGTATGACAGTGAGGGGGACACAGTTGTGGGGGGTTATGGCACTGAATGGGACACAATTTGGGGGGGTTTGACACTTAAGGGACAAAACTGTGGGGGGGTGGTTATGGCACTGAAGGGGACACAGTTATATGGGGGATCTGATGATCTGAGGGTGACACAAATGTGCAGAGGGGCTCTGATGGAGACATCAGTTGGACAGGGATTCTCTGACGAGTGATGGAGAGACAAATGTGTGGGGAAACTCTGATGGGGACACAGATTTAATGCACACTGGAAGTCTAACCCCCTGTATTTTGCTACAGGAGTAGGACACAGGTGCACCATCTAGCCCCTCTTCCAGAAGCCTGGTACATTTTATTCTATTCCGCTGCTGCGGATTTAATAATATTTTTTTTTTCTCGGGCCCCGAGTATGTGTAAAATTTATGATGTGGCCCTCGAAATGAAAAGTTTGGAGACCCCTGGTCTATAGGAAAGAGGCTAGCATTCTGTCCCCTCCAAAAGCCTCTGTCCCGGGTGAGTCTGTCAAACTGGAATTCATCTTTAAAGTGTACCTATAGCCACTTTAGGGTAGAGTTAGAACCCCTGTTAGGTTTTAATTTCTAGGAGAAAAGCAGGTGCTTATGGGTGCTGGCTATAGTCTGTATTACATACAAATGGTATATTGCTTCCCTGACCATATTGCACCATCCCACATGTATTCCACCCTACAGCAGAGTTACTGCCTGTTTCTAAAGGAATTTACCAAAGTGTTTACTGAAGGCCCCTGGAGAGCCAACGTGTTTTGGGGATCTGCATTCGCTTTTAAGGCCTGTAAGCAAAAGTAAATTGCCACTAGGAAACATCAAAATGTTATGCAGGGTATATGTAAGGCATTCAATTAAACGGGTCAGCAATTAGAGCTGTAAGTATAGCTAGAGGTGTCTAGCAAGACACATATCTATACAACAAGAAGATTTGATCCATCCAGCCTAGCAGTAAAATTCAATTTAGAAAGGTTTTTCTTAACATAAAAACTGCAGAAAATAAAAGCATGTCCGTTTTATTAATTCTGCTGGATTCTCTGCTTGACTACACTGTTCGGGGATTGGGAGCCTGGCCAGGATTAAAGTTTAATAAGGCATAAGACAACTTTAAAAACTTTATTTTTATTTATTTTTTAAGAAAATGGAACAGTATTAAAAATAAATCAGTCCACAGAGTGCTACAGATATTTCAGAACATAAGGCTTCTTATAAAAACTGCCTAATATGAATGGTAACTTTGTTTAAATATAAGTTATTTTTGCTGAAATTCACATGCATAAAATATTGGCATGTGAATTATGAATCATGCATTATTATAAATTAAATCTATTCTATTTTCAATTTGGCATGAAATCCAATTTGACTTGTGGTGAATCAAATCTTTTGTTACTTATTACAACAAATATGAATTGTTTAATAACCAACCTCTACTATAATTTACATAGTTCCTAATAAAATATTCAAATTTTATAAATATTTCTGGTTAAAGAAACCTGTGTAGAGGCAATTAAATTAAAATGACACGCAGGTGGGAGGTCAATGTAAAGCATTGAGACAATAAAAGTTGGTGCTAAAACGATGCCATAAATTGCTGCAGATTTACAAAAAGACATCTAGCAATATTTGTTCTTTGTACTCAAGTCAGTCAATAATGTTTTGTACAGTAATTGAGCTGGAAACCAAAGGTGGTTTTCTACTGATGAATACAATTAAAATGATTAGGATCCAAAAGAACAAGAAATTGCTTGATTAGACGTTAACATTTGTAAGCATAAATTGAGGACTCACTGTGGCAATTAACTAAATGGCATATATTTTCAACTAAGCATGTACACCTGTGGTCAATTGTCACAAGTAAAGGTGAGAACTATTAGAAAATAACACTGTTAGAGCTCAGTCACACTAGCGAACCATATGTCTGCTTTTTTTCCATCCGTTTGCGGATGAAAAAGGGACATACATTGGTCCCTATGTGATCCGCCTCCGCAAACATCCGATTTTGCAGACGGAAGAAAACCCTATTTTTTCTTCCGTCTGCAGAGCAGATCGGATGAACACGGACACGCGGTCCGTGTTCATCCGCTCCTCCATAGGGGAGAGTGGAGAAAAAATAGGTCATCCGACGGCTCAGCGGGGATTTACGGAGCGATCCCCGCTGATCCGCCCCGTGTGAAAGGGCCCTAACAGTTAGGCCTGGCTTAATATCACCTCCTCATCACCTCTCAAATACCTCTAAAAAGCCATACACCATAGATCAATTTTAAGAGGGGGAGCAAGGCCTGCTCATGATTTAAACTTAATGCAGAGCTCCACCTTAAAGTGGAACTTCCGCTCATTGGATTCCTTCCCCCTCCGGTACCACAATTGGCACCTTTCGGGGGGAGGGGGGATAGGATACCTGTCTTTGACAGGTATCCTTTCCCACTTCTGGGAGTCCGGCCTTAGCTGTGACGTGGCAGTGACGTCACCACGGGGCTTCCTCCTCCCCTTCCCCTGGCTGAGCTAATAGGAGAGAGGAGCGGTGCCTCACGCATGCACAGTAGGGTTCCCAGCGTGAAACCGAAAAGCTACACTGCCGGGTTCCCTTACCCGCAATGGTGGCGGCAGTGTAGCCTTTCAGCTTCATGCTGGAAACCCTACTGCCAACATCGTTGGACTCCAGGACAGGTAAGTGTCCATTTATTAAAAGCCAGCAGCTGCAGTATGTGTAGCTGCTGGCTTTTCATTTTCTTTTTTCCCGGACCTCCTCTTTAAGGCCTCCTCTTTAAGTGGAACTTCACTCTCTCAATCAACATTGACTATTTGTAATCAATTATGCTGCTAGCATTCATAAATAGATAAGAACGCATATCATATATACATATTTTAAAATATATTTTACATCTCCTTAGGTACTTCCTGGTTTCTTGCCTAGGCAAATTAGGTCATGCATCCCAGGAGTTTTCTGGATGGGAGGAGGGGTTTTCTCAGCTAAGCACACACTCCTGCTTGTATGCCTGAGCTAAGGGCAGATGGATTCCAGGAAGTAACTGCTACATGACTCATTTGCCCTTACTTAAGATGGCCATGGCCATAAATGCTAGGGGGGTATTTTTAAAAGTGATTTATCAGCAAAATAAAGCATGGAAACATGGATGGAAGAGATTGCTTTAAATAACATTTTTACTTTGTGCTCAGATGGTATAGTTCTGCTTTAAATTGATACTAAAATCAATTTTTTTGTTCATTTAAAAATAACAAACGTGGTATACTTATCAAGTAAACATTTTTGTGTAAAAAATACACTTAAGTTAATTTTAGGACATACAAACACAACATGGTATCCAGTTTTGTTAATAATTATAAAAGATGAGGTTGCGAGTATTAGATACTAAAGCATATAAAATTGCGCATGCCGGTAAAAAGAGGACAAACTTTGATACTATATATTTCATAGGTAACACTTGAAAAGTCCCTACGGGTCATCAGTTTAGAGTTAACCATGAATAACGGCCCTAGAATTATTGTTCTCACTCTGGCGTGAGTGGAAAATCAAGTATAGAGCAGGAACCCAACAGGTGTGTTTACGTGTGTATGTGGGGGAGGGGGGGGGGCAGGCGCAAGATTTCTTGTGAGGTTTAAGTGCTTGGGTGTACATGTATTTCTTGGTAGTTTTTTTTATTAGAACTTTATTTATATCACATATGGGACCAAAAGTCTCTAATGTGATATAATGTCTTGTGACAGATTCTCTTTATTAAGACATCAGAGATCTATAAGATCAAGTTCATATCAGGCAATGGTTGAAATGTAAACATTATAATAATTATTTAATTATATATTATATATGGAGCTGCATTAATTTGTGTCTTTTATATGTCTGGAGTTCAGCTGTAAGCATTTCACTGCCACAGATGTAGGTACTACATTAGTGACAGCAAAGCCCTGTAAACTGACCCCGCAGATACTATACCAGGATTATATTTACATGTGGTCAGCTAAGGCTTGCCATAAATTATACAATTTTCTTGTACAGCTTTACTTTAGATTTACCAAAACCATATAATATGAGTTCAAACTTAAACACTTTCAATTTGTATGCAATCAGGCAGGCCCTTACACTTCATATTCAAAGGAAATACAAGAAAATTGTATAATGTATGGCCAGCTTAACTCTTGGCTTTCTAGTGGAAGTGATTTGGATAGCAGTGAAGCTGCACAATCACTTTCACACCTCTCATAATGTACACCCTCCCCTGCCATGTGTCCTGGGCTCTGCTGCCCCTGCTGAGTGCCTAGGATGGGCATGGTGGGTGTCAACAGGAAGAGTGGAATCCATTCGCTGATTGCCTCTGCACTGAATGAGACTTTGAAACAACATGCTTCTTGACACTTCTGGTTTCAGTGATGTTATCCCTTTTAGTTTCAAAGCTGCTGTGGCTGGGGAAGAAGCTGATCAAGCATGATCTGTAGTTGATCAGCGTCAATGGTGTGTAAATGTGAGGCCTCGTGCACACAACCGCTTTCCTCCACAAAATCCATCAAGAAACTTGGCGGCAGAGCTTTTTTTGCGAGGAAAACGGTCGTGTGTATGTTTTTCGTCAAGAAAACTGTCGTGGATCTCGACTAGAAAAAAAAAAGAACAAGTTCCCTTTTTTCTCATCGGGAGTCTCAATTTCCTCGTCATGTTTCTCGTCGGGCTGGTTTACGACGAGAAACACATTTGTGTGTATGCGTAAAAACCCGCACATGCTCAGAATAAAGTATGAGATGAGAGAGCACCTTCGTTAAAAGTAGCGTTCGTAATGGAGATAGCACATTCATCACGCTGTAACAGACTAAAAAGCGCGACTCGTCTCTCACCAAACTTTTACTTAACACGCAGTAACATGAGATTAACAAAAGCAGCCCCAAGGGTGGCACCAGTTGAATTGAACTTCCCCTTTATAGTGCCGTCGTACGTGTTGTATGTCACCGCATTTGAGAACGACAAGATTTTGTCTTGACAGTGTGTACGCAAAGAAAGCTTGACAAGATTCCCGACAAGCCTGACAAGGAACTCGTCAAGGAGAACGATGTTTCTTTTACGACGAGTTTCTCGGTCGTGTGTATGAGGCCTGACATTATGCATTTACTATACCCCCTAAAGTTTCCTTAACTTCTCCATGTGACAGCAAAATTTTTATCATGGCTGCGACATTAGGGCGAACACATCAGACACTTTTGACACCATTTTGGGACCATTGTAATTTTTACAGCGATCAGTGCTATAAAAATGCACTGATTACTGTAAAATAGACACTGGCAGTAAAGGGGTTAACCTGTAGTGGGCGCTGAAGGGTTTAAGTGTGTCCTAGGAAGTGCTTGTAACTGTTAGGGGGAATGGCTAGCCAGGACACATCACTGATTGTTGCTCCCAATGACAGCTCCACACGCGGGACGTACATGTATGCCCATTTGCGCAGCTGTGCCATTCTGTCGAAGTACATCATCGTGCGCCGGTTCGGAACCGGTTAAAGTGATTGTAAATCTTGTTTTTTTATATTTTTTTACATAACAAACGTGTCATACTTACCTCCACTGTGCAGTTCGTTTTGCACAGAGTGGCCCTAAACCTCGACTTCTGGGGTGCTCCGGCGGCGCTGGTAGCTCCTCCCAACATTGTATAAGAAGCATTCACCTTGCAGGCACGCTCCCTAGTCCAGCCTTTGCGTCCATAATGCAGAATGCCAGACTCGGGCCCACCCGCCAGGTGCCGTGTTATTGGATTTTATTGACAGCAGCAGGAGCCAATGACTGCGCTGCTATCAATCTATCTAATCAAGAGCCGAGACAATGGGCACAGGGGAAGAGTGCGTCTCCAGCGTGGGAATTACGGGGCTTAGGTGAGTAAAACGGGGGGGCTGGTCAGTGACAGAAGGTGAAAAAACACAAGGGTTTACAACCACTTTAAGTTTGAAAATGTAGATTGCGCTACACATGTGAAAACGGAATAGAGATGCAAACAATTATAAAAAACATACATCCAGAATTCACTATGCTAGCTTCCTTCTTTTTATATATAAAATACAATTTGATTACTTTATACAAATACTATACTATACTAGCTTCCTATACAGATCTTTGGTTCAATAAGTATTTATTAAAGGTTTTCAAACAGTGAAAAATAAACAAGATGAACATATTGGACCTGGCCCCCAACACAGGGTAGCCAGATCCATTTGGAGAAAAAACATAGACACTCCAAAGTACACGCATAAACTTGCACAAATATTCACATTATGGATATTGTGGGTGGACATATATCGATAAATCGATAAAGCAAACCAGCAAACAAAGAAAATAAAAAATAAAAAAGGGAACTACTTTTCGAGCTCGATCCGGGCGCCCCTACGGGATCCTGCTGCGCCCGAGATCCAAGGAGGTGAAAGATTATGTAGCTCGAAGGACGAGAAAAACTAAGCTGGAGTGCTGACAGCTACCGAACAGCCATATAACGGTACCACTTCCATAAAATATGTTCGGCCCGATGTACTAATAGAGTGCCCGTGGGTAACTAGTCGGCCGTCAAGAGCGACCCAAGGGGAGGCCAAGAAGACCAGTAGAGAGAAGGAGGGAGGAATAGTAAGAAAAAGGGTAGGAGAAGGTGGGGAAGATGGAGAAGGGGGGGGGGTTGGGGAGACGGCGTGCTCCATTCCCGTCTAGGGAATACAATCTTCGAAAGTAAAAGAAACTAAGCCTATAGAAGGGGTCGGGGGAGACTGCACTCCAACTCCGCTTCTAAGTGCACGGTTGCGGGCTTGAGATCAGTGTCTACAGGGGTCCTATACAGATCTTTATGCATTTAAAAAAAAAAAAGAGTCAGATTAGTATATGACCCTATTTTGCAAACATCCCATGAAACAGTCCAATAAACAAATCTATGCATGACTATGAAAGCATCCATTGTTTCTCTTGTTAGACGATCTATACTGCTTTAATAGTAGTTCTTCATATAAATCAGATAATGTTATTTTTTTTGCACATTCTTAGTGCATTTGTTGGAAAAATAATAAAGGGCAGAGTTTGAACATTCAACATTTCTGTATCCTAGAGTGGCCTGATGCAAAGATATATCCATGATGGTAACTGAACCAACTAAATATTTTGAGTAAAAGGGAGGGTCAGCGAGGCTTAGACACAGTGCAGCTGAGGCATGGGATTGACTTTTCCAGCTAGGGTTTCATTGATCTTCTACTGAAAAAAAAAAAGGAGAACTACAGTCAAGATTAAGTAACCAGCACTTAGATTTGATATATAGAACACATACAAGTAGCATTGTTTAATAAGAGCTGCAGACATATCTGTACTGAAAGGATAAAATCTAATCCCAGAGTGTGTATGGGCAGTGTAAAAAGTCTTTCTCCACAAAATTGCCAGTAGGCTTCCAAAGCAATTATTTTAAACAAGAACTTCAAAAGTTATTATTATGTGCACATTTAACTTAGTCAACATATATAATGATTTCATTAATATATTCTTTGGTAAATATGACAAAAGGGTTTATTTTTGATTTATTCTCACAGTTTCCCCCAGTTTTACTACACTCACTATTCTTAATCTGTATATCGTTTAAAAAAAATTATTGTAGGATATTTATTTATTTATTTTAACTGATAACCTTTTTTTTAAATCTACACCACAGGGTTTGAGCACTGAGCATTGGTAAGATCACCCAAGAAAATGTATAGGTACCTGTGTATTTGAGCTTCATTTTGCTATTACTGCTTAAAGTGGAAATTTAAGGCTTACTTTTAACTGTATTTAATTTAATTTCCCCTTCCCTCCTATACTACATTTGCAAATGCATTTTTTTTTAAATGCTGGGGATTTTGCCTTTCTCACCTTGGCAAGTATTACCTAACTGAAACAACAAATAAAGTGCTTCAATCCCAAAATCCCATGAGGATAAGCAGGGTGAGATTAAGACATCTGTGCCCGGACTCACTTATCACGAAACGTCCAAAATCCAATATAAAGAGAAAAAAAAATTGGCACAAGGACGTCTTGGCATAAAAATGATATCTGTATTAATTATTTGAATACTATAAAAAGGATCCCTAAAGATTGATGTGTTTCAGGATCCTACATAGGCCTTAGTCATAAACCCCTGCCTCCATAAACCCCTGCCTCCATCTTCTTTTTCTACGTCATCAGGGAGCTGGCTTAATTTTTCAGGCACTACTTCCGCACATGTATATCTTTATTTAATCGAACCATTAAAATAAATCAATTACTAAAGATTGACACATTCCAGCCTCCTTCATAAGCCTTAGTTATAAACATGTTATTATGACTAAGGCCTATGTAGGAGGCTAAAACACGTCAATCTTAAGGGATTCTTTTTATGGTTCAATGGATTAAAAAAAGATATGCATTTTTATGACAAGATGTCCTGGTAACAATTTTTTATTCTCTCTCTTTATAACATAGCTGAGCATTCTGCCTGCTGTCATTAAATGCCACACTGTGTATGCACTGGAAATTTTGTGCATGCTTCATGATGTATCTCACCCACTGTGCATGTGTGGAGGGAGTGCCAGAAAAATTAAGCCAGCTCCCCGAGAATGTAGAAAAAGAAGATGTTAAATAAACAATTGAAAAACATTATTTTTTTTGCATACGTTTAAAAAATAACCTTTTACTTTTGCTAGAAATCTTTTTTTAACTTCTCTTTTAAGCACAAGCACATAGGGGGTCATGGTACAATTAAGGGAATACAGGATTTGGAGTAGAAGTGTTCACTAGGTTGGGAAGTGGCGGGGCAGTTACGGTGTGAGCTGGGAGGGAGGGAGCAGATGAGCGGGAACCTTCCTTTTTATTTTTTCTTTGAGTGGGGGGGGTAAGCATGTACATTTTTTGGAAAAGAGTATATTGGATTATTTTGTATTCACATCGTTTTTTTTTTTGCTTCTGTTGAATTATTGAATATAAGATTGTATATTAGTGAATTGATATGTTAAATCTTAAATAAAAAATAAAACGTGATAATAAAAAAAGTAACCTTTAAATTTGGTATAAATCTTTTGAGCTTAAAGTGGTTATAAAGCCTTAAGGTTTTTCTATGCATTAGGATGAAAAACCTTCTGTCCTGCAGCTCCCACTTTTTCTTATCTAAGCCCGATTCGGTCCAGCGATATGCTCGAGTGCAGTGGCTCCAGCCATTGTCACTCTCTTCATTTGACAGATTGATAGCAGCAGGAGCCATTGGCTCCCGCTGCTGTCAATCAAAAGCTGTGACATGAGAGCGGAGGGTGGTACAGACAGCGGGACTCGGAGCAAGCCTTCACAGGTGCACCATGGAAAGTGGCTTTCCATGGGGGCACACGATGAAATAGAGGGGCCTGGAGCACCGGCGTGGGACCACAGAAGAAGAGTATCGGGACTGCTCTTTGCAAATCCATTGCACAGAGCAGGTAAGTATAAGCATGTCTGCTATTTATTTTTATTTTTTTATCAAACGTTTACAACCACTTAGTAACACACAGTTATGCACAGTCACAAAAGAGCCTGGTTCTGCAAATGAATCTTGTTTTTGTTTTCCTCCTGATACAGAAAGATGGGTAAGTGTTTCCATCCTAGGAAAGTGTTTAACTTTCAGAATCAGCAGGTGTAAAAGCTTGAGAACAAAAAAATAAAAATAAAATACAGCTAAAACACAAGTTGGTAAGCCGATCAAAGTATAACTGCAGTAATGGCTATGATAACTGTATTTTCTGAATGCCGACTGAGATATACATTAGTGACATCTTATTGAGTACATTCGTACACAAAAATGTATGACAGTAGAAAAGTCTGAGGTGTTGATTAACACTATAGAGTGTGAATAGAATGTGAAAATATTATATAGTATTTTATACAAATGTAATACTCAGTGTTCATATATGTGCTATTCCATTTATTGGATTTAATGTTCTGCTTTGTGCACTTGTTCTTTTTATTTTATTTTTTTCTCCAAAAATGCAAACAATACAATAAAAAATAAAAAAATAAAAAGATTAGTGGGGTCCAGTGAGGGCTTTTTTAAGGATGGGGGTGACTAGTGCATGCTTCAGAGAGTTGGTGAAGATGCCAAAAGAGAGGGAGAGGTTGAAGATATGAGTTAGAGAGTGTAGAATAAAGCCAGAGGGTGAGCATAGCATTTGGGGCAAGTGGTTAGGTGGGCAATAGAAAAAAGTTTAAAGGGGTTGTATAGGTACAATTTTTTTTCCTAAATAGCTTCCTTTACCTCATCCTTCAATTTTGTGGAGTGTCATGCTCGCCCCCTCCCTTGGACTACAGGAGAGTCAGGACGCTCTCTACATTGCAGATAGAGAAAGGTGTGTTAGTGTGCGTCCTGACTCTCCAGTAGTCCAAGGGTGGGGGCGAGCATGACACTCCACACCAGGGAGAAAGCCTTGCATTACTGTGTGTAGTTACAGACAGAAGAACAGGAAGTGAGGATTTCTCAGAAGAAATAAAGACATTTAAAAGCAAAATCGAAGGATGTGGTACGTAAATTGTTTTTACCTTTACAACCCCTTTAACAGTCTCGTCAATAGTGGCAGGGTTAAATAAGAAAAATGTCAGAGCTGGGCTCAACCCTTCCTTCTCTGAGCTGGCTACTCAGCTGTCGGCTAATTGCCAGCTCCTATCTCTCCACAGTGACTCACCTGTTGATGATCCGGCTTGTCAGTCCTGCCTACTTAAGCCTTCTAGTTCACTTGCTCTCTGCCTTCGCCTTGGTCAACATCACAGAGACTTTCTCCTGCGTTCCTGTTGAAGACTTTTCTTGGCTGACATCCCTTCTGGCTTCTGGCTCCTGATCCTGCTTGCTGTTCTACTACGTTCATCTCTGGCTCCCTGACCTTTGGCTTGTCAGATTATGCGATCCGGTTCCTAAACTCTGGCTATGTTTCGACTACGCTTACTCTGTTTATCTTTTGATTATTATTATTAAACACGTGTGATTTAACATGGGGGGTTAAGTGGGGGAGATATCTGTGCATTGGAGATCTCCTCACAAATTATATCAATCTAGATATCTGGTCGCAATACTCCCATACAGTATGTGATCACGCATTAATTCAATGATCTTTGTTGTGCTGGGGACAAACATTGGTGTATAGTACCATTTTGCAGCTGACAGTTGCTGCAGCACCCAATTACCTTATGTATTTTCCAGGAATGTGTGTGATGATATTACATAAGGTTTTCCAGCATGTGTGTCCCCCCCCCCCCCCCGCCTCTGCTGAACCAGCTGCCTTTTGATCAATGTATAGCCAGTTTGTTGATTAACATTAAGGATGTTAAACATTACCAGAAGCACAAACTACAGCTGTTCCTAAACTCAAATTCTTTGTTTAAAGGTAAACACAAGATATAATCACACTTTAAGTTGTTTCTTTACCATTTTGTTGACCACTTAACCCCCGGACCATATTGCTGGTCAAAGACCAGAGCACTTTTTGTGATTCGGCACTGCGTCGCTTTAACTGACAATTGCGCGGTCGTGCGATGTGGCTCCCAAACAAAATTGGCGTCCTTTTTTTTCCACAAACAGAGCTTTCTTTTAGTGGTATTTGATCATCTCTGCGGTTTTTATTTTTTGCGCTCTAAACAAAAATAGAGCGACTATTTTGAAAAAAATGCAATATTTTTTACATTTTGCTATAATAAATATCCCCAAAAAAGATATAAAAAAACATTTTTTTTCCTCAGTTTAGGCCGATACGTATTCTTCTACATATTTTTCGTAAAAAAAAATCGCAATTAGCATTTATTGATCGGTTTGCACAAAATTTATAGCGTTTTCAAAAAAGGGGGTAGTTTTATGGCATTTTTATTAATATTTTTTTTTTACTAGTAATGACGGCGATCAGCGTTTTTTTCGGTACTGCGATATTATGGCGGACACATCGGACACTTTTGACACATTTTTGGGACCATTGGCATTTTTATAGCGATCAATGCTATAAAAATGCATGGGATTACTATAAAGATGCCATTGGCAGTGAAGGGGTTAACACTAGGGGGCAGGGAAGGGGTTAAGTGTGTTCCTGGGTGTGTTCTAACTGTATGGGGGGTGGCCTCACTAGGGGAGATCACTGATCTTCTGTTCATACATTGTATGAACAGAAGATCAGCGTTTCCCCCGCTGACAGGAACGAGAGCTATGTGTTTACACACATAGCTCTCGTTCCCCACTCTGTAACGAATGAGCGCGACTAGCCCCCTAGCGGCCGCTAAAGGTAGGACGTAGAGCTACGTGCTCTCGCCCAGCAGTGCCACCGTCCCGGGGTATAACTGCGGTGGGCGGTCGGCAAGTAGTTAAAAAACAAATCTATTCTTATTATGTAACTAACATCAATTGAACATAATGGTCTGAGCAGTCTGCACAGACTTTGTAACGTTTGTTTTATTCCATTAGATCTGAGCCTAATTTCAGAGCTCACCTCTTACCATATTATCAATATCATTTGTAACCACGGAAACATGAGGGTACTGTTTTTGTTTGCTAATGGGGTGAATAGAAAGGTTGTTCACATACACTTAAGTAAACAAATTCCATGAATCTATATTACAAAGAAAAAAACACTTATAATGGCGAGTTGTAAATATTAAAACAAGTTTAAAAAATAATAACTATATAATGGATTAATATATATACAGTACTGTCCAAAAGTTTTAGGTAGGTGTGAAAAAATGCTGTAAATTAAGAATGCTTTCAGAAATAGAAGTGTTAGTAGTTTATGTTTATCAATTAACAAAATGGAAAGTAAATGAACAGAAGAGAAATCCAAATCAAATCAATATTTGGTGTGACCAATTTCAAAAAATAGGAAGAAGGATGGACTGCCGCACTCCAGGTGAACTTCCAAAAAAGTTGTCTTTATTAATAAAAGATGGGCATACAGAAATCAACACACCACAGAAGAGGACAGCCGACGCGTTTCACACTATGTTAGTGCTTAGTCATGACTGGAGTGTATTACAAATACAATAACATTTATACTAGACATCCGCTCAGACATGTGATCTTGTTCGACCAATAGTACCTGGGGGCTAATTAATAAAATGCACACCCGATATTGAGTAGGTAACAGGGATCACGTGTGTGAATAGGAAGAAACCACCCTCTAACGCAAACATATACCAAGATATCTATTTACATAGCAATAGCATTAGCATTATTGACTGCACTCGCGTCAAGCGTAACTTTGATACATGCTTAAAGAAAATATAATGAATAAAACCTTTAAAGATAAAGATATAATAAGCATAAAGTATATATACATACAAAAACGAACACATATAAGTGTATATAAGTATAAATAATAATAAAATAGCTCCTATATTGATTACATTATAACATAATCTACTATGTGTAGATGGAAATAAATAAATAAATATATGTGAATGTGGTAAAAATAAATAAGTATATAAGAAATGTAAAGTGTATACATTACGTATGTTTAAAATGTGGTGTAAAACCTATACTAATGGTGAAAGAAATATTTAGTGGAATAAGGTGAAGTATAAAATAGATGCTTGGCCATAAAGAATATAAACATTACACATAGAATATATATGGCCAAACAAACCATTAATAATAGTAATGATGGTAACCAATCACGTAATATATGGTTGCTCAAACATTGTGCCTATTAATGTGAAGAGAGCCCATAGACATGAATATAGATAGATACCCAAGAATAGGTGGGCGAGAGCATGATGTATTTAGCCATGTATGGATAGACAGCCAAGACGCAAAAGTGCAACGTAAATGGTGTAAATATTATAAATGCAGTTGTGATAATCTGGTAATGTGTATGTCTGATTTATAAACGAGTCTCATGTATATGGTAACAAAGCATAGTGACGGACTACAAGTTATATAATATCAGACTGCGGGTTGTAAGGTATGGGCATAATAACTATAGGAGACCGGGTATAAACACGTATAGATAATGAAGAAACACATTTCTCATATATATAAAAAAAAATAGGAAGAGAAGGTAACAAAAGGAAATGTGTATATATATATATATATATATATATGAATGAATGAATGAATGAAAACTTATATAGCGCAGCACATGCGAACTGAATCGCCTCTTGGCGCTTGTTGTTCCTGTCTCCTTTGATATCAAAAGAGAAAAGTCTTGACCTTTTTCCTGAATGCTAGGTGGTTCTCCTCCAACCGAATGCTGGTTGGTAAAGCGTTCCATAGTCTGGGACCTTGGACCGCGAATCTTCTTTCTCCTTTGGACTTGAAGTTGGCTTTCGGAACCTGGAGTAGGTTCTGATTTGTGGATCGCAAAACGCGATTGGGATTATGCGCTTTTATTAATTCGCATAAGTAAAGGGGGGCATTCCCATGGACACATCTATGCGTAAGACAGAGAGCTTTAAAAGCAATTCTGTCTTTAACTGGCAGCCAATGAAGGGCTCTCAGTGAAGGTGAGATTGATTCCCAGGTTTTTTTCCCAGTCACAAGTCTGGCGGCCGTATTCTGAACGACTTGCAGGCGAGCGATTTGGTACTTGGGGAGGCCGAGGTAAAGGGCATTTGCATAATCCAGCCTGGAGTTAACAATTGCTCCCACCACGACCGCTAAATCTTCTTTAGGGATGAACGGAGTGAGTCTGCGTAGTAGGCGCAGTAGATGGTGAGATCCGCTGACTACTGATCCTATTTGTGCGTCCATTGTCATAGAGGAGTCAAAAATGACCCCTAGGCTTTTGACTTTGGCGCTAGGGGTGATGAGCTTGCCCAGAATAGGCGGGGGGGTCCATACTGTTGAGGGTTGATTCCTACGCTTGGCGTGAAACAGAAGAAGTTCTGTTTTCACTCCATTGAGTTTAAGATAACTCTTTGTCATCCAGTCCTCTATCAAAGAGAGGCATGTCTCTAGATTGAGGTGGTGATCCTGTCTGTTGCCGATGCGGAAATACAGTTGCGTATCATCTGCATATGAGTGGTAGAGCAGTTTTTGGCTGCTGATGATCTCAAAAAGAGGACGAAGGTATATGTTAAACAGCACTGGTGACAGAGGCGATCCTTGAGGGACTCCGCATGTTACTGTGCGTTTTTCTGACGTAAAAGGTCCTAACTTTACTGTTTGCGATCGGTTTTCCAGAAAAGAGGAGAACCAAGATAAATCGCCTTCTGCGACTCTGGCTACTTCAGCAAGCCGAGTCAGTAACAGTTTGTGGTCTACCGTGTCGAAAGCTGCACTTAGGTCCAGCAGAACCAGGAGACAAGATTCTCCTTCGTCTGCGGCCTTGAGAACATCGTCCCATACTTTCAGCAATGCTGTTTCCGTCCCGTGTCCGGGACGGAAGCCTGATTGCAATGGGTCAAGTAGCTTGTAAGTATCTAGATGCAGTTGCAGCTGTTGTACCACTACTTTCTCCATTATCTTAGAGAGTACGTTGAGGGTTGTTATGGGACGGCGGTGGAGTGGGTCCTTGGGGTCCAGGGAGGGTTTCTTCAGGATGGGTTGGATTATACCCTCTTTCAACTGTGTGGGCACTTTGCCCTCCAGAAAAGACTGGTTGATAAACTGCGTGATGGGAGGAGCCAGGATGTAGGCGCATTCCTTCAGCAGTTTTGTGGGAATAATGTCATTCGGCGCTGTGCCATTACGCAGAGTACAAATGACATTTTTAGTGGTCTCGATGGAGATGGGTTCCAGGGTAAACTTACCTGATAACGGAGCATTACTAAGGGTGCTGTGTGAGAGGCTGCAGGGAGGGCTTAGGGGGGAATTGTTTTGCTGAATGCTTTCACGGATTGCTTCGATTTTATTAATATGTCAGGGCTCAAAATTACAAGCCCTGAGCTACTAGCCAGGCCTCAAGAGTTACTTGCCACCAGTTGCCCCACCTAACAGCCCATCCATACACTGCCCCGCACCTAATTGCGCCCCTACACACGCCCTTGTAGATTATCTCATGGAATGACACTGTTAAATGTTTAATGCAGAATCAAGTTACACAATTAAATATTACCAACAACTTTAAGAAAATGGGACAGGGCACTGGGGGAAGACCAGAGGGACAGGGCACTGGGGGCAGACCAGCGGGACAGGGCACTGGGGGCAGGCCAGAGGGACAGGGCACTGGGGGCAGACCAGAGGCACTAGAACCGGGTCTCTTCCCCATTCTCTTGCAACTCCCATCCATCCAGTCTCCTCTGCAGTCTCTCTCTCTCTCTCATCTCATCTCATCATCAGGAGCCCCTGTGTGCGGCTCTATGCTTGCATGTCCCCATTTCCCCCTTTTATTCAGGCTGGCAGTGAGGAGAGGAGCTGCAGCACAGCGGGAAGGAGTACAATTTAGCGCTGAGATCCACACAACTGCACAGCCATTGACACCATTGCACAGCACACACTGACACCAGTCTGCTCACAGTGCTCAGGCTGAACTGCTGGACACTTACATAGAGCACAAGGAGAAGAAAACTGTACAAACTGGAAGGCTGTCGCTCTCATGTCAGGGCAACTTTCAGTGATCGCTGCACTGCCTACCTGGGACACCCGGAGTGGTCATTTTCGCAATCCTCCACCTCACTCATTACTTCCTGCTCTCCAGCTACATTGATTGGGGGCGGGAGGGGGGCTGGCTCAGAGAGGTCATACTGTTAGGTCCCATGGCTTAATGAGAATTGTAAGTAGAGTACCTGTGTACTGCTCTGCCTGTGCGCGGCTCACCAGACTACTTTTCCCGAGCATGCACCTTTCCTCTTCGGCCGCCAATCAAATTGGGGCTATAAGTGTAGGTACAGATTGGAGAGAGATTGGTCATGCAGCCCTGTCATCACTCACCCCCAGCTGAAATCCACTCGCCAAATGCTAGCAGGCGAGTGGAAATTTTGAGGGCTGTATATGTTATACATATGTTGTGGTCTGGTATAAACATGCTACTCTATGTATATGAAAGGAATGCCTGACATCGAGATAATTCATGTGATGCAGTAAAACAGGCATGTATATAAACCTATACAGAAAGAGAAAAAATATGTTAATATACCAGAACATGTTCGTTTTCAATCAACAAATACGTATGGATCTCAACGTGAATATATATATATATATATATATATATATATATATACACTGTATATATATATATATATATATATATATATATATATATATATATATATATATATATATATAGGATACATTGACTGTATTCCGCCAAAACTCAATTATCAAACAAAGTTGGCACAAAGACCAACATGAAATAAAGCGTATAGAACTGTCCTAAATGTCAGTCAGATAAAGAAAATAAATTATGGACTGTAGAAGCATGTGGTAGTGATATCAAACAGCTCAAATGACTGTGATTAGCCAATGTATTCCACAGGTGTACAATTTAGGTGAATATTTAAACCCAAATCTAACAAAAGTATGAGGACTTATATTCATAAACATCATATGGCATAGTGTCAATGTTTTCCCATGTGTATATCATATATAATCAATACGTCGGAAAGAAAAGGGGAAGACACGTGTGATACAAAATGACATACAGAACATGTTGGAAACCCGATCCAACCAAAACAATCTCAAAGGATTGTGTGGATAGATATAGCGTATGCCTACATAAAAAAAGGGGGGGTAGTAAAAGTAAAAGAAAGGGGGATAAAATATAAAAATTATTTTGTAGTGGTTTTTATTTCCTTTAAAAAAGAGTAAAAAGAAAAACCATACACTAGAAGAGTCTATTCAAATATATAGATAAAAAGTAACGGTGTTTGTAGCAGGAGAATGGAAACCTCTGTGTGTGTGTGAGGCCACACACACAGAGACTGCTGTTAACACAAACAGCTACCTCGTGGTGTACATGCCAGTAAAAGGTAACGAAAATGAAAAAACATTTAGCCACACACGGGGAGGCGTCTACGTAAGACCATAGAATTACAAATAGATAGACTCTAAAATAGCAGAACCTTCATCAAACACTAATATGAAGCATATATTTAGACAAAAAACAGTTTGATTCGCTATAATAGCGACATAATCTAAATAAATTGACTGGTGTATATGTACAACAGAGAATCCAGGTTGAAGAACATGAAAAAGCAGACAAAAACCGACAGGAGTTATGAACATGGTGATATGAAAACAAGAAAGGGAATCACCTGGTGATGGCATAGATGATAGTGGACCTCAAAATAAAGGACCCCATATCGTATCAAAACTGTAATAGACACCGTCGGTCGTGAAATACCACAACGGTGTCCATATCCAGCAGGACAGAATGTATATTGTGGATCGGAAGGGTATGTAAATGTAGAAAGATTTTTTTTTATTAATCATAATAATGGGACACATCCCATTCAAAATTAAGTCCTCTAGGTATTCTGGAATTTAAATGAAAGATCCAAAAGACTTCACGTTTACATAATAATCTAAACTTATCTCCTCCTCTAACAGGACATACAATTTTTTCCATTCCTTGTATAGACAGACTGGAGATGTCTTTGGAATGTACAACATTCCAATGTCTAGCTACATTGGTGCCATGATCCTTGTCTATATCATACAGGTGGTCGCTAAGTCTGTCTCTTAACCTTCTAATAGTCCTACCAACGTATTGTACATTACATGTGTCGCAGGTGATAACATATCAAAAACGTTGTGTTACAGTTAACAAACTGTTTTATGTCAAAGTTTTTCCCACTGGAGCATGAATGTACATATTGACCGGTTTTAATTAAACAGCAGTATCTACATCCCTTGGTGCCGCATTTATAGGTACCCTTAAAATGTAACCAATTATCTGTATTGTGTTTAGTTTGAAACAGACTGGGTGACAAAATGCCGCCCAGTGTAGGGGCCTTGCGGCAAATGGTTTTAATACCTTTGGACAAGATTGATTGATATACAGCATCATTGTATAGTACTGGCAGATATTTAGTGACTATCTGTCTAATTTTGTAGAACTCCGTACTATAGGAGGTAGAGAAGGTGGTGATGAGATCATCAAATGAGGAGCAGGTATACCCGCTGCTCAAATTATTATCTTTTAATAGTAAAGATCTAGAGACTCGATCCACCTTAAGTAGAGGGTTGTTGATGATCTTGGCCGGATAGCCTCTGGCTTTGAATCTTAGGGTCATCTAATTGGCTTCCTTAGTGAAGTCCTCAGGTGAAGTACACAATCGTTTAAGTCTAAGAAATTGCCCGTACGGAATGCCTCTGATGGTGTGGGGGGGATGGGATGAGTCAGCTTGCAGAAATACATTACCGGCTGTACTTTTCCTATGGAGTCCTGTAGTACATTACCATCAACACCCATAAGCTTGACATCCAAAAAATCTATGGTGATAGGCTGTAAATTACCGGTAAAACCTAGATTTAAATTGTTGTCATTCAGATAGTGTAGCCAAACATCGAGATCGGCAGACTCATCTGAAGTGATGAAAAGCAGATCATCGATGTAGTGACAATAGAATACTGTATCATTTCGGCAGGGGCTATCACATCCAAAAATGCGGGACCTCTCCCACCATCCCATATAGAGATTGGCTAAGGATGGTGAAAACTTGGTGCCCATAGAGGCCCCGCACCTCTGGAGGTAAAAGACCCCATCGAACATGAAGAAAATGTGGGTAAGAAGGTACTCCAAAGCCAAGGTGTGACCACCCTTTGGCTTCAAAACAGCATCAACTCTTCAAATCTTCTAGGTACAAGCAGAGATTTACTAAAACTGGTGCACTCAGAGTCTGGTGTTTAATTAAGCTTTGGCAATAACATCTGGAATCTGATTGGTTTCTATGCAGAGTTGCACCAGGTTTTGCACTCTCCAGTTTTATTAAATAACAGTAATGCGCAAACAGTTTTTGAAGAAACTCGGCCGGTAGATTTCTCCAAACACCTTGGAGAACTAACGACAGATCTTCTGTGGATGTAGCCTGCCTCAGGTCCTTCTATCGCTTCTTGTAATCGTCCCAGCCAGATTTAATGCTGTTGAGATCATGGTTCTCTGCCGGCCAACCATCACTTCCAAGACACCTTGTCCTTATTTATGCTTAAGATAGTTTTTTTTAATGATATTGGCTGTATGTTTTGGGTTGTTGAAATGAAATGAAAAAACTTAATGCAGCAGATTACAGATTAACCTTTAGATATTTCACAGGAGGAGGTGTCTTGGCTGACTGCAAGGTTTATGAGCAGATTGAGCCTGTCCTAACTCTGTTCTCTTTAACATACAATGCAAAAAGGAAAGCCTCTATATCTTTAACTCATTGCAAGAAAATATAGCTACAATTGATCATGAAGATCGGACTAGGTACGTATAGGATTAATTATGGCAAAAACAGTTGCTCACCCCTTCATAAACAAAGAAAATTACATAGATTCTTTTCTTGCTAAATGGAGTATCTAAAAAAAAGGTTACTACATGGCTGCTGAAGCACAATTTAAAAATGAAGATCTGCTGTTTTATGAAGAGCATCTAGAAATGCCTATTGTGCCTAAGACGTACTCTGAATCATTTAGCTTTCGTCTTAAATGTATTCTGCAAAAGAGCAGTGCACCTCCTGTGCCTAGGCACCCCAATGTCTACAGCCTCATAGCTGTATATCTTCATTGTAAGATCAGGCACTGTGTCTGTGCTGGTTTAATAAGATTTCAAGTAAGGCTAGCCATAGACAGGTTTAAAATCCGTCCAGTTTAGCACGAATTTTTATGCATATATGGGCAAATTGACTTCAGTTCAACAAGTTTGTTGGGGGTTTTCATATAATCATTGCCCATGTTTTGTTTTGATTTTTTAATCACTGCCAATAGCTGCCGGCAAGAATCATTGTATTTTGACAGCTGGGAAACCTCGCTATGCCAGTTCCGGGCCTACAGATGGGCAAGTGGAGTCCGGGATACATGGAGGAAGAGTGTGTGTGGAAAAGGGGGCACATTATCGAGCGTATGTGGAAGCAATCAGAATGCAGCCAATGGGAGTGTATGGAACCCTCCCCTCCCGCTGACAGGTCCGTACGACATACAAACCTGGCAGCGAAAGAGTAATGCTTCATGTACAATAGAGCTCCTAAACTCGAGTTTAGGAGCTTTTGGCTTTCACCAGAGTTTAGGAGCTGATGCGGTTAGGGGAGCATAAACCATCCGCAACTTCCCTTTTCTGAAAGCAGAAGAAACACAATTTTGCTCTATTTTGCCACGGCCAGCGGTCAAAGTAGGCGGGGGGGGGGGGGGTTGAACCACCAATGTCTCCCATGCCCTGCACTTCAGCTAATCAAGAACAGATCATGCTCTTTAATAGGGTAAGTTAGATTAAAATCCCAATTAGGTTGGTACTGCTATCCATTGCTCTAGATTTACCCTAACTTCCTGTTTTTCTGACAATGTTTTACTAGACAGAAAGTAACAATACATCTCTAACCGCAATCTAGGCGGAAATAAAAATGTTTTCCTTTAGTAGAGTATGGGAAGGATAGGACCCCTGTCACATGTTTTCCTTGTTGCAGTTTTTCCCTCATTTTAGTAAAACCATTGTCTTCAGAACAGGAAGCAAGAGCAAATTGCTCTAATGGAGCTCCAGATAGCAGTACAAATTTGATTTCTTATCCCCACTATAACCAAAACTTGAGAACAAAGGGCATGCCTTTACATGCACATTAAATGATTTTTGTAAGACTAAGAAAAAAAACATATTGTGGGGGTTCACTCGTGTAGCACCATTTATGAACTTCAGTTTAGCCAGTGAAGTATGTTTCAGGGCTATTTGGTCACTTTAATTTAAAAGTAAAGTTCAAAAACACAGAAAAGGTTACCCTCACAGAAGTTTCCAGTGAAACAATGAAAATTGTTTTAATTTTTTAGCCTCTTGCCATTTGGAATTCCATTGTCCCTGAGCCTATCTCAGAACAGACTTGCCATGTTATTCCAGTCAGCCTTGTGACAAACAAGCTTCCTAACTTGAGATGTACAGGCTCCTGTCAAATTACATACGGTATAGTCTCTTAGTACCTTCCTCAGGTTGCCTGTTGTCAGATCACCTCTCCTTGAGGTCAGCATCTGGTCTCGAGGAAAGGAGCCCTGAACCATAAAAAACCCCTTGACCAAAAGGTGGGATTTCTGTACAATGTGGACCCAATTCAGGTGTTACCAATCATAGAAAAAAACCTGTATGAAGCCAGCCATACATTTGTCGAATTCCGAATAAATTTTCTTCATCAGAAATTTTGTGCATTTTCTGATCCAATGAAGCCCCCATTGATTTTCCACCAACCAAGCCTTCAATTTCACCTCATGTTGCTATAGAAAATCATTTTTGAGGCCGGAAATCTTCTTTTCTTTCCAGGTCACAGCTCATGCACATTTCTTTTTCGATTATATATCTCACACAATTCTCCCATCATTAATTAGAAATAAATCAAAGCACTGATGGACACTGATTGGAAGCACTGATGGGCACTGATTGGCAGTATTGATTGGCACTAATAGGCAGCATTGATTGTCATTGATTGGCACTGCTTGGCAGAATTCATTGCCACTGATAGGCAGCATTGGTTGGCACTGATTGTCAGAAATCATTGCCACTTTTAGGCAGCACTGATTGGCACCACTGATTGTCAGCATTGATTGGCACTGATAGGAAGCATTGTTTGGCACTGATTGGCATGGCAACATTGGTTGGCACTGATATGCAGCATTGGTTAGCACTGGTTGGCACTGATAGGCAGCATTGATTTGCACTGATAGGCAGCATTGGTTGGCACTGGTTGGCAGCATTGGTTGGCACTGATAGGCAGCATTGGTTGGCACTGATTGGCAGCATTGGTTGGCACTGATATGCAGCATTGATTTGCACTGATAGGCAGCATTGGTTGGCAGTGAGAGGCAGCATTGGTTGGCACTGATTGGCAGCATTGATTTGCACTGGCAGGGGAGAGGACGTGCAGTTTCACGTGCAGGAGACAGACTTGCCAGAGCCGCTTGGTGCGTGAAACTGTCAGCTAATGTAACTACTTACAGGGGGAGAGAGGAGCTGTCACAAATCAGACACAATGTCAAAGATGGGCGGGACCAAGCTATCAACACCAGCCAATGATTGGGCAGATTAAGAAAGGGGGCGGAGACACATAATCATAGCGGCCTGCCCAGACTTTATCTCATTGGCTGGTATTTAATAGCCGTTCGATCTCGCCCACCCTCGACATCACCACAAAATTTTGACAGCTGGTCTCTCTCTCTCTGCAAGCAGTGACATTACATGACAGTTTACGCGCTCGGCTCTGGTAAACCTCACGATCTGCTACCTGTGAAACTGTTTCACAGGCAGCAGGGGCTACACACTCTCAACAACGTTTATGGGGAAAGCCTTGGGAGACAGCACGGGTGATTAGGGTGTGCCAAGGCACACCCGACCCCCCCACGCCTATGGACAAGCACACACTTCACATTTCTCTTTTTTTTTATTATTATTGTTATCTTTTAGCACATTTAGAATGCAACTAATATAGTTTAGTAAGAGTAGCTTAAACAATCTGATTCACTGTATCAGCCATGACTCAGCTCTGCCATTGTACATAATTATGTTACTTCCTTACATAAATACTCTGTTGCCTGTGTGGGAGTGATCTTTGATGTCACATCCAGAGCCTTTTTTCCTTTGCTTTTGTGATTTAAGTTGATTACTTTACTCTGGGCAGATTTTTTAAAAATAGTATTCAATTTCTACAATAAGCCAATGACTTGCATGTACTGCATCTGTTAGTCATAAACCTATATTCCAGAGAATTCGGAAAAAAAAAAAAAAAAAACGGAAATAAAACAGCTGCAGGAGTTCAGAAATCATTTTATAAGAATGGTTACAAGAAAGCGTTTTGTATTACTCTAAAGCCCTGTAAACACGATTAGTCCATCCGATAAGAACGGTCTAATGGACCGTTTTCATCAGTTAACCGATGAAGCTGACTGATGGTCAGTCGTGCCTACACACCATCGGTTAAAAAAAACGATCGTGTCAGAACGCAGTGACGTAAAACACAACGACGTGCAGAAAAAGATGAAGTTCAATTATTCCAAACATGCGTCAACTTGATTCTGAGCATGTGTGGATTTTTAACCGATGGTCGTGCCTACAAACGATAGTTTTTTTTGCTATTGGTTAGGTATCAATCAGTTAAATTTAAAACAAGTTTGCTTTTTTTTAACCGATGGATAAATAACCGATAGCGCCCACACGCAATCGGTTTGGACCAATGAAAACGGTCCATCAGACCTTTCTCATCGGTTTAACCGATCGTGTGTATGCGGCCTAATTCTCTGGTGCCATGCTAAGCAATTTATTGAGGAGTATGGCAAGGCATGTGCAGAAGAGAAACCTTTATTTTTAACTGTGACATGTCATAGGCATAGGAAGTTTAGTCTGCATTTTTTTTTGTCTTCATCTGGTTTCTCCCTTTCCGTCATCACTTGCTAATGAAAAAAGTTAAAGCAATGCAGTAACATATCGCAAAAAATGGCCTGGTCATAAAGGGGAAAATCCTTCCGGGGCTGAAGTGGTTAAGGTTCAACCACTTCTCCTACATTCTTAAGGTTAAATCACTTCTCCTTCAATCTCATTGAGTGAGCCTACACACCCTTAGACTGAAGAGTTTTCTTCCTATGCTGGGATCACCATTGAGGTATTTGTATAATGCTATCATATCTTCTCTCAAGTGTCTCTTCTCCAGGGAGAATACATTTAGTGCTTGTAGTCATTCCTTGTAATTGAGGTCCTCCAGTCCCCTTATTAATTTTGTTACCCTTCTTTGGATATTCTCCAGTTCCAGCACATCCTTCCTGAGGATTGGTGACCAGAACTCCAGATATGGCCATCTTATTTCTTATTTGAATGTTATAGCTTTGGACAAGTTGTATGTTCATGAAGGTCACCCAACCCCAGAGTTCAGCATAGCGAAGCAAGGCATTTCTCACCTTTCAAGTATACATTTAATTGGGATGGCATAATGAGATGATAAGGATTTTCTTTTTCTTTTACCTCATAAATCAAGGGAGAGACAGACTGAGAATCAAGCTTATTTTTTGGAGGTAACGTCAGTTGCCACATTTTTTGGAAAAAATTAACTGCATGGTGTTCAAAGTCTCCACAATAGTGACACATGTTCTCTGAACATTGTCTTTCTTTCTCCTGAGTAGAACTAAATCTTTAAATAGCATCCACCTCCATATGTTCAGGAGTGTCTGAATCTGGAAGAACTTTTTGACCCTTCCGAGCAAACTGACTAGTAGAAAAATGTATGCCTCCATTACTTCCTAGAATTTCCAGTCCTCCCCCCTTTCTGTAAGTCTATAATCAATTTGAATGCATAATTTAAAAAAGGCCTTTATAATAATTTAAAAACCTCAACTCGCAACCTTGTTCTTTAACCTGCCTAGCAGTATTCCCGAGTCTGGCTCGGGTGAATTTTTACATACCAAAAGCAGTAACCCCGAGCCACATTCGGGATCGCATTGGCAGCAGGGGCTACACACTCTCTCTTACAGCTGAAATCCCAATTGTTTTTTTATTCTACATCTAAGTTATAAAAAAAATTAATTATACTTTAATTTTTCTGCTGTGAAAATCAGCTTCTTCCTGGTCCTTCCCAAGCAACATCACACCTGTAGCACACAGTTTGGTCTTTTCTCGGTGAGATCACATTTTTAGCATGCACACATTGGAGATGATTTACTAAAACCGGAGAGTGAAAAATCTGGTGTATCTCTGCATATAAACCAATCAGCTTCCAGTTTTTTGTCAAAGCTTATTTAAACCAGCTGACGTTAGAAGCTGATTGGCTACCATGCACCAGATTTTGCACTCTCCAGTTTTAGTAAATCAACCCCATTGTATCCCTCCCCAGCACACACAGACAAGCCGAGGAGTATTGGAGTGGAGTTGGCTTAGCCTGATGAAAGAACTGAGGGATTAGTTCCCCATCAGGTTGCCTTGTCTGTGATTAACAGTGCGTATCAAGAACCTCAATTCTGTCCAATAGTGGCTCTCAACATACCGATTTAGCCTGGCTGTGTGGTTACCTTTACTCAGGCACACTTCTTTGTGGGCTAATCATGGAGCTCCTTTCCCCTAGTGCTCTAGTGCCTAACATGAATTTCTCATGTTAGGCACTAGAGCACTAGGGGAAAAGAGCTCCATGATTAGCCCACATCACTTCCTGACTGCAGAGGAGAAGGCACTCACTGATAGCAGAGGTTTGTGGAATATCTAGTCCAGTCACCTTGATTCATATTAGACTTGGTACAGTTAAAAGCTACAAGTTTCAGTGTAGAATTCTTACAGAATTCTTCATAAGAAGATAAATTGAACTGTCCTAGGCGGGCTCGCTCTCTGGGGTATGGGATTCAGAGCTGCAAGAGGCTGTCAACCCGGGAGCTGTTGGGCAGGCACCGTGGCCTAGGCTGATCTGGGACCTCTCACCCAGAGGGCTGCATTGCTAGGCGCTGTCACTGCATCCGCTGCATTGCTGTTTGAGTCTACAGCCACGTCACATCCACGCAGTCATCACTGGACTTCTGGGCCTACGGGTTGCCAGTAAGGCACCTCACAACTCGCTGCAGACATATAAGAGCCTGCCCAGGGATATGCTGTCTCCCAGGACCCATGTATCAGCCAGATTTCGTGAACGGTGGAAGCCCATTTTATCTCTGACACTATATTTAAGACCCTGCATGCAGACACATTTATACCTGACTAGTTGGAATGTCTTTGCTGGGGAAAATACAGCATCTATTCCATTCAGTTGTATTTGCCTGCTATGCCTATAGAATTTGTGACAGATTAAAATCTACTCATAGGTATACAAGGGGGCCTCTTTAATAAATAGCCATTTGACCTATTGCTATGGTTATTTAACTGGCCTGTTGACCTAATTTTCCAGTAAAGTGTTTATTTTTCTAATTATTGGTGCCTTTGCATTTGTATGTTCTGCTTGAAGTATGTTAGAACCCAGAGTGTCAGATGTGTCAGGGGGCTTGCAAGGCGAAGGCAACCACTGGGGACAAACAACTTTCAGTGACCTTTGCGTCGGTAGCATTACACCACCAATTTTCAAAACTGTGGCAGTTATTCCAGCGGCAGGTTTTAAAGCTGTGGCAGTAAAAACTAACTTAATTAGTAAAAATTTGTGGGTAATGCTACCAAAATTGGTATAAATGCTTGCCTAAATTAGGCACAGGAAAGCAAAGAAAATTGCAACCAGAAAATGGCTGTTAGTCCTTTGATTTGTATTCCCCCCAAAATCTGGAAATTTAGTATTCAGAAAGTTCAGTTCAGCAACAGTTTCTGTCCCCTCTGCTCAAGTAACATTTCTAATTTCTGTATGAAGAGCTCAGCTCCCATGGTTCAGATAGATAATTACTACTGTAGGTTTTGAAAATAAGCACACATGTCCACTTCTGTTATTCATCAGTATAACTCTGACCATATATTTTGTGATTTTGTTGCCAATGGCTGCAAGAAGTGATTGGATACTGGTTTCCCAGCATGTCCCTTTGACAAAAATGAGTCTAACGACTGCCTTATACCAGAAGACAGCTGCACACACTGAACGATTGCCATCCAGTTCCTGTTGGATATTCAGCCTGTGTGTATTATTCTTACCTTCAGCTTGTTGAATTAGGATTTGACAATAAATCCTAGAAGCTGATTGGTTACTATGCGCAGCTGCACCAGACTCTGTGTGCACCAGTTTTGGTAAATCTCACCCATTGCCTGTAAAATTATATTTCACATCCCAGCAAAATAGTAAAACAAAACTGGTAGCTCCTTGGCTGCTAGATGTCTGCATAGCAATCATCTATTATTTTTTCTTTTTTAATATTTTTTGCAATATTTTGTGTGGGATTTTAGACAGACATAAATAGACAGAGAAATTGATAGATAGATAGATAGATAGATAGATAGATAGATAGATAGATAGATAGATAGATAGATAGATAGATAGATAGACTGCTACTCATGCATAAGTGCAACATTTCTAGAACTGGGAACTGTTTACCAGTCTATTTATAGCAACTGAATAGACTGGTAAACAAACCTCTTTTCCGCTTTACGTCCTTTGGTTTTCAAGCTATATTGATTATTCCTCTTCTACATGCAATGCAGATGCTTAGACTTTGCTATTTTTGCTGTTTATATCCACATTGCTTTCATTCCACAATCTTTACAAAACATGTTTTTTTTTTTTTTTTTTTTTAAATACACCGTTGACAAAGTACATTTAACTATATTTGCGATAGGAATATAAATATTCAGTTGGCAGTGTCCATTTAATCTATGTCTTCAGACACTGGTATAAATTGTTTTCCATACCCATTTGATCTCTAAACGACAGGGGTTAAGATTGAATAAAAAAAAATCCCCTCTGGGTGATCTATGTACATTGCAGGAATTAAACAAATGTTGTTGCAGATTCCTATCTTTTGTTATTCTGAAGTCCATTAGCAGAGTGAAGTATTGATAATTATCAACCAGCTGCTGTACCTGCGGGGCTCTAATGAGGAAATTGGCTGGGTCTGCATCCCTTTAGACCTGATTTCACTTTGGGAGTATCTCACCAAAAATGTAATTTTTGTTGCAGGTGATGCCACAGACTCCTAGGAAATTCAGTAAGACAATCACACAAGCATGTAATGACATGTTCAGGGGGAGTTCTGTACACACTGCGGGACACCGTGGAGCTTGATTGGCATTTTCCATTGAACACCAGAATTGGTCGATCCGCCACTGGTGTCCCATGCTTTTCACAGGTGAGAGCAGGTTCACCCTGAGCATATGTGACAGACGTGAAAGGGTCTGGAGAAGCCGTGGTGAACTTTATGCTGCCTGTAACATCGTTCAGCATGCCCGGTTTGGTGGTGGGTCACTGGTGGTCTGGGAAGGCATATCCATGGAGGGACGCACAGACCTCTACAGGCTGCACAATGACACCCCGATTGCCATTACATATTGGGATGAAATACTTGGACCCATTGTCAGATCCTATGCTGGTGCAGTGGGTCCTGGGTTCCTCCTGGTGCACGACAATGCCCGGCCTCATGTGGCGAGAGCATGCAAACAATTCCTGGAGGATGAAGAAATTGATACCATTGAATGGCCCCCACGCTCACCTGACCTAAATCCAAAAGTACACCAGGAAATTATGTTTCGGTCCATCCAGTGCCGCCAGGTTGCACCTCAATCTGTTCAGGAGCTCAGTGATGCTCTGGTCCAGATCTGGGAGGAAATACCCCAGGACACCATACATCATCTCATTAGGAGCATGCCCTGATGTTGTCAGGCATGCATACAAGCACTTGGGGGCCATACAAACTACTGAGGACCATTTTGAGTTGTTGCAATGAGATTTCAGCAAAATGGACTAGCTTGCTGCATACTTTTTTCACTTTGATTTTCGGGGGTGTCTTTGAATTCAGCCCTCTGTAGGTGGATACTTTTCATTTCCATCAAATAATGTGCCATCCTTTCATTCCTAACACATTACCCAGTCCATATCAGTATAGATAGCCAGCATGAGATTTTTGCCCTTTGAGATCTGATATGTTTTCAAAGTGTTCCTTTAATTTTTTTTGAGCAGTGTATATATATATATATATATAAAACTGTATATAAATATAGTATACACACACACTTTATTTTATGGATTCTTAGAAATTACTAAAGAGTATTTATCTAAATTGCAAAAACCTCAATGCCAATATTACCATAACTACCCAGAATAATAAAACTTGTCACACAGCTTTAGTCTAGCTAAACATCAATGAATTTCCTATTATTCAAAATGAATTGCACCATATGGTCATATTTTAACAAAGTGTAATAAGTCCATAAGTGAATACACTCTTAGCTAATATTTACTGTTGTACATTTTATTTACTTTAAGTAATGTATCCCAGAATGAGATAAACTTAAATCCTTTTAGATCACAAATGACACCTTGGAAGCATGGTTGCCAACCATTATTTCATACACATCAGTAAAAGCATAATTGTTTTATTGTCTAATCATAAAAGTAAATACGCTACAAAATATTGTAATTAAATAAATACAGTATATACTAAAAGAAAATCTAATAACTTTTCAAACTAGAGAAAGATCTATTTTTTTTATGTTAAAAATGTAAGGCAGCTGCCATCAAACAATGCTCAGAAAATTAATGCAGCATAAAATAGAAAATAACTCAAGTCTGTTTTTACATATATTTGTTTTTGTTTTTTAAATATACATAATAGTAAAGAGGAGATTCTTCATTTTGATTTTGAGGCTGTGTATCTATCTAAAGCATTTTTAGAACATGAATGCTGCACAAAATAGCAATAATTCAATAAATCAGTATTACACTTGTTATAATTATTACCTATTAAACACAATGGAAAGGAATTGTATTTAAATTTAAAGCTATGCACTTATATATGAAGTACTTTTAGAAATCCATTACAGTGCAAAACAGCAAGTAACCTAAAAAAAACGTGTGATTGCACATATCAAAGTGTAAATTCTGGTGAAGCTGTGCCTGGTAACCAATCAGGACCTAACTTCAGCTTGTTCAATTAAGCTTTGACAATAAAACCTGGATGCTGATTGGTTTCTATGCTGAGCTGCACCAGATTTTGCACTCGCCAGTTTTAGTAAATCAGGGTCATAGTATATTATTATTCAAAGCAAAAATACACACACACTTAAAAAAAAACAATATTTAAAGTAAAATTTTAAGCTGTGCATCTACTGTATATCTGACTAAAAATTAAGGGCCAGATTCACGTATATTGGCGCATATATTGACCGGCGTAGCGCACCTCCTTTACGTTAGACCGGCGCAATGTAGAGGCGCAAGTACTGTATCCTCGTAGTATTTGCATAGAAATTTGCGCCGGTGTAACGCAAATTCCGAGGCGTAAAGCGGTGTAATTCAAATTGGGAAGGACGTGGGCGTGTTCCATTGAAATGAGCCGTGACCCCATGCAAATGAAGGGCCGGCCGGATTGCGCATGCGCGCATGAAGCAGACTATGGTCAGCAACTCTCTGTGCATGCCCAGAACTCGGCACTCAGTGAGATTGGAACTAGGCCCGGTCAACTTAGTGAGCTCCGCACAGTGCTTAAATAGACAGAGAGAAACGCCCTTCCTTTGCAAAAGTACATCCAATTGTTCCCCTTCTTACAGCAAGGTGCTTTTGTTCTGTTGTTTGTTCGCGTTTGTTGGTTTGTGACTTGTCTTTGACATATTTGGTGACTGTTTTGTATAGTGTTTTGGATAGTGTTTTTGAGAGTGTTTTTTGGTGACTGTTTTTGAGACTTTTTTGGTGAGTGATTTTTGGTAAGTGATTTTTGGTGATTGTTTTGGAGAGAGTTTGTGAGAACATGACTGAGAGGAAGCGAAAATTACATTTTTCATTGCGGGAGAAGGCAATTATTGCCAGGGCCAGTACCCTATGTGGGCGATTCCTGCACGGCCCGGAGAGTGCCAACACCACCCTGGCCAGGAAGGCTCAGATATTGCAGGACATCGCCGACGAGGTAAACTTGTTGGGTGGGGAGACCCGGACACGCCAGGGGATCAAAAAGAAGATCAATGATCTCCGGCGTGTGGTCCGTGGGAAGCTGGGCAAGATTGCAGCACGTGCCAGGGGCACTGGAGGGGGCCCACCATGCCCTGTTAGGCTGACTGAGGAGCGTGCGGTGGCCCAGACCTTCAACAGGCAGCAAGTGGAGGGGCTGCCTCGCTTTGACTATTGACATTGAGGAGGCTGTGAGGACAGGTACGTTGTTTTTTCTATCTGGTGTGTAGCATGTGTGGGGGGGGAAGGTAATATGTGGCAAGTGTGTGGATCCTCCAACCTGTGAATGTTTTGTGTCATCCACAGATGTGCAGGAGGGTGCTGGACCATCTGGCCTGTCCACACCATCCCCGGGACAACAGTCAGAGGAAGACCCCCAGACAAGACCGGAGACCTCTGAGGAGGATGAGGAGGAGGAGTTTGAGTTGGAGGAGGAGGTCATGTCAGGGAATGACTTGTTAATTTTGGAGGAGTCTTCCCCTATGGCTGGCAGCAGCCAGGCCTCCATCAGGGGTAGCCCCTCCCACTCCTCCCCCAACAGGGCTCCCCTCCCAAGGGGCTCCCCTTCTCCCGGCCACAAGCCTCATCTGGAGGCAGGAAGGCAACCCACAAGACTAGGGGGGTGGCCGAGGTTCTGCCTGCCAACCTGAGAAGGGACCAGGCCCTTCAGACCCGCCATCTGGGACAGGTCAGCCAGACTTTGGGGCGGATGGAGGAGAGCCTGTCCTCCATAAAGGATTCAGTTGGGGACATGGCCTGCAACTCCCTGGCTCAGATAAATTGACAAAATGAACAGCAGGCTACCACAGCAGGCATTGGTCAGGATGTGGGGGCCCTCGGTCAGGATGTGCGGGCCCTCACCCAGGCTATCCAGGCCAATACGGCCACACTCAATGCTGGCCTGACCAGAATAGCCGTGGCCTTGGAGGGCAGGACGCCAGGTGGGCAGAGACCAGGGGATGCTCCTCCTTCCCCGGATTACCCCCCCCATGAGTCTCCCCTGTGGAGCCGGGGCCGTGGCCGTGGCCGTGGCCGCCCCAGGCATGGGTCACGCCAGCGGCGGTAGTTTTTTTTGTCGTTTCTGATTTTTTATTTTTTTTTGCTGGGCATTTTTTTTGGTGCTGCGCAATTGTTTTTTTTTTGGGGGTTTGTGAATTATTTTTGAATGTGGGGGTGACATTCCTGCCGGAAAAGGGGTGTCACTCTCATTTGTGGTGGAGAAGGGTTCCCCAGGACCAGGGAGAAGTGATCCCCAGGTCCGTGTGAAGGGTGTATGAATGTACAGTGACATAATTGGAGCCGTGGCGTGGCGTTGCTGCTCACAAGTCCTGCATGGTGGGCTTGTGCTAATCCAATTTGATGAGGATGTGGTGTGTGTGATCTAGGGACCACAGTGGTGTGCATGCATGCATTCTCATTGTGCCATGATTAATGTGTGTGTTTAACGTGCAAAGATGCCTAATGTGAGCTGTCTTCTGGCTGCTCTTCCCTCAGAAGACGGGGTAGCCTCGGTTAGGGGGGGATTGTCTGGTTCGGGGGTCAGGTCATCACGTATGTCAATCTCCAGGCCCTTTCTCACTGCGAAGTTGTGCAGCATGCAACATGCATGCAACATGCACCGATGATCTGGCATACAAAGTTTGGGGAATACAACAGGGTACCCCCAGACTTATCCAGGCATCGAAAACATGACTTCAGGAGGCCAAAGGTGCGCTCCACCACTGCACGGGTTTTGGCGTGTGCTTCATTGTATCTTTCCTCTCCTAGGGGGTTCCGGAAAGGAGTCATGAGATGGGGTCCCAGTGCATATGCAGAGTCACCTGGAAGGCAAAAGACAGGAGGATGTTAGTAGAGCATGTGTCCCTTGTGATTTCTGCATCATGGGGGGGGGGACAGTCATGCCTGACTCCCATGTCACTCACCAACCAGCCAGCTGTCCCCATACATGTTCTGTTCAAATTCCATTGGGATGGGGCTATGATTGTATATGTAGCTGTCATGGCTGGATCCGGGGTTTTTTGGCACAGACGTGCCATATGAGGCATTTGGCATCGACTATCACCTGTACGTTGATGGAATGCCAATGCTTCCGATTGCGGTATATGTGCTCTGTCTCACGGGGGGCTGGAGTGCCACATGTGTGCAATCAATGGCCCCCATGGTGCGTGGGAATCTGGCAATTCTGTAGAAATATGTCATTGCCTTCTGCCGCAGGTCCTCCTGCGTCTGAGAATTGCAGGGATAACCTGGTGCACACATCTGCTCATGGAGGATTGTGACATCCCAGCCACCACTCCACTTGTTTTTTGAAAAGAGCCAGATTCAAATTGTACTCGAGGTGGTACAGAGTACTCGAACGATTGCACAAAATCTTCCCTGCTGTTCCCCCTACCTGTTGGAGATGCAACGCGGCCGTGGGGTCTCTTCTGCACATCTGGTGGGAATGCTCACACATCAGACCTTTTTGGGAGAAGGTACACGACCTCATCGCACATATCACCACCTACACACCTGACTTCACCCCAGCGCAGTATCTCCTGCATCACACCTCAATCTCTAGGAGATCCTACTCCAAATCCCTTGCCCTGCTCCTTATCAATGCAGCCACCCAATGCATCCCTATACATTGGAAGACAACCACCGCCCCCACCATTGCCGAATGGATTAAGAGAGTCAATAAAATCGAGGACATGGAGAGAATTATCCACCAGGCGAAAGACACACACACGAAACATTCCGAACCACGTGGGCCTGTTGGTCACATTACAGAGACTCCCAGGGAACTGCGGACCCCGACACTCGGGCCGCGGAAAGCTTACTCCAGTTACCCGTCACATGATCCTGCTACCCCCTCTGTGTATTCCCACCCCCCTGGACCCCGCCCCCTGTCTACACTCTGCCCAATGCAATATCTGTGTGTATTTCTACTGCCACTTCCAACGTCACGGTATGACGTATAACACCCTTCCAGTCCACATACACCCTGTGACTGCCCCCTCTCCGCATGCAGCTAACCCTGAAATTGAAACGCTGGAGAGGGGCCAACTCTCCAGGAGACACTAAGAGCTCCCTTAGTTTCTGACTATATTGCTTATGCAGGCTCCTCCTCTATTAGAGTATAGTAGGCTCAGCGTCCCTTATGGACCCATTTCATGTGATCAGGAGGACTGTGGTGTATATATACGTCTTTCACTTTTCTGTTCCTTGAGTTGCCTGTGTTACATTTTAGGCTATTGTTTTACTGTACCCGTGATGCACACTTAGATGATATGTACCATCGCTTGTGAAACCTTGTACGTATTAACCCTGTATTGTAAAATCTTTAATAAAAAATTATTTGAAAAAAAAAAAAAAAAAAAAAGAAAAGAGCCACTGGCAAGGAAATGGAGTGTTGCCAGGACCTTGACCAGTGGCTGCACTGCATGTGAGAGATGTGTTGGGCTGGTGATGTCCTCCTGCAGGGTTGTGGTTAATTCCATGATGGCATGAGAGGTGAATCTGAAGATGCGATACACCTCAGAATCACTCATGCCAAAGAGGTCTATGCGTGTGCGGTATATCCTCTCCCGTGCCCTCCTCCGTGCCCTCCTCCGTGCCCTCCTCCTCCTGCGCTCATCTAAAGTCAGTAGTATAACTATGAGCAAGGATGCCCCATGTTGGCATACAGATTGTTGTCCTGCAAGTGTGGCTGCTCAGCTCGTCCCTAACGGTGTTGTTTTAGCTGACATGTAGATGGATTGTCTAATTTTAAACCTGCTTTTTTATGGACTAATTTTAGACAGGACGTGCAGCTGATGCGCACAGCGCATAGCCTGCGCCGCACAAACGTACTTTTGTGGATCGCAGTATCTCCCTCCTTTGCATATTTGCCTAGCAAATCAATGGTGTGTTTAGCGCATTTTTTGCGCGCACGATGCGCCGTCTAACGAAAATTTCTAGATTTCTGGTGTATATCGTTTTGGGGATACGGCGCATAGATACGCAGGCACATATTTACAATTACGCCGCGCATCTCCTGAAACGCCGGCTTAAGTGCTTTGTGGATCTGGCCCTATGTCAGTACCAATGCACCCTAGTGGAGTAACAAATGCACATTTCCCAAATAGCTGTATTCCTTTTTAGCTGTTTAGGTCCAACAGTTGCTATTTTATCATTTTACACTAAGCCATCAATCAATATATTTTTTTCTTTGCAGACAGCATAACAGTGGTATCTCATGGCTGGATTAAGAAATGGATTAAAGACTTTATTAGTGAATTATTATGATAAAGTAGAAATCCACTTATCCCTGGTTAAACCCTTCTAACAAATGCAGAGCACAAACAGGGTTTATACTTGGATACCTGTGCTCCTGGTTATTAGATATGAGGTTGTTTGAGAAATAAGACAGATGAAACAAAATACAATAATAATGCCAATGCTTCAAAAACTACAAAAAAGGGGAGATAATTAAAGTAGAGGTGTTTTTCTGTAACAATTAAATCCCACACAAGCTGTACATTGCTTTGAAAGGCAATATTTTGCGTTTTTTTTTTATAATAATTTTTTTCTAAATAAAATGTACCATACAGTACATGTTAAAACTAAACTGGGATAATGGGAATTAGCATCCCCTTTTATTAACACAACTGAGAACACTGATCAACCTCATGGAAGAATACAAATAATTATTCTCAAAATATTATCATTGTGCATGCTTGCCATTTACATGTGCCCTGACTTTGTCTGAGCCTGACATTACAGCTTCGGGTACTCAGAGGTTACTTGGTTTACATGGTTATGAGTAAGCAAGTACGAGGCACTATCATCTGACATTGTTATGTATTCTCATTAGTTGGGTATGGTGTGCAGTAAGGCAGTTGACAGTTCAACAACTATTAGTGTGCCTGGGCAAACCCTAATCACTATGTGTGGACTTGATTCCCCCTACTGAACGCCCACCCCCTACCCTGTTGGGCCACCTGCCTCGCAGTGCTGCTGCCTCTACCTCCTACCTGCCCCCTCCCTCCGGCTGTGGGGGATGTTTCAGGATGGAGAGGCAGTAAAGGGGCTATTAAATATGTAATTTATCAGCCCCTTCATTTTCTAAATGAACACAGTGAATGCACTCACTCACTGTATCCATTCATAACTGAAGCATACTAACCTATGTTTTTCTATGCTTTAGTCTGTGAATGAACAGGAAGCCACTCAGCACAGAACACTTCCCATTTATTCACTGCCTCATCATCTGAGGCTGCAGAGAAAGGCATGTGTGTTTGAGCTTTGGGGTGCACACCCTAATGCATCAGGCAGCGCACACCCATGTTGTGCAACCTCTGATTCCAACAGAAATTGTTCATCTTAGTATTGTCTACGTGACCTGCATCAGATTGATGCTCATATTATAAGATCTTATAAGTTATTATAAAGTTATAAGGTTCTTTAAACTTCTTTACTACACTGGGCGGGATCCTTCCCCCTAGGGCCAAAATATGTATCCTCATTGCATCCTGCCAGGTGATTGGAGGTTACTCACTGATTCCTCAGCAGAGCACATTTTTTATTTTTCAGCCACATTGTTATAACATACCAATCCCATTACTACCCCAAATTAGAGATTTTAAGAATGGTTATTTCCAAATGCTTCATTCTCCAGGTTATACCATGAGTGAAAAGTTTATTAGAGGCTTAAGAACCCCTTTGATCCCAAATCCCATTGACGTGGCAACTGAAGACAGACAAATCTAAAGGCCCGTACACACAAATCGTATATTCCAACAACAATTGTCCGATGGACGCGTTTTGTCGGATAATCCGACTGTCTGCACGCTCCATTGGACAAATGTTGGATGGTCATGCTCTCCAATTGTCTGACAACAAATGTGTTCCATCTGATTATCTGATCGTGTATACACAAATCTGTCGGACTAAAATCCAAAGTACAAACACGCATGCTCCGAACCAATGCTAAACATCAGACAACAATAGCAGAAGTTGCCCAAAGGGTGGCAGTAAAGAGCTGAAAAACGACAGTTTTGTGAATGTTGACTGAAAAAGTTCTGCCGTCTCTATGCAGAACAAGTTCATGGCCAAAGCCCTTCTGACAAAGATCCAGGGATTTGTCCGATGGAAGTCTGATCGTATATATATGAAGCTTTAGAGTGCAGAGACTCCACAGAAAGCGAAAGCCGATTGGTGATTTAAGACATAAGCATATGCAAAACATTTAAATGTTTTTTAATGGGCTGATCCTTGAAACCCATATCCAGTATTTACTTTCCCCCAACTCCTGGAGCCCTTACCCCACATATGATATTTAAAAACAAATGCAAATAGTATTTTTTTTTTTGGCGATGGCATATTAAAAGAAAAGCATAAAGTCAACAGTGTAATCTATATTTTATTAATTACCCCCACTGCATGCTCTGCAGCTTTCTTTGTTTTAACAATTATCTAAAATTTTCTTCAATTGTACCTTAAAATGGAAAGAAAGGTCACAAGACCACCACTTTCCTTCACTGCAGCAACACCCACTCAACAGTGATTGAGCTTTAGCAGACATTATGCATATGACTTTACCTAAATGTGAACAGTAGAAGACAGTAAACCAGAAGCTGTATATTACATGTGTTTATAGTCTACTTAGCACTGCACAGGCACCAACACCTAAATGCTCTTGTATAAGTGAATAATACAGCACACATTATTATATAACACAATGAGGAACACAGCAACACAATGAGGAACACAGCAAGTCGGTTCTACTCTCCAAGAAACAATGCTGCATTTACACATAGGGCCAGATTCAGGTAGTCCAGAGCATCTTTGCTCTGGAGTAACGCTTCTCATTTGCGTTGCGCTGCAGAAATTTTAGGAGCAAGTGCTGTCATTCACGAAGCACTTGCTCCTAAAAATGCGGCAGCGCATCGCAAATGAGCCGGCGGAATTCAAATTGGGCGGGTACGGGGCGTGTAGTATGCTAACTAAGCGCGATCCCGCCGCCAACGTACTGCGCATGCTCCAAAATCTGTGAATGAACGTCAATGACGTCACATTCCCATTCATGACCGTTTTACGCAAGCGACGTTTTTTTTTTTTTCCCGACGCGATGACGACGCCTATACCTAACATAGGATACTCCAACCCCATGTAGGTATATCTATGCGCCGCGTATCCCGTCCGGAAACGTCGTATCGTCATTGCGTCGCGCCGGAATTCGATCGTGAATTGCCGATTTCCGCTCATTAACATATTTTTTGAGCGTAAATCGGCGGGAACGCCCCCGGCGCCATTTTTAAGTTGAAGTAACGATGCGATGGCGAAACTCAGTTACGCTGCTCGCATCGGAACTTCAACCCGGCGTTTCTTGTTTTCTGGTTACAGAAAACAGAAACGCCGGCTCAAAGTCACAGTTAGGCTGGCGGATCACTCGATCCGCCAGCCTAACTGTTCGTGAATCTGGCCCATAGAGAGCAATCCAGCAACTTACAGCACACTGTTGGTTGCAGTTTAGGAGTCCTAGGTAGGGAGGAGCTTTGAGTTCTAGTCAAACTCATGTTCGACTCGAACATTGCCTGTTCGCCGAACAGCGAACATTTTGGGGTGTTCGCAGCAAGTTCGTGTGAACTTTAGAACCCTGTTAAAGTCTATGGGACTCGAACGTTTGAAATCTAAAGTGCTAATTTTAAAGGCTAATATGCAAGTTATTGTCATAAAAAGTGTTTGGGTACCTGGGTCCTGCCTGAAGGGCCTGGTAATTGAATTTGGGGGGGGACCCTCACGCAATTTTTTTTTATGAATGACTTTTCTCTGTATTGCCGGGAGCCAACAATTCATTATAGCCACGAGTGATTTTAAATTACTTTTTTCCTTCAGAAATTACATTTTGTGCAGAGACAGTTCTAAGCACAGGAAACGAGTGCTACTTTACAGGCATACTATACCCCCCCCCCCCCCCAGGTACGAAATTTAAAGAATTATTTCACTTTTATTGTTTCACTTTAAGCATTATTAAAATCACATGTCCCCTGGGGCAGGACCCGGGTCCCCAAACACTTTTTAGGACAATAACTTGCATATTAGCCTTTAAAATTAGCACTTTAGATTTCAAATGTTCGAGTCCCATAGACTTTAACAGGGTTCTAAAGTTCACACAAACTTTTGGTCTGTTCGCAGGTTCTGGTGCAAAGCGAACGGGGGGATGTTCGGCTCATCCCTAGTCCTAGGTTGGATTCATTGTGCATAGGGGGTGTAACGGTCACCACCGTTTACGATCTTCCATCAACCCAAGACAAGACAGCTTAGCCGACACTCTGACAATCCCTTTAGACACGATCCAACCATTCCCCAGAATCACCGAGACACACACAGCTCTGGTACTGGTTTCAAATGAATAAATGCACCAACTCTTTAATGGTTAGCTCTCTTATATACAGTACAAGGCATGTTTCAGAAATCACAGGAACAATCAAACTCTCCACCCCCAACATCACACCATGGGGGGGGCTTCAATCGCATTCTTTTAGATCATTACATCCAGTTGAGCTAATCATTAGTCATCCCCCAGACGTCCCGTCTCCGCAATTAGAGGAGGTAATTACTACAGCTTAACAAGTCACATTCCCTTTACTAAACATAATTGACATGCTAATTCCCTAACCCTGAAAGGAGACATCTGACCTTTAGACTGCTAACTCACAACACATATCTATCATCAATAGCATCTTCACATAATTAACCACTTAAGGACCGCCGCATGTACATTTACGTCGGCAGAATGGCACCGACAGGCACATCAACGTATATATACGTTGGTGCCTTGGGGGGGATCGGGGGTTCGGTCGGACCCCCCCCCCCCCGTACATGCGGCGGTCCGCGCGGCTGCAGGAGCGATCCGACAAGAGGGAGCGGCTATTCGTTTTTGTCCGCCCCCTCCGGATCACTCCACTCCCAGCCAATGCGCGCGCTCCCCCTGCAGTGCACTTCCTCCTCCTGTGTAAACACAGGAAGGAGGAAGCGATGTGATCTCTCCCTCGGCGGTTTTTTCAACCACCGCTGAGGAGAGATCACAACACAAGTAAGTCTGCACAACACTACACTGCACCTACACTACACAAAAAACACATTTAACCCCCGCGATCGACCCCCCCCCCTCCTCCTGTCACAGTGTCACTGAATGCAGTAATCATACATGTATGATTACTGTATTTAGTGTCAGTGTGACAGGCAGTGTAAAAGTCAGTTAGTGTTAGGTTCAGGGTAGCCCTGTACCCCCCCTAATAAAGTTTTAACCCCTTGATCACTGCCCTAGTTAACCCTTTCACTCCCTATTGCCAGCGTCACTAAGCGATCATTTTTCTGATCGCTGTATTAGTGTCGCTGTTCCCGCTAGGTAGCTAATTTTTTTTTATTGCAATTTTTTTTTACTAAAGACATGTGGCTAAATACATTTTGGCCTAAATGTTTGACTAGAATTTAGTTTATTGATTTTTCTTATAACAAAAAGTAAAAAATATTGTTTTTTTTTCAAAAATATCGCTCTATTTTTGTATATAGCGCAAAAAATAAAAATCGCAGAGGCGATCAAATACCACCAAAAGAAAGCTCTATTTATGGGAAGAAAAGGACGCAAATTTTGTTTGGGAGCCATGTCGCACGACCGCGCAATTATCTGTTAAAGCGACGCAGTGCCGAATCGCAAAAACCCCTTTGGTCATTTGGCAGCATATTGGTCCGGGTCTTAAGTGGTTAAAGGTCTTAGGAACAGACGCACTTAGTTAGCATCTCAACAGCCAAGGTTAAGCATTGAAGTAGACACTCTTATTGACCGGTTGGGGGTCAGAATGAAATCACCCGTAATCTGTCCCATCTTCTGAAAAACATGAATTATGATTTATCAGCCACCCTATGCCCAAAGGGGGCACAGGGTGACCCTAGACCCAAGAGTCCTTAGGGACGCTGGCACAGGAGTATCCCCCATCCCTCAAAAGTCTGGGCATCATGGGTCATACCGTTACAGGGGGCACATTCTCATTTGGATGAAACTGGCTCTATGATAGTTGTACACCACATAGGACACAGCAGATATGATTGACAACCCCCGAAGTCCTATTGCCCTTCAGAGATACACAGTGTGGAGAAAAGGGAAGAAAAGTATAAAACAGAGTTTTCCATTAAGTACCTAAGGCAGAAGCAGATGGGACCAAAACAGGTAAGTTTGGAGTCCTTTTTTATGGTAATTTAACCACTTAAGGACCTGCTCACGCACATATACGTAATTTTTTTAAAGATGGATCCCTCGGTAATGGCAGCAGCTGTTGCCACAACCGAGATATCCATCTTTAGCGTAAGCGGTCCTGTAAACGATAATGGTGGCCTTCGCGGCGGATTCGTTATCGGAGGTGATTGTGTCCTCTGTTGTGCTGTGTGGGGATGCGAGTAAGGGCAAGATGGCCCCCACCCATCCCCATAGCATAGCAGGGCGGAAGTGACGTCAAAAGCGTCAGTTCCGCCCATGCTTATTAAAGAAACATTTTCTAAATGTCATTTTTTCAAATGACAACATTTCCTTTTTTTTTTTAAATCCAAATATGAGATCTGAGGTCTTTTTGACCCCAAGATCTCATACTTAAAAGGACCTGTCATGCTTTTTTCTATTACAAGGGATGTTTACATTCCTTGTAATAGGAATAAAAGTGATCTTTTTTTTTTCAGTATAAAAAATAATAAAAGAAATAAAAAGAAATAAGAAAACACAAAACATTTTTTTTTAAAGCTCCCAGTCCCGACGAGCTTGTGCGCAGAAGCGAACACATATGTGAGTAGCGCCCGCATATGAAAACGGTGTTTAAACCACACAAGTGAGGTATCACCACGATCGTTAGAGCGAGAGTAATAATTCTAGCCCTAGACCGGGTGTCACTAAATGGCGGACCGCGGTCCGGTTCCGGCCCCCGTGGCCATTCTGCCTGGACCGCAGCCTGGCCAAGTAGTTCTGTGTCCTCGCTCGATCGCTCGATCTCCCGAACGCCTGCCTGTCCCCCGCCTGCCGCCGCTATATACATAGCATAGCAGGCACGGAACTTCTCTAATGTCTCCCCCCACCTCCTCCCCACACACACACACTGCCTGTCTGATTCACACAAGTCATGAAACGCGGCCGCTCTATAGACAAAGGTCAGGACTTTTTAAGTTACGGAGTGAGTGATTGGTTGGCAGTTCCAGCAATAAATCACTCACTTTTAACAAAGTCCCACCCTTTGTCCAGAGCGGTCACGCTTCATGCCCTGTGTGAATCAGGTAGGGTTCTCTGGGGAGAGGGGGAGTGCTGTCCTGTAAAGGACAGGGGTTTAATATCGAGAGAGGACTGTGGGGGGGTCAGTCTGTAATGAGAGGTCTGTGATGGGGGTCAGTCTGTGTGATGGGTCGGGTCAGTCTGTTATTTGGGGGGTCAGTCTGTGTGATGGGTCAGGTCAGTCTGTAATGAGGGGTCTGTGATTTGGGGGGTCAATCTGTGATGGGCCAGTGTGTGTGATGGGGAGGTCTGTGATGAGTCAGATCAGTCTGTGTGATGGGGGGGTCTGTGATAAGTCAGATCAGTCTGTGTGATGTGGGGTCAGTCTGTTATTTGGGGGGTCAGTCTGTGTGATGGGTCGGTCTGTGTGATGGGTCGGGTCAGTCTGTGTTATGGGTCGGGTCAGTCTGTTATTTGGGGGGTCAGTCTGTGTGATGGGTCGGGTCAGTCTGTGTGATGTGGGGTCAGTCTGTTATTTGGGGGGTCAGTCTGTGTGATGGGTCGGGTCAGTCTGTAATGAGGGGTCTGTAATTTGGGGGGTCAGTCTGTGATGGGCCAGTCTGTGTGATGGGGAGGTCTGTGATGAGTCAGATCAGTCTGTGAGATGTGGGGTCAGTCTGTTATTTGGGGGGTCAGTCTGTGTGATGGGTCGGGTCAGTCTGTGTGATGGGTCGGGTCAGTCTGTGTTATGGGTCGGGTCAGTCTGTGTTATGGTTCGGGTCAGTCTGTGTGATGGGTCGGGTCAGTCTGTGTGATAGGGGGTCAGTCTGTGTGATGGGTCGGGTCAGTCTGTAATGAGGGGTCTGTAATTTGGGGGGTCAGTCTGTGATGTGCCAGACTGTGTGATGGGGAGGTCTGTGATGAGTCAGATCAGTCTGTGTGATGAGTCGGGTCAGTCTGTGTGATGAGTCGGGTCAGTCTGTGTGATGAGTCGGGTCAGTCTGTGTGATGAGTCGGGTCAGTCTGTGTGATGAGTCGGGTCAGTCTGTGTGATGAGTCTGGTCAGTCTGTGTGATGGGTCGGGTCAGTCTGTGTGATGGGCCGGGTCAGTCTGTGTGATGGGTCGGGGTTGTGATGAGGCAGGGGGGATGTGACATGAGGGGGGGCTAAGGACACTGATGTAAAGGGGGTCTGTGATGTTAAGGGGGGGGCTGAAGACTGATGTAAAAGGGGGTCTGCGATTTCTGCACAAGAAAAACACAGGTCTCTGCAAGGACAATAGAAAACAATTGTTTTCTATGTCTCCTGTTCACACTTCAACAGCGCCCCTGCGTGCTGAGCAGTGTGGTGCAAAATGCATACTGTTTTTATGCACCGCAACTGAGCTGTGCTGCATAAAAAATAAAAAAATGTATTTTGAGATTTCAATAAAGTTAAAAGAAAAAAAGCACAGAGTGTCATGTGTGTGTGTGTGTCTCGCAAAGGTGTGTGGTGGGGGGCGCTGTGAAGCGGAGGCTATCATGTGAAGTCATAGCACCAATATGACATTCGGACCTCCGCTGGAAGAAAAATGTTCTGACCGGACCCCCGTGAATTTTAATTCACTACCCCTGCCCTAGACCTTCTCTGTAGCTCAAAAGATGCAACCTATAGAATTTTTTAAACGTCGCCTATCAAGATTTTTAAGGGTAAAAGTTTGACGCCATTCCACGAGCGGGCACAATTTTTACCTTAAAGTGATTGTAACGTTTTTTTTTTCTAAAAATAATAAATATGTTATACTTGCCTGCTCTGTTACAGTGGTTTTGCACAGAGCAGCACAGACCCTCTCTTCTTGGTTCCCTCTTCAGTGCTCCTAGCCCCTCCCTCCTGTTGAGTGCCCCTGCAGCAAGCTGCTTGCTATGGGGGCACCCGAGCCGAGTCACAGCTTCCTGTGTCAGACACAGAGCCCCGGTTTGGCTAATTGACTTTGATTGACAGCAGCTGGAGCCAATGGCGCTGCTGCTCTGTCTCAGCCAATCAGGAGGAGAGACCTGGATGGCCGAGGCAATCGTGGACATCGCTGGATAGAGATGGGGCTCAGTTAAGTGTTAGGGAGCTGAGGCGGTCTCCTGCACAGAGAAGAATTTTTATCTTAATGTAAAGAATTCATTAAGATAAAAAACAATCTGACCTTACAACAGCTTTAATGCAAAGATGAATACAAATGTGAATAAATAGCCAAAATAAATAGTTTGGGAGCTAGTAACAGGATACTATTTGTACTATTGGTTTAAGTACTGTGACCAAGTGGATTGTTTCAAACACTGCATAATCAGCATCAGGATTAGATTTTTTGATCCCAGACAAAGCTTTTAAAAACTACCCAATCTGTTAGCTATTAAAATGTTTTGTGGTTTTTTTTTTATCACATTTTTAGATATATTATTGTTTACTTTACCATTTCTAACTTTATTTTTAGTTAAGCAACAACATATGTAATAAATAACCTGCAAAAATTAGATGCAGATGGATATGCCTGTTTCAATAAGCAAGATGTTACACATTCATAAGCATGCAAAACATTAATGAACCATGGCTAAAAAAGCAAATAATATTTAATACACATGCTGTGTAACTTTTCATCGCCGTCAAATGATGTTCACTAAATTGGCTTTTAAACATTACAAATAAAATAATCCCCTACAAGCATTACTTCAGTCATGCACAGAAACCTAGAGGCATGTGTCTTCTACCTCTTGTAGCACCTCACTGACCCCTGAGGCATGTAAGGTACCCCAAAACACAGGGTGGGCTAGCAATTTCCAGAAACTCAGTACACAGCTGAAAGGTGGAGGATGTGTCATTTAAGGTATTTTTAAAGTTTTTATTCCTCGCACCAACACATTCGAGAGAGGATTAGGGGATTCAGAACTTACTGCATTGCAGACTTACAGATTTCACCTTTACTACACAGTACAGAAAAAAAAAGGTTATTTAAGGCCCTGTTCACATCAATGAGAAAGAGCATTATTAAATCATGTATTTAAATGTCTCAGGTTTTTTGTTTTGTTTTTAATGAATGATCATGGCCTCATAACTAGAATGGGCTGAAATCTTCGACAAAATACTTAAAGGTTATAACAATTTACTCCACCTGGTTCCTAACGAATCTTGGAGAGAAGAGCAAATGAAACCAATCCACTGGGCTTTTCTACCCTTTTTACTTGAGAAGGATCACCCACAATCTGCATTATGCCCACTGTGTTTCCAGCCAAGGCCATCTCTCACTGACCGCCTCTGATCCTGCACACTAGGGATGAGCCGAAACACCCCCTCGTTCAGTTCGCTCCAGAACCTTCAAACGGACCGAACGTTCGCACGAACATTTAGAACCCCATTGACGTCTATGTTACTCGAACGTTCGAATTCAAAAGTGCTAATTTTAAAGCCTAATTGTCGTAAAATGTCTTTGAGAACCTGGGTCTTGCCCCAGGGAACATGTATCAATGGAAAAAAAGTTTTTAAAAATTATCGTTTTTTTCTGGAGAAGGACTCCTGAAAAAACAACCGTTTTTTAAACTTTTTTTTCCATTGATACATGTTCCCTCGGGCAAGACCCGGGTTCTCAAAGACGTTTTCACAGGCAAACTATAGACACCCAGCAGGTACAATATTTAAAGGAATTTTTCATTTTCTTTTTTTTTTATTTAAGCATCATTTAAATCACTGCTCCTGCATCAGGAGCAGTGATTTTAATGATGCTTAAATAAAAAAAAATAAAAAAAAATGAAAAATTCCTTTAAATATTGTACCTGCTGGGTGTCTATGCCTGTGATAACGTCTTTAACCACTTGCCTACTGTGCACCTACACCCCCTTCCTGCCCAGAAGTTTTTTTAGCTTCCGGCACTGCGTCGCTTTAACCTCCCTGGCGGTATGATTCTGTCTGGAATTACGTACCAAAAGCGGTACAATTATTTTGCATGGAAATTCTGCGTTTTATACTGTAGGCCTGCAATTTTTAGGAATAACTCACTTAAATTTGTCCAAACCAGAGTCTAGTAGACATCCCGGGTATGATAAAGTTTGAAAAACAAAATCATAAAATTATAATATAATAAATAACTATAAATAATTATAACAAATAATAATGTAATTATAATAAAAATTATTCACTAATGTAATCAAATCAAAATCACTGAAATTTGCTCAGTTGCAGAATTGTCGCTGTCATTACTTTTATTTTTTTATGACAAATTTCCCCACAAATCGCTATCGCTCAATTCTGCAAGTGATTATCATTTATTATCGCTGTTTTCTAGCTGCTCTAAAATCACTTTTGACATAAAGGGACACTTTTGGTTGCTATGGACAATCTACAGTTTGCAGGCACAATTTTTTTTTTTTATTATGTAAAAGAACATAATACAGAGAAAAATTGCGCTTGTCACAGTTAAATAATCAATTAGTACCGGTGTGGTCAGTTACTAACATTAGAACATAAAATTAAAAAATACAGGGGGGAGGCGGCAGCTCTTGTGCCGAAACACAAGGGGAAATACAACAAAAACAAAGATTTAGAGCTGCGCCTTGTCACCCGGACTCGATACAATCAAAAAAAGAGTCCATATATCAGTCATGTGGAGATAAACAATCCTTCAGACATGAGAGAAGTAGTAGGTTGGCTCCAAGACAAATCTCCGCTGGTCTTTAATCAGGATGGACATATAATAAACACCACTGTGCTCGAACTTGGCTTTTCAATGTGGCCCACCACCAGAAGTATAAGCAGCTTACCAGAGGAATGGCTGTAATCAACAGTCGGCTGTGACCCAGCCGCGGCCTTTAGAGAACCAGGACGAATCCCAAATCCTAGGGCAGTGTTTACACCGGGGCTCCACTCAGCAACTCCACCAATTAGATCATATGTAAATGATAAATAGAGGCAGACATAGCGTAATCCCGCTGGGACATTTATTTAAAAAAGTAAAAACCAGAATACTCACATGGGAGATGAGTTAGACAGGCATATAAAATACAAAGTTGCCGGCCGGCAAACAGATCAGCAAGGACCCTCCTCCAGAGCGTAATGACGTCACCGCACGTCTACCCATGGGTAGACGTGCGGTGACGTCATTACGCTCTGGAGGAGGGTCCTTGCTGATCTGTTTGCCGGCCGGCAACTTTGTATTTTATATGCTTGTCTAACTCATCTCCCATGTGAGTATTCTGGTTTTTACTTTTTTAAATAAATGTCCCAGCGGGATTACGCTATGTCTGCCTCTATTTATCATTTACATATGATCTAATTGGTGGAGTTGCTGAGTGGAGCCCCGGTGTAAACACTGCCCTAGGATTTGGGATTCGTCCTGGTTCTCTAAAGGCCGCGGCTGGGTCACAGCCGACTGTTGATTACAGCCATTCCTCTGGTAAGCTGCTTATACTTCTGGTGGTGGGCCACATTGAAAAGCCAAGTTCGAGCACAGTGGTGTTTATTATATGTCCATCCTGATTAAAGACCAGCGGAGATTTGTCTTGGAGCCAACCTACTACTTCTCTCATGTAAAAGAACATGCAGGGCACTGGGCAGACCACTAGGGACAGGGGGGTGTGTACTTTTTACACACAGTACTGTAATCTAATAAGATTACAGTATTCTGTATGTAATGTGTTTGTTTACTTTTTTGAATTTGCCGCCGGTCTCCGCCCCCGTGCGCCGTTACGTCGCAGGGAACGGAGATCGGCGGCGCGCGGGCACTGTGTGAGTCGAATAGAGGACGCCACTCGCTCACACAGCGGGGATGCATCGCTGGATCCAGAGACAAGGTAAGTACAGTACCCCGCCTGGATAAACAGGTAAGCCAGCGCGCGCTGCAGGCTCTGCATTCACCCCGAGCGCGACTCGTGGATAGCGATATTTACATGAAAAATCCATCCCGAGTCGCGCTCGGGGATACCGGCAGGGGGGTTAACTGACAATTGCGCAGTCGTGCGACGTGGCTCCCAAACAAAATTGACGTCCTTTTTTTCCCCACAAATAGAGCTTTCTTTTGGTGGTATTTAATCGCCTGTGCGGTTTTTATTTTTTGCGCTATAAACAAAAAAAAGGGCGACAATTTTGAAAAAAGACACATTGGGCCAGATTCAGATACACTTAATATTGCGCTGCGTAATCGAAATACACTACGCTGCCGTATTTCACCAGGCTCTACACCGAATCCTGGTAGATTTTTGCCCATCAAGGCGGCGTAGTCTATTTCTCGCCGCGTAATCGAAATACGCGATTGGGGGGCGTGAAGCATTTAAATTAAGCGCGTCCCCGTGGCGATCGAACTGCGCATGCTCCGTTCAGAAATTTCCCGCCGTGCATTGCGCAAAATCACGTTGTTACGTCATTCGTTGTTTGAGTAGCGTCGTTTACGAACATTCCTATTCCCGGACGACGTACGTAAAAAATAATAAAAGACGTCGGAAAACGTAGAAATTCGACGCGGGAACGACGGCCATACTTAACATGGGCTGTCTAATATTGAAGATTGAAGATCTCTAATATTGCGATTGAAGATCGTAATTTCTGGGATCGCCGGCAAAAGCTCATTAGCATACCCCGACCTGGAAAACGACGGGAAGTCCACCCAGTGGCCGCAATTTTATTGCAGCGTAGATCCGAAGGTGTACGAACACGTAATCCAGTCGAATTGAAGCCCGCAGCCATCTATTCATGGTTTGAGGTTTCCGACTAGCTAAAAAACGCGCGTAATTTGAAATTACTCTAGAGAGGCGTAATCGCTCTGTGAATCTGGCCCAATATTTTTTGCTTTTTGCTATAATAAATATCCCATTTAAAAAAAAAAAAACATTTTTTATCTCAGTTTAGGCCGATACGTATTCTTCTACATATTTTTGGTAAAAAAATGTAAAAAATAAAATCGCAATAACCGTATAGTGACTGGTTTGCGCAAAAGTTATATTGCCTACAAAATACAGGACATAATTATGATTTTTTATTTTTTATATTTTTACTAGGAATGGCAGCGATCTGCGATTTAACGTCATATGATGTGCAGTCAGGACAATGGAGTTACCCGCCCGCCGGTGGGCGGGTAACAAGTGGTTAAATAGCACAATCACCTGCCTGGCTTTGGCCAATTATGGCTCTCCGTTTTTTGCGTGCTGTGATTGGCCAAGCATGCGGGTCATAGTGCATGCTTGGCCAATCATCAGCACGCAATGTCGCAGTGAATTATGGGCCGAGGCGCGCCACTCAAATTTGGTGTGATCGGCCCATAACATTCGAATTTCGACAAATGGTCGAACAAACAATGTTCGAGACGAACATACGTTTGAATCAAACACGGAGCTCATCCCTACTGCACACTCTTCTCTTCCTCCTGGGATGAAACATTTTCCTTTATTTACAGCCTGCTACGTAGACTCATTCCCTTCATCCCAAAAGAGGACACAGCGGTCGTCGTGGCAACAATAATCAACTCCAGACTCGACTATGCAAACGCCCTATATCTAGGACTTCCAAAATACCAGGTTGCTCGTCTACAAATCGTCCAGAACACGGCGGGATGATTGATAACAGGGAAAAAACCCTGGGAATCAATCACTCCCTCCCTCGGGTCCTTTCACTGGTTGACCGTGAAGGACCGGATCACATTTAAGGCCCTCTGCCTGACGCACAAATGTGTTTAAGGAATCTCTCCCCAATATCTATGTGAGAAAACAAAATGCCACAATCGTGTTCTCAGGTCAACTAACCAAAACCTACTTCAAATCCCAAAGGCAAATAATATAAGACAAAAGGAGAACGGATATTTGCAGTCCAAGGTCCCCGACCAGGCCTTCAGAAAAAAACTCAAGACCTATCTATTCTGAAGGCCAAAATTAGAAGGAAATGGATACCAAGCTCCTTGAGGTGATTTAGTTTGCATATGTAGCGCTATACAAGTTTTTCATTCATTCATATCTGTTTGTTAAATCTTCAATAGATTCTATTAACCTCCCTGGCGTTATGATTCTGTCTGGAATTTTGTACCAAAAGCGTTGCAAGGAAATGTGGTGTTATGTATTAAAGGCCTGCAATTCTTAGTAAGTACTTACTTAAATCTATCTAAACAAGAGTCTAATAGGCATCCCGGGTATGATTTTTTTTTTTATTATTAAAAATTATAATATAATAAATAATTATAAAAAATTATAACAAATAATAATATAATTATAGTAAAAATTATTCAATAATGTAATCAAATCAAAATCACTGAAATTTGCTCAGTTGCAGAATTTTTGCTGTCATTATTTTTTTTTTTTATGACGAATTTCCCCATAAATCGTTATCCCTAAATTCTGCAAGTGATTATAATTTATTATCGCTGTTTTTTAGCTGCTCTAAAACAATTTTTGCCATAAAGGGACACGTTTTGTTGCTATGGGCAATCTACAGTTTGCAGGGAGAAAGAAACGTTTTTATTATATAAAAGGACATGTAGTGTACAGGGCAGACCACTAGGGACATGGGGGGTGTGTATTTTTCACATCCAGTACTGTAATCTATAAGATTACAGTGTACTGTATGTAATGTGTTTGTTTACATTTTTGAATTTGGCGCCGTTCTCCGTCCCCGTGCGTCGTAACGTCGCAGGGAACGGAGATCGGCGGCGCGCGGGGACGCTGTGTGAATCGAGCGAGCACCCGCTCGCTCACACAGCGGGGATGCATCGCTGGATCCACGGAGAAGGTAAGTAAACTGTCTCTGTGGATGCTGCGAGGCGAGCCTGATAGTAGCAGGAAATTTTTACCCCGTGTCAGACACGGGAAAACCGCCAGGGAGGTTAAATAAATAAATAAATAGAATGGCATGTTCTTGTCTTGCATAATTAGTTGCTTCCAAAATATCATGTTATCAGTGGCCAGAGGTAATTTAAAGGGTCACTAAAGGAATTTTTTTTTTTAGCTAAATAGCTTCCTTTACCTTACTGCAGTCCCGGTTTCATGTCCTCATTGTTTGTGTTTGCTTTGATGTTGCTGTAATTCCTCTTTGTTCTGGACACTTCCTGGTTGTCTGTTTCCTTATAACCACAGTACTGGGAGCTTTCTCACTGTGGTCACTAATCAAGGAGGTGTGATTACTGTGTGTCTAAAACTCCTCAGCACCAATCCAGTTTCGTTTTACAAACTATCACTGCCCTCTATTGGCTCTCTGGCTCTGTACATCAGAGAGACAGGAAACAACAGCAAAAATGAAACTAAAACTGTAGCTACATTATATGATTGATTTTTATCTATTTTTAATCATTTTTAAAAGGAATCAGTTAACTATTATGGGCCAGATTCAGGTAGAGTTGCGCTGGAGTATCAGTGATACGCCAGCATAACTCTCACTTTGACCCGGCTTATCTTTTTTCTGTATGCAGAAAACAAGATACGCCGGGATTGAGTTCAGATACGAGCGGCGTAATTGTATTTCGCCGTCGTATGGGAACTGCAATTTTAAAATGGGCGCTCGGGGCGTTCCCGCTGATTTACGCCGAGAATATGTAAATCAGCGAGAGACGGCAATTCACGATCGTACGCGGGCCCGACGCAGTGACCGATGTTTCCGTAAGCGATATGCGGCGTAAAGAAAAACATGCCCCCTAGGTGGAGTATCCTATGTTAAGTATGGCCGTCGTCATCGCGTCGAATTTAAAAAGTTTAGCGTCGTTTGAGTAAAACGTCCGTGAATGGGGATTGACGTCATTGACGTTCACTGACAAAATTTGGAGCATGCGCACTGACAGTCGACGCATGCGCAGTACGTTCGCCGAGGGATCGCGCCTAGTTTAAATAATACACGCCCCCTACCCGCCCAATTTGAATTCCGCCGGCTAATTTTCGCTACGCCGCCGCAACTTTAGGAGCAAGTGCTATGTGAATAACAGTACTTGCTCCGAAAGTTTCGGCGGAGTAACGTAAATGACAAACGTTACTCCATAATAAAGATCCGCTCTCCTACCTGAATCTGGCCCAATGTCTTTATACCCTGTAAACAGTCATTTCAGCAAAAAAAATATTTTCCTTTACAACTCCTTTAACTGCAGTGTAACCAATCAGATATCTTAAACTCTGAACTGGGGCCTCCAACAAGTGATGTGAAAGTTCATAGAAAAGGAGAGCTGTGGGACTTTAAGTGAGGCAACTACCATGTCAGATATAGACAGACACATAAAATTTACAAAACATGATTTATTGTTACATTGTAGAAAAATATTGTATCAAATAAATAGGTAGTCACATGACTTACACTAAATATGCTGCTACATAGCATGTAATACAAATGGGAATTCACATAATTGTACATAAGATAAGGGGGGAGGGGAGGGGAGGGAGGTAAATAAGCAGAGCTTCCCCTTTTGGATGGAGCTCCACAATATTCTGCTTATGTTTTGTCTTCCTTTTATCTATCAAAATGCTAATGAAATTTAAAGGTTAAATTTTGCTTTCATTACATATCATATGTTAAATCCAGTGACTTCTTTATGTAATGCAGGCAGATTATGACTAGTGGGAGCAGTCCTGTGTTTTGGCCTAGGCCAACAAGGCCCAGGCCTAGGGCGGCACTTTGCAGAGATGGCAAAAAAGCTGCCCCCTCCATGAAAATGGCACCCGCGCCCTTCTCCAGACTCCCACACACAGGGCCACCATCAGGGGAGTAAAGCTTAGCAGTGCAGTGGTTTGCGGGTGCGGATGGGGCCAGGAAGCAGTTTAGGTATGATCCGTAAAGCCGCTCCCCCCCCCCTACAGCCCAGATCTTTTTATTGGCCTTCTGCTGTGGCCAATCATGGGGAGGAAAGCAGCAGACAGGAAGTGAGGCGGCGGCGCGGCAAATCCAATTAGAGCTTCCTTTTATCCCTTCAGCTGACAGAAAGGGGAGGGGTCAAGCGGGGGAGATTAACAGTCAGCCCGCAGCTCTCATCTCCCTGTCACAGCGCCGCTGCCGAGTTCTGGAAAATAAAGCAGCGGGCCAATCAGAAGACTCTGGGGGCATCATGGGAATTGTAATCCCTAAAGAGTGGCGGCCCCAGTGTGTCCACAGACCCCATGCTACAGCCCCCAGTATGCAAGCACTCTGCTAGGGCGGTGTTACAAGAGGAGAAAGAAAATACTGTGCTGGGGAAATCCAGAGAGGGAGCCATGTTGTACCCCTGTACCAGCTCCATCAGAGAGCCACGCTGTACCCACACCACCAGAAAGCCACGCTGTACCCACACCACCAGAGAGAGAGCCCCGCTGTAACTGCACCACCAGAGAGAGACCCCCGCCGTAACCGCACCACCAGAGAGGAAGCCCCGATATAACCGGACCACCAGAGAGGAACCCACACTGTAACTGCACCACCAGAGAGGGAGCCACGCTGTACCCGCACCACCAGAGAGGGAGCCACGCTGTACCCGCACCACCAGAGAGGGAGCCACGCTGTTCCCGCACAACCAGAGAGGAAGCCACACTTTACCAGCACCACCAGAGAGGGAGCCATGCTGTACCAGCACCACCAGACAGGGAGCCACGCTGTAATCGCATCACCAGAGAGGGAGCCACACTATAACCGCACCACCAGAGAGGGAGCCACGTTGTACTGCACCACCAGAGAGGGAGCCACACTGTACTCGCACCACCAGAGAGGAAGTCACGCTGTACCCGCACCACCAGAGAGGAAGTCACTCTGCACCAGCACCACCAGAGAGGAAGTCACGCTGTACCCGCACCAACAGAGAGGTAGTCACGCTGCACCCGCACCACCAGAGAGGAAGTCACGCTGTACCCGCACCACCAGAGAGGGAGCCACGCTGTAACCGCACCACCAGAGAGGGAGCCACGCTGTAACCGCACCACCAGAGAGGGAGCCACGCTGTAACTGCACCACCAGAGAGGGAGAAAGACTGAGCCACTGCCAGGGTATAGACATGCTACACTGCTGACACTGCTAAGTCACCCCGGGCAACCCAGAGTGAGCAAACGTCCAGCCAGAGGTATCACTGTTACGGTTTCGCTGGGTCTGGTAAGAGGGCCTGTTGGCCATTATCCATAACTTTTCACAGGGACTGAGCCATTAGAAAGTGTCTAACCTGATATTCTATAGGCCTTATTGACCACCACAAGGTAATTTGTAATTTTTTTAGGATGGAACTCCACTTTAAGAGGTCATGTCATGCTTTTTTTCTATTACAAGGGATGTTTACATTCCTCCTAATAGGAATAAAGCGACATCATTTTTTTAAAAAGAACAGTGTAAAAATTAAAGGTAAAATAACTAAGAAAAAATATTTTTTTTTTTTAAACGCGCCCCTTCCTGCCGAGCTTGTGTGCAGAAGCGAATGCATATGAAAACGGTGTTCAAACCTCAAATGTGATGTATCCCCGCGATCGGTAGAGTGAGAGCAACAATTCTAGCCCTAGACCTCCTCTGTAACTCAAAACATGCAACCTGTAGAATTTTTTAAACGTCGTCTATGGAGATTTTTCACAGTATAAAAAAAATTGTCTAACTTTACTGTTGTCTAATTTTTTTAATTAAAAAAAGTGATTTTTTACCAAAAAAAGTGTGCTTGTAAGACCGCTGCTCAAATACGGTGTGACTAAAAGTATTGCAACGACCGCCATTTTATTCTCTAGGGTGTTAGAAAAAAATATATATATATATAATGGTTGGGGGGTTTTAAGTGATTTTCTATAAAAAAAAAACAGTTTTTAACTTGTAAACAAATGACTCTCCCGTAGTCCAAAGGAGGGGGCGAGCACGACACTCCACACCACAGAGAAAGCCTCACATTAGTGTGTGGAGTTACAGACAGAAGAACAGGAAGTGAGGATTTCTCAGAAGAAATAAGGACATTTAAATGCAAAATTGAAGGATGAGGTAAGCGAAGGAGGACTGCAATAAGGTAACGGAAGCTATTTAGAAAAACAAAATTGTACCTTTAGAACCCCTTCAATATTTAGAATTTTTCACTTTGGGTTAATGGAAGCCAGTGGAAGTAAATTTCTAGGTATATACAAATATCATCAGAAAAAAATCTTGAAATGTTATTATTTTTTCCTAACTAAATCCTAATCATCATTCACAAATATTACCGTATTTTTCTATAAGACGCAGTTTTTTTCCCCAAATGTATGGGGGAAAAAGTCCCTGCGTCTTATGGACCGAATACTGAATATACAGCCCACCCCCCGGCACCGCCATGTAACATACCGGGTATAGCAGAACACATGCAGGCAGTCAGCGCCATCAGTGGGCTCTCACAGTATCAGGCTGGTCGGATGGTGTAACGGTGGCTGGTCGGATGGGGTTACAGCAGCTGGTCGGAAGGTCGGAAGGTGGTGTCATGGCGCGGCTGGTCAGCGCGGCATGTCAGCGTGGGGAGCGGGCTACACAGAAGCCCCAGGAAGCATTGAGCCATGTCGAGTGCACGGAGCTACGCCCACACGGCGTCACTACGTATTGCTCCGTGCACTCAGTGCTCTTCTGAGTCAGCTGACCCCTGAGTCAGGTGACCAAAATATGTGATCTCATTGGTTGTTCCCTCAGGTGCATTTGGACAGCATCTGTACGGAATACAGAATACAGTACACTAGCAGTGGCATTTAAAAAAATAATTTACAGTAACGAATTACAGTAACAGAATACTGGTAAAACTGACCAGGTGCCAGCTCAGCCTCCCAGGCTAGGGACCAGGTGCCAGCTCAGCCTCCCAGGCTAGGGACCAGGTGCCAGCTCAGCCTCCCAGGCTAGGGACCAGGTGCCAGCTTAGCCTCCCAGGCTAGGGACCAGGTGCCAGCTCAGCCTCCCAGGCTAGGGACCCCGGTGCAAGCCCAGCTACCCAGTCTAGTGACCAGGTGCCAGCCCAGCCACCCACTTTAGGGACCAGGTGCCAGCTCAGCCACCCACTTTAGGGACCAGGTGCCAGCTCAGCCACCCACAGCAGAGACCAGGTGCCAGCTCAGCCACCCACTGCCGGGACCAGGTGCCAGCTCAGCCACCCACAGCAGAGACCAGGTGCCAGCTCAGCCACCCACTGCCGGGACCAGGTGCCAGCTCAGCCACCCACTGCCGGGACCAGGTGCCAGCTCAGCCACCCACAGCAGGGACCAGGTGCCAGCTCAGCCACCCACAACAGGGACCAGGTGCCAGCTCAGCCACCCACTGCCGGGACCAGGTGCCAGCTCAGCCACCCACAGCAGGGACCAGGTGCCAGCTCAGCCACCCACAGCAGGGACCAGGTGCCAGCTCAGCCACCCACAGCAGGGACCAGGTGCCAGCTCAGCCACCCACTGCCGGGACCAGGTGCCAGCTCAGCCACCCACAACAGGGACCAGGTGCCAGCTCAGCCACCCACAACAGGGACCAGGTGCCAGCTCAGCCACCCACTGCCGGGACCAGGTGCCAGCTCAGCCACCCACAGCAGGGACCAGGTGCCAGCTCAGCCACCCACAGCAGGGACCAGGTGCCAGCTCAGCCACCCACAGCAGGGACCAGGTGCCAGCTCAGCCACCCACAGCAGGGTCCAGGTGCCAGCTCAGCCACCCACAGCAGGGACCAGGTGCCAGCTCAGCCACCCACAGCAGGGACCAGGTGCCAGCTCAGCCACCCACAGCAGGGACCAGGTGCCAGCTCAGCCACCCACAGCAGGGACCAGGTGCCAGCTCAGCCACCCACAGCAGGGACCAGGTGCCAGCTCAGCCACCCACAACAGGGACCAAGTGCCAGCTCAGCCACCCACAGCAGAGACTAGGCGCCAGCTCAGCCACCCATTGCTGGGACCAGGTGTCAGCCACCCACAGTAGGGCCAGGGACCAGGTCCTAAAGCAGAAAAGATGATGAAGCAGAAAAGGCTTGCATATAAAATTCCTTTTAAATTGGAAGTAGTAAAATATGCTAAGGAGCATGGGAACAGAACAGCGGAGAGACATTTTGGACCACCTCCAACTGAAAAAATGATAAGAGAGTGGAGGAAACAGGAAGATCAGCATCAAAAAGCAAATAAAAGTAAGCACACTTTTCGCGGGCATGCTGCAAAGTGGCCACAGTTAGAAGTGGCCATGAAAGAATGGATCACACATCATCGGAATAATGGCTTCTCAGTCTCTACAAAAATGATCATATTTGAAGCCAAACGCCTTGCTGTAGAGAAAGGCATTAAGGATTTTACGGGATCACCATCTTGGTGCTACAGATTCATGAAGCGATGTGACCTTGTTATGCGCACCAAAACGAGAATTGCGCAAAAAATGCCTAAAGAGTACGAATCTAAGATTGTGTCTTTTCACAAATTTGTGATTGATTCTAGAAAGAAAAATGGTTTTGAAATCGCCCAGATTGGGAATATGGATGAAGTTCCGCTAACATTTGATGTCCCATCTAATAGGACTGTTGATATGAAAGGTGCAAAAACCATAACTGTCAAAACGTCAGGACATGAGAAAACTCATTACACAGTTGTGTTGTCCTGCTGTGCAGACGGCACCAAATTGCCGCCCATGCTAATTTTCAAAAGGAAAACCTTTCCAAAAGAAGTGATTCCTCGAGGAGTTGTTGTACATGTCCATGACAAAGGATGGATGGACGAAAATGGAATGAGAGTATGGGTTGAAAAAGTCTGGTCCAAACGCCCTGGAGGGCTTCTGAAAAAACCTGCCTTATTAGTGCTTGACCAGTTTAGAGCACATATTAGCGAAATGACAAAAAAGTGCTTTAAAGAAGTGAAGACTCATCTAGCTGTGATTCCTGGGGGTCTTACCAGCCAGTTGCAACCTCTCGATGTTTTGATCAACAAACCATTTAAAGTGTTTATGCGAGAAGAGTGGAACAAATGAATGGCTGCTGGTAATCACGATCTGACACCTACTGGACGAATGAAGAGGCCCACTATCACTCAAGTTTGTGAATGGGTGAAAACATCATGGCACTCAGTTAAGGAGGAAATTGTTGTACAGTCATTCAAAAAATGTGGCATCAGCAATGCCTTAGATGGCACTGAAGATTGTATCGTATATGAAGATAGCGAAGAAAGTGATGTCAGCGATTGCGAGCAACTGAGCTTCATTAATTCTGACACTAGTGATGATGAGTTCTTGGGGTTCTCAGAAAACTAGAAGAGTGCTCAAATCTTAAAGTCTCTCCTTATTTGTTATTTGTTAATGACAGTGATGATGGTTCTTAATGTCATTGTTGACTGCTGTTCACTTTACATGGTTGAAATATAATTCTGTTAAATTTTATTAAATATTTCAGTACAACATTTGGGTCAGAATCTTTTTTTTCAAAATTTTCTCCTCTAAAATCTAGGTGCGTCTTATGGTCAGGTGAGTCTTATGGTCCGAAAAATACGGTAATTGAAATCACAGTTTTTGTCATTTTCTTCCCTTTTTTCCTTTAAATGTTAATCAAACATTTACACACCATTTATTTTAAAGTATAGCATTCATAGCCTTCATTTTTTTTTTGTGTGTGTGTGTTAACTCACTTATGGCAATAATGTACATGTGGCCAAATCTCTGTAATATGTATATGAACTGCTGATTTGAGATGTGTTATAGAACCAAATATTCAAAAAATTCCGAGGCGTAAGGCTGCGTAATTCAAATTGGGAAGGACGTGGGCGTGTTCCATTGAAATGAGCCGTGGCCCCATGCAAATGAAGGGCCGGTCGGACTGCGCATGCGCGCATGACGCAGACTATGGTCAGCACCTCTCTGCGCATGCTCAGAACTCCGCACGGCGCAATCAGTGAGATTGGAACTAGGCCCGGTGAACTTAGTGAGCTCTGCACAGTGCAAAAATAGACCGAGAGAAACGCCCTTCCATTGCAAAAGTACATCCATTTGTTTCCCTTCCTGAAGCAAGGTGCTTTTGTTCTGTTGTCTGTTAGTGTTTGTTGTTTTTTTTTTGTTTTCAAAAAAGTTTTATTTGGAAGACATGTAATAAAACAGTTCAGTACAATGCATTGGGATAGAAATAACAGAGAGAGTGTAAAATAATGGCCAAACATAGAAGAGGGTTGGGAGCATGGATACAATGAGGGTACATAGAGAGATAGTGGGGATATACATAGCCAAGAATATGGAAGCAGTGGTTATATTTGAGGCAAGTAGGGGTGAGAGACACACTGATGGTTAAGGATATAAGTGGGAACAAGCTATCGGCAATCCTTAGTATATTAGAAAGATAGAGGGTGCAGGGGAAGTTTAGGGTAACAAAGACCAAAAAATCCATTTACTAGTAAAGAGATGCATAGTGTCAAACATAGTGTGGTGGATTCTTTCAGAGAGTCTAATAGATTCCATTCTGGAAATAACCTGGGGCCATGGTAGGTCCTGTGATTTCCAGTTGCAGTCATCCATTGTATAGCACTAATTAGAGAATGGATCAGTCTATTGCATGGGGGTGGAACCTCGGGGACCGTGGCATAAAGTAAACAAATAGATGGGGTGAGGGAGATTTTTTTGTTGAGAGTGCTTTCTAGTCTGTTTATAAGTGCAAGCCAAATAGGATCTAAGTGCTTGCAATCCCAAAAAATGTGGAAGTAGTTACCAACCTCTGGGCAACCTCTGAAGCAGCTCGGGGAGGTATTGGAATAGAAGGAGTGAATTTTAGCGGGGGTCATATACCACCTGGTAAATATTTTAAGGGGGGTTTCTCTGAAGGCCGCAGCACGGTTACTTTTACGGAGATTATCAGTCATATAGGCCCATTGGTCAAGAGTAAAAGTGGAGTTAAGTTCTGATTCCCAGCGCAACATTGGGGCTGATTTTTCTGGCTGGAGAGAGGTAATTAGGTTATTATAGAAACAAGAGATTAAACCTTTGTCTCTGGGGCAGGTTGTGCAGATATGTTCAAATAGTGTACTAGGAGGGGAAATTTGTGTGGAAAAGTATAGTGAGAAGAAGTCTCTGATTTGTATGTATTGGTGGAAACTGGAGGGTGGAAGGTTAAATTTGAGTTGCAGGGAAGCGAAGGTGAGAAATTTTGAGTTGAAAGTAAAGGACCTCAACGTGGTGAAATGCGAGGGGAAATCTGGGGTCTCCGAGAAACGAAGCAAAGGGAGGGGATGGGGAGGAGAGATTGTGTTTAAGTTTAATTTTTTTCCAAATTTGCAGCATTTGGGCAATTATTGTGTTTTTCTTGGAGAGAGCATGGTGTGGTATTATGTTTAACCACAAAATGCCCCTAATGTTCAGGGGCAATATCGAAGATGTCTCAAACCTGAGCCATGGGATGTCTGGGTCTGCGGAGAACCATTGAGCTAAATGTGCTAGTTTAGCAGCTAGGAAGTAGGACCATAGGTCTGGTAGACCGAGTCCACCATCACGTTGATCTATACATGAGAGAGTAGCTGCTTCTTGGTTTCTTACCATTCCAGATGAATTTGTTGATTTCCCTCTGCAGGGCTTCTAGGCGAGTTTTGGGGACATTAATGGGTAATGCTCTAAAGAAGTACAAGATCTTAGGAAGGATGGTCATTTTAAAAGCGCATATTCTGCCCAGGTAAGAAATATGATAGGCAGACCATATCTTAAGCAATGCACTAATGTGCGAGAACAAGGGGAGATAGTTGGTTTTGTATAGCAGATTATGCGAGACTGTGATGTGAACTCCAAGATACTTAAGTGACGTGGAGGACCAAATAAAGTTAAAGTTTTGCTTCATGAGGGAGATAAGATCAGGGGAGCAGTTAATGGGTAGAATGGAGCATTTATTTGTGCTAATTGATAGGCCAGAGAGTTTATGGAAAGTGTTAAGTTCTGATAAAAGATTGGGAATAGAGGTATGGGGGTCTGTCAAGAATAAGAGAGCGTCGTCTGCATATAGACTAAGCTTAAATTGGTGGGGGTCTTTGTGGTAGCCGTGTATGTTAACGTTTTGTCTGATGGCGTGAGCAAGGGGCTCTATGGCAAGAGCAAAAAGGAGGGGAGAAAGAGGGCAGCCCTGTCTAGTACCCCTGCTAAGGGGGAATAAGTCCGAGTTACTGCCAGGTATTCTGATTCTGGTCTTAGGAAGGTGGTAAAGGGCGTTAAAGCCATGAATAAATCTTTCTGAGATGCCAAATTTAGGGAGGAGATGGTTTGGATACGACCAGTTGACACTGTCGAATGCCTTGTGGATATCAAGGCTAAGTAGACATAAGGGGCGTGAGTGTAGGTTTGCGTCTTGTACTAAGTTAGTGACTAATCTAATATTATCAACAATCTGCCTACCCGGTATAAAGCCAGTTTGGTCAACATGGATAAGGGAGGTGATCACCGAGGACAATCTGTCTGCAAGTAATCTACCAAAGAGTTTTAAGTCATTGTTAAGAACTGATATAGGGCGGTAGTTTTGTGGTACAGAATGGTCTTTTTGGGGTTTGGGTATCAGGGAAAGATTTGCCAGCAGCATTTCCTCAGGAAATTGACCGCCTAGTAGAATATAATTAAATAGCTTGGTGAGACTTGGTACTAGAAGGGGGGCAAATTTTTTGTAGTAAGCTGCTGTAAAGCCATCGGGACCGGGGGCGGTTGAGGTTTTAATAGATTTAATGATATCTAAGATCTCGGCCTCTGTGCATGGCTCATTCAGTGAGGAGATCTGAGAGTCATTTAATTTAGGGAGATGAAGGGAGTTGAGCCAATCTAAGGATGAGGGTTTGGGGTAAGTTTGAGGGCTAGTGTTTGTTGGTTTGTGACGTGTTTTGTGGTTTTTGGTGAGTGATTTGGAGAGTGACTTGGAGAATGTTGTGTGAACATGAGCGAGAGGAAGAGAAAATTAAATTATTCCTTGCGGGAGAAGGAAATAATTATCAGGGCCATTACCCAATATGGTAGATTCCTGCACGGCCCGGAGAGTGCCAACACCACCCCAGCCAGGAAGAGGCAGATTTTGCAGGACATCGCCGATGAGGTAAATTCGTTGGGGGGGTGAGACCCGGACCCGCCAGGGTATACAAAAGAAGATCAATGATCTCCGGCGTGTGGTCCGTGTGAAGCTGTCCAAGATTGCAGCACATGGCAGGGGCACTGGAGGGGGACCACCATGCCCTCTTAGGCTGACTGAGGAGGAGCGTTTGGTGGCCCAGTGCTTCAACAGGGAGCAAGTGGAGGGGCTGCCTGGCTTTGACTCCATTCAAGGGGCCGTGAGGGCATGCAAGTTTTTTTTTTCTATCTGGTGTGTAGCATGTGTGGGGGGGGAGGGAATCTGTGGCAAGTGTGTGGATCCTCCAACCTGTGAATGTTTTGTGTCATCCACAGATGTGCAGGAGGGTGCTAGACCATCTGGCCTGTCCGCACCATCCCCGGGACAAGAGTCTGAGGAAGACCCCCAGGCAAGGCCGGAGTCCTCTGAGGAGGTTGAGGAGGAGGAGTTTGAGGTTGAGGAGGAGGTGATGTCAAGGAATGACTTCACGTTACTTTTGGAGGAGTCTTCCCCTAGGACTGGCAGCAGCCAGGCCTCCATCAGGGGTAGGCCCTCCCACTCCTCCCCCAACAGGGCCCCCCCCCCAAGGGGCTCCCCTTCTCCCCCGCCACAAGCCTCATCTGGAGGCAGGAAGGCGACCCACAAGACCAGGGGGTGGCCGAGGTTCTGCCTGCAAATCTCAGAAGGGATCAGGCCCTTCAGACCCGCCATCTGGGACAGATTACCCACAGTTTGGAGCGGATGGAGGAGAGCCTGTCCTCCATCAAGGATTCAGTTGGAGACATGGACTGCAACTCCCTGGCTCTGATTAATTGCCTAAATGAACTGCAGGCTACCACAGCAGGCGTTGGTCAGGATTTGCGGGCCCTCGGTCAGGAAGTGCGGGCCCTTACCCAGGCTATCCAGGCCAACACGGCAACCCTAAATGATGGCCTGACTCGAATTGCCGTGGCCTTGGAGGGCAGGCCGCCAGGTGGGCAGAGACCAGGGGATTCTCCTCCTTCCCCTGATTACCCCCCCATGAGTCTCCCCTGAGGAGCCGGGGCCGTGGCCGCCCCAGGCATGGGTCACGCCAGCGGCGTTAGATTTTTTTTGCTTTTCTCTGGGTGCATTTTTTTTGTTTTGGATTATGATTTGTTTTCTGTTTGTGAATGATGTTTGAATGTGGGGTGACATTCCTGCCGGAAAAGGGGTGTCACCTTCGGTTGTGGTGGAGAAGGGATCCCCAGGACCAGAGAGAAGTGATCCCCAGGTCCGTGTGAATGGTGTATGAATGTACAGTGATGTTGCTGTTTACAAGTCCTGCATGGTGGGCTTGTGCTAATCCAATGTGATGAGGATGTGGTGTGTGTGATCTAGGGACCACAGTGGTGTGCATGCATACATTCTCATTGTGCCATGATTATTTGTGTGTTTAACGTGCAAAGATGCCTAATGTAAGCTGTCTCCTGGCTGCTCTTCCCTCAGAAGACGGGGGACCCTCGGTTAGGGGGGGATTGTCTGGTTTGGGGGTCATGTCAATCTCCAGGTCCTTTCTCACTGTGAAGTTGTGCAGCATGCAACATGCACCGATGATCTGGCATACAAAGTTTGGGGAATACAACAGGGTACCCCCAGACTTATCCAGGCATCGGAAACGTGACTTCAGGAGGCCAAAGGTGCGCTCCACCACTACACAGGTTTTGATGTGTGCTTCATTGTATCTTTCCTCTCCAGGTTTTTGGGGGTTCCGGAAAGGAGTCATGAGATGGGGTCCAAGTGCATATGCAGAGTCACCTGGAAGGGAAAAAGACAGGAGGACACATTCTGTTCAAATTCTATTGGGATGGGGCTCTGATTGTATATGTAGCTATCATGGCTGGATCTCATGCCAAAGATGTCTATGCGTGTGCGGTATATCCTCTCCCGTGCCCTCCTCCGTGCCCTCCTCCATCTGCGCTCATCTAAAGTCAGTAGTATAGCTATGAGCAAGGATGCCCCTGGCATGTTGGCATACAGATTATTGTCCTGCAAGTGTGGCTGCTCAGCTCGTCTAATTGTCTAATTTTAAACCTGCTTTTATAAGGACTAACTTTAGACCGGACGTGCAGCTGATGCGCACAGGGCGTAGCCTGCACCGCACAAACTTACTTTTGTAGATCCCCGTATCTCCCTCATTTGCATATTTGCATAGCAAATCAATGGTGTGTCTAGCGCATTTTTGCGCGCACGATGCGCCGGTCTATCCAAATTACGTCAGTCGAAAAATTCTGGATTTCAGGCGTATCTCGTTTTGGAGATACGGCGCATAGATACGCAGGCGCATATTTAGACTTACATATTTATGAAACGCCGGCGTAAGTGCTTTGTGGATCTGGAGATTGATGATGACTACAAATAAATACATTTTGTGAGCTTAACCTGTACCCTATATTTATTTTAGCATTTCACATACTGACTTTCTTTTCCTTACCAGCTAAAGACCTTGGGCCAGATTCAGATACAATTACATTGGCGCAGAGTATCAGAGATACACTACGCTGCCGTATTTTACTATGCTGTACGACGAATCCTGGTAGATTTTGTCCCTTACGGTACGGTGGCGTAGTGTATTTCTCGTCGCGTAATCTAAATACGCGATTAGGGGGCGCGAAGCATTTAAATTAGGCACGTCCCCGCGGCGATCGAACTGCGCATGCTCTGTTCAGAAATTTCCTGCCGTGCATTGCGCAAAATAACGTTGATACGTCATTCGTTGTTTGAGTAGCGTCGTTTACGGACATTCCTATTCCCGGACGTTTTACGTCAAAAATAAAAAAAGACGTCGGAAAACGTTGATATTCGACGCGGGAACGACGGCCATACTTAACATGGGCTGTCTAATATTAGACCAGCAAAAAGCTGGTATAGTTTTACGCAGCAAAAAGATGACTAAAGATGCCGTAAGAGATTGCGATAGACGTTCGTAATTTCGTGGATAGTCGGCAAAAGCTCATTTGCATACCCCGACGCGGAAAGCGATGGGAACTCCACCCAGCGGCCGCAATTTTATTGCAGCGTAGATCCGAAGGCGTACGAACACGTAAACCAGTCGGATTGAAGCCCGCAGCCGTAATTTCATGGTTTGAGGTTTCAGAGTAGTGAAAAAACGCGCGTAATTCGAAAGTTCTCCAGTCTAACGCGAGATAGACAGGAGTAATCGCTCTGTGAATCTGGCCCCTTTTTTCAGAGTCTAAAGAATTAATGAAGCTTATAAATAATTTACACAAATGACCACAGGGAATACACACAAACTGATGTATTTGTCCTTTGTTGAATAGAGAAGATTAGTAAATATAAAAACAATGGAAAGCTTGCTCCAGCATTTCAGCTTTTTGTTGCTCGAGGCCCACTTGATGATGTGAAAAGAAACATTTCTTAAAAAAAATGTGCAATACAGGAAAGACATTTAACAAAGCCATAAATAACTTGGAGCAAATTCTAAATGGAATTTTTTATTTTTTTACCATGGTTCTAAATCAAAATCTTAGCCCCAGCCATGTGATAATCAATATAACAAAAAATGGGTGTTTGTGCATATTTGCTGCTATTGGGTTTTTGCAATGAATAACATGTTAAATGAAATACTATACAGATCTATCTATCACATATATTGTATTTATATAAATTAGTTTTTGTACGGTTTGTGTTGCTTCATACTGCTTCTGGTTATAAAACCATACATATGTGAAATGTATTTTTCAGATAATCTCTTAGTTAAAGCGGGGGTTCACCCTAAAACAAGTATATCGCATACATTTTTTTTTGGTTTACATACCTTAGTATAGGTATTTTCCCCCCGGCTTCCGGGTAGTGAATCCCGCGGGACTGGGCGTTCCTATTCGGTGACTAAGTGATTGATGTATGACAAAACCTTCCCCCCCCCGCGCATAATGCGCATCACCAGTTTCCGAAAAAAGCCGAACGTTGGTGCGCAGGCGCCGTATAGCGCCGACTCGCAGTTCGGCTTCTTTCGGAAACTGGTGACGCGCATTATGCGCCGGGGGAAGGTTTTGTCATACATCAATCACTTAGTCACTACCCGGAAGCCGGGGGGGAAATACCTATACTAAAGTATGTAAACAAAAAAAAAATAAAAAAAACAGCATACTGCACATGTCGGCAGTATGCTGGATTGAATGGGATATACTTGTTTTAGAGTGAACGCCCACTTTAATATTATTATTATTATTATTGTTATTAATAATATTTACTGTTACCATATATTCTGACAATACCATGGTTTTGTTTCCAAACTAGAAAGGGAAAATGGAGGGAGGAGGGGGGCTGGTGAGTGTACCAGATGTAGCACATCATTAGGCCTATCCTTTATACTGACAGTTGGACAATACCTATAGTCTGAACCATGAGCTTTGCTTGGGTACCCCATCTCCCATCTGCCTCTTTGCAACAGGGGTTGTCTATTTAATTGTAATATTATTATTATTATTATTATTAACATTATTATTATTATTAACAATAATAATAATAATAAATATTAAGTCCACTTCTTAAACAATGGGATATCAGAGATGTGGTAACGTTCTGATGTCTTTCTGTACATGTATTAGTACTATTTATTAGCATTGATTATTATTATCATTATTATTATTATTATTATTATTAATAATAATAATATAATAAATATAATAATAATAATAATAATAATAATAGTAATAATAATAATGTAGCGTTACTATTTATTAGCATTGATTATTATTAATATAATAATAATAATAATAAATATTTAGCCCACTTCTTAAACAATGGGATAGCAGAGATTTGGTAAAGTTCTGGTGTCTTTCTGTACATGGGTCCTAAATTCTAGCTTCCGCAATGTACTCTCCACACATATTTCATCTTTAGTGCATTGGGAGAGCATGTTCACAGGTTAAATGCTAAGTTCATCTTTTTTTCTAAATTCCAGCTCCCTTATGTACCAATATAGCATTAATTTACTTATTTTGCAAAAATAAAACAGCTTTCACATACGTTTTAGACGCTGAAAAAAGGTCTTTAGTTGGTAAGCAAAAGAAAGTCAGCGTGTGAAATGCTAAAATAAATATAGGGTACAGGTTAAGCTCACAAAATGTATTTATTAGTCATCATCAATCTCTGTGTTTGAATATTTGGTCTCTAACACATCTCAAATCAGCAGTTCATAATAGGATTTTTTATGACAGCTTACCTGTAAAATCCTTTTCTTGGAGTACATCACGGGACACAGAGCGGCAATCCATTACTATGTGGGTTATAGAGTCTACCTTCAGGTGTGGACACTGGTGTAATTAACTACACAGGAAGTTCCCTCCCTATATAACCCCTCCCATACTGGGAGCTCCTCAGTTTTTGTAGCAAAGCAATAAGTGTCCCAATATCCCCAAACAAGAGGGGCGGAAGCTCTGTGTCCCGTGATGTACTCCAAGAAAAGGATTTTACAGGTAAGCTGTCATAAAAAATCCTATTTTCTTTATCGTACATCACGGGACACAGAGCGGCAATCCATTACTATGTGGGATGTCCGAAAGCAATGCTTACTGAGGGGAGGGAGACACAAACAACGCAGGCCGCCATCAGATGTGAGGATCTATAATGCTGCCAGATGCATACTGCGCCAAAAAGCTGCATCCTTTTGCCCTCCTATGTACATCTGACAAGAATCAGTGAACCTAAGCACAGACGCCAAGTTGCGGCCCTGAAAATCTGCGTCATAAAGGCTCGGTAAAGCATCGTGCATAAAGCGCTTACTATCCTGGTACGGAGCACCCCCCCCCCCAAGAAACAGGGGGAGTCCCACTCTCCGAACCACAAGCCTGAATAATACCCTGATGAATCAATCTTGAAAACAGTTGATTTTAGACGCTGCCTGCCCCTTTCCTGGGTCCTCCTGGTAGCGCAATAACATCAGCTTTCCGTATCCGAGCAGCCGCTTCAGATAGGCCTTGACCCTTCTACTCCAAAGGAGAGAGTGTAACCATTTTAATAGCTGAACTGAACACTGCCTGCCCACATCTAGGGTCTTCTGGCAGCACAATAAAAACTTCAGATTTCTATATCTGAACCTTCAGATAGATATTTAACTGCTCTCATCTCTACTGAGAGAAAGCAATAACCTTTCCTTCCGAAAACAAGGTTTTGAAAAAGGGGGAGGTAAGAATATCTAGATTCAAATGAACACTAGATCCTTCTAGTAAATAAGGCTGGGTGAGGATTAACATCACCCTACTAGTAAGAATAAGTATGGTTTTATACCAAGAGGTTGCCAATACTGAAACTCTCTTGGAGGCTACCACAATCAAGAACACCAATTCCCTTGTTAAAGGCTGAAGGGAAATATGGTGCATCGGCCCACAGAGCTGACCCTGTAAGCCGACAAAACTAGAGCCAATCCTCCAAGCACAAGGGCGACTAAACTGGTGGACTTATGCGCGTCACCCCTTGTATAATGGCTCGGAACAAAGAGTGTGAAGCAAGCGACGTTTGGAGGCAAGGCCGAGATCGGATCCTTGATGTAACTTAAGGCTGGCTCCGTCTCCTTTCCAAATGCAGGAAGGCAGGAATTGTATCTTTGACAAACTTCCAAGGATGCCACCATCTGTTTCATACCAGGAACATGGGCTCTCCCGATCCTGGGATATCTGGTCCTGGAGGCCAGCCTTCCTGTATGAATCAAGGAAGTGCCGTTGATTCTAAAAACCCTGATCCTGAAGAATGTGGGCTAAAATAGCCAGACCATTAATTCACCTGTTGCACGACAGGATGTAATACCCCCTTCGAAGTAGGCCTGGACAAGATGTAAGGGACCGTGGGTCCTCTACTACCACCCCTACTGTCCCTGCACAGAAAAGGTCGTCAGGGTTATGCCGGAGTAATCAGGCCAGCTTCCGCCATCCTCTAATGTTGCATGGAAGCCACAAACGCCGCGGCACTGGGGGGAGAGACATAACCAGTGACCACTGGTCCCACCAGATTACTAACACATCTGCCCCGCATGCGGGTGGATCCCTTGTCCTTGACCTCAAGCTGTTCAATTTCTTGTTGAGCCTGGACGCCAATACATCTTATGTACAGGGTACTATTTCTGTGGCCCTTGGTCAGGAAAACAGTCGGGGTGTAGAGGTCCTTCTCCTGGAGACACTTGTTGACGGCTACAGCGAATCGCCTGCCAATTCTGCATTTCATGAAATGACGAATGTCAATAGGCAAGGCACAAGCTCCTCCTTGGTAAATTAAGTAAATCACTTAATATGGTATAGTCTGATTGAACTCTGACCGAACCAACCAGCCCCTGGACGTTCAGGCCCCTAAGCCAGATGCTCCATCGGTAGCTCTAGCTGACAGATGAGGCTCCCTTGGAGCTCGACTACTTCCCCTGGGCCAAGGTCTCTTCCTGACCTGGCAAACCCTTTAGTTAAGAACCACAAAGAGGAATTCCAGCCTATCTCTGGGACCGGTTCTTTGGATAATGCTAGGTCAAGATCCACTCCTTCTAGGCCAACACAATACTGTTTATAACAGTCCTGAATAAAAGTATAGGGAACTGTCTTGAATGAAGCAGCATCTTCTCTAGTGCCTTAAGCAGAAGGCCAAAAGTAAGGAACTGTTCCTTGCCGTAACCACCTAGACCAGCTTTCTTATAGCGATGGTCTTGTCTTAGGCCAAAAGTACTCTCCTGGTGCAAAACATACCCAGCTTCTTGTCAATGAAGAATGTATCTTTAGACTGGAATCCTAACCCAGGAGATCCAGATACCTGACCATGCTGGACACCCTTAGGTCCAGCCATGCTGCTGACTGATCCATCAGAAGGAGTCTGCTTCCGTATGCCATTACTGCTATACCCTGGGCTTACAGACCTGCTAGAGGCGGGCCCTAGCACCCTGACAACCCAGACACGGAGGCTAACCCAAAAGGGCAAGACCACCAACTGGAGATAGTGCTGTTCCCCTGCACAACGCAGACAACCTCTGCAGTCCCAAGTAAATAAACACATATGCAACTGGCTCCCCATATGTGTATGTGGCAAGTGTTAAAGCCATATGCCTCAATGGAGGCGTGTGTACATGGCAGTGTGAGTTCATGGAAGCATGAAATCATATAAATATGTCTCACGCCCAACATGCATATAGCATGTGTGCTCTGGAACGAGCATCCTTGCAAGCAAGCAAGCATGTGCTATAAACGTGTTATGCAACAATGTGCAACATGAACCCATGCAGACACGTATCTCTATGCAAACACAAGGCATCCTGTATTGCTTAATTAAGCCACCATGTGCAACTTTAAAGTAACCATGCATGCGATTCAGCATCTTCCATGCGATCAACATCTTATGCATTTTAAGCACTACTGTGCGGACAAGAACCCTTGTGTGACCAAGCACCCCTGTGTGTTCCAACATCCTTATGCACCCAAGCATCTTAATGCGACTTTAGGCATTTCTGTGAAACAAGCCTCTCTATGTGATCAAGTATCCCTGGGTAATCCAGGACTCTGTTGATCCAACAACCATGTGTGATCCAGCTTCTTTTTGCATTCAAGCATCTTTAAGCGATCCCTTTAGGCCTTGAGTAATCCAGGACTTGGGTGATCGGGTAATCCTGTGTGATTCAGCATTTTTATGCCTTCAGGCCTCTTTATGCGATTCTAGGCATTTATGTGGGAACAAGCCTCTTTGCGTGACCAAATATCCTTGGGGGATCAAGGACTTGGGTGATCATGTAATCCTGTGTGATTCAACCTTTTTATGCATACAAGCATCCTTTATGCGATTCAGCATTTTTATGCATACAAGCATCTTTATGCAACTTTAGGTACTTTTGTGGAAACAAGCCTATTTGTGTGACCAAACATCCTTGGGTAATCCAGGACGCTGATGATCAGGTAACCATGTGTGATCCAGCATCTTTTTTGCATCCAAGCAACTTTATGCGATTTTAGGCCTTTCTGTGGAAACAAACCTCTTCTGTGTAACCAAACATCCTTGGGGGAAACAAGTACTTGGGTGATCAGGTAATCTTGTGTGATTCTGCATTTTTATGCATACAAGCATCTTTATGCGACTTTAGGTACTTTTGTGGAAACAAGCCTATTTGTGTGACCAAACATCCTTGGGTAATCCAGGACGCTGATGATCAGTTAACCATGTGTGATCCAGCATCTTTTTTGCATCCAAGCAACTTTATGCGATTTTAGGCCTTTCTATGGGAACAAACCTCTTCTGTGTAACCAAACATCCTTGGGGGAAACAAGGACTTGGGTGATCAGGTAATCATGTGTGATTCAGCATTTTTATGCCTACAAACGTCTTTATGCGATTCAGCATTACAAGCATCTTTTATGCGACCTCTTTTGTGGAAACATGCAGCACCATATAGACAGAAACATGTATGTTTATGCGATCTAAAATAGAATCTGTTCTGTTTTATCCCACATGCATTCCAAACTCATGTATGTTATGCAACATGCGGACTGGTAAAGAGGAAATTATCCTCTGCAGATGTGTGTTTCCTCAATTAAGAGACATTAGCAATGTGTGCCCGCAACTGTGCATCCCTCCGATGCATTTGGTTAGCCTGAAGCCGACACCAGGCTGAGGATTATATGGAGGTCTTACTAGCCACCTATAGGAAAACCTCTCTTTACACTCTAAGGAGAAGATAGAGGTGTAATCAGAACCTGTAGGGCTTTTGATAGCTTCTCCTTGTTAGGCTGCAGCTCCTGTCTCCTGTCCTCTGACAGTGAAACTTTTATCCCCAAGCTTTCTAATCCCTTTGTTTCAGGATTAAAGCAGGAAAAGGGGGACACCCCCCCTTTTTTTTTTCTTGCAAAACACAAAACACATGCAGAGTTATTGCAATGTTGGGGGAAGGCTGCATTGCCTGACAGGTCTGATGGCTCAATCTATGAGCTGTTTAAGTCTCTTCAGAGGAGAATAAGGGTCCACCAGGTTCAGGTGGCGATCCCTCTTTATATTCCTACCCCTGACCTTATTCAATGGGGAGACCAAGTCCTAAGCTAAAGCAGAGGCACTTAACCCAGGTGCATCAAATAGCTGAATTTAGTCTGACACAATGCCTGCTAATCTGCACAGCTAGATGCGAGTAGGCGTCTTAGATGAATCTGTATCCAACTCACACAAGGTGCTTACGTTTGTGTCCCCCTAGCTTTACAGAGCTCTGACGTCCGGGCCCTTTGAAGAGCCTTCTCTGCGACTGCACTGAGCCGGTGAGCATGTGCAAGCCTGAAGCAGAGGAAGTGGGACACAATAGATCAGCTAACACTTAAGCTTCCGTTTTCTGGAAAGCATGGTAAGCAAAAACATCAGGCATGTCTTCTACTGCCCATAGTAGTGGAAACACAGATAAGACTGCAACTACTCACGGAAGACAATCCTTTGTATAGGATTAAGGGCATATTTTTTTTTTTTTTATGTACCGGCCCCTTCAAGGGGAGATATATAGGTACTGCAGCCATCCTGTCTAACAGACATGGTGGGCCAGGCTGCATCCCGGCTAGGGGAGGTATATGGGTGCCCTGAGCCATCCTGTCTCAGAAGACATAGTGGTTTACATTGCCCATGCATAGAAGCATAATATAGGCGAGACCCAAGTCCCCCACGGAGGACCTACTGTCGAACCAAGTCCCGTAGGCCCTCCTCTTACCTTCTCCACGCTGCAGGGTATTGCCAAGCAAGAGGCCCAATCTTCCCCCCTCACCGTGGGTATTGTCCTAGACCTTCAGGGACCGGGGTCCATGGCAGGAACACCAACTCCCCTGGACCTATATAGCATCCTGGCAGCAGAAAAAAACATTTGGTCCTTAGATCCAGCCCTCCGCAGAGAGGCATTATAGGCTAAACCTCGTTCTTCGTACCGAGGCCCGGGTACCGTCCACTTTGGCTATGAAGCACCTTGGACGGATCCGGATTTATGGAGGTTTTTTACATCCAGCATGGATCCCTCCACTGGAGCTCCTAAGAGCACATGTTCACTCGTGACCAACACCTTAGACACTGATGAAAAAACTGAGGAGCTCCCAGTATGGGAGGGGTTATATAGGGAGGGAACTTCCTGTGTAGTTAATTACACCAGTGTCCACACCTGAAGGTAGACTCTATAACCCACATATTAATGGATTGCCGCTCTGTGTCCCGTGATGTACGATAAAGAAATACATATTACAGAGATTTGGCCACATGTACATCATTGTCATTAATGAACTTAAAGTTCTACACACGCTTTCCTCACTGTCTTCATAGTTTATAAACACATCGTTATGGTGTCTAACTGACACAGGAAGGAGTTGACCAGCTGATCTCATTAGCACACACCCTGCATCAACTACCCTAGCTGATCAACTCCTTCCTGTGTAATGACCAAAAGTCTGTCCAGAAAGTAAGGCAGAAGTAATGGAGCAGTGTTTTCAAACATCTATGAAGACAGTGAGTTAAGCATGAGTAGAAAAATGGAAAGCTGTTTTATTTTTGCAAAATAAGTACATTAAGGCCTCGTACACACGATCGAATTTGTCCGCTGAAAACGGTCCGATGGACCGTTTCAGCAGACATCTCCGATCGTGTGTATGGGCTAGCGGACAGATTTGTCCACCCGACAGATTTCAAAGCATGCTTTGAAATCTATCCGGTGGGAATCTGTCCGCCCGACATGTCTGCTGGTTAGTACACTTACCAGCAGACATGTCGTCCCACTCCGCCGCCGCACCGCCGCCGAATGGATTCGGCGCATGCGCGGAAGTGTTTTACTTCCTGGTGCGGTGACGTGGCGGCGTCAACGTCACCGCCACGTCACCGACACGTCAGCGCGCTCTCTGCTGGCGGGGATTTTGGTTTGCTCGTGTGTACACGCGAGCAAACCAAAATCCCAGCAGACAGATTTGTTTAAATCTGTCGGACGGACAGATTTGAACAAATCTGTCCGCTCGTGTGTATGGGGCCTTATACTATATGGGTACATATAAGAGCTGGAATTTAGAAACATTTTTTAGAAAGGATAGGACTAAATAGTACCCTGGCTACAAATTGAACGGTCATATTATTATCTTCCAGATGTGACTGTGAAGATGAATATACCTAACAGTTGACAAGATCAGACACTTTTTACTGAATTTCACATCTTGACTACAGGGGAACATGTCAATGTTATCTACATTTGTATAGCTTTCATATGCTCCCTTCCCCTATCTTTCCACCATACCAGTGGTCATAGAAGGTGCATTTCTGTGGCTGTCTACACAGTGTAGAAATGTGGGCACCGCAACAAGCTGGCATCAAAGGTGGCAGTAACAAAAATGCGCAAATATTTCATGGTACTTTACACACAAGGTGGGTTTGGAGGGAAGTAGGTGTTTGCACTGGTATTTAAATTACCATATTCTACGTAGAAAGCCTACATCTATGGTAAAACAAATCCTACATTTTAAGTATTTATTTAAAACTAAAACCCATTGTGATGTCTGCTCTTAGGCCGTGTACACACGATCAAATCTATCTGCTGAAAACGGTCTGACAGACCGTCTCAGCAGACAGATTCGATCGTGTGTACGGGCGAGCCGACGGATTTGTCCAGCAGACAGATTTTAAAGCATGCTTTAAAATCTGTCTGCTGGGAACCGGTCGGACCGATATGTCTGCTGGTTAGTACGCTAACCAGCAGACATATCTGCCTGCACATGCATCGAATGGACCCGACGCATGCGCGGAAGTGTTTTACTTCCTGGTTGACACCACCTGTTTTACTAACTGGTTTACTTCCTGGTTGACACCACCACGTCACCGCTACGTCACCACGCTGTCTGCCGGCGGGGATTTTGGTTTGATCGTGTGTACAGCGATCAAACCAAAACAGCCAGCAGACAAATCTGATCAAATCGGTCTGTCAGATTGATTTGCTTGTGTGTACGGGGCCTTAGGCAAGGCTTCTACCGTTAACAGTTAACATAACTAGTACCAGAATTTTTATATATATATATATATATATATATATATATTTTTTTTTTTTTTTTTCTGTGTGCCTGAAGAATGCCTGCAATTTGAAGATGCAGATTGGAGCATACTGTCTTTGTTCTAGTAGATATGTTATACCTAGTTTATTTTATACCTAAACAAAACTGTTCTGAAGCAAAAAGTAAAGTACAATTCATGTTGTCGGTGTGCCTGAAAAAATGTGCTAAAGAAAAAATCAGATTAGGGCATACTTTCTTTGCACCAGTAGATTTTTTATAGCAGTAAACAGCACTGTTCTGGGCCATTAATCAAACACAATTCCTTTACATTTGTACATATCAAAATAAAATATCATACAAAATATAGCATACAATAATTCTAATGCTAAAACAAAACTGTAAATAAGTAGGGATGAGCCTGCGGTTCGAGTTGAACATTGGGTGTTCACCGAATTCCAAACATTATGGGACTTTTGCAGGAAATTTGAGTGCATTTACACCTGCTGATTGGTCAAAGCATGCATCTTTACCGGTATGTTTTGGCCAATCACAGTGTGCTCTGCTGTGAAAGCAATGATTGGCCAAAGGCAGTGTGCCTTTGGCCACTTGTGGCTCAGGGGGCTAAGTTCACGGACCACACTATTAAAAGGCTGCCTACTTAGCGGCCATACATAGTGTAATGAATGAGAGCAGCAAAATTACATTTGTAAAGGAAAAAATTTAATTTAAAACTGCTTGCGGCTGTAGTGTATTCCCGAATCCCTGCAATATACCTAAAAATCACTGAAAAAAACATTGTGGTTCGCCCCCTCCCCCAGTCCATTACCAGGCCCTTCATGTCTGGTATGAATATTAAGGGGAACCCTGTGGCAAAAAAAATTGCCTAGGGGGTCCCCCCAAAATCCATACCAGACCCTTCTCCGAGCACGCAACCTAGCAGGGCAACATAAGGAGGGTGCTTTGGGGTACCTTGTCCCCATGTTGATGGGTCCAAGAGCCTCACCCCCACAACACCTGCCCGGTCTGCGGGCAGGGGGCTTATCAGTATCTGGAAGCCATTGTGGGGGATCCCAGATCCCGCCCCCCAAAGTGAATGGGTATTGGGTACATTGTACCCCTACTCATTCACTAAACAAAGTGTCAAAAATGTAAGAATGACAGAAGACAGTTTTGGACAATTCCTTGGACAATTCCCTATATGTAAAAAAAAGTGTCCCGCGATGTCCATCCATCTTCAATCACAGCGCCAACAGAGCAAAAAAAAGGAAAAACTCTGGCTTGATGGGAGGCATCCCCCCGCCTAGAGCCTTTTTGCACTGACAGCCCTTAGGCCGCATACACACGATCAAATTTATCTGCTGAAACTGGCCCGACGGACCGTTTCAGCAGACAAATTCGATCGTGTGTACGGGCGAGCAGACAGGTTTTTCCAGCAGACAAATTTTAAAGCATGCTTTAAAATCTGTCTGCTGGAAACCCGCCTGTCCGACACGTCCGCTGGTTAGTACACTAACCAGCGGACATATCTGTCCGCACATGCGTCGAATGGATACGACGCATGCATGGAAGTATTTTGGAAGGATGTCCTTGAATTTAGAGAGAGCCCAGAGAATGGCACCAAAGCTAAAAGGGGGACTGAAGGACCTCAGTTATGAGGAATGACGACAACAAACATTAAACATATTCTCCATGGGGAAGTGACGCTTAAGAGGGGATATGATTGCAATATACAAATCCTTGAATGGTGACTCTAGCATTGGGAGTAAACTTTTTAATCTTAGGTCTCTAAAAAAAAAAAAAAAAAAACATGCAGCTACAGAATGTAGTTGAACAAGAATGTAGTTAAATCATAAAGACACACACTCTCAGGTTGAACTAGAAGGACCAGTGTCCTTATGCAAACTCCCCAACTATGTAACTAAGTAAAACATGGTCAATTCCTTTGATAAACAACACTTAACACACTTTTTTTCTGTCGAAAAATAACTTTCCAGGTAAACAATTATGCATGATGAGCCATTTTGAGAAGAACAAACTGGTTTGGGTATATTGGGATTTTTCAGCAGACCAAGTTGGAAATATTTCCCCAAGGATTTATTTCTGTTAACTACTGTTTTATCAATTTACCTCTACCCAAATGAACAAATACTGTATTTAAAAAAAAAAGAGATTTGGGCCAACTGTATAAACACTGCCACATATCACAGTGTTGTATTGTGCTTAAAATTCTCTAAAATAGCATAAACATGCTATTACTAATTGGAAGTCCTAAACACAAGAACTGCTGCACGTTGCAATGCTTTTATATTGGAGTTGTTCTTGGTTCTGTACAAAGTGCCTACTGCAAAGGGAAACACAACAGAGGCTTGAAATATATCCAAAGGCCATGGGGGAGCTCACTGAAATTGAAACAGGTAGGCATGGGCATTTGTAAGAATGTCCATCCTTAAAACAACTCTGAGCCATTGCTAATTCTCTTCTGAAGACGCCAGATGTCTGGCTGTACACTGCCCATGTGGGTTTAATAAGTTACCAAATGGTCATGTCAGAGTAAAGTCATATATTCTTATTGCATGCTTGTTTCAACTAAAAGACACATAATATTAAAGCCAGTGTTTTTTTTTTTAGAATAATGAGTGGCAATGGAAGCCTTGATGTCTCTTTCAGGAAAGGTTTTCTTTAAAGAGGAAGTCAAGTCTTGTATCTATAGGTAAGCCTATAATAAGGCTTACCTGTAGTTACTGTAAATATCTCCTAAACTTGCAATCTTTCGGAGATATTTACTGTATATGCTGTATATGCTGCCGCTGATGTCATTGGCGCATGCGCACTGAAGGACCAACCTGCTTGTGCCGTTTCTTCAGGACAAGTGCCGTGACCAGTGTCTCCTGTGTGTAGGCGCAGGAGTGACGCAATAGCGGCTCAGGCCAATCATAGCGCCGGAGCCCGCAAACCCGGAAGTAACTCCGGGAAACATGTCGGCTCTGTCAGCGGTGTGTAGGCGCCAATCCAGGTTATCATTCTAAGGTAAGTATTTCATAAAGAGCTAGTATACGATGCATGCCAGCTCATTATGCCTTTGTCTTGCATTTATTTTTATTTTTTGGAGGTTTACAATCTCGTTAAGTTATTTTATCAGTGTGGCCCTAACCGTCTGGATGGTCTCTTCTGCTATTTACTACAAAATTTGCAGTCCACTGTGAGTTAAGGGCTCATAACTGACAACCTTAACTGGCTGTTTTTTAACAAAGCTTTTGGTTTACTTATTATATAGAACCAATATAACACATACTGTATAACAATGAAAGCTATTTTTTTTAAATGACAGTTTTTAACGTATTTTGACCCAATGTTCATTTAAATGCTGTACACGGATTATAAGTAGGATGTTCACACAGAGCATACTAAATGAATGAAATAATTGAAATAGTTTTGTTCTAATGAATGGATCAAAATATCTTCTCACCACTGACAGCTGAAAATTGGCCTGGGCAGGAAGGAGATGAAAGTGCTTGGTATTGAAATGGTTAAAGAATACAGTATGTAAACCTAACATGTCATATTCCTCATATGTGCCTGCTGTACCATGTACTTGTATGAAAAAGTATTGTTCTCATTCTATAGCTTCCTTTGTGTGAAATGTATTCCTGCCAGTCGATCTGCTTTCCTATTAACAACTGACCACACTAGGTAATAGAGCAAAACATTGTCAGTTCTCTAGCCTGGTCTTCTCAAATAATCAGACTTGCCCTGATACATCCCCACAGCAACCCCCCACCCGGCACTGCATATATATCTATACACAAAAGTTTTGCCTTTTATTTCTAATTTATACTAGGCAGGATTTGGAGATGCCCCCTCTGAAAATTTCTGCCTACAACAAAAAAAACATGTTTTATGTTCTTTACAAAAGAGCAGTCCCGACCTTACAGTGTGAACAGAGTTAGAAAACAAATGCATACAGGAGACTTTTCAGTGAAGTTGCATCTCCATGTTGTACAAATCTTTTGTTTCCCACTTGTCTAAACATCCTTATCAAATAGCTTGGGAGAGGGATCTGGGCAGTGCCCCTCAGGTGGAGGATTGGTAATCATGGACTGAACTTATTCATAAGGGCATAATAAATGTTGTCCTAAATGAATCGGGGAATAAGGTGATCGTGCCATAGTACCTTGTGCCAGAATGCCCCTCTAAAATGTATCTGGATTCATCCCCCTCCTGCTTTAGAGGCTGTGGGCAGGGGGCTCTGCTTTTTTTATATATGGTGGATTTGTCCTAAGGTCCATTGTTTCTGGATATGGGTATATCCCTTATGCCTTGTACACACGATCGGAATTTCCGATGGAAAAGGCCAGACGGAATGTTTTCATCGGATATTCCGACCGTGTGTGTGCCCCATCTGAGTACCTGAAAAGCGCTCAGTGGGCCAGATTCACAGAGCCCTTACTCCGGTCTATCTCGCGTTAGGACGGAGCACTTTCAAATTCCGCGCGTCGTTTCATTAGTCTGAATCCTCAAACCATGAAACAACGGCTTTGAGCTTCAATCCGACTGGCTTACGTGTTTGTACGCCTTCGGATCTACGCTGCAATAATTTTGCGGCCGCTGGGTGGAGTTCCCGTCGTTTTCCACGTCAGGGTATGCAAATGAGCTTTTTCCGACGATCCACAAAGTTACGAGCATCCTTCGCAATCTCTTATGGCATCTGTAGTCATCTTTTTGCTGCGTAAAGTTATTCCAGCTTTTATCTGGTCTAGTATTAGACGGCCCATGTTAAGTATGGCCGTCGTTCCCGCGTCGAATTTCAACGTTTGTTTTTATTTTTCACGTAAGTCGTCCGGGAATAGGAGTTTACGTAAACGACGCTACTCAAACAAAAAATGACGTAACGACGTTATTTCGCGCAATGCATGGCGGGAAATTTCTGAACGGAGCATGCGCAGTTCGATCGCCGCAGGGACGCGCCTAATTTAAATGCTTAACGCCCCCTAATCGCGTATTTCGATTACGCCGCGAGAAATACACTACGCCGCCGTACCTTACGGGCCGAAATCTACCTGAATTTGTCGTAGAGCCAGGTAAAATACGGCGGCGTAGTGTATCTCTGATACTCTGCGCCAATGTAATTGTACCTGAATCTGGCCCAGTGTTTTTACTGGCAGTTTAGAAGCGCCTCAGTATGAAAGTGTTCTCTTTTTTTCTCAGGAAAATTACGTTTGTCTGTATGGAACTCTGACGGAGAAAAAAACGGAATTCCGATCGTGTGTACAGGGCATAATTCATTCGGTAATTTTTTGTTTACTGTTTATGTTGACAGAGCCATTTTGCACTCTTATGTATTATTTACACTATAATGTTTTTACTTTTATTCTGAAAACTGAATAAAAATATTGAAACAGAAATCCCAAAGTAGTGCCATTACCATTTCAATAAATGTATGCAGAACAGTACCACAACTAGCTCAAAGTATAGTAATACATGAGAAAATCTACAGGAAATGTCTAAATCACCACTGTGTGTTTAGACATTACACATGTTATCTATTCCTTCACATATTCCCATATTTATATATTCTTATGACAACATAGTGAAAGGAAATAACTTATTACACATTAACTCGTACCATGACAATCGAAGGTTCTGGGAATAGAAGTGAGCTTCCTGCTGAAAATGAGATATCTGCAGCACTTTACTTCTGTAAACATACAGTATGACTTTTTTAGACAAGATCAAAACTGCTGGCACATAACAGCAACCTTCCAGACTGCAAGAAATATTTCAGTTACTGTTTAAACTGGTGTCTTGACATGTTGCTTGTTTATTTTAACCATTGCTCATTTATTTAAAACTTACTTTAGACATGGCTCTTTATTACGTACCACATAATCTGTCTGCTTAACGTGGCAAACTTTATATAGCTTTGGGAAATTGCTGTATAAAAAGGATAACTTGCTATTTTATAGTACAGCTGTTTGTGTTAAAATACAGTGCCTTGAAAAAGTATTCATACCCCTTGAAATTTTCCACATTTTGTTATGTTACAACCAAAAATGTAAATGTATTTTAATGGGCGTTTATGTGATAGATAGACCAACACAAAGTGGCACATAACTGTGAAGTGGAAGGAAAATTATAAATGGCTGTCAATTTTTTTTACAAATAAGTATGGGAAACATGTGGCATACATTTGTATTCAGCCCCCCTGAGTCAATACATTGTAGAACCACCTTTTGCTGCAATTATAGGTCTTTTTGGGGAGTTCGCTACCAGCTTTGCACATCTAGAGAGTGAAATTTTGTCTGTCATGCCGCGTACACACGATCATTTTTCGGGTTGTAAAAAACAACGTTTTTCAGTCTCTAGAAAAAACTAAGTTTTTTTCAACTTGATCATTAAAACAGCCTTGCCTACACACAATCGTAAAAAAAAAAATGCTCTAGCAACGCGCGGTGATGTACAACACGTACGACGGCACTATAAAGGGGAAGTTCCAATTCGGATGACGCCACCATTTGGGCTGCTTTAGCTGATTTTGTGCTAGTAAAAGACGATTCACGCTTTTCTGTCTGTTACAGTGCGATGAATGTGAATGCCCCCCAAAATTCGAATGCCCCCCAAAATTTTCGCCCCATATCCCTGCTCAATCTGGATCTCAAAATTTATGCTAAAACTATCTCAACAATATTGCTTGACATTATGCCCACCCTCATACACAGCGACCAGTCGGGATTCACTAAAGGGAGACAGGCGCCTGATGCCACCATAAGGATGATCAACCTAATGCATCTTGCAGAGGCCAGTGGAACGCCTTCTTAGCTCCTCTCGCTGGATGCAGAGAAGGTGTTCGACAGGGTCCATTGGTCATACCTCCACACGGTTCTCCAAAAATTCAGGTTTAAGGGTCTAATTCTAAACGCTATTATGGCATTATATTCCAACCCTTCAGCCCAGGTGTTCTCGGAGAGCATGCTCTCTCGCCCATTCACCATTACCAATGGCACACGACAAGAGTGCGTGCGGACAAAACCCCTGTTTTTAACGCACATTGTTAGACAGGTTAATTGGTTGTTCTGCTAGCTGGTCGGTAAGTAGGCTTGGTTATTCCCTGGGCATTCCCCAGGTTCTTGTTGTTATCACACGACAAGGGTGCCCATTATCCCCACTCATTTTCAATTTGCTCATGGAACCGTTGGTGGAGCGCATCCGCTCCAACCCTAAGATCTCGGGCCTACAGTTCGGTGACGCGTCCCACAAAATTAGCCTTTTTGCTGATGATGTCATCCTGATCTTAACCAATCCGACTTCCTCCCTAGCAGAAGTGCAAACTACACTAACCTGGTTCAGCAATGTGTCCTATTATAAGGTAAACATGACTAAATCATTCATACTAGACCTGAATCTGGATGCCACAACTAAAAACCTCCTGCAACTACAATACCCCTTTGCATGGGCAGATAAGAGCGTCTCATACTTAGGGATCCAGCTCCAACGTTCTCCTAAGCATCTCTACTCCTCCAACGTTCTGCCACTACTTCACTAAATTAAAATGGACTCACAACAAATAGCAAAACATGAACTTTCCTGGTCAGGGAGGTTAGCAGCCTTTAAAATGGTCTGTCTCCCACAACTTTTGTACTTCTTTCGAACACTTCCCATACCAATACCATCCTCCTTTTTCAGAGCCCTCCAAACAATTTTCAACAAATACCTTTGGAACAGTAAAAAACCCAGATTGTTGATTAAACATAGAGTGGCTGGAGGAGTGGGCTCCATAGATTTTAAAGACTACTACTTAGCAGCCATCTTAGCTCAATTACCTACCTGGTTCCAACCCCTCTCCGCTTCCCCGTAGGGGCGACTAGAAAAACTCTTGCTCGTCTGACCTGATCTAAAAAATTGGCTCTTGAGTACCCTTTTGGGGGCTTCTGTCCTGTCCTCCATCTCTCCTACCATGCAGGCAGCAGCATATGTCTGGAAAATGCTAACTGCCCTCCCAGACTCCATCCCACCCCCAACGCGCTGTCCTATCCCACTAGAGACCCTACACTATTTAATTCCAGATTTACTACTGTCACAATGGACAACTAAAGGGATTCGTTCCCTTCAAGACCTTCTACATGGTATGCGTCTCAAATCCTTTTCACAGCTACAAACCGACCATAGCCTTCCACCCGCAGAATTTTTCACGTACTTACGTATCCGCCACTGTCTGAGTAACTTACCACTTCCCCTTTACAACATCCATCCAAAGACTTGGGAATATCTCACAAACCGGACCTCTAAAACCAGGGGCATTTCCTAGTTCTATAACCTTTTTCACCACAAACAAACCTTCAACAAGTTGACCCCTCATCTCCAATTGGAGGTTGAACTAGCATACGACTACACTGACATCCAATGGCAATACGCTTTCAAGACCATATACAAAGCTACCAAATGCTCAGCATTATGGGAACTTACCTAGAAAATATCATTACGTTGGTACAATACCTATTGGAGATGTAAATCTAACAAAGGAGACATCTACCACATCTTTTGGGAATGCTCCCATATTCAGAAATACTGGGAAGATGTCTTTAACCTCCTCTCATCCATAATCAGAATCACGATTCCCCCCTCGCCTGGACTCGCTTTATTGAACTTATCCATAGAAACCATTCCCCATCCCTTCAGACATATAATAACCTACATAATCTTAGCCTCCAGACTTAACATAACGAGTAGCTGGAAGTCTGAAGACACCCCAACTGTTGCTCAAATTATCGACCTAGTAACCTTGCATTTTAGCTATGAGAAGATAATGCCTGCCACCACTGGGCAGGCTACTAAAGCTAGTACACTGTGGCAACCTTGGACAGACTGAACTGATGCTGCCACTACCACCTAACTATAATATTTAGTTCCATAAATTCTAGAAGCTCTCATACAGACTGTTGGGAAATAGTTTAGAATACTCAGTGATGCCTCTCCACTTCTGTGGCACAAAACAGACCCCGTTTGGGGTATCACACCGGTGAAGGGGATCAAATGTTGTTTGCATTCTCCACCTTTTGTTTGCATTGTATTATTTTATGTTCAACAACGTTGTTGCGTGACGTGCAATGCTTAATTGTACCTTGTACTTTATCTAAAACTCAATAAAACATTTTTAACGGAAAAAAAAGAGCATGTTCGAATTTTTTTTGGTCGTTTTTCAGAAGCCGAAAAATGCTCTGAAGCCCACACACAATCGTTTTTAATGACATAAAAAACTTAATTTTTTACAACACAAAAAATTATCGTGTGTACGTGGCATGAGGTTGGATGGAGGGCGTTTGTGAACAGCAATTTTCAAGTCTTGTCACAGGTTCTCAATTAGATTTAGGTCTGGACTTTGACTGGGCCATTCTAACCCATTAGGCCTCGTACACACGAGACAATCTATCTGTTCAAATCGGTCGGACCAACCGATTTGAACAGATCTGTCTGCTTGATCTCCCCGCCAGCAGACAGCGCGCTGACGTGTCGGTGACGTTGACGCCACCACGTCACCGCACCAGGAAGTAAAACACTTCCGCGCATGTGTCGAAATCATTTGGCGCGTGTGCGAGAAGACATGTCTGCTGGTTAGCATACTAACCAGCAGACATGTCGGGCGGACGGGTTCCCAGCCGACAGATTTCAAAGCATGCTTTGAAATCTGTCGGGTGGCCAAATCCGTCGGCTCGCCCGTACACACGGTCGAATCTGTTTGCTGGGACGGTCGGGCCGATCGTTTCCAGCAGACAGATTTGATCGTGTGTACGAGGCCTTAATATTCTTTGATCTAAATCATTCCATTGTAGCTCTGGCTGTATGTTTAGGGTTGTTGTCCTGCTGGAAGGTGAACCTCCGCCCCAGTCTCAAGTCTTGCTGACTAACAGGTTTTCTTCTAAGATTTCCCTGTATTTTGCTCCATCCATCTTCCCATCAACTCTGACCAGCTTCCCTGTTCCTGCTAAAGACAAGCATCACCACAACAGAACAGATTTGTGGAGTGCAAGACTGATGCCCCGTACACACGATAGGAATTTCTGATAAAAAAAGTCTGATGTATTTCTATCGTGTGTAAGTCTCATAGGATTTTGTTTCCATCGGAGTTTGGAAATAGAACATGTTTTATTTTTTTCTAATGGAAAAATATCCTATGGGAAATTCCGATCGTCTGTGTGGAACTCCAGTGGAGAAAAAACCCATACATGCTCAGAATCAAGTTGACGCATGCTTGAAAGCATTGAACTTCATTTTTCTCGGCTCGTCGTAGTGTTTTACATCACTGCGTTTAGGACGGTTGGGATTTAGTCTAACAGTGTCTATGCAAGACTGATGGAAGACAGCTTGAATGGAATTCTGACAAAAAATTCCATCAGATTTTAGCCCATAGGAAATTCCTATCATGTGTACAGGGCATTACAGTTGTCCTGTGAACAGATTCTCCCACTTGAGCTGTGGATCTCTGCAGCTCCTCCATAGTTACCATTGGCCTCTTGGCTTCTTCTTTGATTAATGATCTCCTTGCTCGGGCTGTCAGTTTAGGTGAATGGTCATGTCTTGGTAGGTTTGTAGTTGAACCATACTCTTGAATAGTGCTCCGTGAGATGTGCAGAGCTTGGGATATTTTTTTGTAACCCTGCTTTAAAATTCTCCAAAACTTTATCCTTGACCTGTCTGGTGGGTTACTTGGCCTTCACCTTTAAAGAAAACCCCATAATTATATAACGCCAACTGGGCTTTAAAGGGAAACAAATATGAACTTTTATGGGCAGCTCCTGCCTAATGTAAATTCCCAAAACTTCAAGGGAATTGCTGTATCTGTATATATCACTGTTTAATTACATTGTGGATATTATTACCAATGTAAGCCAATATGTTTATAACCCAAAAAGTTCTCATGAAAAATAGGCAAGAAGAAATGAGATTGGTAATAGGAAACATTTCTGTGTTTTCCTATAGAAGCCCCCTCCACAATTACATATCAGACTGCTTGAAGTTTTCTTCTGAACTACTTCCATCCCTTTTTCATTGTTTTTCCTGGAGTGCAGTACTAAATCTTATCATTACTAGTGCTAAAAATCAAGACATTACCTTTTCTACAGTGTTGGCAGGTAGCTATTTCCATTTCTAAGGATACAATCAGGATAATTTCCTAGTCCTTCTAAAACAGTGACTCTTTCTGGATATTGGGACCATATGGACACCCTGAATCAGGGGTGCCCAACCTTTTGAAGAGCAAGGGCCACTTAAACAACTTGGTAACCGGTTGGGGGCCACAATGAGCAGAGCAGGTGGATGGCAGGCCACTCTACTCTATAGAGCCCACTCTACTCTTTTTTTTTTGCATTGGATTGGAGGTAGGCATTTGTAAACGGACACAAGTCTATTTACATCTGCCACTCCTTATGCCGCGTACAGTACACACGATCTGTTAAACTGATGAGAACGGTCTGATGGACCGTTTTCATCGGTCCAAACCGATCGTGGGTGGGCACCATCGGTTAAAAAAAAGCCAACTTGTTTTAAATTTAACCGATGGATTCCTAACCGATATAAAAAAAGCGATCGTTAGTAGGCACGGTTAAAAATCCACGCATGCTCAGAATCAAGTCGACGCATGCTTGGAAGCATTGAACTTCATTTTTTTCTGCACGTCATTGTGTTTTACGTCACCGCGTTCTGACACAATCATTTTTTTAACCAATGGTGTGTAGGCGTGACGGACCATCAGTCAGCTTCATCGGGTAACCTGCAGGTTAGCTGCACTTTGCCATAGACTTATATTATATCCTATAGGTGTGGTGCACTTTCAGAAATAACACAAAACTCACAGGTAATATAATGAAAGCAGCCCAATAACCACTGCAGAACAGATATGCCCATATATACACTATGCTTTTAGTAATAAACTTACCTTTAATAACAGTATGCTATTCTATTTTATTCCATCCCAAAGCAGGAGGTCGCGGGCCACATAAGAGCTTGGACACCCCTGCCCTAAATAGATGTTCTTGAGTATTTCATGAGTAGGTCAGATGCAAAAAATGTAAATGTATACATTGTTGAAGGAACTGTTAGGGAGATTCACCTTATTTGTCCTTTATCATCAAATGTTCCCAAAACAGGAACAGAGGGGAAATCTTTCAACACAATAGTTCTGGGGGCTCTAGTGACAATCAGGGGTTCCCTCACTTTGGAGGGATTTCCTCTCACTTCCTTTTTCCTGCCCAATGGGACACAGACAGCAAAAAAAAATACTGACAAGGTATAAACACTCTTTTATTCTATCCAGAATGGGAAAAAGTTTTGCCTGAAGTTCTACTTTAGCTTTGATGAAGTGTTCTAAAACTAGGCAAGTAAAAATGTAGTCAATACTGTTCATGCGGCTAACTGAATATATTTTCATCAAAAGGAAATAGTTTTCCTTTTCAGGCATGGTTTCATGCAAATAACTGAAGCAATATATTTATATATACACACGTCCAGTGGACATCAGATTGATAAATTTGCCACAAACAAATAAATTTAGATGCAGAGACAGAGGTAGAGCAACATTGGGGATAGGAATTATTTATAAATGAAAGTCATTTTGTTTCATCACCCCAACCATCGCTATCCTGATTACACTGATTGACACCACTCTACATTACTATAGAAACAAACTGACCATGCACTACCTTCTGATCTACATTATTATAAAGTGAAAAAACTGGCGCAGTGAATATTTATTCAAAAGTAGCAATACATTCCATTTGTCTTACTGTATTTCAGAATTTCTAAATAACAGATCTCCAGAAACTGGATTATATGCCTGTATGATATTTCTGTAAATGCCTTATATAAAGAAAGGTGTTTTTGTAATGCTCGCTGAGTCAAAATTGCAAGCCTGCTAACTCTGTTTCCAAGCCCTTAATACAGCAAAAGATCACGGTTCTACCTTCTTTTTACATGAATCTTTTCATAATGACAAAAATGTGTTGACTAGAAAGCCCTGGATTTTAAAGAATGTTACCTTTTTATTCTCTCTGGGAATGTAATGTTCTTGTACTTTAATACAAACCATGATTCAATGTGTTATTTGATCTTGATTCAAGAGTCAATCACATTATTCAACCTTGTTAATATCACACTTCACACTTTGTGTTTTGTGTTTACGTTCATGCAAATATTCTGGGAAACATCATAATTTGGACAAAAAATTACATTCCATATATGGCGATAGTATGTTCTTTATTTGGGATGGAAACACTGCTATAAAAGTTATAGAGAGATTAACGATGCAGACGCTGCCAGATTTCTTCAAAACCCCATTTACGATATCTGTCTCTCCATAAATAATCTTTCTATTGCTGATACTTTGTATATGCCATAAATGCATGTGCTGTCAATTTTAAGTGCTCATAAATTAATCATACTAGGAAAAACTCCATAAGGTACATCAAATTAAATAAATATACAAGTATGACAAGTGTGAATAAATTAATGCACCAAATGATTAAATAAATATGATCATATATGCATAACCTAATACATCAAATAAATAAATAAATGTGAATAAATTAATAAAATACCAAACTTTCATAGACCAAGCAGATATCAAACTTGGTGCTCCCAAAACAACTTAACATTTGTAAAGTACATACTGTAAGGGCTAATTTGAAATAATGAACAAATGATTAAATTAATATTGGAAGCTCAAATACTGTATGTTCCCAAACAAGGTGCTTATAATATCATTGCCCCATTTGTGTTACTGCATGTGCTCATCTACCTCAAGTTGTACAAACTCTTTACCAAAATGAAGGAAATCTAAACTATAGGAGGTTAGAGCAGCATGTACAGTATAAATGCTCAGCAGCATGTATAGATGCATTTAGATGTATCTTTGTCTGCATCTAAATGTCCTTGTTTGTTGTGAATTTATCAATCTGATGTCCTCTGCATGTGTGTATATATAAATATAATGCTTCAGTTATTTGCCTGAAACCATGGCTGAAAAGGGAAACTATTTAATTTTGATCAAATGTATTCAATTAGCCGCATGGACAGTATTGACTAAATTTAGATGCATAATCTCAGGAGCTTGACATACACAGATCGCCACTTCTACCACTAGGTGGCTCAACCACTACCAGCCAGGCTTACAATGTCTTCTCAATTCAACTAATTAGTAAAGCCCCAGGAAAGGGAAGAATAAAACAGACTACATCGTGTAATACCATCAAATAAACTATTTATTTAGTATAGGTACTCACAGTATCAATAGAGGTAACAAGTAACGTCACCGCCGCATTGGACTCAGCATGTGTAGTGATATCACAAGTAAGCTCCACCCAATGCTTTTCATTATTTTAGAATTTGTTCAGAAGGCAGGAGTCAATTATATATTTTTAAACAAAAAATGTAAACAATATGGGGCATATTTAGAAAAAAACAGACATAACAAGACACATTTTACTTTTTCTGTATTATAAATATAGTGAGCATTAGTAAGATTTTGGAATTTCCCATGGAAGAATGGGAAATCCAGATGGATGGCAAATGCAACTCATTCCAATGAGCAACACAGGCCCACTGACAAATGCAATTTATAGCTAATGTGAAAGATCTGGCAAGGACTTTTCTTTTATATATATATATACATTTTATTACTCTCTTGCTCCAGCTTTGACCTTATTTTCACCTTAAAATATTGCAAATAAAGGTTACCCTAACACCCATTACATTTTGAAGATACAAACTCTTTTCCGAGGACTCTAGTACCCAGAAAACAGACCATTGTAAGATTATTAGTATTATTATTATGTAGGATTTATATAGCGGTTTAAATAACAGTTGGTGTATATTTTACAATATAAATTGAGACAGTACAATTACATTACAGTTCAATAAAGAATTGGAGGGCCCTGCTTTTGGAGCTTACTAGCTAGAGGGAAGAGATTTGGTACAAAAAGTAATAGCTGCGGGGGATGATCTGATGGAGGTGGCTAAAGTTGTTAGGTGGTGGAGGTGTAGGCTTCATTCAATAAATTTGTTTTCAAGAATCACCTGATGGTGAACAAGGTAGGAGCTAACCGGACATACTTTGATAGGGATAACAGTGAATGAGAGCCCTGGAGGCAAGCATGGGAGATAGAGAGCAAGAGGTCCTGAGGGCAGTTAAGAGGACAATTTGGGTGATATCTGCAGATGAGATTGGTGATGTAGCTGGGGGCAGTGTTATGGATTTCTACAAAATAGGGGATAGTAATGGCATCGATCAGCGATTTTTTCCGTGACTGCGACCTTATGGCGGACACATCAGACACTTTTGACACATTTCTGGGACCATTGTCATTTTCACAGCGAAAAGTGCTATAAAATTGCACTGATTACTGTGAAAATGACAATGGCAGTGAAGGGGTTAACCACTAGGGGGCGCTAAAGGGGTTAAGTGTTTCCTATTGTGTGTTTCTTACTGTAGGGGGGCGTGGCTGGACGTGTAATCTCACTGATCGCCGTTCCCTATGACAAGCCACAGAGAAGACTGGGGAAGGTTTATTTACACTCACCTCTCCCGGTTCTTCAGCTCCTGTGACCTGATCGCGGGACACCGGTGGCGATCAGGTCCGTAGGTCCCGTGGGCGCAGTCACAGAGCTCAGGACTAGGTTGCGAGCGCGCCACTGGCGGCACGTACGCGACCCACGGCTGGGCTTTTAAAGGCGTCGTACCTGTACGTGACTGTGCCCAGCCATGCCATTCTGCCGACGTATATTGGCGTGAAGGGGTCCTCAAGTGGTTAAATGTATTCAATAAAGCAACCAGTCAGAAATTGATTTCATTTTCTAAAACCCAATTGGTTGCTAAGAATTAACATACTTTTAAAATTATCATTGTATGTTGCACTCAACTAGATAAGTCATCTTGTATGCAAAAATGGTGATTGTCATTTCCATTAACTTAATTGGTAATTTCCATTAGCTATCAAGTGTTCATATAAGAAACAACCTTCATCTTATTATAATTTCTCTTTATGGATGTATTTGGGAAAAATATGTACATTTTTACATTTATTCATTCCTCTGCCAGGCACATTTGTGCGTTAAATATTCAATCTGCAATGAAGATAAATGGTAATTTACATAATGAAATACTTGTTAGCAACTAGAACTGGAAATTAAAAGTGTGGTCACTATTCCTATCCTCGTAGTAAAATAACATATTAATTTTCCTAATTGATATTCACAGATCTACAAAAGTACTTCAGTTAACCATTATTTTTTCTAAAAATCATATCTAATTGGTTTAAATTAGTTTATAAATGAGAGACTTTATATTATAAAAGTACATGACCTTGTGCTCTGGTCACTTGAGGGGATGACTGAATGCTGCACAGGATGTTATGCACATAAACTGATTGCTCAAATTCCCAAAAACTTTTTTTTTAAATATCTGTTGTTTACAATAAACTATAATTAAAGCAAAAGTGCACCACCACAACACAAGAAAAATGCTGTTTGCCATAATGTGCTAGTATGCACAACATTTTAGCACATTACAGCAGACTTATCTTTCAAGTGATCATCTCTAGCACTGCAATGTCCCCTCTGTCACCTCCATCTTCTCTCAATCTTCTTTAGGGTTTAACATCTTTAGACTATTGTTTGGCTGGACTTGGAATTATTTTGTCTCAGCAAAGAATCATGCCGAGGCGTTATGAGCAGCTCAGTGTACACAAAAGCTGTGAAAACATATAAAAATCGAGTGTTTTTTTTTTAAACAAAATTTCCACTTTAAATTAAATCCAATATATAATTTTACATTTCTGTAATTTTGCTGCCAAATTACAAATAAAAAAATACACTAAACTCTACAACACTACAGGTGAAACTCGAAAAATTTGAATATTGTGCAAAAGTGAATTTTTTTAACTAATGCAACTTAAAAGGTAAAGCTAATATACACATTACCTACAAAGTAAGATAGTTCAAACCGTGATTTGTCATAATTGTGATGATTATGGCTTACAGCTCATGAAAACCCCAAATCCACAATCTAATAAAATAAGAATATTGTGAAAAGGTGCAATATTCTAGGCTTGCAGACTCTTTAGGAGGTGATACGCTATTGTCAGGCACAGACCCAGTTCATATGGGCTATTCAGGAAGAGTGGGAACTTTGGGTGTTACCTACTGACGGTGGAGCCTTACTACAGGTCCCGATTAACCCCTTCCACACTCCAATAGCAACATTGTTCCACAGTTAACCACAAGAAACCAATTGTGCTCTTAGTTACGGGTTTTTTACATGTGTCTGTGACCAGTTTACTCTGCAATTTACAATAGTTCTGGGTCTGATGTCTGTTCGCATCTCTGACTTAATCAATTTCCTCTGCAACATTTTTCTATATTGATACCCCAACCGAGTTAAACTATTTTTGACGGTATTGTTCCCTATTTCATATACCCCTGATGGTAGTGTGAAAACTGAAAACGTGTGGGGTATTGGGGACCACCACCCATGTGACCCCCACCCATGTGACCACCACCCATGGAATAGTATCACTGTCATCCATATGTATTTTTGTTTTATGTTGTTTTTTGTTACATGTACATTCTTCAAGATCTTTTTACGCTTTTTAATCGTTATATAATTAACATCAACTTTTGATACAACCAGTGTCTGTGGCTCTTAAAGGTCCCATTCTAGTTCTTTTTTTTCTTCTTGTTCTATCCAACCAGGAATGTGGCCACGACACTGTGCATCTGACATGGTGAAAGCCTCTATTTTTTCTAGGCTCAAAGTGTCCCACTCTAATCAGCTAATTACGCAATGACACATGCAAAGGGTTCTGCTGCCTTTAAACTAGATGGAGTAGATCGTAGACGCAAGATGAAGGAGGTCATGGCAGTGCACCACTCAGCTTACATCCGATACCACTGGAGTTTCCTATTTAAACTCAGGGTTCCTCACAATGGCACCACTTACACAGCATATAATGTTACAGAGGGCAAGGAGCTTCTGATGAAACTAGGCTTTCTGGAATCTGATGCCCCATCTTGCCACCTTTCTACACTGGGACTTGGTCCTCTGTGGGCTACACCCTCTTCCTGCAGAAACAAAGTAGATGGTGCCAACTAGACCAGCCAGCCTAACCTGCACTAACCATTTATTCTTTGGATGACTTACTAAGGCTGATTTACACCAGGTTTTGACTTACTTTTAAAGCAGGACGCTTTCAAGAAGTTAACCACCTATATTTTCCTCTGAAGGACTGAGCCTCATCAAGGGGATTACCTCATCCCATACTATAACACAGCCATTCTCAACCAGGGTTCAGTGGAACCCTAGGGTTCCTCCAGAGGTGGCTAGGGGTTCCTTGAGCTGTGGCTGATTTACCTTCTGTTTGATGGTGCCTACATAGCCAATTTCACTTGGAGGAACCGGTGGTACGACACCAATGATCTTTATAGCTCTCTGTAAGGGGGCCATTCTTACCACCACTGTAAAAAAGGGCATTTTTCTCACTGACCACCAAAGTAAGGGGCATTGTTCCCACTGACCTCCAATGAATGGGTTTTATCAGGGGTTCCCCGAGACCTGAAAATTATATTAAGGGTTCCCCTGGGGTAAAAACGTTGAGAAAGGCTGCTATAACAGATACGTTCAATGTCTGCATAAAACCCCTCTTAGATGAGAGCCCCTTATGTGTCCTTTGCTTCCCCCTGCAATCATCTGAACCTGACAAGACCATCAAAAGGCACTTAGGCACTGAAGGACTCTATATGATAGCCCTTTGCATTCTGGCAGTGGGTCTTCCAGCATCCACAGTCGTCCCCCCTACTTACTCTCAGACCCAGCCCAGTGGTAGAGCTCAGGGTGGTTGTGTTTTATATGGTCACCCTGTCACTCATCCTGGCACTCTCTGGGTCCCTTGGTTAGTATCGGACATCCGAGTCCGAAAAGAAAATTTGTTTTTGATCGATTGGAATGTTCTCCTCTGACCCCCATGCTCATTGTTGGTATCTGAGAATAATTGCATTTAACAGTTTATTAAAGTTGTTCTTTTTTTTTGTTCTGAAAGATTATTTCTAACAGTATTATCTCAAAAAGTATTACAGACAAAAGCTTTTCTTGTCATAAGACATGTATAATACTATTACAGTCTTAGTTATGTGGATTTGGCTATTTCATGGAAACATTTCTCTCACAAATTAGATGGCTATTACCAAGCTACTAACTAGATAAGTCTACAGTATATGAGCCTTAAAATAATATCACACAATGTGCAAGGTTTTATCCTTCCCTAAAAATGCTAGAAAGCATTCCGTCATTACAAAAGCCTGCGAGCGGAAATCCTCCTATTACAAGAGATCCATTTTTCCAGTGCCAACTACACACAGTTCTTTGAAAGTCCTGTAAAAAAATTTATTGTACGACTCACACTATTAATTCCTGTGGAGTAGCCATATTCATTAAAAAAACCTCTGTACTGTTTGATGTTGGTTATGTTTATAAAGACCCTAACAGTAGATATATACTTTTAAAAGGCAAGATCCAAGGTTGTGCCACAACTATTGCCTCAGTCTATGCCCCCAATGAAGCACACACTACCTTCTTTAAAAAATGTTTTGGAACATTGGACCGTCATCTTTCCCCGGATTTAATAGTGGGGGGAAGATTTCATTTCACAGCCCACCCAATCTTAGATAGAAGCAGAGTTACTCCCTCCTCCAAGGCCCTCATTAAATCAGTCACAGGTAGTTTAAACTCACTACAATTAATAGATGCCTAGCAAGCACACAACACAAGCTTTAGATCCTACAACTTTTACTCAAACCCGCTTGACAGCTATGCCCATCTTGGTTATATTTTTTGTTCCCCTTTTAAATTTGACTAAAGCAGATATACATGTCTGCCCCTAGTCGGATAGCCTTCACCTTGAGAATAGGCCTTAAGCCCACAACTTATACATGGAGACTTAACAACTCTCTGTTATCAGATCCCTTAATCATAGACACCCTTATGACACCTCTTATAAATTATTTTACAGAAAGTCTGCTCCAGAAACTTTACCATGCAAGCTCTGGACTATTTTTGACACCCTGGGCAAAACCTAATTTTGCGCCCTTCTTTGGCTCCACCCCTGACTCCACCTCTTTTCCCTGCCCATGTATACCCCACCTTTTTGAGATTGCTACCCTTTTTTTTGGGGGGGGGGGAGGCACTGTGCCTGGATGTGGTGGGGGGCATCAGTACAGGGCCCCTGACTGATGTGTGCTCTAGGCTGGCGATATGGAGTGCCACCTCCATCGGTGCAGCTTATCAGTGGGAACTCCTCATTATGGGCACAGCAGGTGTACGGACATTGGAACCTTAGCACAGGGATGGTGTGAATCCCTTATAATGGGCACAGCGAGTGTACAGACTCCAGAACTCAGCACAGGGATGGTGGGAATCCCTCATAATGGGCACAGCGGTGTACAGACCCAAGAACTCAGCAGGGGGATGGTGGGAACCTCTCCCAATAGGCACAGCAGGTGTACAGACCCCAGAACTCAGCACAGGGATGGTGGGAATCCCTCATAATGGGCACAGCAAGTGTACAGACCCAGGATCTCAGCACAGGGATGGTGGGAACCTCTCACAATAGGCACATCAGGTGTACAGACCCCAGAACTCAGCAAAGAGATGGTGAGAACCCCTCACAATGGGCACAGGGTGTGTACAGACCCCATAACTCAGCACAGGGATGGTGGGAACCCCTCTAAATGGGCACAGAAGGTGTACAGACCCAGGAACTCAGCACAGGGATGGTGGAAACCCCTAATGTAAAAATACAGTCCAGTTTTAGTAAATGCTGCACCCCCAGGCTGCACTAATATCAGCAGTAACCAGGACAGCAGACTGATCTGTAGGCAATGTCTTCCATGGGTGGTCACCAGCAGAAGAAAGAAACATAAAGAGACCCAACACACTGACCGCCCTGCACAGCACTGATATCAGTAATAACATGTGTAGCTGTACACTGATCACTCACCCACATCCCCTGCTTCCAAAACCTGTCATGCTGTGACCTGTGCAATGTGACCAGGGGAGGGGATGGAACACTCCATGGGGCTCGGGGTTATCATGATGAAGAGCTGAACTGAAGGCTGGTATGATATCATCCTGTCCTGAAAGTTGCAGAAAGCCCAAGGAACTGTTTACTGTGCCATGTAATGGGGGTGGGCTGAGTGTGTACAGCGCACAGTGTGCAGAGCAGTCAGTGGAGTGGATGTGCTGCAATGTGAAGGCTGTGTAATAGGGTGGCATTTACAAGCACCAGTCTCTGTATTTTCCTCCACTGGTGTGTCTCTCCTTATACACAGGATCTGCGGCTCCCCCCAGATAGGACTTTATGTGTGTGTCAGTGCCCAGGATGAGTGTCAGGACTCAGGAGTTGGGCGGAAGACACTTCAGTTACAGGCTGCTCTGTGTATTGTTCCTAGGTAGGAGAGGAGCGCAGATCGCTCCCATACACATGTACTGTCCAGCTACAGCGGCTCCACTAAAAATCTGCATTCCCCAGTGACTGAGCCGCACCGTCTCTGCACTCCTCCCTTCCTCCTCGCACTTGTCTGTACTGTTACCGACACCCGGCTCTACACACACACACAAGGCTGTGACATCTCCACGGCAGAGAGCTGTGTATACACAGCAGCCACAGTTGCGCTCTAGGTGGCAGTGCGCCTAGTGGTAGCGACGGCCCTGTCTGAACAGCTCATAAAGCACTCATGCCTCAGGAATGGATTGTTGCAATTAATAAGGTCCTACCATATAAAAAGGAAATGTATGTCCACAGGGGTTGCCCTACAAAATATGGCAAAATATGGGATGGCTGGCTGGGGAATGCTGCTACTTGTAATGAAATACTTGACTGACACCCTCTACAATAGGCTTTTATATTTCCTCCTCACATTAAGCCGGGCCATCGGTGCAGCTTATCAGTGGGAACTCCTCATTATGGGCACAGCAGGTGTACGGACATTGGAACCTTAGCACAGGGATGGTGTGAATCCCTTATAATGGGCACAGCGAGTGTACAGACTCCAGAACTCAGCACAGGGATGGTGGGAATCCCTCATAATGGGCACAGCGGTGTTCAGCAGGGGGATGGTGGGAACCTCTCCCAATAGGCACAGCAGGTGTACTCAGCACAGGGATGGTGGGAATCCCTCATAATGGGCACAGCAAGTGTACAGACCCAGGATCTCAGCACAGGGATGGTGGGAACCTCTCACAATAGGCACATCAGGTGTACAGACCCCAGAACTCAGCAAAGAGATGGTGAGAACCCCTCACAATGGGCACAGGGGGTGTACAGACCCCATAACTCAGCACAGGGATGGTGGGAACCCCTCTAAATGGGCACAGAAGGTGTACAGACCCAGGAACTCAGCACAGGGATGGTGGGAACCCCTAATGTAAAAATACAGTCCAGTTTTAGTAAATGCTGCACCCCCAGGCTGCACTAATATCAGCAGTAACCAGGACAGCAGACTGATCTGTAGGCAATGTCTTCCATGGGTGGTCACCAGCAGAAGAAAGAAACATAAAGAGACCCAACACACTGACCGCCCTGCACAGCACTGATATCAGTAATAACATGTGTAGCTGTACACTGATCACTCACCCACATCCCCTGCTTCCAAAACCTGTCATGCTGTGACCTGTGCAATGTGACCAGGGGAGGGGATGGAACACTCCATGGGGCTCGGGGTTATCATGATGAAGAGCTGAACTGAAGGCTGGTATGATATCATCCTGTCCTGAAAGTTGCAGAAAGCCCAAGGAACTGTTTACTGTGCCATGTAATGGGGGTGGGCTGAGTGTGTACAGCGCACAGTGTGCAGAGCAGTCAGTGGAGTGGATGTGCTGCAATGTGAAGGCTGTGTAATAGGGTGGCATTTACAAGCACCAGTCTCTGTATTTTCCTCCACTGGTGTGTCTCTCCTTATACACAGGATCTGCGGCTCCCCCCAGATAGGACTTTATGTGTGTGTCAGTGCCCAGGATGAGTGTCAGGACTCAGGAGTTGGGCGGAAGACACTTCAGTTACAGGCTGCTCTGTGTATTGTTCCTAGGTAGGAGAGGAGCGCAGATCGCTCCCATACACATGTACTGTCCAGCTACAGCGGCTCCACTAAAAATCTGCATTCCCCAGTGACTGAGCCGCACCGTCTCTGCACTCCTCCCTTCCTCCTCGCACTTGTCTGTACTGTTACCGACACCCGGCTCTACACACACACACAAGGCTGTGACATCTCCACGGCAGAGAGCTGTGTATACACAGCAGCCACAGTTGCGCTCTAGGTGGCAGTGCGCCTAGTGGTAGCGACGGCCCTGTCTGAACAGCTCATAAAGCACTCATGCCTCAGGAATGGATTGTTGCAATTAATAAGGTCCTACCATATAAAAAGGAAATGTATGTCCACAGGGGTTGCCCTACAAAATATGGCAAAATATGGGATGGCTGGCTGGGGAATGCTGCTACTTGTAATGAAATACTTGACTGACACCCTCTACAATAGGCTTTTATATTTCCTCCTCACATTAAGCCGGGCCTACAAGCCCGTCAGATGTTAGACTAGGCTCGCATAATGTTTTGTTTCGTGTACTCGCCTGCTTAACCTCTGTGTGGTAGTAACGCGTATGGGGCACTGATACTTTTATATCTCATGTATGATTCATTCATTTCCATTTGTATGTTTTGTTACGATAATGTAACTGCATAGGCTGTACACTGCCTTTACCCTTCTCAATAAAGCACCACGTTGTTTGTAAAACACTCATGCCTGGTCATCTTATTAACATAGCATCTAGTAAACATAACGTTATACTAACTGAACTCTGTTCTCTTACAAAAACTTTGGATACACTATACAACTGCTATAACCAACCCCCTTCCCCAGAATGTCTTCAACAAATAGATTCTAAAAACGGGCGTTAGATCTCTTGCTTTCAGTCAAAACTGAGAACTTCTTGAGAGCAAAATTCATGCTATACAGCAATTCTGCTTCTACCATGTTCACAAGAAAGCTCAACCAAACAGTAAAACCACTTCACAAATTATGCAACTCAGCTGGCGTTTTGGTTTCGCACCCAAATGATGTAATGGACATATTTGTAGACCGAAAACTGTCTCCCAGTCCTGGTTTGCTAATATGACGCTGCCCACTCTGTCCAGCAAGCAACTAGACTCTTTAAACACTCCCTGTACTGCTGCAGAAATTGCAACCATTATTAAATCACTCAAATCACCTATCTTAACCCCAAAATGTGTTATCCTCTATAACCATATCCTGAAGGCCAATGATTTCCCTTCGGAGATGTTACTGGCCAACATGTCCCTTATCCCAAAACCCCATAAAGATCACTCTCTTTCCCAAAACGTTTGACCTCTGTCGATCATCAACAATGATTTAAAGCTCTTTGGCAGATTGCTGGCAGACAGACTGGCCTCAGTCATTACAACCCTTGTCTCACCATATCAAACCGGGTTTATTCCCGGGAGGCAAATTACCGATAACATCCGACTGGTCACCAACATTTTGCACTATAAGAGGGTACTTCTCCTAAACATTGATATCTGGTAGTTCTGGAATAAGGGTTGGACCTGAAGTTTTGAGTGACAGGCAGCTCAGGTGAGGAGTTCTGACCAGTCCCTATTCGGTATTGGTAGGGGCAGGCCTCCCATATAAGCTGAGGTCACATCCTGCTAGGGCAGTGGTTCTCAACCTAGGGGTCAGGACCCCCTTGGGGGTCAAATGATGATTTGCCAGGGGTCACCGAATCCTGGGCTGTTTCTGAAGCCTGCACCGTTCTCCCAGCCTTTTTGCAGGCACCCAGCAGGTCTGTCCCTGGATCCTGTGGCTGCCCAGCTGGACTGTTCCTGGAGCCCACAGCCACCCACTCAGCCTCTTCGCAGGCGCTCATTCAGTTCACGACATGGCTGGGGGGCAAAGACTAGAGGTCAGCTGACTGGTGAGGAAAGTGAAGTGGAAGGGGCTGGAGGTGACCCCATCTCCTGATTTCAGCATAGGTGTCACTGCTACGAGACACCACAAAGTCAGAGACACAGTGAAGCCGGAGACACAGTGAGTAACACTACCTGTGATTATAGTTGCCATTAAAAGGACTCAGGTAGCGCTAAATGTCTGTGGGTTAGGGGCGCAAATTACCTGTCTTGCCTTGGGTGCTGACAACCCACACTACAAAAATTATTTTACCCATAGGGGTCTCCACAACTTGTTATCAAGGGGTCACAGCACTAGAAGGTTGAGAACCACTGTGCTAGGGGGATTCTGTTGGAGTAGAGAAAGGAGAATGGAGTTTTAGGCTGCTGTTGCAGGGTGTCCCCCACGTGGGGAGCACCGAGCGCGGAGGAGGACCTGTTAGGAAGTATTCCTGGATAAAGATCTTCACCATGGTGATAGCGTCAGCCTCCTGTGACCAGGGAAAACAGGACTTGCACTTTGGAGAAGGTCAGTGTGGAATAAGCACGAGGGGGGATTGTTGAGACTAGTGCAGAATGCTGTGGCCGGGGAACGCAACGTTTGCAGTTATGGACTGGCTGGGAGTAGTAGTCTGTGTAGCTATCCAAAATCACTGAGCCACCGGGGAGAGGTATTGTATGCGTCTGGCTTCTTGATTTGCTCCAGCAACACAACTCAAGAGACTTTTATACATTAACAAAGTACAGCCAGCAAGCTGGGGTTATTGAGAGTGATCCTTTTTGTCTTACTGGAAGTGATGAGAAAAGAATCGAACAGTTTTGCAGCAAAGGATTTGTACAAGAGAAGTTCAAGGAGGAACAATGGTCTGCAGTGAAGTTATGCAGGTAAAGCGACTGTGATTGTTGGAAGTGCATCATTTTCAGGGCTAAATCTACTAAGTCAATGTTCTATAAATGTTCTGAACATTCAAAGAGTGCTATGGGCATCCCACATCTTCCTTTACACCAACCAAGTTGTATCCCGCAATAAACGCAACAAAACTACGCAAATGACTGCTTATTGTCTCAGAGGTGATATATGGGGGTCTGGCAGCAGGGTGATTTGGAGGTGTTTGTAACTCGTAGCAATCTACCGCTACATAATGTTTTGATTACTGCCACTTACAGTATATTGTTGATATTGAAAATGTATTTTCTGTACGCATTCTATTATTACCTTATAATTTTGATTGTGCCCAGTTTACTCCTCTCTCATCTGCTGAGTAAAAAACATTTATCTCATTGGTTTGTACTGTAGCTTTTAAACTTTATCCCCTTCTCACCCAGCCTGGCATGCTTTTATACAGTTCAAAACACCCAGGGACAGGAACAATTGGCAGTCATGTGACCACAGTCATAGTGATCACATCAAAAGCCAGTCTCGCTGTCTACTGATTTTTAGCTTGGATCAAAAACTGTCTTCTACAGTATAGTTTTTATACTACAAATGTGCAGTGAGCATGCTCTCAGCCCAGTGATGCATATATGCAGTGTGTGGGCATTAAAGCCCACCATTTTGTCACAGTGTATACATGTAGGGCAGTCACAAAAGGGTTAATAAAACTGTAAACAAACATTCATCTTGGTGAGCTTTCCAGAAGGTGCATGGATGGAGATGAATAATCCTGCATACTGTATAAGGCAAATTTAAAATGTATGTAAGATACAATGCAACAAACAAAAATTGAAGAATCATAACTGGGGCCTTTAATCTTTTTTTCGGCAACAAAGGGTCAGTCTTGTATAGTAAAGCATGAACCCATACACTTTATTCATTTTTCTAAAACTCTCAAACACCGGGGGTTGATTTACTAAATCTGGAGAGTGCAAAATCTAGTGCAGCTTCGCATTGGTAACTAATCAGTTTCTAACTTCAGCTTGTTCAATAATCTTAGATAAAGATCCTGGAAGCTTATTGGTTTCTATGCAGATCTGCACCAGGCTTTGGACTCTCCAGTTTTAGTAATTCAACTCCAGTGTGTCAATATAAAGAAAACCAGTATGGAGAGAGATATAATAGTTAGCATTGCTTACCTAATTTGGGAAACATTAGCTGTCTTTGCCCATAATACTTAAATTTATGCCATAGAACAATCAATCAACACAAAAAATATAGAATCCAAGGGGTCAACATGAAAGCTAGTGTTATCAAAAGAGGAAGTCAACAAAGAAATCATACATACTGTAATTCTCCCAATATATTGTTTTTACAAGAATTAGTTATGATGCCACATACACACGACCGTTATTCATGTCATGGAAAAAATAAAAATAAAATTCTCAACGTGATTCCTCTCAAGCCTGCCTTGCATACACACGATCCTGATAAAAAATGCTTAAGCATAGCGTGGTGACGTACAACACGTACGGCACTATAAAGGGGAAGTGTGGTGCCACCCTTTGGGCTAATTATGCTAATTTCCTGTCTCATAACTTGCTTCTGAGCATGAGCGTTTTTCCCCCTCGTTAAAGCGTACACACGACCGTTTTTCACGACAAAAAAGAACGGCGACGTGAAAAACGACGAGAAAAAATAGAGCAGGTTCTAAATTTTTAACCACTTAGCAACCACCTGCCGAAAAATAACGGCGGCAAGGTGGTTGCTTAACTCTGGGATCACGTTATATAACGTGATTCCAGAGTCGCGCTCCCGCGCGCCCCCTGGGGCGCGCACACGGGAATGTCCGTGACCGCCGGGTCCAGAGGACCCGGCGGGTCACGAATCACGGTAAATCGCCGCTGATAGCGGCGGTTTACCACGTGATCGCGCCGTCCAATGACGGCGCGATCAATGTAAACAGACCGGCGTCATTTGATGACGCCGGTTCCTCCCTCCTCTCTCTGTACCGATCGGTACAGTGTGAGAGGAGAGGGGAGGGAGCGGATGGCAGCGCCAGTGCTGCGGGATGGATCTGTGACAAATGTAGTCACAGATCATCCATCCATCCCTCCCTGCTCAGCCATCCCTGCTGCACATACTCTGCAATGCTGGGCAATACTCTGGGGGGGGGGGCAATACTCTGGGGGGGGGGGCAATACTCTGGGGGGGGCAATACTCTGGGCATACTCTGGTGGGCATACTCCGCAATACTCTGGGCATACTCTGGTGGGCATACTCCGCAATACTCTGAGCATACTCTGGTGGGCATACTCCGCAATACTCTGGGCATACTCTGGTGGGCATACTCCGCAATACTCTGGGCATACTCTGGTGGGCATACTCCGCAATACTCTGGTGGGCATACTCTGGTGGGCATACTCTGGTGGGCATACTCCGCAATACTCTGGGCAACTCTGGTGGGCATCTCCGCAATACTCTGGGCATACTCCCGCAATACTCTGGGCATACTCCCGCAATACTCTGGGCATACTCCCGCAATACTCTGGGCATACTCCCGCAATACTCTGGGCATACTCCCGCAATACTCTGGGCATACTTCCGCAATACTCTGGGCATACTTCCGCAATACTCTGGGCATACTTCCGCAATACTCTGGGCATACTTCCGCAATACTCCGGGCATACTCTGCAATACTCTGGGCATACTTCCGCAATACTCTGGGCATACTTCCGCAATACTCTGGGCATACTTCCGCAATACTCTGGGCATACTTCCGCAATACTCTGGGCATACTTCCGCAATACTCTGGGCATACTTCCGCAATACTCTGGGCATACTTCTGCAATACTCTGGGCATACTTCCGCAATACTCTGGGCATACTTCCGCAATACTCTGGGCATACTCTGCAATACTCTGGGCATACTCTGCAATACTCTGGGCATACTCCGCAATACTCTGGGCATACTCCGCAATACTCTGGGCATACTCCGCAATACTCTGGGCATACTCCGCAATACTCTGGGCATACTCCCAATACTTCTACTCTGCAATACTCTGGGCATACTCTGCAATACTCTGGGCATACTCTGCAATACTCTGGGCATACTCTGCAATACTCTGGGCATACTCTGCAATACTCTGGGCATACTCCGCAATACTCTGGGCATACTCCGCAATACTCTGGGCATACAGCGCCCCTTCCCCGGAGCTCGCATGCAGAAGCGAACGCATACGCAAGTCCCGCCCACTATAAAACGGTTTCAAAACACATGGGGTATCGCTGCGAACGTAGAGCGAGAGCAATAATTTTGGCCCTAACCTCTTCTCCACTAAAATGGAACCAGTAAAAATATTTAAAGCGTCACCTATGGGGATTTTTAAGTCCAAAGTTTGGCGCCATTCCATGTGGCCACGCTGTGTAAAAGTCCCACACATGGGGTATCGCCATACTCGGGAGGAATAGCAGAATGTGTTTTGGGGTGTAATTTGTGGTATGCATATGCTGTGTGTGAGAAATAACCCGCTAATATGAAAATTTTGTGGAAAGAAAATAAAAATGAAAAAAATTTGATTTTGCAAAGAATTGTGGGAAAAATTACAACTTCAATAAAACTACCAGGCCTCTTTCTAAATACCTTGGAATGTCTTCTTTCCAAAAAGGGGTCATTTGGGGGGTATTTGTACTTTTCTGGCATGTTAGGGTCTCAAGAAATGAGAGAGGATTCAGTACATCAGATGTGATCAAATTGATCAATTTTCAGTAATTGGTACCATAGCTTTTAGACCCTATAACTTTCACCCAGACTAAATAATATCATTTTTTTTTGTTTTGTTACCAAAGATATGTAGCAGTATACATTTTAGGCCAAATTTATGAAGAAAAATTACTTTTTTTGCAAAATTTTATAATAGAAATGAAGAAAAATTCATTTTTTTACAAAATTTTCGTTCTTTTTTCATTTATAGTGAAAAAAATAAAAACCGCAGAGGTGATAAAATACCACCAAAAGAAAGCTCTATTTGTGGGAAAAAAAGGACAAAAATTTCATTTGGTTATATTGTTGTATGACTGAGTTATTGTCATTCAAAATGTGAGAGCACCGAAAGCTGAAAATTGGTCTGGTTATTAAGTGGGTTTAAGTGCCCAGTAGTCAAGTGGTTAATGCCCATTTTCTCATCAAGAAAAATGCTATGGAGCCTACACACGACCGTTTTTAACGACCAATTAAAAAAATTGCATTTTTCTCATCATGAAAAACGGTTGTGTGTACAGTATGCGGCATAAGACTAAAAAGAAGGGCATGACATTTAAAACCTTGGAATATTCATAATATAAATCATCGCTCATTAGGTATAAGTCAATTCATTTGTGCAAGTGAGGCTACAAATCTAGTGGACTCATTTTGCTGCAAAGTTCATGGATCAGTAGCCCAAATCTGCACCATAGGGGAAGTACATCTTTGAGAAAGGCAACTCTCTCCCTAATCCCTAATTCCTAATGTTCCCCTTCTGCAAAAAACAGTCATCAGTCGGCAAAGGTGAAATACATTGGCACTCCCACTATATTAAAACATGGGCATACAGTAATAACACTTGGATTATAATCACATCCACTTACCCACTACTTCTTTAAACCAAACAATTAGTGAAAATTTTGAATACTAATATAATTGCTTATTTTGTAAAATATTTTTGCACAGAATGCATTGCTGTTTCATATATCAGAGGTGATTGCTTTGAAAACGTTGTGTACTAAAAGTTGTAGTTGTTTTAATTCTATACAGTAGCTGCCAATTTCTTTGCAAGTTGTGTACTGAACCTTCTACTAAAGGTATTTTTTTTCTCACACCGTTGTTGCTATGGTGAACAATATAGTTGGTCAATACACTTTTTAACCTCTACTCCATCTTTTAACTTTATATAAGGAAACAATCAAAATTATAATTTTTCACCGGATTACAGCTAAAACTTTCTTAGGCGGCGTACACACGGCCGAGGTTCTCGCTGAAAACCAGCGAGAACCTCGCTGGAATGCACATTCCAGCGAGGACCTCGGCCGTGTGTACGGTCTCGGCGAGCTTCCCGTCGGGAAGGCCGTCGAGCCGAAATAGAGAGCACGCTCTCTATTTCCTCGACGGCCCGCCCGGAAGAATGGCTGGTTGCCATTCCCGACGGGCGGGTCGCCGATTTCAATGGCCAGCAGGGAACCTCGACGGGCGGAACGATGTGTTCTGCCCGTCGAGATTCCCTGCCGTGTGTACGCGGCCTTACAGTTAAAATTTTTAACTTTTTCATTAGTGACTAATAAAGCATTTCAGGTGTAGTGCAGCTGAAATACAGAAGTATTTCAACTGAATTGCAATATAATGTAATATAGCTAAGCCTGAGAAGCAAAAGAACTGACCTCCGTTGAGTAAGTACACAATATAAATTAAAATATGTAACATGCAAATAATGTTCTCTGATCAGAAGCAAAAAAATCAGTCTTTAATAGGTGAGAAAAAAGCCATGGCTTGATGGGGCTAATTCAAGTAATAGTTGACCCTTTATGCAGGCCTTTACCATTGGTGGTCAGCCTATTTAGGGCTCCTATTTTTTCCTTAAAACTGTTGACTACTGTAATTGAACAGTTGCAAGCTTTAGCCACCTTTCTTATTTGGTTACTTCATCACTCCCAGGTGCAGACAGGGCTAATTTGAGACATATTGTCCTCCACAAGAGACCTTTGCTGTACACAATCTGTGCAGTGTAGATCAATGTTCAGAAAAGTAGTCTCTGCCTTTCAATCCCTAGACCAGCAATCCAAACAATATTTCACTAAGTGACTAAAAATTATGAATTGTGTAAGTGAGCAGCATTTATACACTTCCTTTTCAGACATGGACTGGGCCCCATACATCCACCTGGACTGCTATAGCTGTAGTTATATCCTTGATAATGTCATCTGATCAACAAGGAACTAAAATTATGCATGTAAATATTTACAAACTTTGCGCTTATTAAAAATAAATTACCCTTTTCTTTGAAGCTTCAGATTTCTTGGACATGTTTCTTAACTTCTTGTGCAAATGGTTAAGAATCTGTAAGAAGAAGAAAAAAATATGTATCATTTATAGCGAGTAACAACTAATATCCCAACTTGCATTAGCCATGTTCAATCACACCAAATGTTTCATTTTATACTCGGTTTGCTTGGATACTTGAGTTATAAATACTTACACTTTTTTGGTGAATGGGTAGGGGTAGGATCTGGGGCCTGTTTGCTAAAGGGGGCTTTCAGATTCTACATCAAGGCAATCAGAAATCAGCAATAAAATTGTGCACAAAACAGAGCAGCAGTTTGCACAAGCCTGGTCAAATGGATAGACGTCTCAGAATGGGCCACCCAATGCATTTCCACATAATAGGCTTTAGCTGGGGAAGGAGACTCACCCAAGACATCTACTAATAGCGTAAAAAGTGGATGTGTGCAACACCGGAAATCAAATTCATCTGTGCATCCTTTTTTGAGTCACTTTTATTGGAAATACATATTACAAGTGAATTTTAAAGCACACTAAGCCTCCAAGGTTCAAATTGATACTTGTTGTTACACTCAGATTAAAAAATTTAAAAAAAATATTATAAAAAATGTATTATTTGATCTATGAAAACTGAAAAAAATATGGGCCAGATTCACAGAGCCCTTACGCCTGTCTAACTGGTGTTAGACTGGAGTAATTTCAAATTACGCGCGTTTTTTAGCTAGTCGAAAACCTCAAACCATGAATAGACGGCTGCGGGCTTCAATTCGACTGGATTACGTGTTCGTACGCCTTCGGATCCACGCTGCAATAAAATTGCGGCCACTGGGTGGACTTCCCGTTGTTTTCCGCGTCGGGGTATGCAAATGAGCTTTTGCCGGCGATCCCCGAAATTACAATCTTCAATCGCAATCTCTTACGGCACCTTTAGTCATCTTTTTTTTGCGTAACACTATACCAGCTTTTTGCTGGTCTAATATTAGACAGCCCATGTTAAGTATGGCCGTCATTCCCGCGTCGAATTTCTACGTTTTCCGACGTCTTTTATTATTTTTTACGTAAGTCGTTTGGGAATAGGAATGTTCATAAACGACGCTACTCAAACAACGAATTACGTAACGACGTGATTTCTTGCAATGCACGGCGGGAAATTTCTGAACGGAGCATGCGCAGTTCGATCGCCGCGGGGACGCGCTTAATTTAAATGCTTCACGCCCCCTAATCGCGTATTTCAATTACGCGGCGAGAAATAGACTACACCGCCGTAGCGTACGGGCAAAAATCTACCAGGATTCGGTGTAGAGCCTGGTAAAATACGGCAGCGTAGAGTATTTCGATTACGCAGCGCAATATTAAGTGTATGTGAATCTGGCCCTATGTTTTCTAAAAATGATAAAAATCAGGACACAAAGACAAAGTAAATCTCTCCGCAGTACTCTCATCCACCAATAATCTTACACATATAAGTATTTGCATCATAGGCACAGTATGAAAAGACATGGTGGATAAAATGAATACTAAACATAATTTCATAAAACACAGTCTAGCAAATATTTTATCACAGTGATTATATAATCCATATAGGGTATAAAGTATTTATAAAAATAGACCCCGATTAACCACTTAAGACCCGGACCTTTAGGCAGGTAAAGGACCTGGCCAGTTTTTGCCATTCGGCACTGCGTCACTTTAGCTTTCTTTTGGTGGTATTTGATCACCTCTGCGGCTTTTATTTTTTGCGCTATAAACAAAAATAGAGCGACAATTTCAAAAAAATTCAATATTTTTAACTTTTTGCTATAATAAATATCCCCCAAAAACATATAAAAAAAGTGTTTTCCTCAGTTTAGGCCGATACGTATTATTCTACCTATTTTTGGTAAAAAAAATCCGCAATAAGCATTTATCGATTGGTTTGCGCAAAATTTATAGCGTTTACAAAATAGGAGATATTTTTTTTTTGCATTTTTATAAAAAAAAAATGTATTACTACTAATGGCGGCAATCAGCGATTTTTTTTCATGACTGCGACATTAAGGCGGACAATTCGGACAATTTTGACACATTTTTGGGAGCATTGTCATTTTCACAGCAAAAAATGCATTAAAAATGCATTGTTTACTGTGAAAAAGACAATTGCAGTTTGGGTGTTAACCACAAGGGGGCGCTGAAGGGGTTAAGTGTGACCTCATCTGTGTTTCTAACTGTAGGGGGTGTGGCTGTAGGTGTGACGTCATTGGTTGTGGTTCCCTATATTAGGGAACACATGATCGATGACGGCGCTACAGTGAAGAACGGGGAAGCTGTGTTAACACACACCTTCCCAGTTTTTCAGCTCCAGGGACCGATCGCGGGACTCCAGCCACGGTCACAGGATCTTCGGACCCACGGCTGGGCACTTAAAGAGGGCATACCTGTACGTACTTGTGCCCAACCCTGCCATTCTGCCGACATATATGTGCAGGAGGCGGTCCTTTAGTGGTTAATATATTGACTATTTAACCATTATGTGATGTCACATGATGTTAACAAAATAAATACAAATTCTTGTCCTAAACTGTCTACTGTAATTTATTTTTATTTTTTTACACTTTTTGGTCAATGTTTAGGGGTACAATGTACCCATTCAAATAGGGGGGTCCATGATCTAGGGGTCCCCTTGTTAAACTTCCAGATTCTGATAAGCCCCCCACCCACAGACCCCCACAACCACTGGGCAAGGGTTGTGGGGAAGAGGCCCTTGTCCCCATCAATGCTCTCTCGCCCCCCCCCCCTTTTCCTGCGGCCTGCCAGGTTGCGTGCACGGGTAAGGGTCTGGTATGGATCTTTTTTATTTTGGTGTAGGCAGGGTTCCCCTTAATATCCATGCCAGATCTGGAGGGCCTTGTATGGATTTCGGGGGGGACTCCAATGCAATTATGTTTTTAGTTTTGGTGTGTGGTTTCCCTTAATATTCATACCAGACCCAAAGGGCTTGGTAATGGACTGGGGGGGACCCATGCCGTTATTTTCAATGATTTTCTTTTATATGGCCGAGATCCGACAATTCATTACAGCCCCAAGCAGTTTTTAATTAAAGTTTTACCTTTAGAAATTTAATTTTGTTGTGGAATAGTTCTAAACATGGGAAAGATGCGCTACTTTACAGTCATACTAAGGACACCACATGCACAATATTTAAAGGGATATTTCATTTTTATTGTTTCACTATAAGTTCACCTTTTTTTTCTAAATTCCAGCTTCCCTATGTAATTTTAGCTGTATGTGTCCTTACACTATACAATCACCTTTAGATCTTCCATCAATTATGTAGTGCAAGGGCCTGCCTGATTGGACACAGAGGGCCAGATTCAGAGAGCCATTACGCCTGTCTAACTGGTGTTAGACAGGAGTACTTTCAAATTACGCGCCGTATCACTAGTTTGAATCCTCAAACCATGATACGGCGGCGTTGGGCTTCGATCTGACAGGCTTACGTCTTCGTACGCCTTCGGATCTACGCTGCGATCTTTTTGCGGCCGCTGGGTGGAGTTTGCGTCGTTTTCAGCGTCGGGGTATGCAAATTAGCTTTTTCCGGCGATCCACGAAGTTACGAGCGTTGTTCGCAATCGCGTACGTCATTTTTCCGCTATGTAAAGTTAAACCAGCTATTAGCTGGTCTAACGTTACGCGGCCCATGTTAAGTATGGCCGTCGTTCCCGCGTCGACTTTCAATTTTATTTTATTTTTTTGCGTAAGTCGTCCGGGAATAGGAATGTCCGTAAACGACGCTACTCAAACAAAAATGACGTAACGACGTGATTTCGCGGAATGCACGGCGGGAAATTTCTGAATGGAGCATGCGCAGTTCAATCGCCGCGGGGACGTGCTTAATTTAAATGCCTCACGCCCCCTATTCACGTAGTTTGATTCCGCCGGGAGAAATACACTACGCCGCCGTACCTTACGGGCCAAAATCTCTCTGGATCCCTCCTAGAGCCAGGTAAAGTACGGCGGCGTAGAGTGTCTCTGATACTAATTCTTTCTGAATCTGGCCCAGAGTGATTGGCTAGATAGGGTTTTTCTCCTATTGTATACATTTGGTAAATCTAAAGGAGATTGTATAATCAGATTGTATAGTGTATGGCCACTTTTATACACCTAAAATTACTAGTTGCACTATCTTTTTTTTTTTTTTCTTTTTTTTTTTATTCAAGGTAAGTAAAACTGGTCCACATGGACCCTAACTCCATAATACAATAATTGATAAAGCATACATACACTGATATAGGATTTTCATTGAATACCCCAAAGGGAGAAAAAAAGAAAAAAAACATTTTTTTTTAATAAAGTTACCTATGATCCCCAGTAGGCCCTATCAGGGTGTTATTAGTGGATCATTATCTCTTATCTCATTAGTACTCTCTAGTCATCTTTATTTGATTTCCCTTCATGACCTGGGTCAATAGAGCCAGTTTACCCCACAATTTTTCAAAGTTGCGCTTTCAGTGCTATTAATTGGTAATGGCACACCAAACACAGAAGCAAACACATTTTGCCATGTGAAACAACGAGTGGCAAATGCTGCAAAACGCACAGTAAAAAAACATGCAACATGTTTTTTAAGCCACATAAAGCATAGCCCATTTAAATCAACGGCTGCCCTATGCGTGTCACAGGAAAAACGAGCCACAAAATGTCCACTCCCACTATGCTAGATGTGAATGGGACCTGAAAGTGAAATTGGTGCGATAACACAAGAACAATGGGGCTCCATTCACATCTGTGTGTTTCCTTGCATTTTAGAAATGCGCTGTACAAAAAATTGCTGTAAAAAACGCACCAAGCTCCGCTCTAAAAAAAAAAGTTCTAAAACTTCTTTGGGGTGATTGCTATGTGTAGGGCAGCACATTCAGGTGGATGGGCTGCCCTATATGTGATCACTGACCTATATGTGATCACTGACCTATATGTGATCACTGATTGATTGCATTTCATTTAAAAAATGTGCAGCTGGGAGTGGGAGGGTGGATGATGCAGGGTGTGTGCTAATAAGATCAGCTGGTCACCTCCTTGTGTGATAACCTGCAGTCTGTAAGGACATAAGCCAGATCTTGGTTCTTCTATTTTCACTTGCTATACTCACTTTATCATTGGTGTTGTCCCCCGTAATTTTTGGGGAAAAAAAAACGTTTTTTGTTTCTGATATAAAATGTTGTAAATAAGTATAGTAATTTTTCACCTTCACTGATGTGTGCTGATGAGACTACACCGATGGGTACTGATAGGCTGCACTAATATGCAGTACTGATGTGCAATGTTTTGCAGCACTGATGGACACTGATATATAACACTTATGGACACTGATATATAACACTTATGGACACTGATAGATGGCACCTATGGATATAGATAGGCAGCACTGGTGAGCACTGATGGGCACTGATACGTGCACTGGTGTATGACACTTATAGCCTGCACTGATGGGCACTGACAGGCATTACTGGTGATGCCAGGGCAGAGTCTCCACCCAGTACAGAGTCTCCACCCAGTACAGAGTCTCCACCTAGAAAAGGGCTCTCCACCCAGGGCAGGCAGAGTCTCCACCCAGGACAGAGTCTCCTCCCAGGGCATCGAGACGCTGTGAACGTTCACAGCGTCTCCCCACAGGGATGTAGTCCCAAGGGAGGGGGTGAAGCATGCTGACTAACCCCCAGCCAGAATGGCTCGGATGATGGGGGCAAGCTTACAGGAAGTGAGAAATTCAGACAAAGAAAAAAATAATTTAGAAGGTAAATCGAAGAAAAAGGTAAGTGAACCAACAATGCACGAAGTTTAAAGGAACCTATTTAGAAAATAAAATAACTTTTACAACCCCTTTAAGATAAAAAACCTTCTGCCTTTACAACGCCTTTAATGTAACTGTTCTTCCTTTTCAGGGAGTTGGTGCCTCAGCCTCGATCGATATGTGATTTTCATTGTCTCACAGGGAATCTGGGGTATATACAGATTCACACAGGGAAGGCACCTGTAAATTTAATAACCTTTCCCACAGATGTGCTGAAAAACAACGTACATGTATACAGAAGAAAAGCACATATACCACTTCCACTGTCCCCTAAAGTCTCTTACAAAATATTAGTATAAGCATACATTTAAATGTATTAATATTAGTTTATTGCAAAGAGTATGAAAGTTGAGTCTATTATTACAGATTGCAGACAGGGGAATAATACTTTGCCAAAAAATACTGCAGCCCATCATTTCAGATAACAGTTTGCAATTCTATTTTATCCATTATGATTAGCTATCGCTTCCTCTCTTTTTTCATTACCCTTCGTGCTTTTCTTCACAAATTATTATATCAATGAGCCAAATGTCAAACCTCTCTGCAGATTTGAAAAGTTTTCTTTCATTTGAGTTGGCACCCAAAATGTAATTTATTTATAGCCATCATCAGACTGTTCATTTTACAGGAATAGCACAATGAGATGGTGTTCTGTTAAGTTAACATCGCTGTCTACTGTCAGGCATAAGTTATTTTTCATATTTCAGAATTATAGAACTAATAGAGTTCACAAATATATTTGGTAATGTGGAGGAAACATCATCAATATACTTCATCAATGTGACCAAGTGTATAACTAAAGCGACTAAAATATTCATGTTTACTTGGCAGTCTTTTTTAGAAGGGCACCTTCATTTATTTATTTGCTGAGTTTCAGTAACATAGTGTTCTTTCTACAAATCAGTCATCCTGTCACATTCTCATAAATGAAGAAAACAAATATATAAAGCTATGATGTTTTGTGTTCAGCGTATCATAACTACGTACAATCATACTAAACAAATAGAACAAAAACTACCATATACTGTAAATATTCTTGGTAAAAACAAAATGTCAGGTGCAATAATAAAGTACAAGCTAAAACACTTATGACCTTATTTGACAAGGTAAAGTGTACAGAGAAAGATGTATCACCATATGTACAAAGGAAACCTATACTGACAAAGCGCTCAGCCTGCCAATGCTGACCTCTACTTCTGAAAATGCCAGTTGTCTTTCTGTAATGTTAATATGCTGGTGCTTTTTGGATCACTGACCTTGTGCAATAATGCAGATCAGGAGTTCTTATTTCAATCCAGTTTCTTTAACCACTTAACCCTCGGACCATATTGCTGCCCAATGACCAGAGCACTTTTTGTGATTCGGCACTGCGTTGCTTTAACTGACAATTGCGCGGTCGTGCGACGTGGCTCCCAAACAAAATTGGCATCCTTTTTTTCCCACAAATAGAGCTTTCTTTTGGTGGTATTTAATAATCTCTGCGGTTCTTATTTTTTGCGCTATAAACAAAAATAGAGTGACTATTTTGAAAAAAACACAATGGCCCAGATTCACAGAGCGATTACGCCTGCGCAACTGTTGTTGCGCGTGCGTAAGTCTAAGTGTGTTTAGATGCGCGCGATTCAGAAAACGAATTACGCCAGAAATCCGGCGTAATTTCGTTAGACAGACGCATCCGTCCGCGCAAAAATGCGCTAGACACACCATTGATTTGCTAGTCAAATATGCTAATGAGGGAGTTGCGGGGATCCACAAAAAAACGCAGTTGCTGCGCAGGCTACGCGATGTGCGCAACAGCAAAATGTCCTGTCTAAAGTTAGAGCACCTAAAAGCTGGTCTAAAAAATGAAAAAAAGTCTACTTGTCAGATAAAGCAACACTGTTAGTGAGGAGTTCAGCAGTCACACGTGTTGCCCAACAATCTGTATGCCAACATGCCAGGGGCATCGTCGCGCATAGCTATACTACTGACTTTAGATGAACAAAGAAGGAGGAGGGCACGGAGGATGGCACTAAGGAGGGCACGGGAGATGTTTTTTTTTTTTTTTTTATTTGCTTATATAAAATTTACAATTTAAATTAATCTAATACAATATTCTTATCTGATACAAGCCCCTCACTCTTCACTTGATAAATCACACACGCATAGACATCTTTGGCATGAGTGATTCTGAGGTGTCTCGCATCTTCAGATTCACCCCTCATGCCATCATGGAATTACCACAACCTTGCAGGAGGACATCACCAGCCCAACACATGGCACCACCCATGACACCCATGACAGCTACATATACAATCAGAGCCCCATCCCCACAGATTTCGAACAGAACATGTATGGGGACAGCTGGCTGGTTGGTGAGTGACATGGGAGTCAGGCATTACTATCCCCTCCCGTGATGCACACCTCACAAGTGGCACATGCATGACTAACATCCTCCTGTCTTTTCCCTTCAAGGTGACTCTGCATATGCACTGGTACCCCATCTCATGACCCCATCTCATGGCAGCTCACATTATGCATCTTTGCACGTTAAACACACACATTAATCATGGCACAATGAGAATGCATGCATGCACACCACTGTGGTCCCTAGCACACACACCCCACATCCTCATCACATTGGATTGGCACCAGTCCACCATGCAGGACTTGTGAGCTGCAACGCCATGCCACGGCTCCAATTATGTCACTGTACATTCATACACCATTCACACAGACCTGGGGATCACTTCTCCACCACAAATGAGGGTGACACCCCTTTTCCCGCAGGAATATCACCCCCACATTCCAAAATCATACACAAACAGAACCAAAAAAATTAAATAAATGACGAGCAAAAAAAAAAATTGCCCAGCAAAAATATAATTTAAACAAAATAACAACAAAGAAAACACATAAAAGACAAAAATCACTCTGCAAAACAGTCCTCAAATATCTCAAAGACACGTCACAAACAAACAAAAGCACCTTGCTGTAGAGGGAGGGATACAAAGGGATGTATTTTTGCAAAGGAAGTGCATTTGTGTCTGTCTATTTATGCTGTCTGCGTAGTTCATAAAGTTGCCCTAGTCCATTTCCAATTTCACTGATTGCGCCGCTCCCGAGTTGTGAGCATGCGCACATTGGAGCTGACCATGGTCTCCTTCAAGTGCGCATGCGCGAGCCGGCCGGCCCTTCATTTGCATGGGGTCACGGCTCATTTCAATGTAACACGCCCACGTCCCTCCCCAATTTGTATTACTCCTCCTTACGCCTCTGGAAAAAATCTTACGCTTGCGCAATTTTCTGCGCAAAAGCTACGTGAATCGGGGGATTACGCGGCTAGATGGCGCAAGTCTAACGTAATGGCGGTGCGCTACGCCGGACCGATTAATGCGCCGATGTACGTGAATCTGGGCCATTATTTTTTACTTTTTGCTATAATAAATATTCCCCAAAAATATATAAAAAAAAAACATTTTTTTTTCTCAGGTTGGGCCGATACATATTCATTCTACATATTTTTCGTTAAAAAAAATCGCAATAAGCATTTATTGATTGGTTTGTGCAAAAGTTAAAGCGTTTACAAAATAGGGGGTAGTTTTATGGCATTTTTATAAAAAAAATGTTTTACTAGTAATGGCGGCGATCAGCATTTTTTTTCAGTACTGCGACATTATGGCGGACACTTCGGACACTTTTGGGACACATTTTTGGGACCATTGGCATTTTTTTAGCGATCAGTGCTATAAAAATGCATTGGATTACTATAAAAATGCCATTGGCAGTGAAGGGGTTAACACTAGGGGGCAGGGAAGGGGTTAAGTATGTTCCTGGGTGTGTTCTAACTGTATGGGGGGGTGGACTCCATACACTAGGGGAAATCACTGATCTTCCGGTCCTGTCAGCATTTCTCCCCTGACAGGACCGGGAGCTCTGTACTGAGCAATTGCGTGTGCCCGGCGGCGATCGTGCCCGCCAGGCTCGCGCACGGGACTCGGGGGACTAGTGGCCGCTAAACTGCCGACGTAGAGCTACGGGCTCTTGCCCAGGAGAGCTGACCTGCCGACGTAAAACGAAGGCATGCGGTCGGCAAGCAGTTAAACTGCCTGCTTGATCCAGATCAGTGACCACAGTATTGAAGCCACGTGGTCAGCATGGCAGCTAGGCACTTAGCATCTTCAAAAACAAGTAAGATATGGCTTCTTCCATATCTCTTTTAATGTAACAACTTGGTGCTAACCTGGTATGCATCAGATGACCCATGTTAAAGAACTGCATACTATTACAGCCTTTCTCAAACATTTTACCCTGGAGAAACTCTTTGAAATAAGTTTCAGCTCCCAGAGAACCATTTCTAAAGATTATAATATCTGCAGTTTTAGGAACATGAATGTTATCAGTAAATTGTAGGGCTGTTACTGATTACAATTTTCTTGTTCGATTAATCGTTTTTTTTTTTTATCGATTAATTAACTAATTTTGATTAACGCACATACATTTTTCGGATCACCACTATATATAGTCCCCACTGTAATATCCACAGACATCTCCCCACTGTATAGGAAGATTAGTGCTTGCTTAGTCTTACCAGAGAAGCCGGCCAAACACGAGCAGTTGAGGTGTGATGCCAGGTGATGACGTCAGCGAGTCTCACTAGGCTTACCTTGGCCGTGGCCGGGTGGACCAAGATGGCCGCTAGTCTCCAGCATTTCCTATGGCAGCAGCGGAGCTCCACGGATGTGCCGATCCGCATATGGTGACCCGTTCGGATCACAGATCATTTAGGATCCGTTGCACCACTAATACCGATTAAAAGAATTTTGATTGATCAAAAAATTTTTACGATTAATTGAGGAATTAATCTTTAATTTCTACAGCCCTAGTAAATTGTAGATTTAAGAGTTAGTGAAATAATAAATAATTTTGCATATGTGTGTAACCAGGTGCTTAACTAAGAATGGAGAGTGAGAGAAACACTTGATGCAGTTGCTCTTTGTAGCAGCTGCCCAGCGGTGCTGAACTGGTTAACAGCTATATCAGAAAGAAGGTGGGGCTGATGAGAAGGAAGAGTTCAATAGACTGAGTCAGGTCGCAGTACACTGTGGGAACTGTAGTCCAGGAGAGAGAGACTGTACTGTAATCCAGAGTTTTAATCCAAAAGTCCTAGAATAAATCTAGTATAGCTGATGTCAAAAGTGATGAACCTTGTACTGTGCAAAAATAAAGAATAAATAAAATAAGTGACAAGTGTCTCTTCTTTCAGTGCAGTGACACCTCTGAGCCATCAGCCAGGATAACCATAGGAGAATCATTTGAAGCCATTGGAACCTTACCAGATCATTCATTTATGCCGTTACCTTACAGCAGTAAAGTGAGAGGCCATCAAGAAATTACACAAATCATAATTACCAGAAGAGAAACACTTACTTTAAAAAGTCAAGTGCTCCCATATACAGTAGTGGTCAATGTAGTGTCCCCTTACTGGTGATCGATATTGTGCTCCCTTCTATTGCCAATAGATAAAAACGTTTCCCTACATTGATGGTCAGTGAACCACTAGCAACCTCTAAAGTAACCATTTGTTTTAAAAAAAATCACTATTAAATTTGCAATTATACCTTATATCTAAAAATAAAAATGTATTTTGCATTTATGATTTCCAGTAACTATACTTGTAAGAAGTTGAAAAGGAACGTGGAATTATCTAACAGGGATAGAAAGAAAGCTGGACTATGCTCCTTTGACTATTAAAGGCAGTAAACAGTAAACTTTGTGTTCTCCATTTATTTTAGAGCCACTTACGATTGTGAGATTTTTTTTTTCTTTTGTAGCTGGTAAAGTACCTGTACACAAAGTCCAATATGGGAAAAAATCTGGAGCATAATATCTGGGGGAGGAAAAATCCTGATGCATGCTGCTACAAGTATAGGAATGTTTAGGGGTTACTGTGATTTACAGGATGTTTAACAAAGGTTGATATAGGTTGTAGCACTCTGACTACCACCATGTGTTTGCATACAAACCATCCCATGCAGCAGAGTAATCTTTATGCTTCTAGCCCTATACCCTGGGTGTCATTCAACCCTAAACACTGGGGACATTGTGAAGTGGGCATGGGGGCATGAGTAGTGCAGTGAGAGCTGCTTTTTTGTTTCAACACCAACCCAGAGTCGGGTTTTATTGCAACACGCTACAAATGACTAGAATTAAGGATTTTTGCATCCACTTTTTTATACAAAGAGACTTATGTACACACGATCAGGCTTTTGCCCGGCCAAAAGCACATCAGAATTCCGACAGAATTCCTTCGGAGTAAAATAGAACATGTTCTATATTTAAACTCCAAAGGAAATCATCGGAATTCAGATGGAATTTCTCCGATGGGGCATGCACACGGTCGGAATTTCCGATGGAAATAGTCTGTCTAACTTTTTCCATCGGAAATTCCCATCTTATGTATGCGGCATTAGAGACGAATGGCACAGGATTAAATGGAACAACACAGTTATCTGAACTGGTGGAGTAACAATAGACAGCAGAAAGCTGATGTAATTTCTGCTTCAATTGAGAAAGAGAACTTTCTAAACGTAAAACTGTATACTTAGTTTAGGTTTAAAACAACAGCTCATTCTGATATGGAAAATGACATTCTTTAATAATTTTTCCATTTAAATAGAAGCTGCATAGATCTCAGCCAGAAAATGCTTTGTTCATTTTGCAAACTGAATTTAGTCCTGAGCAAAAGGATTTAGCAACATAAGTAATAAATACTGGGCTGGCATAGAACACTTAAACCCCCTCATGTAGCAACTTCTATCAAACTAGATTCCAGTAACAATATTGTCTTTGTTTTTCTTCCAAGGCCTTACTGCATTCATCAGTAGAAGTTAATGTAGATAAAAACAATAACAGCTACACACATAATTTACAATTCATTATGATGTTATACTGTGTTTATGAAGGCTTCTTTGTTTAAATGGAGATATATTCAATGTCCTCATTATTATATTTAACCCACATGACTTGAAAGCAGGTCCTTGTCCCAAAGCTGCCAGTCATAGTGTAACTTCTAACAAAAGAAACCTTAACACCAGATTAAATATTAATATTAAATACCACCTCGCTTGTTTAATACTAACTAGGACTTCTTAGCTTGAACTTTGTAGGTATTGTGTCCAAGCTAAAACTGCTTGCATAATATTTTTACAACTTTCTTTGTGTTTCACATATATTTATTTGTTCATAATTTTAAAGTTTTCAGACTTAGTAAACTGTAATTGATAATTTAAATGCATATTTAAATTTTTTTTAAATTTATAAAATGATGGCTTCTTTTAAAGCCCAACCAAAACTCCACCCGAAAGTGTGATTTTAGTTTTGGATAGAGGTGGAAAGAGTATATTTCTTTTTTTGAACTGTAATTATGACCCTTATTGGGAAGATGTCTCCTCTGCCTGTTGCAACAAGGCAAGAAATTAAGAATGTGTTTGTCACTGAGTGATGAAGACACAGATAGTAATGATAAACTGTTTAAAGGTGGAGAAAAACTGCAAAAAAAAAAGATGACACTAAGCACAAGAGAAGCAAAATCAAGACTCAAAAAACAAAATAAGAATCACCCTTGTCATTGTTTTCTGAGAAGGTACCTGAAGCTCCTATTTTGTGCCTGGGTTCTAATTAATAATAACCTGATAAAGGTCCCCCCCCCCCCCCTCCCGAAAGGCTTATTATGTTTTCTTATCTTGTAAGTATTAGTAAAAGAAAATGTCTGACTTTTAAATAAAAATATATCACAATATCACAGTGTTAAATAATGTTTATATGCAATTTAACTGCTTACCGACCGCCCACCGCAGTTATACGGTGGGATGGTGGCACTGCTGGGCGAGAGCACGTAGCTCTACGTCCTACCTTTAGCGGCCGCTAGGGGGCCCGCGTGTGCGCCCCCTCTCATCCCCCGAGTCCCGCGGGCGTGATCGCCGCCGGGCACGCGCGCTCGTTCGTTACAGAGCGGGGAACGGGAGGTATGTGTGTAAACACATACCTCTCGTTCCTGTCAGCGGGGGAAACGCTGATCTTCTGTTCATACAATGTATGAACAGAAGATCAGTGATTTCCCCTAGTGAGTCCACCCCCCCATACAGTTAGAACACAAGCAGGAACACACTTAACCCCTTCCCTGCCCCCTAGTGTTAACCCCTTCACGGCCAATGGCATTTTTATAGTAATCCAATGCATTTTTATAGCATTGATCGCTATAAAAATGCCAATGGTCCCAAAAATGTGTCAAAAGTGTCCAATGTGTCCGCCATAATATCGCAGTACCGAAAAATACACTGATCGCCGCCATTACTAGTAAAAAAAAAAATTAATAAAAATGCCATAAAACTACCCCCTTTTTTGTAAACGCTATAAATTTTGCGCAAACCAATCAATAAACGCTAATTGCGATTTTTTTTTACGAAAAATATGTAGAAGAATACGTATCGGCCTAAACTGAGGAAAATTTTTATTTTTTTATATATTTTTTGGGGATATTTATTATAGCTAAATGTAAAAAATATTGCATTTTTTTCAAAATAGTCGCTCTATTTTTGTTTATAGCGCAAAAAATAAAAACCGCAGAGATGATCAAATACCACTAAAAGAAAGCTCTATTTGTGGGAAAAAAAGGACTCCAATTTTGTTTGGGAGCCACATCGCATGACCGCGCAATTGTCAGTTAAAGCGACGCAGTGCCGAATCACAAAAAGTGCTCAGGTCTTTGACCAGCAATATTGGTCCAGGGGTTAAGTGGTTAAATAAGTATATTTACCAATGTGAATAAATGCAATTACCGACATTGTACATCCCATTTTTATTCAGAGTACTGTAGTTGCCTAAGATTTGGTCAGATTTGTTCATCAATTTATTGTCACATGAAGATCAATATATTTAAACACAAACCATGATCTCCCATGTAGTCACAGTTTCTGCCACATTTTTGGGTGGATTTTGATGCTCTTGTCATGTTCTGCTACAAGTCATGATGAGTAATTAGTCAGCCTGTTGTTTCTCTCAGATCATAAATTGCAATAGATGTTGCTGATCTTCTGAACACCACAACATGCTGTGCCATTTTGTCTACACAAGTGCACGCCTGACGCACTTAACAGGCTACTCCATAAATGTCTTAGTTGCAATTTAAGCCTCCATCATGCCCTCCAGCCATTCGCAGGGGTGAGGTTGCTGGCCACATTTCCATAATAAAACCATCAGATCTATCATTCCCAATATGTTTTAAAGTACAGGGATTGTATAAGCATTTCCAAAACCTGTTTAGGCAGACACAAGAAGGAAAATGGAAACAAAAAAAAGGGTCAGGTGAAGAACCTTAAAAGAGGTCATCGAGCGAGAGTAGGATATTTGCGGCAAATAACTATTTTTATGTGGGAACGAACAACTGGTGTTCATTAATGCCACTATCATAAAAGAACGCAGTAAGAATGCACTGAGAAAGTGATCTACCGTATTTTTTTGGAGGTATACCGCGCCGGCGTATAACGCGCATCCCAAACTTAGAAAGGTAGATTAAGGGAAAAAAAAACTTAAATTTTTGCCCTGCGTCCATCGGCGGCCTTGTCCGGCATCCGTCTGAGGGCTTGCGCGGGGTCCGTCCAGCCTTGTGGGTGGTCCGTCTGTGGCTTCCTTGCGTGGGGTCAAGCCTTGTGGGTGTCCGTCTTGTGGGTGTCCGTCTGCGGCTGTGTCCATCCCTGTGTGTCTTGTGGGTGTCCGTCTGCGGCGAGTCCATCCGCACCTTGCCCGGGGGGTTGCAGCAGTGTTTGTTTTTGGCGCCTCGGCCGAGAGGAGCCGGATTTCCTGTGTGTTCGCTCCTCTCGGCTTCTCTTGGCTCCTCTCACGTGGCTGTGGGCGGAGCCGAGCATAGCCGAGCCTAGCCAAGTGCGCAGTACACTCGGCTCAGCTCTAGGCTGCGGCACTCGGCTTGTCTCGGCTTCTCTTGGCTCCTCTCGCGTGGCTGCGGGCGGAGCCGAGCCGAGCCTAGCCGAGTGTGCAGTACACTCGGCTCGGTCTATTTCAGCAGCGCCACGGAACAGCAGTATCGGCGTATATCGCGCACCCACAATTTTCCCCTGATTGTAAGGAGAAGAAAGTGCGCGGGATATGCCGATAAATATGGTATTTTTCCTACATCTGAAAATGTTATTGATATAGCGTAGAAATGTGTGGCTCTAAAAAAGATTTGTCTGGGGTTGGTTTCCGCGCAAACTGTAAAAATTCTTCAATGTAGGTAATTCCGCTTAATCTGTTTATTTTAGTCTTTAATGTCACTGTTTAATTTAGCTGTTTAGTCTAGTCTAATTGTGTATTTACTTAATCAACAGAGGGTTGAGTTAATCAATAGAGAGTTGCTTCACAGTGAGTATCTAGCCCCTTCATTACATTAAAAGCTTTGATGCTGTGTCCATCTGCAAGCATAACTAGGAATTGTGCCTGTAGCACAAACTGGCCATGTGTGCAACCAGGTATATTGATGAACAGCATTATTATTGATGTTATCTCATGTTGTAAAGTGCTGCATAAACTGTTGGCTCTATATAAATCCTGTATAAGAATAAGAATAATAATTATTCAGGATTTATATAGCGCAAACTGTTTGTGCAGCACTTAACAAAAAAAGGGTGACAATATAGTAAGAAGGTGAAGAAGGATATTTACATTATGGCCCGGATTCACGTAGAGCGGCGTATATTTATGCGTGTGTAGCGCATCTCATATGTGCTACTACAACGTAACACAGAGAGGCAAGAACAGTATTCACAAAGCACTTGCTCCCTACGTTGCGCCGGCTTAGCGTAAATTGGTTCGGCGTAAGCCCTCCTAATTCAAAGTAGGAAGGAAGTGGGTGTGATCCCATGGAAATGAAGGGCCGAACGAAAAACGCATGTGCCGTCTCGTGGACGCTTCCCAGTACGCATGCACAGAATCACGTTGGAACAAACGCCTAAGATACGTCGAATCACTGAACGTAACCTACGCACAGCCCTTTTCACGTAGTACTACGTAAACAATGTAAAATACAACGGCTGTTCCGACATCCATACTTTTGCATGGGTTGCACCACTTTTAGGTGGAATAACTTTACGCCGGACGTACGCCTTACGTAAACGGCGTATATTACAGAGACAGGTGCAAGTACGTTCGTGAATCTGCGTATCTCGGCCATTTACATATTCGACACGTAAATCAATGTAAGCGGTCCTTGCGGCATGCATAAATATGCGCCCAAGATACGACGGCGTAGGACACTTACGTCATTCGTATGAAGCCAAATCTCAGGCGTATCTTGCTTTCAGGCGCATAGATACGACGGCGCATCCGTGCACTTACGCGGCGTATCTGTAGATACGTCGGCGTAAGTGCTTTCTGAATCCGGGCCTATATATATATATATAGCACCAGAGGTGTATTTATTTTGTGCTGCCCTAGGCCTATAAACTCGTACCCCTAATTTAAATATGCACCCCTTCCTGTCATGGCCCACCCTGGAGGACCCTGAAATTTTCTGATGACTGTTCTGGGGGCCTGGGGGGGGCAATGGATTCCCTTATTTCTTAGATTTCCTCTTACTTCCTGGTTGCCTATAGAGCAGGAAGTGAAGAGAAATCTTCGCAATGGGACAGGGATGGTAAAAGTGTTGCCTATAGTTCTACTTTAAGTAGATGGTGCAGCAGAAACATATAGCACAGTGAGGAAGGTTTGTGGTCCAGGATGACAAAATAGTCAAAATTGGAGACCCCCCCCCCCACAGTTGCGGAATGTCGGTCGTCCTCATACTTGAAGCAGCGCGGCCGCTTTATGGGGGTGCTAGACTAATTTTCCTAACAGTGTAGCGCAAGCCGGCAGGGACTCTATTCGTGATGCCCCCTGCAAATTGCTGCCCTAGGCCTGGGCCTTGTTGGCCTAGGCCAGGATACAGCTCTGTGTAGCACTACCCTGGAGGAGCTGCTGAGTATTTCGGACAGCATGTTACCTCTATATCTTCCAGGGTAGTAGAAGAGAGTTGAAAAGGTTCAATGTTCACACTTTACACTTCTTTTTCTAAGATTTATTTGCATAACTTGGTAAGGAAAGTGGTGGAAGGGGTGGAAGGGTAAACAAGTAGATAGGTTCGGGTGCATAATCTCGAATTAGGAAACCACTCCTGCTTCCAGCAACCAGTTCTCGTCGCCACTCCAGCCAGAGTGGGCACTGCTCACCTGGATAGGTCCCTCTCACTGGCCTAGCAGCCAAGCACAGTCTCTGCCACAGACCTTCCCTTATAATGAGACACTTTCGGTCCAGAATCCCTATAAGGCTGCATTCACACCTAGGCGTTTTTACGCCCTACGCCCGATGCTGTAGCAGTCCTGAAATACGCTGGAGGGGCGATTTAACATTGTCGGCTATGGAGATGGTTCACATCTCCACGCCAAATGCCGAAACGCCATACGCCTGAAGCTCAAAACAAGTCCCAGACCCTTTTTTTCAGGCGGCTTCGGCGTTCGGGCATAGCCGACAATGTAAAATCACCCCTCCAGCAAAAAACAAGGATAAAAACTACGCGATTTGTCACGGCAAGTCGTGGGACAAAACGCTGCAATTTGTCGCGGCAAATCGTGAATCGTGGTACAATACGCCGCGTTACAGTGTGAATGCAGCCTAACACAGGATTCAGCACCCGGATCTCTCCAGATTCACTTCTGTGGAACGCAGATCTGACATGGGATCACCATCAAGCCTCTCAGTATATGGTGCATCCTTTAATGAAGTTTCCAGACCTCCTCCCAAGATACCAGCCTCTTGCATGGTCCTCTCCAGGATAGGTCCTCCCCTGGCTTCCTTCAAGCGACTTCCTCCCTCCAGGACGGACAGCACAGGATCACCTTGAAGCGCAGGCCCCAGTCTTACTACTGGGCCTACTTAGACAGATCACAACCCTGGACCAATGTGGTCCAGAAGCCAGGATTTCAGGAGCAGACGGGCCACAAGGTGGTGGGACGACAGACCGACGACCCTGGTCCAGTGGCGTCTGTTGCTTAAGTACCCCTCCCCAGCATGCACAGCGGGACGATCACCCCTGCCGAGGGGGACACCTAATACACCCTGACTCTGCTGCTGCCACCCTTGGCCTGGAGTGGTAATAACACCCCCAGGCGAACATTGGTGGCTACTCCCAGCACAGCCATGGCTGGAACAGAGGGAAAATGTTTTCAAAATTACACAGTCAACTAACACCCTCTAAATTTAAAGCAGCGACTGCCCAACAGGAGCAGTCCGCTACACACACACACACATATATATATATATATAGTGGTGGCCCTCTGACTGAGAGTGATGTGGATCACATAAACACGCGACAAGACTTACAACATAAATAGACCTGAAGTGTGCCTTGGTGGTCTGGTCAGTATGCCAAGAAAAGGGGGCATACCCAAAGTAAGTAATGGGTAGTTAATTGAAGAAGGATATGCTGAGAAGTGCCCTGAAAAAGGGAAGGGCGGGAGGGTGTCGAATGCGATTGAATGCGCAGACTCACGGACATATGGTGAGCTGGGAAGAGTCGGCCCAGTGACGTGTAGTACTGCACACTGAACCGACAAAGAGCATGTGTGAGTGGGCTGCTTAAATACCCTCCGGGCTCCTCCCATAAACTCAGGCCACCATACTGGCCTTCTTATATATATATATATATATATATATATATATATATATACATAGTTTTTGTTTTGACAGGGGACATACTCAAATGTTAGCTCTAAGGCAGGACATCACCATATATGCATTATCTTTAAAGGATTGTTGGTCCCGTACAAAAACAAAGTTCTAGTCTGAGATGACTCAGTCTAAATGACTCATAGTCTGATAGGTGAATCCATACATGCTCTTGCAGACAAAAAAAAACATCTTTCAGTTCACCATCCACATAGTTTACACATGTTTAGCACAGCCTTTTTGTGTGAGGCATCCCAGTCTTTTAACCACTAGAGCCCCGCGCTATAGCCAAATGACAGCTACAGCGTGGACCTGAAAATCCATGCACGCGCAACGCGTGCCCCCTGCTGTGATCACTGAGTCACTGAGACACGGGTGATCACAGATCCATGTAAGGCAGCCCCTTACCATGTGATCAGCTGTCAGCCAATGACATCTGATCACATGATGTGAACAAATGATCGGTAATCGTTTTTTTTTTCACCTCACGCTGACAGCGTGAGGACAAAAAAAGCCAATCACTAGCTTGTGTACACAGGACATTGGTCCTGAAGAGGAAGAGGCAATTCTGCCTCGTCTGTGCCCACCTGCCAGTGCCACCTATTAATGCCCACAGTGCCACCTATCAATGCCCACAAGTTCCACCTATCAATGCCCACCAGTGGTGCCAATCAGTGCCTTATCACCTAGTAATGCTTTCTATCAGTGTAACTTACCAGTGCCGATCAGTGCCCATTTTTGTCACCCATCAGTGATCATCACTGCCACCCAACAGTGCCACCTATCAAATGCCACCTTTTAGTGCCACTTCTCAGTGTCCACCAGTGCCACCTATAAATGCCCTTCAGTGCCACCCATCAGTGTCACCTCTCAGTGCCCACCAGTCCTGCCTTATCAGTACCCATTAATGCAGCCCATCGGTGTCCATCAATGCAGCCTATTGATGCCCATCAGTGCAGCCCAGAGTTGATCAAATACCACCAAAAGTAAGCTCTATTTGTGGGAAAAAAATTATAAAAATGTCATTTGGGTACAGTGGTGTATGACCGTACAATTGTCATTCAAAGTGCGACAGTGCTGAAAGCTGAAAATTGGTCTGGGCAGGAGGGGGGTTTAAGTGCCCAGAAAGCAAGTGGTTAATAACAAGCCAGATATCCCCCTGTGGCACAGGGTAATAGATACTGGACGGAAAACTTTCTAATTTTGCCCTAAAAAAAATATCAATAAAGAATTAATTAATGGACATGCCTTCCCCCATGTGCTTGTTTGTTATTGTTATCTGGGTTCCCTATATTATAATTCTGGAACACAATTTGGGGGTCTTAAAGCGGAGTTTCCATCAAAAAATATATAAATCATTATTCTGCACATTAGACCTAAAAAAGAAAAAAAAAGAAAATATTTTTTTACTCACCTGGAAATTCCTGTTACTATGCGGTCCCACAAAATCTGCCTTCGGAATCAATCTAGGATTCTGACGTCAGCTCCCTCAGCTCCACAGCACAAAACATTTCCCAGGATGCCGTGCGCTACCACTAGAGCTAAAATCGCGGGACTTCAAGACTGGAAGTGACACGATTATTTGAAGATTTCGGCGCCATTTTTATTATTAAAAGAGCTCTTTGTTTTCAACATACGGACACAGACACACAGCAGCCAGCACCGGAGAAGGACGACCGTACATAAATGTACAAAAAAAACTAAACTATTATTGTGCTTTTCCCCGTGTATTATTCTTTAGAGATCATCCTATAAGCTTCTTCGTTGCCATCACAACGGCGTGCACTTCCGTCGCCGCACGTTGTGATGGCAATCAAAATCCTTCACGGCGCTGCTATTATAATGTGCATGCGCGATAATGGGTGTGAAGGGCGGTACATGATAACTAGACGTCATCGACTTCCAGGAAGTAACATCTTGTAGGCTTCACAATGCCCACAAGCAAGATGAGGACCTTCAGGAACGAATTTTAAAAAGTGTTCTAGTGGTCAAAAACTCTGCAGAGTGGCGGTGGATTCGATAGTAGTAAGTGAATGAATGAATGAATGAAAAACTTGTATAGCGCAGTAAGTGTACTTACTTTTATGATGTAAACGTACCATGAAAGAAGATCATGTTAAAAATTGCTCAGAGTGATTGGAACACCACTTCAACCCACAGGTTATGCACCCCGACTATAGTGTTTCATAGCAGAAATGATCAAAACAAAACAAATAGTGAAAAGGGAAGTCAACAAATGCAAAATGTTGCCTTTGAAAGAGGTCTGTAGTTCATGGCAATAAACAAATAGAAACATAGTAAAAAATAACAAAGCACCCTGTCACTGATAACCTTAAAAATTAAATCATTGCATCTACTGATTAAAATTTAACATAAATTAACTAATAATTTAATGAAATATATGTATGTGAAAAAAAAATGCAATTCATCACTAATATTAACAAGCAGTTTTTATTTTTCTGTCTTTCTCGGTCACATAGTTTTTATCACCTGTTTATCCTGCCAGTAGATCAGTTTTTTCATTTGTTATGCCACGTACACACGATCGGTTCATCCGATGAAAACGGGCCAATGGATTTTTTCATCAGATATCTGATGAAGCTGACTTTCATCAGTCTTGCCTACACACCATCAGTTAAAAATAGTGATGAGCAGAATACGCCATATTCGATTTCGCGATATTTCGCGAATATTTCAAAGAATATTCGCGAATATTCATTAATATAGAATATTCGTGATATTTTATAAAAAAAAAAAATTCCGAAATTTCGCTATTTTTTTGGTGTGACTTTTAATATCGAATATTCGTGATATTTTATAAAAAAAAAAAAAAAAATTGTGAAATTTCGCCAATGCGAAATTTCGCTATTTTTTTTTTGGATAAAATATCACGAATATTCGATATTTACGAATATTCGCTATATTTTATAATAAAAAAAAAAAATTGTGAAATTTCGCTAGTGCGAATGCGAAAATGATTGCGAATTTGATTGCGAAATTTGAAAAATACGAATATTCGAAATAGCGAATATTCGCCGCGATATTCGAGTTATTCGCGAATACTCGAATATGCAATATTCGTAGCGAATATTCGCAATGCGAATATTCGTGAGCAACACTAGTTAAAAATCTGTTTGTGTCAGAACGCGGTGACGTAAAACACTATGATGTGCTGAGAAAAATGAAGTTTAATGCTTCCGAGCATGTGTCGACTTGATTCTGAGGATGTGTGGATTTTTAACCGATGGACTTGCCCACAGACGATCGTTTTTTTCTATCGTTTTTTTAACCATCAGATAATTTTAAAACAGGTTCTAGGTTTTTTCACCGATGGGAAAAAAAACGATGGGGCCCACACACGATCGGTTCGTCCGATGAAAGCGGTCCATCGGACCATTTTCATCATACGAACCGATCGCGTGTACGCGGCATTAGGGTATCAATGCTCTTGGTTCTGCAGTGAAATCATACAATAGTTTCGGGTGTTATTTAACCACTTTAATGCAGGAGTTATTTTTGTTTTAATTTTTTTTTTCACAAATCTGCATTTTTTGGCAAAAAACAATTATGAATAAATAAAAAAAAAACATCGTATAGTTTCTGTCAATAGCTTCAGTAAATAAACCTTATGCAACTCATTCAAAAGAATGGGTTCACACCGCAACTGCAGAATGCCCGCTACAAGTCCGACATGTCTGAATATTTTGCCATATTTTGAATTTCATAACTGGTTGAACGAGGAGGATAAATATTATTATTATTACCAAATATAAAAAGGTGTGTGCTGCTTTTGGTAAAATATGATTTTTTTTTTTTTTTAACATGGACAGATTTACTCCTAAAAGAACAATAGTCAATACTTTGTTGTCCATGTGCCAATTTGGTTTTAAAATAAAGGGACTGAATCGATCAAACCATGATACTCACCAAATCTTGGTTCCTTGTTTTCTTTTATTACAAAACCAGCAGGTAACAACCCTTAGCAGCATGATTCCTATACATGGCCCTTGGATCTGATCAACAGCCATATCATGCAATAGTATCACTCTTACTCAAGGTGCAAACAGAGAGACCCCAGGAGGCTTACATGTAGTTCTATTTGTTGTAAAATTACATTTTTGAAGCATATTATTTCCTTTCCATCATAGATTCATATGGTAAGAATATACACAGCTGAAAATGTATAAAATATTTCTAATGAATAAACTAAACAGGCAGTTGTTTTTTTTTTTTAATATATATATGAATACTGTAGATGTGCATTTCAGAATTTTTACATTAACCATTTACCACTACAGATTTTTTTTTAATTTGTCATGTGCTAAAATGTATCTCCATCAATTACCTCAGTGCTTTAAATTTGCCTGTGTACACGCAATCATTGCAATTTACACTTGACGTGCAATACTGTTTGTCACCTTAAAAGCTGTGCACGTATCAGTGATTTATAAATATTCAGCATTCTTGGGAACCAGGTTATGTAAAGATTCACATAAATCAATACGTAGAAATGGTGCTTTATGAACTGTATAAACACGCATGTGCCCAAATCCATTTTAGGTTCTGGAGTGTTTTCTGATGCCCCTTTTATTATCAGGAGAAAAACAAAATGTAAAGAACAACTAATGGAATCAGGAGGAGGCTTTCTGAATGCATAACAGCAAAGTGGCTGTGAAGTGGATTACTACGATAATTGGGCTAGAAGAAATAAACATAAAAAAATGTATTCCTAGCACTAGGAATGATAAAGAAAGGCTGGAACCAGCGTCGGCAAATCTTTCTCCTGCCAAGAGTGAGCACCAAAATTAATTTGATTTTGGGAAACCCAACTGTTTTGTTTTGTCCTTTTACAATGCCACATTTACATTACTTATTTTATTTTTTTTTTTATTTAGGCAGCATTATTTATTTTCTTCTTTACTTTGTTGTAACAAGGTGTCAAGCAAACATGGCAGTTACAAGGGTTGGGAAAAAAAACGTTTTTCCCAAAACAAAACCTGTTGCTGTAACTCCTTAAAATGTGTTACCTGGAAGAAAGGAATTAAGAAATGCGATATATTGCTTATGTGATTGGCTCAGTGCTGTTCATGGCAATTTTTCACCAATTACAACATTGGGACTGATCATGTGACTTATCAGGAAGACCTTCCCACACACCACACAGGAAGTAGGAAGTGGCTGCAGGAAAGAAAACGTGAGTGAAATCTAAGCATTGTGGTCCATATTGCAGCAGGTAGGACTCAGCAGTTAGATTTGTTAAAATCATTGCTTTTCAATAAAAATCTTTATGAAAAAAAAAAAATCATTGCTAATGTATTTTATTTACAATGAGAGGATTGTCACATGCAAGTACCAAAACACATTAGATGATCATTGACAGTATTGCATATTTATGTATACTGACAGTTTTTGTGGATCTTTATTTATGTTTGTTTGGAACACATCAGCTTTGGCCTCAAATTTCAAAAAATGGATGTCTATTCTCTAAGCCCACCCAAGGTCTGATATATCAGTTAGCTGTCTGTCTTCTCCATCCTTCCCTCTTTTAAGAAATAGGACACAGGTTTGCCCTCTGTTTCCTGTCCTCGTTGCTATAGCAATAGAAACTCTTCCTATTAGCATCAGGCGAATTGAGTACATAAGTAGCATTACCCTCAGGCAAATATCTGAATGAATAAGCTTATATGTTGATCATATAATATAATATTATATTTCTATGATACAGTCCCTTTCTTATCCTTGGCCATTCATACTATTGAAGAATATGTTGAATACACAGGTCTTAAAATTAACTGGTAAACATCCATTTTGATGCCATTGGCATCTGGAGTCATATTGTTTATACCACCTCAGTCCCCTCTCACCATTTGGTCCTCCTTTAAATGGGGATTGTAATTACACTGCATCCCTCCCAGGTCATCTTAGAGAACATTGGCCAACGTATGCAGGTAAGGTAAACTGCAGGTGTGATCTAAACTGCCTATACTATACAGAATCAACCTAATTAAAATTACCCTTTTACCAAAATGAATCTGATATATCCCTTGTGTCCAAGAATACTTCATACAGTCAATGGTCTCTTTAATGAGAAGTGTCTCTTGGAGACTTATAATGGCTGGATGATACCTACGTAAAACGGTGTTAACAATCGCCCTCTTCAAGGGATTCTGTTACCCCACGGAACAATTCAGGCAACAGGTGTGTCACCAAAATGTATCTAAATACACACATATGCCCATGACAGTACCAAAATCCTTCTTGTAGGAACTTAACCCTCTATTCTCATTTATTAAATCACTAGACTTAAAAGGCCCAAAGAGGAAGCTGTTAGGGCCCTGATAGATGTTTGTAAGTATATCACTTGGCAAGAAAATGCCTAATTATGTAGGGCCTCCCTGTAGTTTCCTATAACTCAGTAGGACACATGGCACATGTTTTGTGGAGCAAACAGTTGTTGGTATTTCTGGAGGCCCCTAAGATATTCACCCACTAGCACCACCTACTCATCCTGAAACCAAATCAGTGTGTATTTAGGGTAAATGCTTTACTTAAAGCGTAACTCCACCCAAAACCACCCCCTCTGCTGTCACATTTAGCACCTTTCGAGGGGGAGCGGGTACCTGCTTTTGACAGGTACTTGCTCCTACATCTGGCTGATCTTGCCGTGGGCAAAGTCAGTATGAATTTTGGTCCCCTCCTCCCTCCCCCATTGCCGGGTCATTCACAAAGCGCAGCACGCTTCCCGCATGCGCAGTAGGGGACCAGCTGTGAAGCCGCAAGTCTTCACTGCTGTTTTTTTTTTTTTTTAAGGAGCCTGGAGCTCTGCTTTAGTTTTTTGAGATGACACTATATTGGCACAACCTAGTGTAATTCCAGATACTGCTTTATAGAAATCCTATGGTATTGTAACATTTACCAGGGGGAACACTGTACTCATGTGTGCAATTACAGGGAAACAAGATTTACCCTGTATTTTTTTTTCTATAGATTTCTGTATATGTGCCATGGCTTGAAGGCACAATTCAAAAGTCGCAAGGCTCCTAAATGTTCATATCCACTCTCCATTACCACTTACTAAATACTAAACTGGGTAAAACTCCACTAGCTGATTCGATTAAATGACAGAGCCTACTACCTACTATGTCTTCGGAGAAATGGGATAATAACTGCTTCTCTCACATGTTAATAACTGCTTCTCTCATAACACACACCAAACATACCTATCTCCTATTCTAATTCATAAAATAGGATGTATGGCCACTCCTAACTGTATACAATAGAGTGAACCTCAATTTTCCATGCACCTCGTTTGAGGTTGTCAGATTATATCTGTTTTCGAGCCGCAAGTAGTTAATGTGCTCACCACCTTACGACAGCCAACTCTTTATTTGGTATACTAGATGAAGAATATTGGCCATACAATACCAGAATATTTATGTAGCCCAATAGAAACCACTGCTTAGATTATCCCTTATGAAAATGTTATGTCTGGGGAAGGGGAGTGTTATGGCTTGTACACACGATCGGAATTTCCTTTGGGATAAACTCAGACGTATTTTTCCGACGGAATTCCGTTCAAGCTGTCTTGCATACAAGAACGCGGTGGCGTACAACACTACAATGAGCTGAGGAAAATTAATTTAAATGCTTCCGAGCATGCGTCGACTTGATTCTGAGCATGCATATTTTTTTCTCCGTCAGAGTTCCATCGAAAAAAAAGAGAACATGTTCTCTTTCTAAGACCATTGGAATTTCCGAAGGAATAACTCCAATGGGGCACACACACGGTCGGAATATCCGATGAAAAAGTTCCACATTAAAGCGACATTTTTTCCTTTTGGGATAAAAGCTTTACATAAATCAATAAAAGCTGGAAATAAAACCTAAAACACACACCATTGTTTCTATATATATTTTTTGCCACAACTTGAAAAAAAAAAAAAAACAGGCATATTTGGAATTGTTTGATTCTATACAAACTAAACAATTCAGAAAAAAAAAAGGTTTGAATCAAAAGAAAGTACGATCTGTCCCCAAAAATAAAGATTTGCCCATGCTGTATGTCAATGTTATCTAAAGTTACCTTTCCTTTTCATATACAAAATATTATGCCATGCTGTGTGAATGGTTACCTCAAACCAGGTTTCCTATACAAACATCAATTCATTGTGAATCCTTATTCCTTAACATAAAGTGCTCATGTGTAAATATATTAAATACAATTAATATTAATTAATCAGCTAATCATAAAGTGCTGTAGTGCCAAAAACAAATATTATCTGATATATCCAAAATAACATAACATAATTCATCAAAAATGCCCTCTGATTAAAATTGATGCTTTGTGATGATGCTCCAAAATAAATTCACAGGGACTTCAAACACATGCTCCCCCCTGTGTGCTTGCACTCGCCTCATATTGTGTGACCGCACAACTAAGTTTGGTCTAAACCGCAGTTGAATGTTAAATTGACTCTGTACAGTAGGTTCCCAGGTTTTTCTCTGTTGCTGTCCTCGGATCATGTGTAAAAAAAAATAGGCTGGATAGTGTAATACTATTTAAACACTGATTTATTCAAAACAAAAATTGCCAGGGAACACTTTTTTAGTTTACAGGATGTCGCATTTTGAAGGACAATTGCGCGGTCATGCAACACTGTACCCAAATGATTCAAATGGTTCTTATTATTTGCGCTATAAACAAAAGAAGAGTGACACGTTTTAAAATAACACAATATTTTTTACTATTTGCTATAATAAATATCCCAATTTAAAAAAAAAAAGAAAAGAAAAAAATGTTTCCTCAGTTTAGGCCGATGTATTCTTCTACATATTTCTGTTAAAAAAAAATCGCAATAAGCGTATATTGATTGGTAGGGGATAGATTTATGGCTGTTTTATTTTGTATTTGTTTTTACTAGTAATGGCAGCAATCTGCGCTTTTTATCATGACTGTGACATTGTGACCGACATAGCGGACATTTTTGACACATTTTTGGGACCATTCACATTTATACAGCAATCAGTGCTATAAAAATGCACAGATTACTGTGTAAATATGACTGGCAGGGAAGGGGTTAACACTAGGGGGCGATCAGGGGGTTAATTGTGTGTCCTAGGGAGGGATTCTAACTGTAGGGGGCGGGGACTCACAAGGAAAGGAGACCAATCGATGTTCCTCTGTACTGGAAACACACCATCAGTCTCCTCTCACCTGAAAGGATCTGGATTTGTGTGTTTACACGCACAGATCCACGGTCCTGCTTTGTTACGGGCAATCGTGGTTGTCTGGCAGAAAACGTGGTTACGCACATTGGCTCCCGAGCGACGTGGCGGGCACGCTCGCGCCCCTAGACGGCCGGAAAGCCCAGGACATCATATGACACCCGCCCAGGTTGGGAGATTCCTCCTGCAGACATCATATGACTATGGGCCGGATGGGAAGTGGTTAAATGTGCTTCCAGCACACCACTTAATAGCAAGCAATGAAATTCCAATCCAATGGGCTGTATCTCCTTGTTTCCAACAGCAGCACTCAGGAGCACGTCTGAGTTGCCTCCTCTACCGTACTGTCCCCTCCCCAACGCGTGTCAACACAGGGCTAGGACATGTCTTCCTCAGGAGATTCAATCTGCAGTCGCAGTAATTTTTCTGTAAAATGATTGCAATATGCAACCTTTAGGCTTTCTGTATTCTGTTGGTGCATGGAACACCTCCAAAAATGTAATTTCCTGCTTGTGTTATTGGCTAACTAATTTTCCCATAAGTCTGCACTAAGATACAAGACAAATTTTAGACATTATCTGTAATAGGAAATTCAGTTTTGGTGAGATAGTCCCCAAGGGTTAAACACTTCTAAAGAGATGCATATTCTGCCACTTTCCTCATTATAACACAGAAAGTGCATCCGATGATTATAATGAACTTCCATTAAGAATCAGAAAGTCTGGTGAAACAAACTGTTATTTCTTCACAGCAACAAAAGGTAAGAATCTGCTATAAGTTTTGTTAAAAAAAATCCCTGTGTTATACACTGATCACCCTAGAGGAGATTGTTTTATTTTATTTTTTGTTTCTTTTTTTCAACAAAAGTTGAGTTAACTGTTTAAGGTGCTAGGACTTAAAGGGGTTGTAAAGGTTTGTTTTTTATTTTCTAAATAGGTTCCTTTAGGCCAGGTTCACACCTATGCAAATTGGTTGCGGCTTAAACCGCATCTAATACGCAGAACATTTCTAAATACATTGGCCCAGATTCAGAGAGCGATTACGCCTGTCTAACTGATGTTAGACAGGAGTAATTTCAAATTTTGCGCGCCGTATCACTAGTTTGAATCCTCAAACCATGATACGGCGGCTTCGGGCTTCGATCCGAGAGGCTTATGTCTTCGTAAGCCTTCGGATCTACGTTGCGATATTTTTGCGGCCGCTGGGTGGAGTCCGCGTCGTTTTCACCGTCGGGGTATGCAAATGAGTTTTTACGGCGATCCACGAAGGTACGAGTGTCCTTCGCAATCGCCTACGTCATTTTTTGGCTACGTAATGTTAGAGCAGCTTTTTGCTGGTCTAACAGTGCGTAACCCATGTTAAGTATGGCCGTCGTTCCCGCGTCGAATTTAATAGTTTTTTTTTTTTAACGTAACTCGTTCGGGAATAGGAATGTACGTAAACGACGCTACTACGACGTAACAACGTGATTTCGCGCAATGCACGGCGGGAAATTTGGGAACGGAGCATGCGCAGTTCGATCGCCGTGGGAACGTGCCTATTTTAAATGCTTCACACCCCCTAATCGCGTAGATGGATTGCGCCGGGAGAAATACACTACGCCGCCGTCGTTTACTGGACAAAATCTACCTGGATTCCACGTAGAGCCAGGTAAAATACGGCGGCGTAGTGTATTTGGGAAACGCTACGATAATCTAATTCTATGTGAATCTGGCCCATTGTTTTCAATGAGGCTGGTTCACATATGTGCGATTCATTCGCACTGCGCATTGGAGAAAAAACGTGTGCGGATTTTATGCATTGCGGTGCGGCTCAGGTGCGAATTCAGTACCATTATCTTCTATGGGTACGCAGCTGATTCGCAGATGTGTTAAGTTCTCTTCAGGAATTTCTCTCATTCAGCTCAATACACTTCTCCCCCACTCTCCTCTCACCCGGAACTTCTCCCAGGTCTCCAAATTCGCAGCTAAAACGTTGCTAATATGCTGAACACTTCCCTTATCTATCTGCAGAGATTACAGAGCTGAAATTCGCACCGCACTAGTGTGATTCCGGCCTCAAGCTAGTGCATTACCTTTGATTTCCCTTCTAAATGTTTATTTTCTTTGCCTGAATTTCTCACTTCCTGTTTTTTCTCAGTAAACTTCACACCATCATCCGAGCGGTGTTTAGTCAGCCAGAACAGCTTACTGAGGAGGAAGTGAGAAATTGAGACAAAGAAAACAAACATTTAGAAGGGAAATCGAAGGAAAAGGTAAGTGAACCAATAATGCACTAGCTTAAAGGAATCTATTTAGAAAATAAAAAACATGACTTTACAACCCCTTTAATTGGTTAAACAGTAGCACACATATTACAATGGCAGGATGTGAAAAGTTTCAAATACATTTGTGATGATAGTATTTAATTTCAATGTGAAAAGCTTCTAAAAACATCTTTCACTGCTGCAGATCATTCATCCTGGAATACAGTCTAATGCACAAGCAAATGTTTTATGCTGGTAGATTAAAAAATGGATCATCCTCTGTAAATCTATTTATGGAATGTGCATTAAAAAATGGCAAACATGAAATGCTTCCTAGCACTATGAATAACAAAAGAAAAAAATATCAAAAATCAGACTACAGATCACTGATGCATAAAGAAGCTATTTTCCATATAAACAAGAAACTGTACTGTTAAAACAGTGTTGTGCCATTTACTCTCAGGTAATGTGAGCTTAATAACAATCTTAAATGTCCAGGTGTCGGGTAAACAAGGGAGTGTTCATTGCTGCCGTAATGAGCTGCATTTATTTTTATGTAGCCGGTATTATTCTAGATACAATCTAAATTATTTGACTATTGCCTTTTTATAAATAATAACTCACTGTCTGCACCTATACATACACAAGCTAAATAGAATATTATCGCATACAATACATTCATAAACATAGTTCTATGAATTATAGTACTTCACTAGCCAAAACATTTAGCACATATTTCATAAATAAAAAACAACAAAAATCAATAAATAATTAGATGTTTAAATCCAGAAAGCAATAAAGTCAGTAAAATTATTCAATTTTAGCTTTATAGTACATGAAAAACAATTACTAAAAGCTCAGATACACTTTAATATGTTAAGTAATTTCAAAAGATATTTAAAATTAAGGTTGGCTATACACTACACTAATAGGTGCAAGCGGAATGCAAAAAGAGATTCCTCCATCCACACTGCACAGTGCGGATGGAAGAATCCCCCTGCTAGGTGACATGTATTCTGACAGTCACCAGTGCAAGGATTTGTGTGCAACCGCTGTTCTGCCAGCAATCTTCCACCCAACCATGCATGAATTCCGATGCAGAGGAGCTGCTTTTTTGAAGCACCCATTAGAGCCATAGGCTCCGATATGCTTCAATATACTGTAGGATGGGCTCGGGTTGCAAGAGAGTGAGCCCCGGTCCCACCCAGGTGTGTTACAACAACAAATCAATATTCACTGTTGTAACACTGATCCCGGCCAATCAGGAAGTGGGTTTTGACACTGGTCACTCGATTGGCTGAAAGGACAGGCGATCCTATTGAATGCCTAGGAGGAGAAGCCACATGGCAGAAGCTGCCGTGATGCAAAAAAGACACAGGAGCCGCTGCCTGGCCATAAGAGCCCACAATCCATCCGTTGTCTTCCGCCCTTAAAGAGGGATTCCACCCGCAATTTTTTTTTTTTTAAGTCAGCAGCTACTAACAGTATAGCTGCTGACTTTTAATAAGGACACTTACCTTGTCCTACTTGCCCGCACTGATGGCCCCCCCGATGTCGGTCCCACGATCGATCCAGGTCCCGCTCCGCCATTCACACTAGGGGAAACAGGCAGTGAAGCCGTACGGCTTTACTGCCCATTTCCTACTGCGCCTGCGTGAGTCTCACGCTGGCTTGTGAATGGGCGGCTGCTCTCTGAGAACACACACAGTTCCCAGAAAGCAGCGCGCCCCATTCACAAGGAGAAGAAGCAGAAGAAAACACACCGCGGTTGCGGAAGATGCAGATTACGGACTTCCGCATAGCAACAGGTACAGTATTTCGGGTGAGTATTTTTTTTTCACGTTTTTTTTTTTATTTCATTTTTTTAGGCTATATGGGCAAATGTTGTTTTCCTGGGTGGAACTCCGCTTTAAGTGCCCGCCCATCTGCTACCAATGGGGTAAGTGCCGGGGTGGGAGGGTTCCACCGGCTGTCCGACAGAAAGTCCAACTGGAGGGTTGGTTCTTTGCCACCCCTCCAAAAGAAATAAACACCAGGCGCCACTGCACACAACAAAACCAGTAATGGGAGGCATAGGGAAAACAGATAATTAAAATAGAAAAGTCAGTTTTTGTTTTTTTATTGTGTGCCCATTTACATTCTTTGCTTTGTTTTTTATTCACTATTGATTACACCCTAAACATAATTTAATATTTCACAAATATCTATATGCGTATAAAAAAAAACTGTATATCATGACAACATGTAATTACCTCTCCCCTATATTATAGCTCATGAATCTAAAATACTGAGAACAGTGCCCGTGACCCCTCATTCATTCCCTATTGTAGTAGTACTATGTAGATGTATCAGCCAATTAATCAAACATATAGTTGTGTGCAACTTGAAGTTTACTGTATGAATATGAAAATATTGACATTGCCAACAAGCATAACACAAAGTATAAGGCCGTGTACACACGATCGAATATGTCCAGCTGAAACTGGTCCGACAGACCATTTCAGCGGACATATCCGATCCTGTGTATGGCCTAGCGGACATGTTTTTCCATTGGACAAATTTCAAAGCATGCTTTGAAATTTGTTTGCTGGAAACATGTCCGTCGGACATGTCTGCTGGTTAGTACGCCTAACCAGCGGACATAAATCTCCCGCATGCGTCAAATGGATTCAACGCATGCGTGGAAGTATTTTACTTCCAGGATTGGTGACGTGGCGGCGTCAACGTCACCGACACGTCAACGTGTTATCCGTCCGAGGGGATTTTGGTCCGATGGTGTGTACACGCCATCAGACCAAATATCCGAGGAGACATGTCCGCTGGAAACGGTCCTTCGGACATGTTCAGCGGACATGTCTCCTCGTCTGTACGCGGCCTGACAGGTAGTGCAACTATTGTAGTAAAGGGCTGCCTACGCATAGTTCCTAAAAAGACCACTAGATGGAAGCACAATACAGAATAACAGAATCTAACAGAACCGAGTAAAAGGGCTAGATCACTTTTTGTGTGAGGTGTAAACCTGATCAGTTTCAAAGCTATGGTTGCCACCTTTTGTTCAAGCCAAACCCAAACACTTTAATGATGCATGTCATTTAGTTAATTTTTTTTGGTAGCATACACTATAGGATTGCAAAATACCTGGGACACCTTTGTGTGCCCCAAGGAGAGACGTAATCCGACACACATAGCGCATACAATGAACAGTGGGTATGGCCGAACTGCATTAACTGTTAGAGAGGCTTAAAGGTACATAGTTAAATAAAACAAAAGCATTATTGTACCTATAAAATATGCCTAGATTGCTGTTCCACAAGTAAGAGTCTCGCAGATATATATAAACCTTAACACAATTATTTTGAGGTTGGCGGACAGTAAAACCATGTGGTTGAACAGCCTTTTTACTGCCTCTATCTGCTCTCCTTTTAGCTGCAGGGGCAGCAGCCAGGGTTGTATAAATGCTGTGGCTGTGGCAGGAAGTATACCCCCAGGTGAATGGAGCCATCCTCCATCTGTCCTGCAACTGCATGCATTGCACTTGGTTGTGGCACAGTAATGCTGTTCCGATTCGTAAAGATTCGTAATTTCCTAAGACGCAAGTTTTCCTATTCGGACGCGTTTGTATTTCGTAAGATGCAAGTTTTCCTATTAGGACCCGTTCCTATTTTCGTCACAGTTTTATTTTCGTTTATACTGAATAATTCGTAATTCTGTCTAATTTATTTTCGTTGATTCGAAATTCGTAATTTTGTTAGATAATCATTTTCGTTTAATGGATTCGCAATTTTGTACTTTCATAAATACATCACAACACGCGGCTAATCCATATTAAGATAGACTTTCTCTTAAGCCCCGTACACACAGTCAGACTTTTTGGCGACAAACTTCAAAATTAGTGCTTTCCAAAATAATGCTCCATCGGACAAACTTTTTCGGTTTCAAAAGTTTGGCCAACTCCCTTCGGACAAAAATCCACAGAAAAGTTTGTTTACTCCTCGCTGCCTCACTGTCTGTGAAATTCATCTGAGAAGCAATGCAAGCATGCATTACTTTTCAGAATGGTGGCAGTCCTTGTCACAATTGTGAGTGCGTTCTAAAAAAAAGTTGTCCGTGGTAGTACAGGATTAGGGGTAAAAATTAAAAGTACATACATACATATACATATACATACAACACTCAAGTACAGGGAATTAGAAGAGTGACACAAGACAGTTGTCTTAGGAAGGGTGGCAAAAGTATAAATCTGGCCTTGTTAGTGGGCAAACTCACAGGTTCTCTGCGACTTTCAGCACCCTCATGCAAGCCTGGGCAGCGCCATGCCACCAACAACACCAGGGTGAATCTATGTTGCCAGGAACACCTGAGCACCTCTATATCAACAACACTTTGCACATGCCCCATGACCAAAAACACCTGTGCACCTCCATGTTGTTGACAACACCTGTGCACCTCCATGTTGCCAACAACCCCTGGGCACCACTATGTCACCAATAACACCTGGGCACCTCCATGTCACCAACAACACCTATGCACCTCCATGTCAGGCACCCCGGCTGAGAAAAGCTACTGTAGTAGATGTTCAGAGTATTGTTTAACCTGTTCAGGTCTTAAGCTGATTGAGACCTGAACACATGATTCAGGACCTGGACTGTGCGGATGAATACTGGACAGGTGGCAACCCTACCTAAGGCGTGATGTACAGTAGCAGCTCCTAAACTAGAATTAAAAAGCTTTTGGTGATTTTTTTTGCCAAAGCTCCTAAAGTCAAATCCATAAAAGCCTATGTGCCAATGTACACATTGGGCCAGATTCACAGAGCGATTACTCCTGTCTATCTCGCGTTAGACTGGAGTACTTTCGAATTACGTGCGTTTTTTCACTACTCTGAAACCTCAAACCATGAAAATACGGCTGCGGGCTTCAATCCGACTGGTTTACGTGTTCGTACGCCTTCGGATCTACGCTGCAATAAAATTGCGGCCCCTGGGTGGAGTTCCCGGCGTTTTCCGCGTCGGGGTATGCAAATTAGCTTTTGCCGACGATCCACGAAGTTACGAACGTCAATCTAAATCTCTTACGCCATCTTTAGTCATCTTTTTGCCTCGTAAAGTTATACCAGCTTTTTGCTGGTCTAATATTAGACAGTGTTAAGTATGGCCGTCTTTTTTTTTTTTTTACGTAAGTCGCCCGGGAATAGGAATGTCCGTAAACGACGCTACTCAAACAAAAAATGACGTAACAACGTTATTTCGCGCAATGCACGGCGGGAAATTTCTGAACGGAGCAAGCGCAGTTTGATCGCCGCGGGGACGTGCCAAATTTAAATGCTTCAAAAAAGATTTAGCTCATGTATAGAGGCATGCTGTTGCCAACATCCCAAGATTAGACATAAAACATGAATACCTCTAAGAGGGTGGGACTTTTGGGCAACCATAGAAGGTAATGACAACTAGGTCATAAGACCTAGTTGTCATTACCTTCTATGGTTGCCCTAAAAGTCCCACCCTCTTAGAGGTATTCATGTTTTAAATTTAAATGCTTCACGCCCCCTAATCACGTATTTCGATTACGCGGCGAGAAATACACTACGCCGCCGTACCGTAAGGGACAAAATCTACCAGAATTCCTCGTACAGCCTGGTAAAATACGGTGGCGTAGTGTATCTCTGATACTCTGCGCCAATGTAATTGTATCTGAATCTGGCCCATTGTCTTTAAGCATAGTTTAGAAGATGCTGCAGTTAGGTGAGGTTCAATCTCCCTCTCCTGAACACAGAAGAATTGCTTTCAGGGTTGAAACATTATAACCGCCAGCTGAGGGAAAATTAAGATCGCTGCAAAACCGCAGCAAAATTGTGGCAAAACCCCGCTGTAATTTTCCCGCAGGCGCAGTAAATATAGGCCAAGTGTACATAAAGCCTACAGTACTGTAATTTGAAAAGCATTGCACAAAGTAAGCTCTGGGCTAAGTGGGTGTAAAGTTCAAGGGATAGAGGGAATATGCCATTGTACACAGAGAGAGCAGCTCTTGAAGTCTGCAGTGAGAAGATTGGATAAGATCAGACAAGATAAAGATAAGATAATACTTCCAAACAACCACACATACATACTAGACATGTGCAATTTTTTTCGTTACGAATACGTTTTCCGTCATTATTCGTTATTTTCGTTGATTCGTTAACCTACGAATAAACGAATGGTTTAGCGCAAATAATAACAATAACGAAATTCCAAAAATAACGAATATGGAAAACTACGAAGATACGAAACTATAAATGTAAAAGAACAACACAACGAAAGAAAAAAGAAACGAAAACATGAAATAACGAAAACACCGAACACAAAAAAAAAATCATAATTACGAAAAATAAACGAAAATGCAAACTTACTAATATTTAAGAACGAAAAGAAAACAACCGAAATGCCGAACAAAGAATAAAAAACGAAAAGCAAAACTAATGAAAAATAAATTATGAATCTTCGGAAAACGGAAATGAAATAATGTAAATTCACTTTCATTAGTACTGTGACCAATAGCCACTCAGCGCTGTCCCTTCCCCTGAAGAGCTTCTTTCTTATGTGGCTCCTTGACCTTGTGTCTTTATTTGTGTTAGTCAATCGCAGTAAATTACGATGTTTTACAAAATTACGACGAGTAGTGTGTCGAATAAACGTAAAATGTATTTTAACAGAATACGAATGCAATAAAATCTACAAAAGAACGTTGTTATAATCAAATGAAATTAGACACGAAAATACGAATGATCATAAAGCAACGAAGATTTATTTCTTACGAAAATACAAACGCGGCATTATGGAAAATATAATGTAAATACGAATATCAAAACAACGAAAAATAAACCAACGTAAAAACGAATAAACGAATAAATTCATTGTAAAAATACAACGAGGCAGAATACAACATTTAACGAAAATACTAATCTCGAATCAACGAAAAATAAACTAACATAAAAAACGGAAACGGAAAAAAAGTGTTACAAAATACTAAAGAGTACAATACTAATAGCTTTTGGCTGCTTTTTTTAATGTCAATACATACTCCTAATGCTATCTGAAAACATAACAGAAATATACATATGCACATGTGTGGGTTTATGGAAAATAGGCCCTACTTTAAATGATTAGTGTGTGTTAATGGGGCAAATGCACTGTAGCCCAGATGGATTGGATCACCACTAATAGCTTTTGGCTGCTTTTTTTAAGCAGCTGGCATATGCTGTGTCTGAATTCAGTAGATCTGTGCCTATGATTTGCTGTGCTGTTTTCACCACACAAGACAGGCACTTCTTATCCTCCGGCTTGCAGCTGGCATACCACACTACAGCGCAATGGAGAAGAATACTCAATGGTGCAATGATAAAAATTGACCAGAAGCTTTGGGATAATGCCAGCCTGTTTCTATCTCCTACTGCGCTTTTTTTTTTTTTACTAGAAAATAAGTATCTTGAGATCATGACAACCTACCTCCTAATATGCACACCCAAAATTTCAATACTGTCCTCCCGTTCCACTTCCTCATATTCTGGCCAATGATTGATCTTTCTTCATCTCCTATAATCCACTATTATTTTCTTTGTTTTCGCAGTATTAAGTATTAAATCATTATCTGTATACCACTCAATCAAATGATGAATTTTCCGCCTATAAGCAGTCTCATTGTTATATTGTTATCTTGTATGAGTCCAACTAAGGTGGTGTAATCAGCAAACTCCACTATAGTATTTGATTCAATGCATGAAGATAAAAAACCTTCATGTTGCAGAATTTCCCCAATATTTACCTAAGCCAGCGATGTGCATGAGAGCCATAGCTCTCCCGAGACTTTCTTTCCTGATTGGCTGAGACACAGCAAAAGGATTGTCTCCCACTGCTGTCAATCACAGTTAGTGAGGAGGGAAGTGGGGGGTGGGGTTGAGCCACACTCTGTTGTTCATATAGACACACAGAGGACGGCTCGGGATCAAGCAACGTGTTCTGGGGCACTCAGCAAGGGGGAGGGGCCATAAATGCTGAAGGGGACCCAAGAAGATGAGGATCAGGGGTGCTTGGTGCAAAACCACTGTACAGGTAGGTATGATGTGTTTATTATTTTAACCACTATACTACTGCCCACTGTCAATTGACAGTGACACAATAGCTCTATTGTTCTGACAGGACGTATATGACATCCTTGTCTTTCACAGCCACTAGGGCGCGTGCGCGGCACCCGCGGTGCACGTGCACACCTGTTGCGCTACTGGAAACACAATACGCGCGCCCGGCGGCTGCGATGGCCGCCGGGCACCCACGAGTGCCCAGTAACTGAGCAGGACCGTGAATCTCTGTGTGTAAACTCAGAGATCCACATCCTGTCAGGGAGAGGAGACCGATGCTGTGTTCCTTGTACATAGGGACACAGATCGGTCACCTCCCCCAGTCAGTCAGTCCCCCATAGTTAGAAACACTAACACTAACATTTAACCCCTTCCTCACCCCCCAGTTTGTTAACCCCTTCCCTGTCAGTCACATTTATACAGTATTTAGTGCATATTTATAGCACTGATCGCTGTATAAATGTGAATGGTCCCAAAAATGGGTCAAAAGTGTCCGATGTGTCCACCATAATGTCGCAGTCCCAACAAAATAACTTTTGCGCAAATCAGTCACTATACGCTTATTGGGTTTTTTTTTTTTGTTTGTTCTTTACCAAAAATATGTAGAAGAATACGTATCCGCCTAAACTGAGAAAAAAAATAGTTAAAAAAAAAATGGGATATTTATTATAGCAAAAAGTAAAAAAATATTGTGTTTTTTTTTTCAAAATTGACACTATTTTTTTGTTTATAGGGCAAAAAATAAAAAACGCAGAGGTGATCAAATACCACCAAAAGAAAGCTCTATTTGTGGGGAAAAAAAAAGACGTAAATTTTGTTTGGGAGCCACGTCGCACGACCGCGCAATTGTCTGTTAAAGCAACGCAGTGCCGTAAGCTGAAATTTCGCCTGGGCAGGAAGGGGGTATAAATGCCCAGTAAGCAAGTGGTTAAAGAAAAAATAAGGGTTTATAAACCATTTTAAGATGTGATAATACAAGCCTCTCAAAACACTTCATAATGATAGGAGTTGGAGCAAATGGACAATCATTAGGCAATCATGTAAGTAAATTTTCATTAAATATATTACTGTAAGATTTTTTAGGTATTGGTACAATAGCAGCAGATTAAAACAAGAAGGCACTGCAGCTTCTCGTAGTGGTACTGCAGCTTCTTGTAATTAAATATATCAGGAAAAACACCTGCTAACGCATCTGCACGTACCCTCGGTATATGGCCTGAAACCCTGTATGATCCAGCTGCCTTTCTGATGTCATTCTTCCTCAAACGTGATCTGATCATAGCAATCTGTAGTCCCCACATGGTCACATTAGTAGACCCAGTAAACTTAATTTAGTGCTAGTAGATTAGCAACAGTAAACATATCATTAATAAAAGTAATTATAGCTGCAGTAGTTGTAGATAGAAATAGTATAGCTGTAACTTTTCTTAAGATTATACAAGAATAAGTCTTTAAAATGTATAGTCCTTTAACATTTTTTTAAAAATATGTATTAACATGTACATTTTGTTAAATATATAAATTAAAGTAATATTTAAATAAACCTATCAATTTGTGTTTACATTTCCAAAATCGTAATTTCTTAAAGTCGCTATAAAAAGTATTGTTTTACACTGATCAGCCATGCCAAAGTGAAAATAGATCCCTGCAACATTAAAACTTCCAAAGGGTTGGGTACACTGTATATAACTAGAGAGGACCGCATTTGCTCCTTAAATACATAGGCGCCTTATCCTGTTTTGCAGTATTACACAATGGCTAACTGTTTTTCAAAGCAATTACATTCAAGGCATGCCATGAATGATAACTGTCGCAGTTGATTGTGTTCTTAATCAAATAATCAAACCATCAAATGGCTGGTCTCATAATTGATAAGACATGCAACACCATAGTAACTGTAGATCAAACAAAGGCCAAGATGGCTGCCTACTTAGTTTTAAGCGGTAGGAGAGTTTAGTTCTGCTTTACTCTATGGCCATCTACTGCATTGGATCATGAGTCAGTTACAGTATTATTAAATATGCTAAAAAGATAAAGGTTCCACCTGCTGGATGCTTATGAAAATATAAATTATGTATGTGCCTCTGTTCATATTAAGGCTCCATGCACACTGGACACTAAAAAAAATATATAAAAACCCCAGTAGCTTTGCAGGGAGCCTTTCAAAGTTTTTTCGTGTTTTTGCCATAGCATTTTTTAGCTTTTTTTTTTTTTATGGATACAAAAACGCTAAAACACGCTGGCGAGCTGTGTTTTTGAGCGTTATTAGCGTTTTCGGCGCTTTGCATTTTTTTCCACCGAAAAACAGCACTTTGAACGCAAATTGTTGCGTTCAGAAAAAAGTCCATAATCTTTACTGCTTATTAACGCTAAAAAACGTCCATGTGTGCATGGACACATAGGCTAACATAGAGTGCAGTTTATGGGCTTTTAAAGAAAAACACTGAAAACGCCAATAAACTGGAGTTTATGAGCTTCAGTGTGCATGGAGCCTTACTGTACATGACTAAAACATATAAAAAAAAAAAAAGAAAAGAAAATATATAGAAAGCCACCATATTCACATCATTATTATTATTATTATTGCATGAAGGTAAATAATATGTTTGCAAATTTCTGAAGCATATTCCCTTTTTCTTTTGTGCACTTCACTACTCCGAGCATAGATCATGACAGGCACTGGAAAGAAAATGGAAATATAAAAGTATGCACAGACAATTCCAAAAATAAAGTGGTTATGTAAAAATATGCAATTTTTCTTTTGAGCAAGCATGTATTTTTCAATTCATCCGTGTACAGCCTTTAAGGTAGCCTTCAAATGCTGCAAATGCTAAACTCTGCTCACTGGTCCTTCAGCTTATTGTTTATACAGAATGGTTCTCTCATATAAGTTTTACAGTATGTACCGTAATTGACCTGTATACGGCCAAAATAATCGATGTGCCATTGTCAATATTTTTTTACACAGCATAGATATTTTCAAGCTAATTAGTGCAAATGTTATACTTTGTCTACCTACAATTCTCCAAAATGTCTTAATTCTCAAATCTTTCTTGTAATTTCGAAATTCAAATTATGTCTATAACGAGATTCATCAGCGGTTCTTTAAAAAAAAATTAAAGTCAGCTGCTATAAATACTGTAGCTGTTGACTTTTAATAATAGGACACTTACCTTTCCAGGGATCTAGCACTGTCTTCACCCAAGCCTGCTATTCGGCTGACTTTGGATCCAGGTGCCAGCATGTTTAGTTTGGGAAGCTGGCTGTGACTTCTTGCTACGCTTTGTGAATAGTCCATGGCTTTCTGGGAACTGTGACGTGTCCCAGAAGGCTGTGGAGGAAAGAGGTTGAAGGTGACCTTCCGCTAGGATTGTAGCGGCGATCCAACTGGAAGTGGGAGTGGCTACCTGTCAAAACCACCCCAAAAAAAACAAGTGGCAAAACTTAAAGAGGAGGAGACAGACAAATGGAACCTCCCCTTTTAGGTGAGGTTCAACTTACTTTAAGGATAGCATCAAGAAACATGCATGTATCAAAAACACAATTCCATAAAAAAGTTTTTTTTTTTTTTTTTTAGCTGAAATGTATTGTCTTGGCATAAATGGATTGTGTAATTTAAAACATTACGATGCCCAATGCTAGCATGAATAACAATATAAACAAATGAGGTAACTGCTGCAATAATGACCTCCTTATGTAAAGTTTACATATTTTCTTTTTTACAAGTGATTCCTTATGGAAAAAAAAAGGCAAATGACTGGAAATGGTATATTATTAGATTTCTGAACAGATTTAAAATGAGAAACATGTGCTGCAAGAGTCACACAGTGATGTCTTCATATGACTGAAGAAAGGCTTTTAGTTCCTAGGGTTAGATGGAACTGTGAATATTAATACTGGCAATCTAGCTAATGTTTTTTATTTAATTTTAATGTATTTTTTAATAATGCTCTTAAAATGTATAGGTATTTTCTCAGTCACACTGTTTTCATAAAAATCAATAGTGAAGAAGATTAATATTTTAAGAATTTTGAAGCTATAAAACATAATTCGTAATTTGTATTAAGGTAGAATATGATAAGGCTATGGAGGTTCAATAAATTAAATAATCGTAATAAGTAGGGTTGTCCCGATACCGATACCAGTATCGGGACCGATACCGAGTATTTGCGGGAGTACTTGTACCCCGCAAATACCCCCGATATCTGAATAGAATACTCCCCCCCCCCCCGGCCACCGCCGCTGCGGCATACCGCAAAGCCGCCGCGTTAATCCCCGTGCATTACAGCGTCGCATGACAGGCACCTTTCGTTTGTACTTGTAATCCCTGCCGTGCCGTGTATAGACACTCCCCCTTGCTCAGGATTGGACGGATCCATCCAATCCCGAGAAGGGGAGTGTCTATACATGGCGCGGCGGCATTACAAGTATTCAAACGAAAGGTGCCTGTAATGCGGCTCTGTAATGGACGGGGATTAACGCGGCAGCGGCGGCGGCGGCGGTGGCATCATCATCTACTACTAGGTATGGGGGACATGGCTGCAATATGTGGGGGGACATGGCTGCATATATGGGGGACAGGACATGGCTGCATATACAGTATGTGGGGGACATGGCTGCATCTATGGGGGACAGGACACGGCTGCATATATGGGGGACAGGACGTGGCTGCATATATGTGGGGGACATGGCTGCATCTATGGTGGACAGGACATGGCTGCATATATGTGGGGGACATGGCTGCATCTATGGGGGACAGGACATGGCTGCATATATGTGGGGGACATGGCTGCGTCTATGAGGGACAGGACATGACTGCATATATGGGGGACAGGACATGGCTGCATATATGTGGGGACATGGCTGCATCTATGGGGGACAGGACATGGCTTAATATATGTGGGGGACATGGCTGCATCTATGGGGGACAGGACATGGCTGCATCTATGGGGGACAGGACATGGCTGCATATGTGGGGGACATGGCTGCATCTATGGGGGACAGGACATTGTGGGGGACATGGCTGCATCTATGGGGGACAGGACATGGCTGCATAAATGGGGGACAGGACATTGCTGCATATATGTGGGGGACATGGCTGCATCAATGGGGGACATGGATGCATATGTGGGGGACATGGCTGCAATATGTGGGGGGACATGGCTGCAATATGTGGGGGGACATGGCTGCAATATGTGGGGGGACATGGCTGGATATATGTGGGGCTGGATATATGTGGGGGGACATGGCTGCAATATATGTGGGGGGACATGGCTGGATATATGTGGGGGGACATGGCTGCATATGTGGGGGGACATGGCTGCATTTGGGGACACATTTTAAAAAAAGTATCGGTATTCGGTATCGGCGAGTACATGAAAAAAAGTATCGGTACTTGTACTCAGTCCTAAAAAAGTGGTATCGTGACAACCCTAATAATAAGCATAGTATTAATATTAAGTACAAGTAAATGAACTTTAAAAAAAAAATCACTGACCTCTGAAATTACAGCCACTGTAGAGTAATTCATCTGCAAGTCTGGTCTCTGCATTCTTTTCATCCCTCCTCTGTGCTCCTGCTCTGTTTTTAAAGTAAAGATTTGTGGTGCAGTGGCAGGGCCGTCTTACTGAGCGGGCACACCTGGGCACAGCCCGCGGGCCCCACATTCGCCCGGGGCCCAATCAGGACCAGACGTTTCAAGCAGCGCCTGACTCTCTCCCTCCCGCGCGGCTTTGACTCTCAGGTGTTTCCTGTGATCCGCCGCTCTCTGCGCTGATACAATGCAGACATCGGGAAGGTGGCCAGTGAGGAGCAGCAGGGCTGTCTTACAGAGCGGGCACCCCCCCCCCCCCCCGCTCCCAGAACTTGGATTCCTCCACGGCCCTCCTCTCTGCTCCAGGAACCATGCGCCGCGCGACCCGGGTCGGAGGCTGGCTGGGAGACCGGTAAAAAAGAACATGCGGAGGCTGCCAAGGAGCAGAGCAGCCAGCACACCCCCCGGATCTAGAGGGAGACTCGGCGCCGCCACTGCTGGCCATCAGGTACCTAGGCTGTACATACATGCCAGCACACTGGGGTGAGCAGAGGAGGGACTGCGCTATGTGGTCTGTCTCAGCCCCCCTCCTCTGGCTCTCAGACCCCCATCCCGAGCCTCCTCTGCCTCCCAGACCCCCCTCCTCAGCCTCTCAGACCCCTCTCCTGAGCCTCCTCTGCCTCTCAGACCCCCCCTCCTGAGCTGCCTCTCAGACCCCTCTCCTCTGCCTCTCAGACCCCTCTCCTGAGCCTCCTCTGCCTCTCAGACTCCCCTCCTGAGCTGCCTCTCAGACCCCTCTCCTTAGCCTCCTCTGCCTCTCAGACTCCCCTCCTGAGCTGCCTCTCAGACCCTTCTCCTGAGCCTCCTCTGCCTCTCAGACTCCCCTCCTGAGCTGCCTCTCAGACCCCTCTCCTCTGCCTCTCAGACCCCCCTTCTGAGCTGCCTCTCAGACCCCTCTCCTGAGCCTCCTCTGCCTCTCAGACCCCCCTCCTGAGCTGCCTCTCAGACCCCTCTCCTGAGCCTCCTCTGCCTCTTAGACCCCCCTCCTGAGCTGCCTCTCAGACCCCCCTCCTCAGCCCCTCAGACCCCTCTCCTGAGCCTCCTCTGCCTCTCAGACCCCCCTCCTGAGCTGACTCTCAGACCCTCCTCCTGAGCTGCCTCTCAGACCCCCCTCCTCAGCCTCTCAGACCCCTCTCCTGAGCCTCCTCTGCCTCACAGACCCCCCTCCCGAGCTGCCTCTCGGACCCCTCTCCTCTGCCTCTCAGACCCCTCTCCTGAGCCTCCTCTGCCTCTCAGACCCCCCTCCTGAGCTGCCTCTCAGACCTCTCTCCTCTGCCTCTCAGACCCCCCTCCTAAACTGCCTCTCAGACCCCTCTCCTCTGCCGATCAGACTCCCCTCCTCTGCCTCTTCTGCCTCTCAGACACCCCTCCTGAGCCTCCTCTGCCTCTCAGACCCCCCTCCTGAGCCTCCTATGCCTCTCAGACCCCCCTCCTGAGCCTCCTCTGCCTTTAGACCTTCCTCCTCTGCCTCTCAGACCCCCCTCCTGAGCCTCCCCTGCCTCTCAGACCCCCCTCCTGAGCCCCCTCTGCCTCTCAGATCCCCCTCCTGAGCCTCCTCTGCCTCTCAGACCCCCATCCCGAGCCTCCTCTGCCTCCCAGACCCCCCTTCTCTGCCTCTCAGACCCCTCTCCTGAGCCTCCTCTGCCTCTCAGACCCCCCTCCTGAGCTGCCTCTCAGACCCCCCTCCTGAGCTTCCTTTCAGACCCCCCTCCTCTGCCTCTCAGACCCCCATCTTGAGCCTCCTCTGCCTCTCAGACCCCCATCCTGAGCCTCCTCTGCCTCTCAGACCCCCTTCCCCTGCCTTTCGGACCCCCCTCCTGAGCCTCCTTTGCCTCTTGGACCCCCATCCTCTGCCTCTCACACCCCCCTCCTGAGCCTCCTCTGCCTCTCACCCCCCCCTCCTGAGCCTCCTCTTCCTCTCACACCCCCCTCCTGAGCCTCCTCTGCCTCTCACACCCCCTCCTGAGCCTCCTCTGTCTATCAGACCCCCCTCCTGAGCCTCCTCTGTTTCTCAGACCCCCCTCCTGAGCTGTCTCTCAGACCCCCCTCCTGAGCTGCCTGTCAGACCCCCCTCCTGAGCTGCCTCTCAGTCCCCCCCTCCTCTGCCTCTCAGACCACCCCCCTCCTCTGCCTCTCAGACCACCCCCCTCCTCTGCCTCTCAGACCCCCCCTCCTCTGCCTCACAGACCCCCCCTCCTCTGCCTCCCAGATCCCCCTCCTCTGTCTCTGAGACAGGGGATGGATGGAAAGTGACACACTGAATCTGGTGGCAGGGGACAGGTGGCAAGTGACACGCTGTAAAGTAGGTGTGTAATTGGGGCTTGTAGAGGCCCCATAGCATTACTTTGCCCAGGGGCCCATGATGCTATTAAGATGGCCCTGTGCAGTGGGGAAAGGTTTTACTACTATCTGGAGCTCTGTATAAGAGATTTCCCCCTACTTTCTTCCCCGGTAGCATCTATGTTAATAGATGGGAGATATGAGAAAATTTTGCAACAGGGGAACAAATACTGTTAAAGACAGACCGGGTTTCTAGTGATCCCCTACTTCAATAATAAAAAATAAAATAAAAAATATACTTCTGCTTGTATCGCCCTTTCCCTCACTTCCTGTCTGGTAAAGCTGTGTCACAAGAACAAGAAGTAAGATGAAATCTTTTTAACAGAGCACTGGATAGCAACAAACTTCAGAAGGGTTTCTTATTCTTTACTTCATCAAAAACTAAACATAAATTGGCTGTAGATTTATACTAAAATGATTCAGTTGTTAATTTTGAGGAACAGCTTCAATGGTTGGATGGGGATTAGTATAATGCCTTTTTTTAACAGCTAGTTAGAAATATGCAAAAATGTTAATGTTCATAACCTGGCCACAGTGCCTAATGAGCAATATTACGTAAAGTTTATCTGTGGTTTATCAAAGTTTAAAAACCATATATTCCTTTCCACAGTGTATTAAATCATTTCTATCCTACGCCTATGAATAAAGGGCTATGGTTCAGAGACTGTTCAGAATGTTGTAGAAAAGGGAATAGTTAGGTTCTGAAAAAGGTTGTGAGAAGTTACAAACTAGAGAGTAGTCAGTTCAGGCAGAGGCTGATGCAGACAGCAGACAGGAGAGTAATTGGGTCAGTCTGGGTCAGCAATGAACAGGCAACTGGCAGGTATCATAGCGCTTTAGTTCTCAAGTAGCTGGTGATAGGATGCAACACCCACCACTTTGATGGCTGGAGCAGTGGAGCCTAAATATTTTTCTGAGTGGAGAACATACTCAACATCATTACTGGGGACTGTGGAAGTCCAGGGCGTAGTGGAGGTCCTAGGAGTCCTGGAAATCTAGGCAAGGATCCTGAGAGGAATCCTGAAGACCCACCAGGATTTCTGAGAGGAACCATGGAAGACCTGGCAGGGATAGAGCCAGTACCACCCAGGTAAAACACAGAACTCTGACACATTTTACTCAAATAAGAATTGTTATTATTTAAAAATTACAGCACATGTCAACTTCTCTGTTATCCAAGATAATGATGCATACAGGAACTATTATTAAGTGTAGGTTTTATAGGTATTATTTTTAGCCTCAAAGTTAAAATAGATAGTCACTAGTCAGCTTCTCTGTTTGTCTGCTAGGTTGGAAACATATAGAAGACAAACTGTTTCCCAGGTCAGACGCTAAATAGGTGGATCACCATGTTAAGTAGAACTAAAACCTCATATACCGTACTTAAAGCCAAGGAGGCTGACATTTTGGTCTCTATTTGATCTACAGTTGCCATGGTGCTGCACATTGGTTATGACACCAGTAATTTAATGGCTTGAGAGTTTGGTTGAGAGCAGAAGCAACTGTGACAGTTGTCATTCATGGATTGTCTACAACTTAAAGTGTGTCAGGAAGGGCACGCCAGCAATCAAGATGGCAACTATGATCATTCCCATGTCCCACCAAGAAGGGCTGCACGGGCACGTTTGCACGCGCCAGTGCGCACGTGTGCACCTGTGCAGGCTCGCACCCGCTTGCACACTAATGCCACACAAAATGCTGGCGTGAATGTGCGCACGCGCATGTGCGCAATGACGTTGTGGTGCCAATAGGCTATTTAAACTGCCTTACTTCCTTGAATCTGTGCGGTCTGGTCTACAGCATTACCTGAGACCTCTGATTGTTTGTGATAGTATTAGGACCAGTAACTTTATTTGAAAAATAACTTTACTATATTGATTTATTAAATTGCTTTCTTCTTTATATACAGTTGCAAGTGGGTAGTTACATTGTTTTAACACAATTGCCCAATTACGAAAAAAACTAAATACACCACCCTTTCAGATTTCATCACTTTCTAGAAAGAAACACAAAGTAGTGTCTGACTACTATTTGTTTTTAGTAGATACAGGCATACCCCACTTTTAAGTACACAATGGGGTTTATTTAGTAAAGCTGTAAAGCACAAAATCAGGCTCAGTTCTGCATAGAAACAAATGAGCTTCTAACCCCAGCTTGTTCAATTAAGCCTGGTAATAAAACCTGGAAGCTCATTGTTTTTTATGCAAGTGAGTTTAATTTTGTGCTTTCCAGCTTTAGTAAATAATCCCTATTGTGTACTTAAAAGTGGGGTATGCCTGTAATTCAATAAAGTGATTCTGACCTGATTTAAAAATGATCTAATGAAAACAACTTGTGGTGCCCACAAATACTTGAGTTAATTTTTAAACCGTTCAATATGTCCCTGAGGCACCAAACACTAGACCCAGGCTGCACACAAGGCTTTGAATTATCTATGAGACTGCTCTGTACCCTTTCTTACAGTAAGCTCCATTCTCTTTATTTCCAATTAAATCACATGTTCTTTTTTATACTGCTAAAATTAATATGTTTTGGATTTTCTGCTGTGGCATGTGCATTTTTTTGATTGATATAAAAAATAGAATAGTATCAGTTAAAAAAAAAGTAGATTTGACCAAATATGGAAAGCAATGTCTTTGCCACTATGCATTTGGCTAAATCTTGTTTTTTATTGCCAGAATGGTCCCTCTACACACCAGGGGTGTGAACATCCAAAATACATCAATGTTTATTGTAGAGTTGTCAGTAAGATTTATGACATGTCTTTCATACTTTAGGATTTGACTAAATATCTTGTGCCCTTAGAGATTTCAATGTACAAAACCCTGTTCTACTAATAATGGTTAAGCAATTAGTACTTTTTCATTTTACTATAAGGCATCTTTTTCATTTTACTATAAGGCTTTGGCACAGCTGCCATTATGCCAGTTCTGACGGTGGGGGGCCTCTCACCTGGCTGCAGATCATTTACCCAGCTACCTGTCTGATTTTGGTCTCTCTAAACTGCACTGAGCGGGGGAGCATAGAAATGCTCCAGAACCCAGAAAGTTGTAGGGAATCGAGTTAAAGGAGTCTGCACCTACACTGTAACTCTGCTACACCTCTATTTGGCCCTTTTTTAAATTAATTAATAATGATTCTTGATTAGCTCATAATCTACTAGCAATCAAGACTCTGTACACGCTGAGAGTGGAGAGGAGGCACTGAATAACTAAATTGTGAAAAGGAATACTGGTATACACTGCATGACCACTAAGGAATAGGGATGAGGTGACAGTTCGGACCACAGTTTGCTTGTTCTGCATTTCAGCAAACAGCTGAACTAAATTTGTGTTCGGCACAGTCAAATCTCCAGCAGCACTGGGAAGTGAAACATGTAGAAGTAGTATTCCTCTCAGGCTAGTTTTTAGAAAGTCGCAGCTGGAGGCATCCTAACAACCATGATTCTTCCTGGCTTAACCCATTCTGTTGTCAGATAGAGAATCCTGGCTGACAGTGGAATGTAAACAGACAGGCATAAATTGCTCCTAATATTTATACCAGACCCTTCAGGACTAGTATAAATTTCTAGAGGGACTCCAAAAAAAACAGCACGTGGTTCCCCAAATATTCATACCAAACCCTTGGGGTCAGATTTGAAAGTCAAGAAGTAACCCCACATAAAAAAACAAGAAAAAAAGTATGAGCCCCCCCCCTTTAAAAAAACATACTAGAGCTGTATCCAAGCATGCACCCTGGCTGGCCTGGAAAGAAAAGGGATCAAGCGTGAGCCCCCCCTCCTTAATCTTACCAGGCCACACGCCCTCAATATGGGGGGTCCCTGCAAACCACCTGGTTTACATATTGTTAAAGACAAGGGCTGCTTCCCCACAACCCTAGCCTGGTGATTAGACCCCACAATTACATCTCAGTTATATTGTGCCAGCAACAGGAATGCTGCAATTTAAGATGCAAAATAATATTCTTCTTTTAATAAAATGTTTACCAGTGTAGCGCCCATGTACTTTCAGGTACCGGTGCTGTTCTAAATTTAAGAGGGATGGGCGAGTTAGTTAGCTCTCATCCAGTTTATTTGCTCAGATTGGGTCTCTGTCTTGGCTTGGATGTGCTGTGAGCCCATTCTGTTGTCCCCGGGGTGCTGTTTCACCCCGGGATGATAGGTGGCGGCAGTGGAGTCGAAGCTGGGTTGCTCTCTCTTGGCAGCCAATTGGGAGGGTGGAGCCTCGCTGGGCATGCCGGGAGAGGGTATATATGCGGCGGATGCGTGGGGTTCGGGTTGTTCTGGAAGTGCGTCACCCACCTTTAGGGTGTCTGTGCTGCGCGCCCCGGCGTTATGGCCTACCAGGCCAGGGTGCACATGCCACGTGGTGCTCTCGGTTCTGGGACTACTTTGGTTCGGGACATCTGAGTTGTGGCTGGGCCCCAGTGATCGACTGGGTCCCGGATGATCCATTGGGGATCGAGGTAGCCGGACACTGAAATGCTGGACGTCAGTCGCCTGTCAGTCGGTAACCTAACTACAAATAACCTGAAGTGACTCAAGCTTAAAGCTTACTGAGGAGAATTGTCTCTGTGATCAAAATTCTATGAAGGGGCCTGTGGCAGAGGTTCGGTTTCCTTCAAAGTTCGGAGTGATACTCAGGCTGCCAGGCCTGTGGCAGAGGCCTGTCCAGGTACGCTAAACCCACTCTGGCTAGAGTGGCGAAGAAGACAAAAGTGTTGTTGGAAGTAGGACTGTTTACTCATTGTTTTACACCCGAACCTGCTATTTCTTCTTCCGATACATCTTTAACTTCACTGCAAGTTTACCGTTTTACCATGTTGGGTAAATAAAAGCACAAGATAAAAGACACCTGCTGTTTGGACATTCCATTATTACTGCTCTCATCAACTACCCTAGAGGGCGGAGCCACGGAGGTTACAGGCCATCCCCATTCTAACCAGCAGCTCCTGCGGGGGTAAGTGCTACACCAGGAATGAGTTCTATTTTGACATGTTTCCGTCAATGTTCCACATTGTCCCACAACATCAACGTACGACAATGCAGATCCACATCAATCACAATAAATGATGTCCAGAACCTGCAAAAAAATCCTGCTGACAAGATACACCCCAGTCACTTATTTTTACCAAACGACATCTCCAGGGGACCTGCTGCTAAAAGTAAAGAAAAGGGAGGAGTCTCCCAGGTGGCATCACTGATCCGTTCATCGTGATTGACACAGATCATCAATCGACATCTTGGGACTTCTATATTAGTTGGTTTTAAATAATTTTTCAAAATGTATTAGTGTATTTACTGTTTATTTTTTGTGAAAAAGTAGAGTTGTAAAAAAAAAAAAAAAAACCTTTAGAAGAAAGGGTGGGGGTCTGGTATAGATGAGGGAGATCCACAGCTAGCCACTTTACTTAAATACAAAAAGTAAGCACAAGGGAGCCGTCATTTGTCAGCAATTTAAATGGCATTTGTAAATGTTATTTTTGCTCACAGGAAGGTAAAGGGCATCCTCCAGGCATGTTATTTAAAGTAATTCCCTCAGTTTTTAATGTTCAACATAAAGCATTGTTAAAATTGCGGCTCCCACCAAACTGAATCCTAAAACCTGTGGCAGTGCCTAGCCCATGCCAGTTATTTGACAATTATTTACCTATTAGTCTAGAAAATGTCAATTGATATATTTTTTTTATGTCAGTGGGGTTCAGATTCTGCAGCAGGCGAAAGATCTAGACCACAAAAATAAATAACACAAAAAAAAAAAAAAAAAAATGAGAAGGCATCATCACGATGCAGGATGGAGGAATACAGTACAGCCCCTGACATCAGTACCATAACTACAATACAACCATCAGATGCGTCCTACCAGGAGCTTGCTGCTCATTACAGTATCTAAGCTCCCAGCTAATTAAAAATAAAAATAAACAGCACTTCACTCAGCCTAGTAACCCTAAGCCTTTTTTTTTTCCAGCTGGTATTTTCATAGAACTCAATGCCCCCCCCAAAAAAAAAGAATATGTTCAATTGTATTATAAGAGCCCGTGCGTCATTTTAATGTGATGATTTATTCTACAAATAGCAAAAATAGGTAATATCATATTCTTCACTGATTTGGGGCCTGTTCTTTTGCACAATACAAGAGCCTGCACATTTTTTCAATGCAATTTGTTCAACAAAAAGAAAAATACTGGTTATCATTTTCTCCATTAGTTTAATGGGCTATTACTTTTTTCTTTTGTTGAATACAAGCCGCAAAACATGTTTTACATCACTAATATCTAAAGTTTTGTGGTGTGTTACAACCTAAAAAAAAAGGTTTGGAGCCTTTGAATTGCTCTTCATTCACAAGAATGATTAATCATGCAATGTGTGAAAGACCACTTTATTCATTCTGAGAAGTAAATATACAACTTTGCAGATTATTAAAACTACTGATGCTTGTTTAGTTGTAAGAAATGGTCAGTGTAATGATTTGCATGTAGAGACCTGTGATTGGACACCTAGGTATGTTTCAGAAGGTTATGTCATCCACTGACATAAAGGTATTATTTCACTCAGGGTCAGGGCGGTCTTAATGAGAGGGCACACCTAGGCACTGCCCAGTGGCCCCAGCTGCATGGAGGGCCCCTGCACTCTCCCCAAAGCATAGATATCTAGGGTCCAGGTTAGAATTAGAGGAGGTCCGGGGTAGAATTATTGCTCTCGCTCTAACGATCGTGTGATTCCTCACATGTGTGATTTAAACTCTGTTTTTATATGCGACAGCTACTCACGTATGTGTTTGCTTCTGCGCGCAAGCTCGGCGGGACAGGCGCATTTTCATTTTTTTTTTCAAAATGTTTTTTCCCTTTTATTTTTTATTTTTAGCCTGTTCTTTAAAAAAAAAATATATATATATTGTGTCACTTTTATTCCTACTACAAGGAATGTAAACAGCCTTTGTAACAGAAAGTACGCGTGACAGGACCTCTTAGGCCGCGTACACACGATCGAATTTGTCCGCTGAAAACGGTCCGATGGACCGTTTCAGCAGACATCTCCGATCGTGTGTACGGCCGAGCAGACAGATTTGTCCACCCGACAGATTTCAAAGCATGCTTTGAAATCTATCGCGTGGGAATCTGTCCGCCCGACATGTCTGCTGGTTAGTACACTTACCAGCAGACATGTCGTCCCGCACCGCCGCCGCACCGCCGCCGAATGGATTCGGCGCATGCGCGGAAGTGTTTTACTTCCTGGTGCGGTGACGTGGCGACGTCAACGTCACCGCCACGTCACCGACACGTCAGCGCGCCGTCTGCTGGCGGGGATTTTGGTTTGCTCGTGTGTACACGCTAGCAAACCAAAATCCCAGCAGACAGATTTGTTCAAATCTGTCGGACGGACAGATTTGAACAAATCTGTCCGCTCGTGTGTATGGGGCCTTAAATATGAGATATGGGGTAAAAAAGGCTAAAATGCAATAAAAAATATCCCCCAAAAAATGTCTCTTTAAGAGCTATGGGTGGAAGTGAAGTTTTGACGTTGCTTCCGCCCTGCAATGGTATGGAGCCGGGTGGGGGCCATCTTTCCCTCACTCTTCTCCATACCACACACTGGAACAGACGCCGTTGGCTCCCGTAGGCGACGGAGGACACCGAAGCATGGCAGGAGGGGGGCCCCGATCCCTCTGTCGACAAAAATTATCTATTCGGCAAATCCGCTGCAGAGACCACTTTTATCTAGACATGTGCAGACTGGAATTTTTTGTTTAGTTTTTTCGTTTTCGTTTGGAAAATAAATTTATTTAGTTACTCCCGAAAAATCGTTTTGATTTATTTTGTTTTTCGTTGGTGAATAGCTTTCGTCTGAAAATCCAATAATACTTGGTTTCTGTCGAATGGTCAAAAGAATATTCGACGGAACGTCAAATCTTTTTGGTTTCTGTCGAATGGTCAAAAGAATATTCGACAGAACGTCGAATCTTTACGTCGAATCGTACATTTTCGTTCAAATATTCCGCCTACAAGAATTCTAATGTTGTATGACTAGTAATAATGTCAAATCTATTCTCTATAATGTCGAATCTATTTTCTCATAAATCGAAATCTATTCTCTGTAATGTCGAATCTATTATTTCTATAGTGTCGAATCTTTTCTCTATAATGTCGAATCTTTTCTTTTTTTTTTTTTTGTATTTTGTGCGTGAACTCGAGAGAGAGGATCCGGACTGCAGGAGTTGGGAGTAGGCAGACCCTCCCCCCGGAGGCATTCGCCATCCTTCTCCATGCCCCCGGTGGCAATGGCGGGTGTGAGGGGGGGCCTCCCACTCACCCCGCCCTACCTGCTCCACTTGGGAGCCCAACTGGGGCCCAACAGGACCCCATCGGGGCAGAGGGACTCCCCCTATGAGGGAGTGAGGGGGCCCGACCCACCAAGCCAGCCCCGTAGGTCCTTCGCCTCTCTTTAGGAGACCGCATGGCCAAAGTGCGTGCGTATTAAACCAATTTTGTGTGCGTGCAAGTGTGGATGTCGAATCTTTTCTCTATGATGTCAAATCTTTTCCCTATAAAGTCGAATCTCTCTATATCGAATTTTTACCACAACGAAAATAAAGCATTTTTTATGTCAGATCTTTTGGTTTTTATGTCGGACCTCCTCTAAGAACTGCTGAAAACGGTCTGACAGACCGTCTCAGCAGACAGATTCGATCGTGTGTACGGGCGAGCCGACGAATTTGGCCAGCAGACAGATTTTAAAGCCTGCTTTAAAATCTGTCTGCTGGGAACCCGTCGGACCGATATGTTTGCTGGTTAGTACGCTAACGAGCAGATATATCTGCCCGCACATGCGTCGAATGGATTTGTGTTTTACTTCCTGGTGCGGTGACGTGGCGGCGTCAACGTCACCGCCACCGCCACGTCACCGCGCTGTCTGCCGGTGGGGATTTTGGTTTGATTGTGTGTACAGCGATCAAACCAAAACAGCCAGCAGACAAATCTGATCAAATCGGTCTGTCCGACCGATTTGAGCAGATTCATTTGCTCGTGTGTACACGGCCTAACTCTCTCATATTGGTCACTGGAAGTTCAACATGGCACCTTATATAAGACGCACACATATTGGTCTGCCTGACTGTTGTCCCAGAATTAAGCCTCTTCTAAAGATAATGCACAAGAAAGCCTGCAAACAGTTTGCTGAAGACACTGGAACCACGCCCTGTGGTCTGATGAGACCAAGAAAAATGTATTTGGTTCAGATGGTGTCAGGCGTGCATGGCGGCAACCAGGTGAGGAGTACAAAGACAAGTATGTCTTGCCCACAGTCAAGCATAGTGGTGGAAGTGTCATTGTCTGGGGTTGCAGGAGTGTTACTGGCACTGGGGAGCTACAGTTCATTGAAGAAACCATAAATGCCAACATGTACTGTGACATCCTGAAGCAGAGTATGATCCCCTCCCTATGGAGACTGAGCCACAGGGCAGTATTCCAACATAATAATGACCCCAAACACACCTCCAAGACGACCACTGTCTTGCTAAAAAAGTTGAGGGTAAATAAAGGTGATGGACTGGCCAAGCATGTCTCCAAACCTAAATCCTGTTGAGAATCTGTGGGGCAGCCTCAAAAGTAACATCCACCAGCTCTGTGATGTCGTCATGGAGGAGTGGAAGAGGACTCAAGTGGCAATCTGTGAAGCTCTGGTGAACTCCATGCCCAATAGAGTTAAGGCAGTGCTGGAAAATAGTGGTGGCCACACAAAATATTGACACTTTGGGCCCAATTTGGACATTTTCATTTAGGGGTGTACTCACATTTGTTGCCAGAAGTTTAGACATTATTGGCTGTGTTTAGTTTTTGTGAGGGGACAACAAATGTACACTGTTATACAAGCTCTACACTCACTACTTTACATTGTAGCAAAGTGTAATTTCTTCAGTGTTGTCACATGAAAAGAATGATAAAATATTTACAAAAATGTGAGGGATGTACAATCAGCCTATAGATATGGGGGATATATATTCAGAGTGCACTCTGATACAACTATTAGTGGTTTACTGGGTAAGAGATTCTGTAAGGCCGCGTACACAAGATCAAATCTGTCTGCTGGAAACGGTCGGCCCGACCGTCCCAGCAGACAGATTCGATCGTGTGTACGGGCGAGCCGACGGATTTGGCCAGCCGACAGATTTGAAAGCATGCTTTCAAATCTGTCGGCTGGGAACCCGTCTGCCAGCAGACATGTCTTCTCGCACACGCGTCGAATGGTTTTGACGCATGCACGGAAGTGTTTTGCTTCCGATTCCCGAACGTTTTTATGTCGCCTCGTCATCGTTTACGTCGTTTCCGTAAGCGTAAACCTACCCCTGCTATATGAGGGGTAGGCTTACGAAGTTCCATCGTATGCCATGTTAAGTATGGCGTCGGGTCAGCGTCGTCTTTTTCCGCCGTTTACGTCGTTTTACTAAGTCGTTTGCGAATAGGACTTTACGTCAATGACGCTCACGTTGGCTTCATTAAAGTTTTCCGTCGTGAGCTGGAGCATGCGCACTGGGCTATTTTTAAGGCCGGCTCATGCGCAGTTCGATCGGCGCGGGGGCATGCTTAATTTAAATACAAGCCGCCCCCATTGAATTACGCGGGGATACGCCGGGCCATTTACAATATGCCGCCGCAAACTACGAAGCAAGTGCTTGGAGAATACGGCACTTGCTCCAGTAAGTTGCGGCGGCGTAGTGTAAATGGCATACTCTACGCCGCCGCGGATTCTACGTGAATCTGGCCCTATGTCTGTAGAAAACCACATGAGAAATACTATAATGACTCCACTAACTCAAATTAGTGTAACTCTGTGCTCAATTATAGTGCAGCATGTGAACTATTAATTAATTTGTTTCTCTACTTATCCATATATCCACACTCTATTAATTTCCTGTAATCTCCTGATCAAATTCATAAATGCTAATTAGTGCCACAACTAACTGCTAATTAAAGCGATCCCATGCATCAAATAAAAATGATATGCATTATTGCTCAAATAACAACATCTGTCATAAAATACATCCAATATAATTGTGCTCAAAATATTCACAAACGTGTTCCCATGCATTACATAAGTGTTATGTGCAAAGTGCTATTTTGCTTGATTCACAAACTGACATGCATAATATATACATTCACAGTTCAAAAAAATCCAAAGCAACTGGTGATAGCAAAACGTGTCCTTAACCACTTCCCTACCAGCCCATAGGGGAATCACGTCATGGTGATCCCCTCGCCGATGAGACAGGACGTTGCACAACGTCCTGTCTTCACGGCGTTCTAGGGCGCGCGCGCGCGGCACCACCCGCGATCCCGGGATTCCGGGATTTCCGGCAATCACGGCAGGAGTGTGGATCTGTGTGTGTAAACACACAGATCCACCTCCTGTCAGCGGTGAGGAGACTGATGTGTGTTCCCAGTACAGAGGAACACACATCGATCTCCTCCCCCTGTGAGTCCCCCTCCCCCTACAGTTAGAACATACTTTAGGACACATTTTACCCCTTCAGCGCCCCCTAGTGTTAACCCCTTCCCTGCCAGTCACATTTACACAGTAATTAGTGCAGTTTTATAGCACTAATCGCTGTGTAAATGTGAACGGTCCCAAAAACGTGTCAAAAGTGTCCGATATGTCCGCCGCAACGTCACGGTCACAAAAAAAAAAAACGCAGATCCCCGCCATTACTAGTAAAAAAAATAAAATAAAAATGCCATAAATCTATCACCTATTTTGTAGACGCTATAACTTTTGCGCAAACCAATCAATATACGATTATTGCGTTTTTTTTTTTTACCAAAAATACGTAGAATACGTATCGGTCTAAACTGAGGGGAAAAAAGGGAAAATTTATATCAAATACTTACCGTAATTTTCCTTTCCTGATGGACTCCATGGCAGCCAACGTGTGGGTTAATCCCGCCTCTCATACCTCATAGGACCCTACTCCCATAAAGCTTTGCGTCTCCCCATAGACTGTGTTCCGTAATATAGCCTACTCCAGCAAGGGGAGGGAAACTCCTGCTGCCATGGAGTCCATCAGGAAAGGAAAATTACGGTAAGTATTTGATATAAATTTTCCCTTTTCCTGACAGACTCCATGGCAGCCAACGTGTGGGAAATAACTAGCCGACACACCCGGGTGGGAAATTGCTGATTAAAGAAAAAAAAAAGGTTTAATTGACATTGTCAACAGATAAAACATGTAAACCAAAATCAACCGACGACAAACAGGCCGGTTCTACGCAGTAATGCGTCATGAATGTGTTTAATGACGACCAGGAGGCCGCCCTACAGATTACTTCTGGGGAAACATGCCGGGCGGCTGCCCATGATGTGGAGATGCTACGAGTCGAATGCGCTGTCACCGCTTCAGGAGGAGCCAACCCTTTTGCTTTGTATGCCCCTTGGATTACTTGAACTATCCATGCAGCGATGGTTCTGGGAGAAGCACGCATTCCCCTGCTTTTTCCATGGAAGGAAACGAACAGATGGTCAGATTGACGGAAGGCTGCTGTGGCTTCCAGATATTGTCTTAATACATGTCCGACGTCTAGAGGATGGACATTAGAGTTCTCAGGAGATCGAAAAGTGGGGAGAACAATTTCTAGATTTTCATGAAAGACCGATGTTACCTTGGGATTGGATCCCAACATGGGAATTAGTACGACCCGATCAGGGAAAAAAGTAAGAAACGGTTCTTTGGATCCTAGAGAACCTATTTCTGAGACCCTTCTGGCTGATGTTATGGCCACAAGGAAGACAGCTTTTGAGGACAGATTTTTGATTGACAAGTTATCCGAGTGCGTAGTTTCTGAAAGGAAGTCCAAAACAAAGGGAAGGTTCCATTTTGAGAACCTTGGTTTTCTCTGTGGCCTAAGCCTCATGGCACCTTTGAAAAATTGTTTGACAAGGGTGTGTTTGGCCCATGAAAACCCAGTGAAGGCCGAAATGGCCGAAATTTGAACTCTCAGGGAGCTGACTGATAAAGACAGATCCAGACCTGTCTGAAGGAAGCCAAGAACATCCTGAATCCTAGGATTACTAGGGGATCCATCCATGGAAGAGACGAAATCTGTAAATTTTGACCATATTCTCTGGTAGACCTTGTTGGTGCTTGATCTCCTCGCACCTAACAGAGTGGAGATGGCTTGATTTGGGCAGCCTAACGCAATAAGCCTTTCCCTTTCAAAAACCAGACCATCAGATGAAGACGGGATGGACATGGATGGGGGGTTACCCCTTGTAACAGGAGATCTGCCCTGTTCGGAAGCGGGACTGGAGCCCGGAAGCTCAGATGAAGCAGCAACGGGAACCATGGTCTGTTGGGCCAATAAGGGACTATCGCCATCACCTCGACCGCTTCCCACCTGAGTCTTGCCAGGAACCGGAGGATGACCGGGACTGGAGGAAAAGCATAGGCACTGTGAAAGTTCCACTGGTCTGTTAGAGCATCCACTCCGAACGCTTGGGGACAGCGACCCCTCGTATAGAATTTCTCTAGTTTGTAATTGCATGGAGATGCAAATAGGTCGACTTCCGGCACAACTCCCAGGGATAGGACCCAGCTGAAGACTTCGCTGTGGAGAGACCATTCGTTGTGGTCGAGTGTTGTCCTCGAAAGGAAGTCTGCTTGGAGATTTTGAGATCCGGGGAGATACACAGCTGTTAAATCTGAGAGATGTACTTGTGGCCACGACATGATCGGATCCACTTCCTTCAGCAGGGACAGACTGCGGGTGCCTCCCTGTCTCTTTATGTATGACACAGCTGTCGTGTTGTCTATTCTCAACAGGACTGACGATCCCTTTACTATGTGAAGAAAGGATTGAAGGGCACGGTAGGCCGCACGGAGTTCCAGGGCATTGGAACTCACACTCCGGGATGGTAACGTCCATTTCCCTTGAGCAAACTCCTTCAAGCACAGAGCCCCCCAGCCGCTGTTGCTGGCATCTGATGTAATTGTGATCCAGGAGATCGGGGCTAATGAATGGTAGTTGAGGAGATTTTTCCTTAGTAGCCACCAAAGAAGACTCTCTCGCATCGATGAAGTTATTCGAATGCGTTGATCCTGAGACTTCGGATCCCACTGTTGGAGAAACCCCTTCTGAAAGGGCCGCATCCTCCATTGTGCCCATCTCACCATGGGGACTGTGGACACCATGGTGCCCACTATCTTGAGGCATTGCGAGGCTTTTAGAAAGGGAGAATCCAATGCAAGCCGGACTCTGTCCCGGACTACCGGGATCTTTGTCAGGGGTAATGAGATGGAACATTGAACTGTGTTGAATTGAGCTCCCAGAAAAACCAGAGATTGTGTGGGTTGCAGATGACTCTTTTCCCTGTTTATCAGCCAACCGAACTCGGTCAGGGTGGAAATGACCTGGATCTGGTGTGTCAACAGCTGTTCCTTGTCTTGCGAAAGTAACAGTAAGTCGTCGAGGTAGTGATGAAGTCCAATGCCCTTGGTTCTGATCAGGGCGACGACAGCCAATAGAAGTTTTGAGAACACCCGGGGCGATGTTGTGAGCCCAAACGGGAGACACGTAAATTGGAGGTGGACATTGTCTACTGAGAATCGGAGATATTTTTGGAACTCCGCTGCGACTGGGACATGGAAGTAGGCATCTTTTAGGTCTATGGACATCAGCCAATCGCCTGGCTGAACCGTCTGACGAATAGTAAGCAAGGACTCCATCTTGAATTTTTCCTTTTTGATAAAGGTGTTTAGATGTGTCAGATCTATTACTGGTCTCCAAGAACCTGTCTTCTTTAGAACCATAAACAGGGGCGAGTACATCCCTTGACCTCTTTCGGAAGATGGAACATGAATAGCGGCACCCAGAGCTAGGAGAGAGCTTGTGTATAACAGAAGAATCTTCCTTTTTTCTTCTGAGCCGGGTATTGTTGTGGGTACAAACTGTAGCACGGGTGGACTGATAAAGGTCCAGGTATGGCCTGTAGACACTGTTTTGACAGTCCAAAAATCTCTTATTGAGGCTGCCCAGACATGTCGGAACTGTAGTAGCCGAGCGCCTACTCTTTCCGTCTGGGCTGGCTTCGCATCAAAAGGACTTAGGGGCATCACGTCCGGCAGACGAGGGTCCCTTAGGGGGCTTCTGTCCAGAGGGCTGGACTCTCCTCCAGTTTTTCCGGAACTCGCGACCAGGTCTATACCGGCGCGCATCTCTTGAACGGTCTTGATCTTGCCTAGGGAAGGAAGGAACCCAGACTTACCCCCAGTGGCACGGGTGATAGCGCTGTCCAGCTTGTTCCCAAACAGGGAAGACCCCTGAAAGGGGATTCTGCACCACCCTTGTTTTGAAGCGGGATCAGCCGCCCAAGGGCGCAACCACAGAGCACGTTTAGCTGTGACAGAGGAGAGCATGATCCGCGCCACCAACCGGATAATGTCAAGGGAGGCCTCCCCCAGGAAGACGGACGCCATTCTCAGCTCACGAACCGGTGTGCTGCTGAGCACATCTTCGGAGACGTTCGCTAAGGTAGAATCCACTTCATCCGTCCAGGATTCCATTGCCTTAGACAAGGCAGCTAGGGCTAGAGCCGGTTTACAAGCCATGCCTGCTGTAATATATATACGTTTCAGATCTGTGTCTATCTTTCTATCTAGACCGTCCTTAAAGGAGACGGTATCTTTCAGAGGGAGTGTGACATGTTTCACCAACCTCATCACGGCGGCATCAACCAAGGGAGCTGATTCCAAGTGTTTAACATGTTCACTTTTGAACGGGTACATCTTTGCTACTTTTGAAAGCAAAGAATTCTTTCTGTCCGTGCTGGCCCATTCGTCAGAAATGATATCTCCCAGTTCACCCAAGAAAGGAAAACTAGGGCGCTCCTTTTTAAGTTGTTTGAAATATTTTCTCTGTTTGGAAGGAGATTCCACCGGATCTTCCCACCTCAAGGCGATCTTTACCGCTTTCACTAAACTTGGTACTAGGGAAAAATCAAATCCTGCAGGATTGACAACACTCTCTGCTTCACTGACGGAAGACGCACTTGGACTGCGTACACGTTGAGAGGGACCAGGCGTTTCAGGATTATCCTGTGTAAGCGCTGGAACTGGGTCATCAGGAACAGTAACATCACATCTGGAACCAGATTTGTTCAGGGATTCCTGGACTACTCTCCTGACCAGAGCCTCCACCTGATGACCATCATTTCCTCTTTCCCTCACCGCCTTGGAATAACATAGTTCACAAAGGGATCTTCCTTCCGAGACCCGAGCTCTACATCCCCAGCAGACTCTCTTACTGGAGTGGCTGGAATGGCGGTGGGAATGGCGGCCAGATGAAGATCTGGAGCCTTCTTTGCGGTGTCTAGAAGATGACCTGGGGCGTCTGGAACTTGATCTGGAGTGACGATGCTGTAACCTGGATTCGTCAACAACTTCGCGTGCTGAAGATTGATGTTCAGACCTAGAGGGGCTGATGAGGAGGAAAGAGTTAACCTCTGATTACACAGAAACCCAAACAGCCAGGTAGGGAAAAAAAATAATTTTTTCCATCCTACCTGCAGCGCAAGGGTTGGCCACTGGGGGGCGGTGAGACATCCATAGTGGAAAGGAGTCACAAGAACTGCTAAGACAAACATATCAATGTAAGATGCAGCATGGATGAATCAAGCAAACAGGGCTTTAAAAAGGCAGAAGGCAAGAAACATACCTTGAAGAGGGAAGACTATCAATTTGGGGCAACGAAAACAGCAACAGCACAGCCTGCGTGTGTCCCAAAGATAGCTGTTTTGACAGCTATTTAAACCTGCCGCCCTGATGATGACGTCACCGCGCACGCCACGCTCACGCCGCAATTGCGACGTGACAGGCGCACCTCCCCACACAGACCTCGCGCGCATGCGCGATCGCGACAATCCGATCGTACTGCGCATGCGCATCCAAGCCTCAATCTCGGCTGGAACCAGCGCAGGCGCAGAGACCAGAAAACAACGAACTGGAACGCAGATGCGTTCCAGCGGCCATGGCCACGGCGGAGACAAAACAATCAACAAAACAACATAGAGTACGGCTGCCATGTACAAGGTAAGAGAGGATAATACGTTACCAAGGATACCATTGCCGACCTGTCCTGGAACTGAGAGCTATGAAGCTCACTCCGCACTATTCGGGCATTCTTAAAGGAATAGAGGCCTCCAGCTAATAGCTAGGACGTTTGGCCTTGTTGCTGCTTGCCTGCCAATGGCTGGTTAGTAAGCACCTGTTGAGATTGCAACCGACGCCCATGTCTACCCTGCTAATAGCTGGGACTTGTTGGACACCAGAAGGTGAGCTCTATGTGCAGGATCATCAGGACTGAGGAAAAAAATAAAAGGTATTTCTTCTTTTTTCTGCTTTAACAGCATAGGTCCGAGGAGGAGGACAAAAAAGGAACACAGTCTATGGGGAGACGCAAAGCTTTATGGGAGTAGGGTCCTATGAGGTATGAGAGGCGGGATTAACCCACACGTTGGCTGCCATGGAGTCTGTCAGGAAAAGGTTTTTTTTTAAAAAAAAATATTGTGAGATGTATTAAATAAAAAGGAAAAAATATTGTGTTTTTTTTTAAATTGTCGCTCTTCTTTTGTTTATAGCGCAAAAAATAAAAACCGCAGAGATGATCAAATACCACCAAACGAAAGCTCTATTTGTGTGGGGAAAAAAACATAATGATTTAATTTGGGTACAGTGTTGCACGACCGCGCAATTGTCATTCAAAGTGCAACAGCGCTGAAAACTAAAAATTGGTCTGGGCAGGAAGGGGGTGAAAATGCCCTGTATGGAAGGGGTTAATCACACCGCTCCCAAAATGCCCCTCTCCATTGTAATGTATGGGTAGTGCTTTCGAAATGCCTAAAATCTCTTTGGAAGCGCTGCGACACAAGTGTTTTTAACCCCTTTTTGGGCCATTAGCGGGGGTTAAAAGTGCCGCATAAACTGCAGTAAAGCACTGCTAAAACGAGCAGCGCTTTACCGCTAACACACAGGTGGCCCCAGTGTGAAAGGGGTCTTAACCACTTAAGCCCCGGACCAATATGCTGCTAAATGCCCAGAGACGTTTTTACAATTCGGCACTGCGTCGCTTTAACAGACAATTGCGCGGTCGTGCGACGCGGCTCCCTAAAGAGACATGTGTCTTTAGTAAAAAAAAAAAAAAAAATCGCAATAAAAAAAAAAAAAAAAAACTAGCTACCTAGCGGCTAAATATTTTTTGGCCTAAATGTTTGACTAAAATGTAGTTTATTCGAATAAAAAATATTGTTTTTTTTTTCAAAAATGTCGCTCTATTTTTGTATATAGCGCAAAAAATAAAAATCGCAGAGGTGATCAAATATCACCAAAATAAAGCTCTATTTGTGGGAGGAAAAGGACGTGAATTTTGTTTGGGAGCCGCGTCACACGACCGCGCAATTGTCTGTTAAAGCGACGCAGTGCCGAATTGTAAAAACGTCTCTGGGCATTTAGCAGCATATTGGTCCGGGGCTTAAGTGGTTAAGACCCCTTTCACACTGGGGATCACTTCTCCACCAAAATTGAGGGTGACACCCCTTTTCCGGCAGGAATGTCACCCCCACATTCCCAAATCATACACAAACAGAACCCAAAAAAAAAAAAAGCCCAGCAAAAATATAATTAAAAAAAACAACAACAAAGAAAACACATAAAAGACAAAAATCACTCTGCAAAACAGTCCCCAAATATCTCAACGACACGTCACAAACAAACAAATAAACGCTAACAAACAACAGAACAATAGCACCTTGCTGTATAGGGAGGGATACAAAGGGATGTACTTTTGCAATGGAAGTGCGTTTGTGTCTGGCTATTTATGCTGTCTGCGTAGTTCAGCAAAGTTGCCCGGGTCCACTTCCAATTTCACTGATTGCGCCGTTCCCGAGTTGTGAGCATGCGCACAGAGGTGCTGACCATGGTCTCCTTCAAGCACGCATGCGCGAGCCGGCTGGCCCTTCATTTGCATGGGGTCACGGCTTATTTCAATGTAACACGCCCACGTCCTTCCCAATTTGTATTACTCCGCCTTACGCCTCTGAAATAACGTTACGCATGCGCAATTTTATGCGTAAAAGCGACGAGAATAGGGTGATTGCGCGGCTACATTGCGCAAGTCTAACGTAAAGGCGGTGCACTACGCCGGTCCAATAATGCGCAGATGTACCTGAATCTGGCCCAAAATGTCCATCCACAAATGGAAGCCTCCACAAGGGGAATAGAAGCAAAATCCAGCATGAGTTACAAAGTATAAAAGAGAAGAGAGGCGCCTCTAATGCCCCGTACGTACGATCGGAATTTCCTTCGGGATGAACGCAGAATTCCTTTCAAGCTGTCTTGCATACACACTGTCACACCAAATTACGACCGTCCAAAACGCGGTGACGTACAACACCACAACAAGCCGATAAAAATGAAGTTCAAAGCTTCTGAGCATGCGTCGACTTGATTCTGAGCATGCATGTTTTTTTCTCAGTCGGAGTTCCATACAGACGAACGGAATTTCCAATAGAATTTTTTTTCATCTTTATATCTGTTCTCTTTTTAAGTTCGTCGGAATTTCCAATGGAAAAACTCAGATGGGGCACGGTCGGAATATCCAATGAAAGAAGAGGCACATCTAAGTATGCAGGGATCTGGGGTAAAGCGATCCACACAGACCATCCTCTTCACCGCTGTCAGTCTGCAATCGTCAGACTAACCTGCAGTAGAGCGCTCTGAAAGGGAGGCTTGAAAATCTCGTGGAAGGGACAACATCAATGGCGGTCCGGAGGATGGTCTTTGTGGACAGCTTTACCCCGGATCCCTGCATACTTAGATGTGCCTCTTTTTTTTTTTTTTAAAGTGTATTTTTGTGCGTGTACTCGAGAATGAGGAGCCGGACTGCAGGAGTTGGGAATAGGCAGGCCTCCCCCAGAGGCAATCTGCCATCTTTCTCCATGCCCCGGGTGGCAATGGCGGGTGTGAGGGGGTCCTCCCACACAGCCCGCCCTACCTGCTCCGCTTTGAAGCCCAACGGGGCTGCCCCGTTAGTCCTTCGCCTCTCTTTTTTAGAGACCGCATGGCCAAAGTGCGTGCATGTTAACCCAATTTCGAGTGCGTGTAAGTGTGGTGGTTTTTGTGGGAGGGGGGTGGGTGTACTAAGCGCAGGCTTACCTTGCATAGCACACCCACCGGGGGCCGGGCTGAGACTACCAAACTCAATTCACATGCAGCCGGGATCCGAACCCTTAGCTGCAGAGGTGAACGGCTTGTCAGCGCAGTGCCAATCACGTTGAGCCACCACAGCTCCCAGATGTGCCTCTTTTAATCATCAAGCATGTGAGTTTCTAAATGTTGTACCTTCATTAAATGTAACCATATTGCTACACTTAGAGGCGTCTCTCTTCTATTTTATACTCTGTTGTGACATGACGTTACTCTTATATCAAGACATCGCTTGTATAGCAAGTCGAAATGTATTAAAAATGTGTGTTTGTCTTGCAAAACGCTCTCAAACCAAGTTACTCTCAAACCAAGGTTTTACTGTGCTCTCATTAAAGGTCAGAATGACAAAAGTAACCCAGAGGAAATCATACAGCAAAGACACAACTTTAACAGATCTTAATTGAAATGTAATACATTTAGAATGGAAAATCATATCTTGTAAAACAGGAAGTAAAATACATAAACATAATATAACTAAACAAGCATTGAGTGATAATGATGAGGAAGTGGCTAATGACTTTGTTGTTCCCATGCACATGGCAGTCAAACAGAGCAAATATTTAAACGGCTGTTATAAAATCTCACAGACCTCTGAAAACTCTATTTCCTTATAAAAATAAATACTTACAGTAGGTAATAAAGGGCTGTTTTGAGACTTGTCATTGGCTCTCTCTTTAAACAATGATGTGCCTTTTCCACAACTATATCAGCTTAAAGACAAAATTCCACTGTTTGCCAAATAAATAAATAAATAAATGTTGATTAATAAAAAGATTTATTTTTATTTTTTATTTCTTTGCATTGAAGCCTGCAAAGTATTGCAGCCATGGCCAGTAGATTGCAGGTGCAATGCTTATGTTCCTTCAGTCTATTCCAGGGATCCTCAAACTACGGCCCTCCAGATGTTGTAGAACTACACATCCCATGAGGCATTGTAACACACTGACCTTCACAGACATGACTAGGCATTATGGGAATTGTAGTTCCTGAACAACTGGAGGGCCGTAGTTTGAAGACCCATGGTCTATTCCTTCAGCTTTCATTTATGGGCTGGAGAAAGCACCAATGACATCACTGCACTTGTGCTCCATTGAGAATTATGAGCACTTGCTGCAGAGGTATCCTGTGAATGAATGGCATAGCTCTGCCAAAGGTGAAACACACAGCTACACTGAATTCCAAAAATGACAGGATCCAGTGTCACTGACGGGAGGGGGCAGTTGAGGGGTGGGGGACTGAGGACCCCCACCATGTTTCATGGTACACCCTAAATACAGGCATAACATAAAACATGGTCAGAAAGACAGACCGGTCTTTTAAAGTAAAACTCCAGTGAACACTTGTTATTTTTTTAGAGAAAAATAACAAACATGCCTATACTTACCTGCGCTGTGCAATCCTTTTGCACAGAGCTGCCCCAACCCTTTTCTTCCAGGGTGCCCTGCTGGTGCGCCAGGCCCCTGCTCTTTATCGGGTACCCCCACGGAAGGCCGCCTTTCCTGGGGGCATCCGTGCAAGCTCGCTCCCGAGTCCCATTAACACAGACAGCGGGACTTGGCCCCGCACCCTCGCTCCCATGTCACTGGATTTGACTGACAGCAACGGGAGCCAATAGCTCCTGTTACTATCAATCTGACCAATGAGGAGAGAGAAAGCTGTTAGAGCCACTGCGCTCATGCACATCGCTGAATCGAATGGGGCTCAGGTAAGAAAAAAGGGGGTCTGGGGAGAGCTTCAGCTCAGAAGGTTTTTCATCTTAAAGGTTTTGTAAAGGTTTGTTTTTATTTTCTAAAAAGGTTCCTTTAAGCTAGTGCATTGTTGGTTCACTTACCTTTTCCTTCGATTTCCCTTCTAAAAAATTTTTTTCTTTGTCTGAATTTCTCACTTCTGGTTTCTCCTCAGTAAGCTTATCACCACCATCCGAGCCGTTCTGGCTGGGGGTTAGTCAGCCAAAACAGCTTACTAAGGAGGAACAGGAAGTGAGGAATTCAGACAAATAAAACAAAGAAAAAAAAACATTTAGAAGGGAAATCGAAGGAAAAAGTTAGTGAACCAACAATGCACTAGCTTAAAGGAACCTATTTAGAAAAAATAAATAACCTTTACAACCCCTTTAATGCATAGAATGCATTAAGGTGAAAAACCTTGAGGCTTTACAACCACTTTAAAGTTTAAATATTGAAAGCCAAAACCAGACAGAAAAAAAAAAAAAAAATTGCCGTGCTAAAATAGATGTGATGAAACCAAAATACAAATTATATATACAGTGATAAGTCCATGACAACATCTAAAATATAAATGTTCATATCCATGAAAAATTCCAACATAGATAAAATGTTCTTAAATATTTGTGTCTCGGTGATGATATAGGATTGAACACCAAACGCGCATCCTTTCACCGTGATAAAAAGAAAGGCTGTGCCCTTACCAGATGACTCCACATTATAGAACCCTTATAAAGAGTGGGTTGGTATAATACATACGATCCATCCTATAGAATGGATGTTGGAAGTATTAACACAAGTGGCTGCTCTCTTTGTTACTAAAAGAAAGGAGAAGAATGCCAACATAGCATAGAACCGTGATGGTTTATTTGAAATAGCATAAGAGCCGGTTCACACTGAGGCGGCAGGACTTCGGGGGCGACTCGGCAAGGCATCCTGAAGACGACTTCAGAGGCGACTTGCAAAATTACCTCTGTATAAAAGTCAATGCAAGTCGTACAAGAACCTTTTTCTAAGTCGGAGCAACTTGCGTTGCTCCTATTAGAACGGTTCTATTGAATAGAATGAGACATGACTTGTCAGGTGGCTGAGTCGCCTGATGAGTCGCCCCAGTGTGAACCAGCTCTTAGTCCAAACCAACAAGAATAAAAGTATCCAAGGTAAAATGTGATCTACAGATCACCATGTCTGTTGGGAGCTGATCATCTTGATGGTCATCGTGTTTTGTTTTTGGTTGGTTATCCAGTATTGTTCTTTATGATTGATGATGGAGCTACAGCTATGGTTGGTGTGATTGATGATGCATATACAACATGAAACATATTTTTTCTTTAAATAAAAAAACATCATTTATTGACTTTGTATAATTCCTTGGTGACTGAGCAACCAGGTGTGCATGTACCCATTTGCTGGATTTTATATCTAAGGGGCCTCATACTGTATTTTAAATGAGATGCCCAGATTCTGATAACCGCCACACCCCACCACCACCATCACCCCCCCCCCACACCACCACCGCCATCACCCCCCCCCCACACCACCACCACCATCACCCCCTCCCACCACCACAACCATCACCCCCATGCAGAAACTAACATCCACTGGGCTATTGAATCTCCAATCCCAGGAGACACCTTTTTTTCGGACAAATTTTGTGTGTGATGTCATTAAAGGTCGGTGAGTCGGGTAAAACTCTGGCCGGCTTGCTTCTTTTACATACTGCCTGTGATTCCTTGCCTCAATGTAAGTGAAATTCTACTTTTTTTTTTTTTCTTTAATTCCACATCAGACTCAACCAGAAAATAGGACAGCAAGACATGCTTACGGAAATTCCGCCCTTCGCCTTTCTTCTGTGGTCTCGCATCACGTGTGGTTTTCCTTTTGCTTTTATTTTCCTTTATTTATTTATTTGTTTTTATTTTTATTTTTAACATTTTTTTTTTTTACATATATATATATATATATATATATATATATTTTATATATATATATTTTTTTTTTCTTTAATATATTTTCCTTTATTATTTGTTTATTTTATTTTTTCCAATGTGTCAGGGAAAGCAAAGAAAAACACTTCTAGGTGGAGTTCCCTTTTTTTTCTTTCCCTCCCCCCCCCCTCCCCTTCGGTTCTGTCAATCACTTTTTAAATCTATCATTGCCTGTGCAAATTTTCTTGACGTTTTAAATGCTCTCCGTTGCTCCCAGACTGTTCTACTTCTCATCTCTTCAAACTAGTCAACTCGCCTCAGATATTCCATTTCTGATATGTATTCGACTCGATGGATCCATTCTTTTATAGTTGGCCTCTGTGAGTGAAGCCAATTTTTTTGGAACTAGGCCCTTTGCTGCATTTAGCAATACCGGGACCAAAGTTGATCCATACCCTTTTTTTGGCTTATCCGTTCCATGAAACAGACAGGTCAAGGGATTTCGTGGAATCTTTTCCCCTGTAATTTCTTCTATGTGTTCTAAGACTTCTTTCCAGTACTCCTGTATTCTCGGGCAGTCCCACCATACATGCACTGTGGTTCCAACTTGATTACATTCTCTCCAACACAGCGCAGAATTGTTCGGATGTATTTTATTCATTCTGTCCGGTGTCAAATGCCAGCGCACCATGCATTTATAGTTTGATTCTATTGTGTTGATATCTGTTGCATAGTTAAACACTGCACCTATCATGTGTGAGTCCTCGATCTTTTCCCTGATGTCTTGTCCCCATTTTTCTACAAATGTCAGCGTTCCCTTTGTCTCAAGGTCTGTTAATATCCCGTATAATGCCGCAATTCCGTGTTGTAATTAATCAAAACTGAATCATGCTGTGAAGCCGCGTACACACGGCAGAGAACCTCGACGGGCAGAACACATCGTTCCGCCCATCGAGGTTCTCTGCCGGCCGTCAGATTCGGCGACCTGCCCGTCGGGAATGGCAACCAGCCATTCATCCAGGCGGGCCGTCGAGCAAATAGAGAACATGCTCTCTATTTCTGCTCGACGGCATTCCCGACGGGATGCTCGCCGAGAGCGTACACACGGCCGAGGTTCTCGCTGGAATGCAGCTTCCAGCGAGGTTCTCGCTGGTTTCTAGCGAGAACCTCGGTCGTGTGTACGCCGCCTGAGGCTTCTCCCTATTATGTCCCCCTACATATGCATGTGTGGAGAATGACTCTTTGAATTCAGGGCTTTTGTTTTCCCAATCCACCACTGATAGTGCCATACCAGAAGTGCCTTGACATTGAGTTTGTGCTTGTTTGATGTCTATTATTCAATATCCATTTTATCCGGTAAATGGCCACTCTTTCAATATATGGAGCACTTTAAGCACTAGAGAACTTTGGAGTGGAATTTTTACAAGCACCTTCATTTTGTCACTTTGTATTTCATATGGATTTTTTTTTGGACAGACAATAGAACAATATGATGGACTCTAATGCTCAGTTTATATGGTAGTGCACATTATAAAACATTGTATATTGATTTATTTGCACTTGAACTTTTTATACATTTTTTATTTATGTATTATTAGTTTCAATTAATGTATTAATAGGTGTTGTCACATGTATTTAAAAAAAAAAATATATATATATATATATATATATGGTTTATGGTTATATATATATATATGGTTTTGCACTGTTATATGCGCATTTTCAATGTGGATGTATATACAATTTGTTAATACAATTGGTGTTGTGCAGACTCAGTGATATAGCAATACATAAATAACATCAAAATGCTTAATTAAAAAAAAAAATTGATCACAAAAATTATATATCATTAGTACTGTCCATAATGAAGTGCATATGTGTTAAAAAAAATGCATAATAGTTCATATCCAAAATACGTTATTGCATGCACAGTTCAATTCCTTCCATGATGGCTGTGTGACAACAAATATAACTAATGGTGTACTTCCGCCTGTTGTGACACCTGCGTAATCCCAGTGCTTTCCCTTTAGTGAGTAATCAAATGCTCTTTTAATTACATTGGAAAAAAATAACCAATGTCAGGTGTCTCGAAACTGAACGGTGAGAGCTGATATTGGTTATCATCTTTGGATAGTAATATATATTTTTCAGTCTGTAGGGGATTTTATTGTACTGGTGGAAGGTTTTTCAGCTCTTTTCATGAGGAAACATCACTCGAGATTTATAAAACTAACTGAACAGGACCAGGACCAGATAGACATCAATGGAGGACTTTGAGTATGAGGGGGGAGAGGGGGGACATCTGCTGTAGAGGGGGACTCTGATGGCGACATCTGCTGTAAAGGGGGACTCTGATGGGGACATCTGCTGTAAAGGGGGACTCTGATTGTGACAACTGATTTGAAGGAGGACTCTGATGGGGACATATAATGGGAAGGGCACTCTGATGGGGACATCTGTTTTAAATGGGGACTCTGATGGTGACATCTGATGTGAAGGGAGACTCTGATGGTGGTACCTGTTGTGAAGGGGGACTCTGATGAGGACATCTGATGTAAAGGGGGACTCTGATGGGGACATCTGATGTAATGGAGGACTCTGATGGGGATATCTGATGTAAAAGTGGACTCTGATGGGAACAGCTGATGTAAAAGAGGACTCTGATGGGGACACCTGATGTTAAGGGGGACTCTGATGAGGACACCTGATTTATTGGGGGATACTGATGGGGACACCTAAAGTATAGCGGGATGCTGATGGGGACACCTGTTGTAAAGGGGGACTTTGATTGGGGCACCTGATGTAAAGGGGGGCACCTGCTGTAAAGGGGCACTCTGATTTGGACATCTGATGTAAAAGGGAGCTCTGATGAGGACACCTTATGTTAAGTGGTTTTATTCTCCATTACTTGAAATGTGGATGTGATTGGCCTACTGTGACGGAAACAGTGAGGCTGCAATTCATGGGCACAGTGAGGCTACAATTGATGGGCACAGTTTTGCTGCATATGATGGACACAGCTTGGCTGCATATGATGGGCACAGTGAGGCTGCATATGCTTGGCATAGCAAGGCTGCATGTGATGGACACAGTGAGACTGCATATGATGAACACAGTGAGGCTGCAATTGATTGGCACAGTGAGGCTGTAATTTATTGGATTAGTGAGGCTGCATATGGTGGGCACAATAAGGCTGCATATGGTTGGCACAATAAGGCTGCATATGATGGCACAGTGAGGCTGCAATTGATGGGCACAGTGAGGCATAATCATCTGCATTACTAACCATTCTTTTTTTCAGTTTGTTTGCACCCACCATCCCCCCCCCCCCCCAAAAAAAAAAAGTTTTGAGCACCAGCCACAGCTGTATCACAGCATAGTGCATAGTTTGCATATTTCACAAGTATGACCACTATAATTTAATTAATTCTCTAATGGTTCCATGTTTATTTTTATTTTTTTCATTTAAAGATTGTTGTATATTTCCATAAATATATGAAGCTATTGATGAACCCTCCTTGAATGTAATCTGAAAGATCGATAATTGTAGTGCTTCTGTGGATGAAGTGGATGACCTAATATATCTATCAGTGAACATTCTACAATCTTTAATTTCACTCCAAAATCAACAACTTCCATTATACAAGCATTCCAGAAACATTTATTACCCTAAGAGAGCACCAGCACTATTCATATGTGATTAAAACATCCATTTTATTTATATTTTTAATTATATATCTATGATATGTAGTGTTGCTCACGATTATTCGCATTGCGAATATTCGCTACGAATATTGCATATTTGAGTATTCGCGAATAACTCGAATATCGCGCCGAATATTCGCTATGGCGAATATTCGTATTTTTTCAAATTTATTTTTAAAACAGATCACATCCTAGTGATCTCCATCGACGTCTAAAAGCATTGCTGGTATGATTAGAGAGAGACCCTGGGCCGAGTAGCTGACGCGATTCTTTTATGTTGCCGAAAATTTGCATTGCGACTTTTCGGCAACATAAAAGAATCGCATCAGCTACTCGGCCCTTCTTTTGCATCAGAGCCAATCAGAATAACTCGAATATTCGGCAAAAGGAATATTGCGCGATATTCCTTTTGCCGAATATTCGAGTTATTCTGATTGGCTCTGATGCAAAAGAAGGGCGGAGAAGATAATCGCGCAATATTCCTTTTGCCGAATATTCGAGTTATTCTGATAGGCTCTGATGCGCCCTTCTTTTGCATCAGAGCCAATCAGAATAACTTGAATATTCGGCAAACGGAATATTGCGCGATTATCTTCTCCGCCCTTCTTTTGCATCAGAGCCAATCAGAATAACTTGAATATTCGGCAAAAGGAATATTGCGCGATATTCCTTTTGCCGAATATTTGAGTTATTCTGATTGGCTCTGATGCAATAGAAGGGCGGAGAAGATAATCGCGCAATAGGAATATTGCGCAATTATCTTCTCCGCCCTTCTTTTGCCCCCTTATTTCCCTTTCTTTTAAGTAGAGTTAGTGTAGAGTTAGTGTTTAGTGCATATTAGTTTAGTAATACAGGCAATGATCTCCGTTTATGAGAATTTCAAAAAAAAATTTGGATAAAATATCACGAATATTCGATATTAGCGAATATTCGCGAATATCGAATATGGCGTATTCCGCTCAACACTAATGATATGAGGTCCTCTGTTAAATTCCAGTTATCGGAGGTTTAACTGGGCATTGAGGAATATGGAGGTTTATGCGTAGAATGTGGAGAGTAGGGATCGTCCCCCAGTCGGTTTGTTGCGGCTGGGGACCTGTATGTATTCATGCAGATATAAAACGATTTGGGGTTTCTTCAGTGCCTTCAAAATCTGGTTTAGTATTTATCGTTGAGATTATTATGTTTTTGTTAAACAAATGTGTTCTACTAATTATTTGTTAATAAGTGGCCGCTACGGGTAGGTGTCGTCTATTCTCTAAGTGTTGGTAACAATTGGGGGAAGGGGGGTCATAGTGGTACAAGAATTTGGGTGTTTGCACCTGTCCTACCATAGTCATGAGTCATGCACCACTGGGGATATTATCCCCTGTCAGCATGTCCTTTGAACCATTTCTACATTCCTAGTCGATCGACCTTTTGATGCACATGGGGGCCGAGGTGTATGGGTGCTCAGCTCTCAATTTTAAATTTCTGGATACTGACATGTCATGGTCAAAGAACACTATGTAAGTGAACATCATTTTTGGCCAGTTCTGTTTGGAAATGGTTATATTTATATGAATTGTTAACTTTTGTGTATTTTTGTAACCCTCTAGATTAATTGTGCTAATAAAACCCCAATGAAGGAAAAAGTTTTTCGTAAAGCGTTGGTTCAGAACATTAATATATTTTTCAATACAATTTTTATTGTATCCTATTTTGTATGTGTTCTATTTATTACTTGTTAATCAAACGTTGTTATACTTTCATACATCCTCTCTATTCTGTTGGTAGTGCCTTTAAAGTCTCGCCCCCAGGGGTTCCCCCATTTCTTTATTCTATATCCATTGGGATGTGGCACACCTGCATTAGTTTTCTCTATCAGATCCCTTCTCTCTAATTCAGTCCTGCACTGGACATTCCTACATTCTTCACTTTTTGCTAGCTGGAAATTTCTAGACAGAAGCTGAAAGAGTAATTGTTGCAGGACTGGATATGTGTGCAGGCCATATACTATTGGATCTAGGAAGGCAGGATCTGGCTCAGAAGAAATAACATAATTTCATAAGAAATTACATAAATTTGGAAGCACTGGGGATGTCCTCACAATAAATTCAGTCTTGATATTAAACATTTAAAACATGTATTCCAATATAATCCAGTGTTGGTTGTTTCTGGCACAAGACTAGTGCAAATATTAAAAACTGCCCAGTGTTTCACTAACTAATAAAGCACCCCTACACTAAACAAAACTTCCCTTACCTAAATACTATCTGCTTCATTTTTTTTATCTGCTTTTAAACTGTTGGCTGCATTGCAATATTTGTCTTTCCTGCAATCCCCCTTACTAAATCTTTTCCGTACAGCTTCAATCCTCAAATAAAATTATGGCCCATTACCCAGCTCCTGACACAACTTTTTCAGCAGAAGAATGGTTGTCATATAGGGTGTCTGAGCATGTTGACGCAAACCCAGCACATACAGTACTTAGAAGATCCTCCACATCTGAAAGTGTGTGAGACAGAGCTCATGCACACTTATACGAATGCCTTAGGAGTAACTAGAACCTTCAGGTGCACAAAACCATAAAGGCCCACACAGTGGCAGAACACCAGGGCCGACCTTTGCGACCCTTGTAGTTCCACCATTGGTATCAGTCCTTTTTTTTTTTAATTGTATTTATTTATTTTACAATTTTTTATATTTATTTTTTTAGGGGCTTTGCTGGGTAATCAGGGATATAAATAGAACTCTGATGTTTCACCTTTGAGAGAGAGAGAAAGGAGATTGAGGACACAAACTTAAACCTTTTCTTCAGCCTCAGCTGTGCAGAATGAATGGTCAGGAATAGCTCTGTACTGTACAGAGCTTCCTGTTCATGCACAGACTGAAGGATAGAAAACACAGTTATGAATAAACACAGTATACTATGCTTCAGTTATGAATGGACACTGTTAGTGATCGGTACGGTATTAAATCAGACAAGAAAGGGTCGGTAAATAACACATTTTCTGACCCTTTCCCGCTCTCCATCATGAAATCATTCTTCACAGCACAGGAGCCCAATCAGAGCAGGAGAGGCATAGGAGGGGAACCTATATGAACATATTCGCCAGCACACCAAGGATCGTCTAAAAGAACGTCCAAAAAATTTTAATGCAGTGAAACGATCACAAAAATAGCAACGTTTCGAGGTCTCGCAGGGCCTCTTTGTCAGGCAAGTGCAAGTGCCTGACGAAGAGGCCCTGCAAGACCTCGAAACGTTGCTATTTTTGTGATCGTTTCACTGCATTAAAGTTTTTTTGGACGTTTTTTTTAGACGATCCTTGGTGTGCTGGCGAATATGTTCATATGATTGTCTTTCCAGTTCCCTGCTGGTGATCGCTTCAGCACCCTTTTTTCTTGTTGGCTGCTATCCAGGAATGTGTGCAATTGGAATATTTTGAGAATATAGAGGAACCTATCCCCTCCATCTTTCTCCTGCAGCCACTGAAAGCCTGCAGGAGGAATATGGAGAGGGTTGGTTGCTCTATATGCTGGTCCTTCCACAACTCCTATCCAGGTGTACAGGGGGCCACATGTGTCCCCTGGAGCAGGAGCTGTATCGCAATTGTGACCCCTGTATGTATGCCCTTGCTTCTAACTGTACCAATTTTGCCAGCCCAGGACAAGATTTAAACAAACATCCTAGTATCCTTTAAATCCAAGTTGAAATCTGGAGGCATGTGCCAGGACAAGTTTTGGCACTAAAAAAAAGTAACTTGCCTGGAAGGGGTTTTCCAGAGGGGGCACTTGTCCTGCATCTCTTACATTACAGGTGTCAGGGTCTCAGACACCACAATAGCCCCTTCTGTGGCAGACAGCATCACTTTGATTTGGGGGAGGAGGGGTCATAAGAGGATGTGTGCTGGGGGTGGGAGGGGAGGGGAGAGGACTTGTGCTGTAATGTGTTGTGGGGAATTTCAAATCTGACCCCACTATAATAAGAAGGAGCCAGATCCCAGCCCACCCCCCCATGTGAATGATTATCGGGTACATTGTACCCCTACCCATTAACCAAAAAAAAAGTGTCAAAAAGTAAAAATCATAAGAGACCGTTTTCGACAATTCCTTTATAAAAAAAAAGTGTCCCTCGACGTAAATCCACTGTCAATCACGCCACCCGATGGACCTGAAAAATAGAAAGCATTTAAAAACTACGCCCCGATTGGGAGGCCTCCCAGTGACTGCTGTCTCTTGGCGTTGACAGCTGTTATATAGGCAAGGGTGGGGCCATCCGGTAATGTAACCGAGTGACCCCACCCCTTCTGACATTATGAGTTGTCATGTGACGTTAGAGGGGTGAGGTCATCAGGTTATGTCAGCGGGTGGCCCCGCCCTTGCCTATATAACAGCGGTCATAATGAAAAGACAGCAGTCGCCACTCACCAGGAGGCCTTCCATAGAGGCAGATTTTTTTAAACTTTTTTTTAAAAATGTTAGGTCTATTGGGCAGCGTGATTGATGATAGATTTACATCGTGGGGCACTTTTTTATTTTCTTTTGTAATAAAGGAATAGACAAAAACTGTCTCTTGTGGTTTTTACTTTTTGACACTTTTTTTGGTGAAGGGGTAGGGGTACAATGTACCCGATACCCATTCACATGGGGGGGCAGGATCTGGGGGCTCCCTTGTTAAAGGGGGCTTCCAGATTCTGATAAGCCCCCTGCCCGCAGACCCCGACAACCCTGGACAGTAGAGGCCCTTGTCCACATGTTGATGGCACAGAGCCCCCTGCCCCAAAACAATCACCCCTATGTTGAGGGCAAGCGGCTGCTCGTTCACCCCCCATCCTCTATAACTGGTAAAGTAAGCAAATCAATAAATTAAAAATACCCAAAAAAGTAAAGATATACATGTATCACAGTTTCTCTTTAAACTAAGTTATCTCTTTAAACATTATTAATAATATGATTTTTAATAATAAGCATAAAGGTTAAATAGCACTATATTTGGCATGTTTATTGGTAGATTGTGTCAGTACTTGCAATTCTGCTTTAACCTTACTCATAAGTTTATGCTTCAAGAAAGAAAAACACAATTCTGGTGACAGAGATTGCAGAGAAATCTGTGACCTTTTACTAGAAAACATTACCCTGCCTGTACTATAAAATAGAACAATGATAAATTAGACAAGCAGAATGGTCTGGCAACTTTCCAACTACAGTAAAATCTTTGAAGTCTCTTAAGACTAGAAAACAACAATACAATATGTTATTAACCAAAACAGGTATAGAAAACGTGAAAATTATTTAGCTCCTCTGTTAGTAAAAATGCATTTCTTATTATAAATTTAATTACACTAGAAAGCTCAGATTCCGAGTAACACAGTTTATGAGCATTGTCTCGCAAGAAGATTAGAATTTAAGCCTCTGGGGTGTGCAGTACCGCATGTAGGGGCACCGGTTTCCGAGTGTCTCTGGTGCCCCCCATCTCTGGCCGCATGCGGTACTGCATACACTAGCAGTGACACTGGACGTATAATATGGGTTTCCATTGATTCCTAAGGGGAAACTTGCTTTGTTATAAGAGTGCTTTGGATTATAAGAATGCTTTTGGAACAAATTATGCTCCTAATCCAAGGTTCTACTGTAATTGCTTTATACACAGGGTGATTTCTATGATAAGTAAAGTCAGTATGTAGGTCAAACTGCAAGTGAGTTAAAGGACAATACTTGGAATTATTTCCCATCAGCTGAATATGGCAAATTAAAAACAAATTCTTTACACAGGAACTCTTAGAAGATATAAAACAATAATTTAATTTTGTGTTGTTGAAGTGGTTAGATATTCAGTACAAAAATGAAACACATACTACAATCTGATGGAGAGAAATAAATTGCCTGTGGAGCACTATATTTCGCAATCTGAAAAAATCTACACACAAACATTATTATATTCACAGTAAAACAAACCTTAAGGCTAGTACACATGGAACAGTCCCAGCTGCCTAGTTAGAAAGCCCAACTGCAGCATAATTTAGTTTTGCATAGAGCGGGGGATGATCAGAACCTCTATTAGGTTTTGAAGTGTATTTTAACATAATTTTTCACATTTTAGATATAGCATTAAGTTAGATCCTTTGTTTACGGTACAGGATGAGTAGGTGAACTCAGAAAAGAGCAGATATATAAAAAAAAATAGGCACATTTATTAATATAGTAACAAAGAAGAAAATAAAAACATCAGACATTAAGAGCTGGTTCACACTGGGGCGACCTGGGATCCGACTTCAAGTCCCCCCAAGTTGCCCCAAGTTGCGCGGTCGAGAAAATGAATGGAAGTGAATTGAGCCATATTATGCCGTGTACACACGATACAGCTGGGTTCTGCTGAGTATGGCTGGGTACTGCTGAGTATGTCTGGCTATGGCTGGGTACTGCTGGGTATGGCTGGGTACTGCTGAGTATAGCTGGGTACTGCTGAGTATGGCTGGGTATGGTTGGGTACTGCTGAGTATGGCTGGGTACTGCAGGGTATGGCTGGGTACTGCTGAGTGTGGATGGGATGGCTGAGCATGGCTGGCTGAGTATTACTGAGGGATGGCTGAGCATGGATGGATGGATGGCTGTGGCTGCAATGGGCAAGGAGCAGCACTGTGGGATCTACACATCCAGCCCATAGTGCTGCTGCAACTTATCTCTCCCCCTCTCCTCTCACACTGTACTAATCGGTACAGAGGAGAAGGAGGAACCGGCGTCATGACATGACGCCGGTTTGTTTACAAGTGATCGCGTGGTAAACAGCCGATTTAGCCATTTAGCCATTTACCGCAATCTGGCGGTCACGGATACTCCCATGTGCACGGCCCAGGGGGGCACGCAAGAGCACGATTCTGGGAGGACATCAATGTACGCCCTCCCAGAGTTATCAAGCCGCGATGTAGCCATCATTCGGCTAAGGCGCGGTTGATAAGTTGTTAACAGCCATTTTTGGACGTTTGTCCTAATGCCTGAAGAGCCAAAGTTTGGTCTGAAAACAACCTTAGGCTCATTCCCTAAAATCATAAATAACATTAGATTCCAAAGTGTATGGGCACGAAAATACCAGTCATCAAAGGAAATAAAGCCACATAAACAACTATGCCCTAGGGCAGGGGGTCTCCAAACTTCCTAAAGAAAGGGCAAGTTTACTGTCCTTCAGACTTTAGGGGGTGTGGACTGTGCCCAGTGGGAGTAAACAATGCCTGATCTTTGGTATCAGTGGGAGGAGTAGTGCATCATTAAATTTAAATGGAAGGAATTTATGCCCTATTGTTGGTGTCACTGGCAGGAATAGTGCCTCAAGGGCCAGATAAAGGCAAACAAAGGACCACATTCAGCCCCAGAGCCGCAGTTTGAAGACCACTGTCCTAGGGTAAGGCAGGTCAGCCATACGCCAGTGAGACACACGATCATTTTTCGGCATTAAAAAAATGTTGTTTTAAAAAAATGTCATTTAAAATGATCATGTGTGGGCTTCACATCATTTTTCGGGTTCTGAAAAATAACAAACCAACATCCACACTATTAAACATTCCCTAGGCAAGGACAGCTCTGTTACTGCAGATATAGCAAACCAGTTTAAAGGTATTACACAGGACTGTATAACCTACTCTGCCAAACAGAAGGAGACACAGGTCATAATTCGAGGAAAGCCCTTCCTTATCAAGGACTTCTTAGAGAAGTTCAGCCCTACGCCCATCTCACGGGAAGATGCACGCAAACTGGACAACCCCATTTCAGAAGAAGAGCTATAGCGATTAAGCAACTCAAAACGGGCAAGAGCCCCGGCCCGGATGGCCTGTCAGCTTCCTAAAGTTAGAGTTAATGGCCATCTGTCAAATGCCTTCTCCATCCGGAATGGGAGGAGACAAGGATGCCCACTGTCCCCGATTCTATTTATTTTAACCCTAGAACCCTTCCTCCGCAGTTTACAGTCGAATGACAACATTTGTAGGCGCACCTACAAATTAGCATCTTTTGCCGATGACGTCCTACTGTTCTTAAGTCCTAGGCACTAAACATATCTCTCCCGAAAGACTTGGTAGCACAATGCCAAAATAACTTTCCCTTTATATGGAAGCAAGATGCAATCACATATTTGGGCATTCAATTGACTGCACACTTGTCAGACCTCTACACGAAAAATGTTCTACCACTACTCCACAACATTTCCCACGACCTGAATAACTGGAATAAACCCCAGTTATCGTGGTTTGGCCGTGCGGCCATCCTTAAGATGAATGTCCTTCCCCGCCTCCTATACTTACTGCAGACGATCCCCATTAAGATCCCAGCAGCCTTCTTTCAGACGTTTCAACAACTTTGTGTACAATTCCTTTGGAAGCACAAACGCTTAAGAATAAGCTTTTACCAGCTCTCAAAACCCAAAACTAAGGGGGGAAATTATGCCCGGGCATGCTATTTGGGCAGAATTGTGGACTGGTCGGTTCACGGGAGCAGTAAGAATTGGGTGGGATTTGAAGACTTTTTCTCGCATTTGCCAATCAAATCTGCTCCCTGGATCCTCCTAGCCCACATATCCAAGACCTTTAGTGAGCACCCCCTCATAGGTCCCACTTTACACCACTTCAGAGAGGTCTGTAAGAAATTTCGTCTCTCTTCTAACCCTGGGCCTCTCACCCCTTTACAATTAAACCCTGCTTTTGCCCCAGGGATGTCTAACCAATTTCTCGCCAGATTATGGCCAAATAAGGAAATATTAGCGCATCACTTCTTCCGAGGCAACTCCTTTTTAGATTGTAGTTCTCTCCCAAAAAGTCTCAGTAATAGCCCCTTTCCCCTGTGGACTTACTTCCAGGTACGCCACTTTCTCAAAACACTGAATAGAGACTCATGTGTTTCTCGAGATCTAACTCCATTTGAAACTCTTTGCACCCAAACTGTACCTCAGCAACACATGATTTCTAGCATTCATTCTATGCTCTTTGCCTCTGTTTCCCCTAGAGATGGGAAAGCCTGCTCACTATGGGAAAGGGAGCTACACCTAGATCTTTCAGAAGAGGATTGGGAACCTATTTTCACAATTGCACATACAGGCTCGCTTAATGTGACGACACAAGAGAATAATTATAAAACTCCTATCCGCTGGTATCGTACACCTGACCTGCTTGACAAATTCAATTCGGACACGTCAGAAAAATGTTGGAGATGCTCAACCGAGACGGGCACACTCTTACACATCTGGTGGTCCTGCTCACTTATTCAGACATTTTGGACACAAGTACACAATATTATTTCACATGTGACCACATATTCTCTTTACTACAACCCAGCACAATTCATCCTGCATCATTCCTCCGTCTCTTACAGGAAATCGTTGGTTATACATATGATCAACACAGCTAAACTTTGTATCCCAATACACTGGGGCTCTTCGAGTGCCCCCTCTGTCTCTGAGTGGCTTACTCGTGTGGGGAGGATAGCTGAGATGGAGGAATTAATCCATATAGCACGAGACACCCCATCAAAATTCTCACATACCTGGGCGTGCTGGACCCATTTTTGTACCACTGAGAGATATGCTTCCCTAATGGGTCGTAATCGTCCCAAGCCTTCTACTGGCCATTGACACGCCCTAATTTACAAACCCTTCGGAGATTTCTCTTCTAAAGTGCCGCACTGTTACACCCTTTTTCCACCCAACAGTCGAAACCCCTCTTAGCAGGGATCGCTCCATAAGCCATTACCCACTAGCTGCTTGGGTGGGGACCGAGGAGGTGACATTTTTATTTTAGGTCAAAATTTTGGTATATATATATGTACTCTGTGTAGTAAATATAGGGTATATCATATGTTTTTTTTATTTTAATTTTTTTGTGCAGAAGGGGGCTTTTATTGTATATGTGCTTGTATTGCTCACTCACCTTATATTTGTATTGAAAAGTGTGTATTTCCTTTTTTGTTCTCAATAAAAAATTTACATGAAAAAAAAAAAAGAAAAACACAATTTTTTTTTTTCCGAACATGCTGCATTTTTTAACGACGTTTTAAATGATGTTGTTTTTCGGGTTGTAAAAAATGATCGTGTGTGGGCTAAAACAAGTTAAAAACTTGCGCATGCTCAGAAGCAAGTTATGAGACGGGAGCGCTCGTTCTGGTAAAACTACCGTTCATAATGGAGTAAGCACAATTATCACGCTGTAACAGACAGAAAAGCGTGAATCGTCTTTTACTAACACGGTATCAGCTAAAGCAGCCCCAAGGGTGGCGTCATCCGCATGGAACTTCCCTTTTATAGTGCCGTCGTACGTGTTGTACATCACTGCGCTTTGCTAGAGCTTTTTTTTAAAAACGATGGTGTGTGGGCAACATCGTTTTAATGATGAAGTTGGAAAAACTTTGTTTTTTCTACATGCCGAAAAATTTCGTTTTTTTTTCATGCCGAAAAATGATCGTGTGTTGCGGCATAAGAGTTTGTCATATTAAAGCTTACTCTGACGGTTCACACCAGAATTGTAGCGGTATGCGCTCCTTGCTTTTGTTTGGTTCCTGTGCGATTCATTGTGATTTCATTTATTTGAATGGCCTGAAATTGCGCTGAATTACACCAAAAGTAGTGCATGCACTGCTTTGAAAAAACACTCCATCCGAACTACATGGTACTTTGGTGCAGACAAACTCAAAACTCATTATGTTACATGCAGATATAGTGATTTATTTGTGCACAACCAAATATACGCATGCAAGTAGTAAGTGATTTTCAGGCACTTTAGCGCTGGAAATAGCCTCTGCTAAGCACCTGAAAACCGCCTCCCATTTATTCCAGTGTGACTTTTAACACTCGAGCGGTGCATTTGCGGGACAATCCAAAAAGTCCTACAAGCAGCATCTTTGGAGCAGGTTGGGAGTGCTGCATTTAGCGGTTCCAAAACGCCCTGCCCTTTGGAATTAATGGACAGCGCTTTCAAATCGCCTAAATGCAATTTAAAATCGATGCAAAACTGGAGTTTTTAACTCTTTTTTGGGGTTAAAAGCATCCCGCTAGCGGCCGAAAAGCATCGCAAAATTGCTGCTTAAAACGCGCTAAAGTACCGCTAAAACTTGTGGCGCTTTAGCACTAACGGCCAGCGCTTTCAGTGTGAAAGCTCTCTTACTGATATTATAAGTGCCAAAATCAAGAAAGAATGAACACACTGTTTCAGTAAAGTTCAATTTAAGCAGCTGTTTGCAGAATTTCGTTCTGAATGTAATCTAATTTCCCTTATTTAATATTTGTGTAAAATGTAATTAGGCTGTAGTTTGTATCTGAGCACTGCTGCAGTGTTTTATGATACTAGATAACACCCAGACAACATTCCCAAGCAGCAGGACAAATTATTGTTTTCTCTGTGAGAAGAAGAATGACATTTTTAAAGCTGAACTCAGGGCATTCATAAATTCCCAAATTAATGCACATCTGTATTTGTTAATACATATTTTAAAGTATATTTTAAGCTTAAAGGGGTTGTAAAGGTACAATTTGTTTTTCCTTAATAGCTTCCTTTACCTCAGTGCAGTCCTCCTTCACTTACCTCATCCTTCGATTTTTGCTTTTAAATTTCCTTATTTCTTCGGAGAAATCCTCACTTCCTGTTCTTCTGTTTGTAACTCCCCACAGTAATACAAGGCTTTCTCTCTGGTGTGAAGTGTCATGCTCGCCCCCTCCCTTGGACTACAGGAGAGTCAGGACGCCCACTAACACACAATTCCTTTCTCTATCGGCAACGTAGAGAGAGCATCCTGACTCTCCCGTAGTCCAAGGGAGGGGGCGAACATGACACTCCATACCGGGGAGAAAGCCTTGCATTACTGTGTGGAGTTACAGACAGAAGAACAGGAAGTGAGGATTTCTCAGAAGAAATAAGGACATTTAAAAGCAAAATCGAAGGATGAGGTAAGTGAAGGAGGACTGCACTAAGGTAAAGGAAGCTATTTAGGTGGAATTTTTTTTACCTTTACAACCCCTTTAAGCATTGTTAATACTTGAAGTTTACTTGGTGTTATCCTCTTGCAGTCCATGTACAGCAGAACCCAGGCAGATTGCGGGAGGAAGATTCAATGAAAGAAATCAGTGTTGATGCAGTGTAGGGACAGCCCCTGCTGAACTGACCAAACTTTGGTCATCTTAACTCTTACTTATGCTTTGTACACACGATCGGAATATCCGATGGAAAAAGTCAGACGGAATATTTTCATCGGATATTCCGACCGTGTGTGTGCCCCATCTGAGTTTTTCCATCGGAAATTCCGACGGACTTAGAAAGAGAACATGTTCTCCTTTTTTCAGATGAAACATTTTTTTTTATCCGAAATTCCATTCATCTATTTGGAACTCCGACGGAGAAAAAACAACACGCATGCTCAAAATCAAGTCGACGCATGCTCGGAAGCATTGAACTTAATTTTTATCGGCTCGTCGTAATTGTGTACGTCACCACGTTTTGGACGGTCGGAATTTGGTGTGACAGTGTGTATGCAAGACAGCTTGAACGGAATTCCATCTGAAAAATCCGTCTGAGTTTGTATACCAGGCATTACCCTCTTATCTTCTCCACCCCCTGAATAAACAATAAAGCTTAAAGCAGCACACTTATGAGTCACTAATCTGTCACTAACTAATCTGTCACTCAGTTATATATTAAATACCGTAGATGTTCTTGGGTGGTGCTTGGCCAAATAATGGTTTGCGTGAAACATGTGTATATTCACTAGTGTTGGAACATATTAGAAAAGGATTGGAACCTTTGTCAGACCCAGCACTAAGTGCAATGATTTTAGCAATGAAGAGATTAAACTACAAACTGATAATCTTTTTCTGATTCACAGGGGGAAAAAATACCATTATCATAAGCCTTAAGGTATACCATCCATCTTCAACATACATTGGAAGTAAAAGATTGATGCACGTGGGATTTTGCCGGGACCGTCATAGGACATTACATCACTTTACTTAACATTTATTTTTTATTGAATATCAAAAAAGGTTAAAATTGTGTACACAGGACATATACATAGCAGTTCCTCAGTAGCAGTCAATACACCTCAATGGAAATAACTCATCTCTTGGATGCCTCCAAGGGTCGTATGGAAATACAGATGTACTCTCGACATGTTTTGAGGTTACCCGCTTCTTCAGGATAGGAAAAACAAGCAAATAGATTGGAATACCATACACTAAAGCTCATATAAAGCTTTTTTGTAAATACAAGTAAGCAAAGAAGACAACAATTCTTCCTCATGTAATTATTGTATTAATGCTGAAAACATTGAAATACACTGGAGGTGCCCTATATTCCTTGGATTTATATGGACATTTTAAAGGGCTTCCTTATAATTAGAAAGCCTTGCAATTTTATTTCTATTAGACCCCTTTCACACTGGGGCGATGCAGGTGTTATCAGTAAAGCGCTGCTAGTTTTAGCGGTGCTTTACCGCTGTTATAGCAGTACTATTCAGGCGTTAGCTGGGCGCTTTTAACACCCGCTAGCGGCTGAAGAAACGGTTAATAACTCCTGTGTTGCGGCACTGCCAAAGCGCTTTGCAGGCACTTCGGCAGCGCTGCACATTCGTTTCAATGGGCAGGGCGTTTTGGGAGAGGTGTACGCACCGCCCCAAAGATGCTGTTTGCAGGACTTTTTTTTCCTATCCTGCAAGTGCACCGTCCCAGTGTGAAAGAACTCAGACTTTCACATTGGGGTGGCTTGGGAGGCACTTTACAGGCACTATTTTTAGTGCTAAAACGCCTGAAAAGCACCCCAGTGTAAAAGGGGTAACACTGTTACACTGCATGACTGACCTCCAAAATCTAACACTTGGGATGCTATGGCCAAGCAAATTGATAGAAGATGACTTTCTTGTATCTGCCTACAGAATTATAATTCCAAATGTTTGCACATCTGGAATGCTAAGGAAGCTACATGCAGTTCAAAACTTTCCCTGCTTCAAGGCATGATCAAGAATGATCATGTGTTTTCTTGGTTGGTCTCTAGACAATAAATGCTGTTAAGAGAACAGATCAACCAAAAAAAAACTTGTTGTCAGATCACATGTCTGAATGGGACAGTTAATTATAGATAACCTTAAATTTCTTAGGACATATCGTTTTATGGATCTTAAGATGCGTTTTGGAAGGGTGCTAGAGTACTATTCACAATAAATGGAAACACAGAGCACCAACGCATGTAGCATATATGGCTGTGCATTGCGTGCATGTTCTTGCAGCACAATGGTTTAAATGTAAGCAAATACTTTACAAAATAACCATATATGCTTGAAATCAAATAAAATCATTGAAGCATTAGCAGCGCTTAACTGGTGTGTTATACAACATATGCATCCAAACAGTTCAGGGTTATTGCACCACGTGATCAATGCGACTGATAGTAGTAGTAGTAGTAGTAGTCGTAGTAGGTCTCCCTTAAAAACAGATTCTTCTCCGATCATAGTGTCACTCAGATTAAAAAGAAATAGGCTTCATAGCGTAATCCTGTTAGGACATAGCGTATTCCTGTTAGGACATTCACCATAGTCCCCCTTAAAATTTCACTTACAGAAAATAAAAACAATTACAACATTGATATGTCAAATAGCAACTGCTCAGCACACACAATCTCCCTCACCAGTCCCTGGTTCTCCCCTGAACAAGGTTTTTCCTGGGTAGAGTTCAAGTGTGGTATTGACCAAACGCGTTTCGTCATTATGTCTTCATTAGCGGGCGTTGCCACACGACACAGTCTCTTCTATTTATACAATACTGATAAGGGGTATTAACCCCATCTGCTTAATCTGGTCATCAATGCGATCAACTCACACGGGCTAGACCTAAGCCCGGTCTGATCAATTCCTAATTATTTGATCATGTATGACCCCAATGTGTGTCAGATCTAAACCAACACACTGGGTATTATTAATATATCGGATCAACTCCAAACCACCTCCTGTGTTACAGTCCCAGCATGTAAATAAACAAATTGTAAGCGTAAAACTGCAACCACTCTAACCATACCCACTGACAAAGACGCAATGACGAAACGCGTTTGGTCGTGACCACGCGGCTTCTTTGACAGGCCCCCATTCTTGAACTCTACCTGTGAATCACCTTGTTCAGGGGAGAACCAGGGACTGGTGAGAGACTATTGTGTGTGCTGAGCAGTTGCTATTTGACATTACATGTCGTAATTGTTTTTATCTTGTGTAAGTGCAATTTTAAGGGGGACTGTGGTAAATAAAATGTCCTAACAGGATTACGCTATGTAGCCTGCTTCTTTTTAGTATAAGAGACACTGTAATCGGAGAAGTATCTGATTTCTAGGGAGACCTCATGCGATCAGGATTTGATCAAAAGGTGATCATTTTTGAGGATCTGGTGAGTGTAACATCTGAAGGGAGAGGTTCTCATGATGTCTGGTGAAGGGGCTGTTATGTTTGAACATCCCTAACACTCTCAAGATTTTAGAATTAAGCTATTCTACTACTATCATTCGCATTGATCACGTGGTGCAATAACCCTGTTTGGATGCATATGGTGTATAACAGAGATAGGCAACCTCGGCCCTCCAGCTGTTTTGCAACTACAAGTCCCATGAGACATTGCAAGACGCTGACTATCACAGGCATGACTCCTAGAGGCAGAGGCATGATGGGATTTGTAGTTTCACCAAAGCTGGAGTGCCGAGGTTGCCTACCCCTGGTGTAAAACACTCTGGTTGAGCGTTGCTAATGCTTCAATGATTTCATTTGATTTCAAGCATATATGGTTATGATGGACAATTTGTAAATATAGTAGCAGCATATCATGCAGTGAATTTTATGTTTGAGTTCTATATTATTTCATGTGCACTGGGGTTGGTAATTTTTTTCCTTCTTTTGTATAATACTTTACAAATTTTTTTTTAAATGCAACCAGGGTAAGTGGTTTAGTATTAGCCTCTTGCAGTCTACTGTATAACAGAGCTCACACTAGTGGCAAAAAGAAGCAGCACGAGGAGCTAGTCAGATGTGCTGCAGTGCAAAAAGCATAATTAAATTCTATATAAATTCTTCTATACACACATATTCTTTGTTTTAATAGATAATATTAATATATTTTTGAAATTTTTCACAGTGCAAAAAGCATGCTGATAGGAGAGAAGAGCAGAGTGAAAAAGAGGTAAGTTTACTGTGCTTCTTTGCATTTTTATTGTTCCGTCTCAGGCTTTGATTAGGCAGGGGACATCTACTGTGTTTCCCAGAAAATAAGACCTACCTCGAGAATAAGACCTACCCCAATTTTCAGGAAGGGCTGCAATATAAGCCCTACTCCGAAAATAAGCCCTAGTTTAAATTGACAGTGAAATACTAGAGTCCACTCTATTACAGTATTATATAGTGTAGTTGTGCCAAATACCTTTTGATATAGCGCTGACCTCCCTCTGCTCTCAGCTGTACTCGCGCTGCTCACCTCTTCCCCTCTCCTCCCAGCGGGGATCTCAGGCCCCCCTCCCTCTGCTTTCCTTAGAGATGGGAAGAGGCGTTAGGCGGGCCATGGAATCGCCAAACAGCGCTCAGCTGATGTCATGCTGATCTGCTCTTCTGAGGCTGTCAGGGGGAATCTCGGGCCCCCCTCCCTCTGCATTCCTTAGAGCTGGGATAAGGCCTCTGGCGGGCAACGAAATCGCCGAGCAGCGCTCAGCTGATGTTACGCCGATCTGCTCTTCTGAAAGCTATCAGGGGGAATCTCGGGCCCCCCTCCCTCGGCATTCCTTAGAGCTGGGATAACGCCTCCGGCGGGCAACAGAATCGCCGAGCAGCGATCAGCTGATGTCGGGCTGCTCTGCTCTTCTGCAAGCTGTCAGCGAGGGATCTCGGGCCCCGTTCCCTCTGCAGTGCTTGAAGAGGGGAAGAGAGCTTTAAAGGGTTACAGATGCGCCCAGCACTAGAAAAAGGTATGTGGCACAATTGAATTGCAGACATACACATTATGCAATATGCGGTGCTGTAAATTTTATGAATTTCCACAGGGGATTTCTGACAGGCAGGGGGAGAGAAGACAGCATATGGCATAAAACCTACCCCAAAAATAAGCCCTAGTGTGTTTTTGGTTGCCAAAATTAATATAAGATCCGGGCTAATTTTCGGGGAAACTCTGTAAGTGAAAGTGCATTAGAGAAAAATCAGGTCCCATCCAATGCCCGATAGGGCTGTGCTATGTGGCAAAGCTGTGCAAATCTCAGGACTAGATAAAGAAATTACAGAAAGCCTGTAAAGCAGCTCTTGTATTTTAATTGCATGTGTATAATTTAGCTGTTTACCTTCAAAGAGACAATTATGTATCTTTTAATACAAGGATAACAGCTAAATATTTAAAGGACAAACTCATTGTATCACAAAGTAAAGTAGTGTACTAGATCCTTGAAATGACATCTACCCTCAGACAGTCACTACCGAGGAGCAGAATTTCCTGCAGCCATATGTGGATAGAATTAATGTAGATAGTGTGTTGTCCCAATATATTCTTTGAGAATGCAACATCAGAAGGACATGACAATGCCACACTATACAGTGTCACATTTATCACATTTAGCAGTGCAACGGATCCATAATAATAAACCTTATACTAAAAGTTTTATACATTTCGGGACATGGAGATTTGGACTTTGGCGTTTAAAAAAAAAAAAGAAAAAAGACTGTTCCTGTTTAAAGGGAATCGATTGTGCGCATTTATTCACTATTCTCTTTTATTTGTTAACTGCAACTCATAATCAGGGAGCTGCGCCGAACTTTGCAGTGGTGTTAAAATCAGAACTGCAACACTGAGTGTTTTCATGTGATTTTTTTTTTTGTATGCAATTATGGGCATAGACACAATATAGCTCATGATTATTAGTATTTATTTTCCATAATCATCAGCTCCATCTAGTGGCCATATTGTGTTTTTTCCTGACTCACGCCATTCTTATTAATGAAGAACATCCGACCTATTATTAATGGAGAACATATCATAGTAATATTTAATTTTGCTGGCATTCACACATAACAAATACATATGCACTTTGGCAGAATGAATAGCTCTGCAATTTTTTTTTAAAGTGTTACTAAACCCAGGACCCTGCCTTCACTATATCTGGTCTCCCACAGTACACAGAACATGTAAATGCAATTATTTTAGTAAATATAAACTGATAGATACCCTTTTCTCATCAACAGTATATAGCAGTCTTGTGACTTATATTAGTGCCTAATTAAAGCTTGTAGGAGGAGTTTTTATGATGCACTAGCTGTCCTATCAAGATTCAGGACCCCTGACCCTCTTTCTGGACAGTGCTGATTGGTCCTGTGCTGATCACATGCACTCTGATCACATGCGCAAAAAGAAGAAACTCTCCAGCAACACACATTAAACTAAGCATGTGCAGCCTGACACTACTAACTCTGTCTTATCGGGACATGTTTTGGGGCAATGCAAGAAGGGGACCATCTGTGCATACAGGATCAAACAGCCTTTTTACACAGTGCAGAGGATAAACCCCTTATGTTCCACAGTGAGTATAGCAAGCATGCTTTACTGCATATACAGACCGAATTTTACTGTTTTGGGTTTAGTAACACTTTAATACACCCCAACTTGCACCATGGTGCTGCAGCGATTGGTGGGCATTATAAAGGTTGGTGTCATTCTAAAGAATACGTTTTTTTTAAAACCATTTATTTACATATACAGTATATGCTAAAATGTGTGTATTGAAGGGAGTGAATTGTAGATGAAAGACGTTCATGAGCTAAGCAAGACGACTGAAAAATAATGTGATCTCATTTATATAAAATACAAAAAAATACCATACCATCATTATAAATAGACAGCAAGCGTGGGGAGGGTGTTTTCTAGACCTTTACAGAGAGCCCACAGCTTCCACACAGAGAGAAAATATCCTTTTTTGCAGCGTGCTGGCAGGGGAAAGGCTTTTTTACTCAGACTGCAGCAAACTTTGTAAACTCTCTGGCCCAGATTCACAGAGCAATTACGCCTGTCTAACTGGTGTTAGACAGGAGTAATTTCAAATTTCGCGCGCCGTATCACTAGTTTGAATCCTCAAACCATGATACGGCGGCTTCGGGCTTCGATCCGAGAGGCTTACGTCTTCGTAAGCCTTCGGATCTACGCTGCGATATTTTTGCGGCCGCTGGGAGGAGTCCGCGTCGTTTTCAGCGTCGGGATATGCAAATGACTTTTTACGGCGATCCACGAAGATACGAGTCGTCTTCGCAATCGCTTACGTCATTTTTTTGCTACGTACTGTTAGACCAGCTATTTGCTGGTCTAACGGTGCGTAGCCCATGTTAAGTATGGCCGTCGTTCCCGCGTCGAATTAAATTTTTTTTATTTTTTTTTGCGTAACTCGTTCGGGAATAGTCCGTAAACGACGCTACTCAAACAACGAATGACGTAACAACGTGATTTCGCGCAATGCACGGCGGGAAATTTGTGAACGGAGCATGCGCAGTTCGATCGCCGCGGGAACGCGCCTATTTTAAATGCTTCACGCCCCCTACTCGCGTAGATGGCTCGCCCTGGGAGAAATACACTACGCCGCCGTAGTTTACAGGACAAAATCTACCGGGATTCCACGTAGAGCCAGGTAAAATACGACGGCGTAGTATATTTCTGATACTCTACGCAAATCTAATTGTATGTGAATCTGGGCCTCTGTTTTGATGCACCTGGACTATATTACGCTGGCATGAACTGAAAGATAATATAAACGCAACAAATTTCACAGCGTTGCATTCTTGCAGCATTGACTTGCTTTCCAGCTAGCTGCATTTAGTTGCAAAACATCTAATGCCTTGTACACACGATCTGGAGAGATTAGGTCTGCTGCAACCACTCAGCCACCTCCATTCCTGTAGTAAAACATAACAGAAAGAGAGGTCGCCCTGGGACTTTGGGTGAGGTGGAAGAGAAAGGGCACATGCTCACACATATTGCCAAAAAAAAAAAAAACAATTTAATGGTAGCAATTGAAATATGACAAAAACGGAGACAGCAATAAATGTGCGTCGCCAGGCAAAATAGCAAACGTTCATAAACATAGAACAAATAAATGTTGATACATTGCAAATATGGTACATCCATCAAACAACAAAACAGATGGTTAAAAATACCTCAAAAGGAAATAATAATGCCGCATACACACAATCATTTTTCGGCTTGTAAAAAACAAAGTTTTTCAGCCTCTTGAAAAAACAACTTCCAACTTCATCAATAAAACGACATTGCCCACACACGATCGTTAAAAAAAATGCTCTAGCATTCGTACAAGTACTAAGGCACTATAAAGGGGAAGTTCCATTCAAACGGCGCCACCCTTTGGGCTGCTTTAGCTGATTTTGTTTAGTAAAAGATGATTCACGCTTTTCTGTCTGTTACAGTGTGATGAATGTGCTTACTCCATTACGAACGGTAGTTTTACCAGAACGAGCGCTCCTAACTGTGCATGTGTTTTTAACGTCGTTTAAGCCCACACACAATAATTTTTTACAACGACATAGTTTAAAACGTCATTAAAAAATGTAGCATGTTCGAATTTTTCTTTTTTTTGTCGTTTTTCAGAACCCGAAAAATGATGTGAAGCCCACAAACAATCATTTTAAATTACATTTTTTTAAAACAACGTTTTGTACAAGCTGAAAAATGATCGTGTGTACGCGGCATAAGGCTTGTAAATTGCTCAACCAATAAAGACGCACACAGTACAAGGTTAATATATGGGAATTGTTGATATTGGGACAAAGTTTGAACATAGAGCAGACAACATGGGTCCTCAACGTAAACAGATGTACAAACGCATTGCGTGTTCCCTACGTGTTTCGTGAGCTCCTCTCGCTTCCTACGGGGCAGATGCATGTAGGTTGTATCTGTTATAAAAATAGTAAAAAAGAACATGATCTGAGTTTCCATTTGGATAAACTCTGACGTCTTTTTTCCGACGGAATTCCATTCAAGCTGTCTTGCATACACATGGACACACCAAATTCCGACCGTCAAAAATGCAGTGACGTAACTAACTACACTACGACGAGCCTAGAACAATGAAGTTCAATGCTCAATTTGTTTCCGAGCATGCATGTTTTTTTCTCCGTCAGAGTTCCATTCAGATGAATGGAATTTCCGATAAAAAAAATTACGTCTGAAAAAAGAGAACGTGTTCTCTATCTAACTCCATTGGAATTTCCGACGGAAAAAGTCTGATGGAGCATAAACACGGTCGGAATATCCGATGGAAAAATTCCATCGTGTGTACGAGGCATTAGAGCTGCAAAGGAATGCTGATATTTTTTCTTGCTCTCAGGAACCAGGTACCTATACAACAGCAGCTGTCACTGGCTCCGAATCCTGGATCCTGCTTTTAATAAGGATTACATTAGGGAGAATCTCCACTTCACCAACCCAACATATATTTTTTGTACTGACAAATGCCCCCTGCTCCCCAGCAAAGTATTTCACTGTATGTACATTTTATGGATAGCTGCAATTACCAAAATAGTATATCTTTGAGTTGAATTGGATTTATGTCCTACACACAACCATTAACCACTTAAGGACCGCCGCATGTAAATTTACGTCGGCAGAATGGCACCGACAGGCACATCAACGTATATATACGTTGGTGCCTTGGGGGGGATCGGGGGTCCGATCGGACCCCCCCCCGTACATGCGGCGGTCCGCGCGGCTGCAGGAGCGATCCGACAAGTGGGGGCGGCTATCCGTTTTCATCCGCCCCCTCCGGATCGCTCCCAGCCAATGCGCGCGCCCGCCCGCCCTGTCACTTCCTCCTCCTGTGTAAACACAGGAAGGAGGAAGCGACGTGATCTCTCCCTCGGCATTTGTTTCAAGCGCCGCTGAGGAGAGATCACAACACACCAAGTAAGTCTGCACCAAACAGCACACTTACACACACACAAACACATTTAACCCCCGCGATCGCCCCCCCCCCCCTCCCCCCTGTCACAGCGTCACTGAATGCAGTAATCATACATGTATGATTACTGTATTTAGTGTCAGTGTGACAGACAGTGTGACAGTCAGTCAGTGTTAGTGTCAGGGTAGCCCCCTCACCCCCCCCCAATAAAGTTTTAACCCCTTGATCACTGCCCTAGTTAACCCTTTCACTCCCTATTGCCAGCGTCACTAAGCGATCATTTTTCTGATCGCTGTATTAGTGTCGCTGTTCCCGCTAGGTAGCTAATTTTTTTTTTAATGCGATTTTTTTTTTACTAAAGACATGTGGCTAAATAAATTTTGGCCTAAATGTTTGACTAAAATTTAGTTTATTGTTTTTTTATTATAACAAAAAGTAAAAAATATTGATTTTTTTTCAAAAATGTCGCTCTATTTTTGTATATAGCGCAAAAAATAAAAATCGCAGAGGCGATCAAATACCACCAAAAGAAAGCTCTATTTGTGGGAAAAAAAGGACGCGAATTTTGTTTGGGAGCCATGTCGCACGACCGCGCAATTGTCTGTTAAAGCGACGCAGTGCCGAATCGCAAAAACCCCTTGGGTCATTTGCCAGCGTATTGGTCCGGGTCTTAAGTGGTTAATATAACCTTGTAGAGCAGAAGTTGTTGTGTATAGATATTTGGTAGACATTAGATTCCTTTAAATAACATCTGTCTTTGATCGTCTACAGCTTTTTTCTAGCATGTCAAGAATGTCACGGCCCTTCTACATGACTGAATGTGATAACTGGACAAACATGGTTTTTATAAAAGCATATCTGGAAAACAGAATAATTGTTTGAGATAGCTTATATTGAATTATAGTAGATACAGTCCACATAGCTTTCTTATTATGAAGCTATCATTGTATTCTTTGTAGCTGTTCCATAAATTCAATTTCACTTCCAATTGCCCTTATGGGTCTTACTGTGTTATGATAACATGTTCCAGTTATTTTCAGCAATTTCAACCTTAAGGTAAAAATAGCTTTAAAAACACATAAGACTTCTTGAAGGACAGCTGTTTCTTTAATGTTCATGCTCAATACTGAATTTAAGATAGAGGAGAGGACCTGCGCTTAGGATGAACAATATGGGTAATGGGAGTATGCAACTGCAGCCCCCCCTAAATATAGCTCCCCTGAGAGAGTATAATAATTAAGGTAAACAAGGAGGTGGGGGTCTCGCTGTTGCTAATAGTTGTATTGATGAGCAGATGTGCTCTGTTGGGGCAATTTAAAAATATAAAAGATATAAAGGTGGCACCCTGGGCAAGGTGATCTAAATGAAAAAGTAGTGTTAGTACCCTCTAGAACCTTAGATGGTAGTGCTCCTGGTAATAATTCTTAATAGGATCTACAGTTGTAAATATAGACATAAAGCACATACCACAGTTAAATGCAGGAAAGAACCTTATACACCAACTACTAAGTACATAAAAACAGCATATTATTCAGTAAAAGTCTAAATTATATATATATACAATAAATTAATTTGACATGCAGGAGTCCATTGGAAAAATTGTGGCTCTGATACAGACTACCATACACAACAGAACTCAGAAATAATTGAACCCAAAATCATCAACATCAAGGATTATAAACCCAGGAGACACACCAGGAGAAAAGGCCTGGTAGAAGGAGCAGCTGTCTGATTGCACGCATTCTACCCCAGGGGGTGAGCTTCTGGTGAGTGGGGACCCTTAAGGGGGAGCCCGGGACCAAGCGAGCAACACCTGTGTACATACTAAGCACTACCCAGCTAGGTGCACCCTACCCTCACATAACTTTCACCGATCAGCCTAAATTTTGCCATATGGACCTGCATGTCAAATTAATTTATTGTATATATATATAATTTAGACTTTTGACCTGAATAATAGCTGTTTTTATGTACTTAGTAGTTGGTGTAAAGGTTCTTTCCTGGCATTTACCTGGGTATGTGCTTTATGTCAGTGACTTTACATACTGTAGATCACTATTAAGAATTATTACCAGGCACTACCGTATCTAGAGGTCTAGAGGGTACTAACACTACTTTTGTACTTTAGACACCTTGCCCAGGGTGGCCACCTTTATATCTTTTATATTTTTCATCCAGGGTAGTTGCCCCAACAGAGCACATCTGCTCATCAATACAACTCATTAGCAACAGCGCCACGACCCCCACCTCCTTGTTTACCTCAATACTGAATTTAGGCATCATGGAACATTTGGCAGGCTTTGTAAATATTTTTCATGCACTGTAAGTCCCGGTTTAGTGTGATTTGAGCCCATTCATTTATAATGAGCTGTATTGCACTGGAGAGCACCAAAAGCAGTGCATGCACTACTTTAACCACTTAAGACCTGGACCTTTAGGCAGGTAAAGAACCTGGCCAGTTTTTGCAAATCGGCACTGCGTCGATTTAACTGACAATTGCGCGGTCGCGAGACGCGGCTCCCAAACAAAATTGGCGTCCTTTTTTTCCCCACAAATAGATCTTTCTTTTGGTGGTATTTGATCACCTCTGCGGTTTTTATTTTTTGCGCTATAAACAAAAATAGAGTGACAATTTTGAAAAAAAAACAATATTTTTTACTTTTTGCTATAATAAATATCCCCCAAAAACATATAAAACATATTTTTTTTCCTCAGTTTAGGCCGATACGTATTCTTCTACCTATTTTTGGTTAAAAAAATCCAAATAGGCGTTTATCGATTGGTTTATAGCGTTTATAAAACAGGGGATAGTTTTATTGCATTTTTATTTTTTTATTTTTTACTACTAATGGCGACGCTCAGCGATTTTTTTTGTGACTGCGACATTATGGCGGACACTTCGACCAATTTTGACACATTTTTGGAACCATTGTCATTTTCACAGCAAAAAATGCATTAGAAATGCATTGTTTACTGTGAAAATTACAATTGCAATTTGGGAGTTAACCACAAGGGGGCGCTGAAGGGGTTAAGTTTGACCTCATCTGTGTTTCTAACTGTAGGGGGGTGTGGCTGTAGGTGTGAAGTCATTGATTGTGGTTCCCTATATTAGGGAACACACGATCGATGATGGCACCACAGTGAAGAACGGGGAAGCTGTGTTTACACACAGCTCTCCCCGTTCTTCAGCTCCCGGGACCGATCGCGGAACTTCAGTGGCCATCAGGTCCGCGGGTCCCGCGGGCGTGGTCACGGAGCTTTGGACCGGGTCGCGGGAGCGTGCCGCGGGTGCGCGCCCGCAACCCACAGCTGGGCACTTAAAAAAGACGTACTTGTACGTGCTTGTGCCCAGCCGTGCCATTCTGCCGACGTATATGTGAAGGAGGCGGTCTTTAAGTGGTTAAAAAATGCAATACAACTGGATTTCATGGTTCTTCTATGCAATCCAGCACAGGCAAATGCACTGCGTTTGCAACCTGTGTTATGGGTGTCATTACCTGAACACTGAAACCCGTGCAGACCGCAACCGCAGTGTGTTTTGAGTAGACATGTGCAGACTGGAATATTTTGTTTCGTTTTTTCGTTTTCGTTTGGAAAATAAATTTATTTAGTTACTCCCGAAAATCGTTTTGATTGATTTAGTTTTTCGTTGAGGAATAGCTTTCGTCCGAAAATCCAATAATACTTGGTTTCTGTCGAATGGGCAAAAAAAAAAAAATATTCGACATTCCGTCAAATATTTTTGGCCGCTGGTAAATGATCAAAGCATATTCGACGGAACGTCGAATATTTACGTCTCATAAATCGAAATCTATTATTTCTATAGTGTCGAATCTTTTCTCTATGATGTCAAATCTTTTCCCTATAATGTCGAATCTCTCTATATCGAATTTTTACCGCAACGAAAACGAAAATAAAGCATTTTTTATGTCGGATTTTTCGTTTTCGTTTCTTGCACTTTCGTTATCGTTTGTTAATACGATAACGAAAAAACCCGATTTTCGGACGAAAATGCATTCTAACGAAAACGAATGCACATGTCTAGTTTTGAGTGCTCTGTAAGACACCTGCACAAAACCCAGGTGTTGTGGTGTGAATAGGCACCTATCTATCCTATAAAAGGAAAAATGTAAATCATTTTTCTTATGCAAATTTGTCTGATTTAATTTTGTATCAAGCCTTAAAGTGTTTTAACCACTTGCTTACTGGGCACATATACCTCCCTCCTGCCCAGGTGAAATTTCAGCTTCCGGCACTGCGTCGCTTTAACTGACAATTGCGCGGTCATGCGACGTGGCTCCCAAACAAAATCAACGTCCTTTTTCCCCACAAGTAGAGCTTTATTTTGGTGGTATTTGATCGCCTGTGCGTTTTTTATTTTTTGCGCTATAAACAAAAAAGAGCGACAATTTTGAAAAAAAATACAATATTTTTTACTTGTTGCTATAATAAATATCCCAATTAAAAAAAAATATATATATATTTTTTCTCAGTTTAGGGCGATACATATTCTTCTACATATTTTTGGTAAAAAAAAAAGTGGTGGCTTCCAGTGTTCCAGGTTAGAGCAAACAAGGTGCAGGGGGAAATCATCAGTCCAAGAGTCCCTGTTCACAGTCGGATGATGCTAGTAACGTGCATGAAGGAGCACGCATGTTCCGAACGCGTGCACGTTACCAGGGATGGACAGGCCATTGGGACTACAGGGAGTTTCCCAGTGGGCCGATGGCTCAGTGGGCCGGCTTCAGTGACAGCGGACCGCCACCCCCCTCCGCTCCTCTGTCTCTCCCTCCCACAGCTCTCCCCTTCTCTTAGCTGGGGGGAACAGAGAAACAGGAGGGAGGAGCAGGGGGGATGACAGAGGAGCATAGGGGGGGACCAGAAGGAGCACTGGGGAGGGGACAGACAGCTGACTCAACAGCTATGGCCTGGGAGTTTCCAGCCGCCGTAGGAGAGACCTATCAAAGTGGGCCAGTCTGAATGAAGTCCAGGGCCGAATTTTTGTCCCAGTCCAGCCCTGCACGTTACTAGCATCATCCGACTGTAACCTGGAACACTGGAAGCCACCGGCGCCGCCAGACAAGAACTTTCAACGCTAGAAGATCACCTCTTGGAGCCCTGCTGTCCATCCTGCTGTCCATTGGACATTATCATGATGTGCCTGCTTTTATTCTACTCAGAGTGAGTGCATTTCTACTAAAATTAAAAACCTGTGATGATACTACTGCACTGCTTGTTTTCTTTCTTTTGTATTTCTCCTAAAGGTTTTTCTACCCTTCAGAGTGCTGCCTCCTGTTTTGTGTCAGTTACATTTCCCTGTGGTAAAATACCCAGGCTACAGACTCTCCCATTTTTCAAGGAACTGAATTCTCACCAGGAGTCCCTTTTCAAGTAACTGTTCACTGACTCTCTGCTGCTAATTTTAACTGTGTTCCCATCCCTGGACACTGTTAACAACACAGCTTTGTCTACGTCTGACACTCATAGCGCAACAATCATTATCTTTCTCCTGTTATACAAATTGGAGTATTCAGATCTTAGGGCATAAGATATACTGTACACAATACTATGAAAGATCTTTCCATAAACATGCTTGTTTGGATAACCTTTGCCCCTTTTTAATGGTTGTGAAGAAGGGAAGGTTAAAGTTGAAAGACATCTCTGATACTACTAAAAGATAGAAGTGACTGTCCAGGAAAAGTCCATCAAAGTCTACCCCTTGAGAATATCTGTACAGGTCTGGTGGTATCTCTTGACATAGGCACTTTAAAATATTTTTTCAACCAAAACTTGTTTTTGACACAATAGAAAGGGATAGAACCTTTGTCAGGTTTTCATTATTGTCTGTGGTCTTGTTGGGAAGATTTCCCTTCCCTGCAAATGTCACGGTAAAGCCTAATATACACTGGCCTAATGGTGGGTGACATTGGCCAGTTCAATAAAAACCGTCTGACATTCTGCCCGTGTGTATGGCAGCCAGTCTGACAGAAGCTGGCCGTTTGGCAGGCTCCTGTCAGATGAACATGTTGAAAAACCAGCAGCCGACTGGCTCCCAATCAGAACTCCCAGCTGATGGCTGAGAGCGCTGACCGGAGTGTATATTGTCCCACTGTCAGAATACAAAAGAACAGCATGGAAGAGACGTTAGTGCAGTGGCTGCAACTGGAGCTGTCAGGTTTTTCCGTTCAACCTGCTTAAGTCTGTACCAGGCTTAAGTCTGGTATCCAAGGGAAGGAAGAGAGAGAAAATCTCCAATGAGAACATGCAAATTGATATAAATTAATGGGAGTTCTAGCCTTTCCCTATTCTGATAGAAAAGGGGTTATTATCGGCACCTGTGATCCTAGCTCCAAAGTACATTCTGCCCAAAGCTGAGACTTTCTCCACCTGTGTTCCCTCACAATTCTGTTCACACTTCAGAGTCCTGCTAAATACCCAGAATGGGGCAAAAATACATTAAATCAAACTTTTTTTTTAGGTGGGAAAGAGTTAAAATGTTTGAAATTCTGTAGATTTATTTTCACTTCTGTCCTAGTGACAAGGAAAAAGGGGTGCAGCTGTCATCAGGGTGGGTACAAATGGAAATAAACACATTATCAGATGTTCTGCTTGATCTGTTTTTGTCTGTGTCTATTCAATCTGACCTATTTAGAGAGGAAGTTGAGGGACATCTCCATAGTAGGACACAAAGAGCAATAGAAATATAATTCTCTCTTATCACAATGAAAGAAAAAGGTTTTGGCTGGAGTTAAACATTAAACGTGATATTGAGCACTGTATGTACTTTTTGATTATCCTTTATTCTACCAAGAAACTGCAATGTACTAACCTTAAGTGCCAAAGCTATTGACCTGCCCTTTAAGGCTTTGCATCTTCCTTTCATTAATTCTTAGTTTATTATGTTGGCTTTCTGTCTCTGCCAAAGTCTCTTGTTAACTAACCATAACAGCCTTGGCTTGTGTGCTTCAGATATACTTAAACAACATTGTAAAGACTTCTTTGAAACACAATAACAAGCATCTAAAAGCACTAAGATAGTATTTTCTTTATGAGTAATGATCTATCTCTATAGTCTATCTTAAAGCGGGGGTTCACCCTAAAAAAAAAAAAAATAATAATATTACAATGAGCAGACTCCTGAGAGGGACATTATGCTGGCATTTTTTTTTTTGTACATACCGTTTTATCTGTATTTTTCTCCTGGATTCAACGTGGGACTGGGCGTTCCTATTCACAGGGTCATTGATTGATGTCCTTCCGATAGGCGCATACAGCGTGTCACGAGTTGCCGAAAGAAGCCGAACGTCGGGTCGTATTTATACGGCGCTATACGACGCCTGCGCACCGACGTTCGGCTTCTTTCAGCAAATCGTGACGCGCTGTATGCTCCAGTCAGAAGGACGTCAAACAATGACCCTGTGAATAGGAACGCCCAGTCCGTGTTGAATCCAGGAGGAAAATACAGATAAAACGGTATGTACGGAAAAAAAACACCAGCATAATGTCCCTCTCAGAAGTCATTGTAATGTTAAAAATTTTGTTAGGGTGAACCCCCGCTTTAAGAGCCCATTCACACAGGGGCAACACGACTTCCAGCACGACTTTGGGAGGCAACTTGGACATGACTTGAGTATGAATCATCAGGCAACTTACAAGGCAACTTGAAGTCGCCTCCAGGACAGGAGGCTTTCCAGTGGCCAATTAAACAACAATGAGCTCTGTGGGAGGCAGGGGGAGGGAGGGGTTTGCCTGAGAATTGTATGTTCTCTTCCTGTATTGTTGCTTCAGTTAAGACAGTGATCCGACTTCTGAGGCGACTTCCATTGAAATCAATGGGTACAAGTTGCCTACAAGTCGACTAGAAGTCGGATTGAAGTAGTACAGGAACCTTTTTTGAAGTCGGATCGACTGCAGTAGTGTGCATTAAGATGGCTCCATTCACTTCCATTGATTTTCTCATGCAGCGCAACTTGAGACGATTAGGGGCGACTTGGGGTGACTTGAAGTTGCATCCAAAGTCGTCCCTGTGTGAATGGGCTCTTTAAAAAAAAAAAAAAACACTTATTTTTGCAGCTGTCTTTTGGTAGCTTTGGAATCTTTTAAAATAAACTTTGTCTTCATTTACAAGATTGCAACACGGTATGGGCTCTGAGTCTGGCTTGGACAGCCAAGAATAAATTTAGTAGAATAGAGGTAAAAAAGTAAGACAATAGAGTATAAGACAGAGAGCTTGATATATTGAACTGTTAAGTGAAGTAGGATGCTTGAATGTGTTTATTTTTTTATCTAGGCATCCAGTCACTGGCAAGATAAGCTCAATTTTTTAAACTTACCTGCACACAATTGATTATGTTCACTTCACCTAACTTCACATTAGTAAATCAAATCAAAAATGTTTGTGTGCTTATAATTCATTGTCATGTTAAAATTCAAGGAGGTCCAGTCTCTAAAATGTTCTTTGGGCCAAGGTCTGAATTTCAAGTCTATGCCATGAAACATTGTATGCGTCTACTCTCCTTTTCTTGGCGCAAGCCACGCTCTCTGATGCTTTTGTTACTGTTTCCTCCACACACTCTGGTAATACTCTGAAATAGGGATGAGCATTATGTTCAGGTCAAACATGAGTTTGACTTGAATATTGGCTGTTCGCCCGTTCGCCAAACAATTTGGGGTGTTTGCGTCAAATTCAAAAAGCCACAGAACACCAGTTAAAAGTCTATGGGAGAAAATTAAAGTGCTAATTTTAAAGGTTAATATGCAATTTATTGTCATAAAAAGTGTTTGGGGACCTGGGTCCTGCCCCAGGGGACATGTACCAATGCAAAAAAGTTTCAATTACTTTTATCTGTATTGCTGGGACCCGACAATTCATTATAGCCGCAAGTTAAATGATTGTTTTTCCTTTAGAAATGTCATTTTGTGCAGAGACTGTTATAAACACGGGAAACATGTGCTACTTTACAGGCATACTATAGACACCCCCGACGGCACGAAATTTAAAGGAATATTTCACTTTTATTGTTTCACTTTAGGCATTATTACAATCACTGCTTTCCTGGGGCAGGACCCAGGTCCCCAAACACTTTTTAGGGCAATACCTTGTATATTAAACTTTTTTTAATCACTTTTGATTTTTCATGTTCATGTCCCATAGAATTTAACGGTGTTCACACACATTTTTGGACTGTTCGCATGTTCTGCGAACAGTCCAAAACCGGGGGGTGTTCAGCTCATCCCTACTCTGTAACTATAAATTAGATGTTCCCCCTTACATGGGGTGCCCCTACTAGAGAAATTATTTACATTGGATGCCCCCATCAGACTAAGTCCATAAATCAGTTGTCCCCAACAGAGTGCCTCCTTAAGTACTGAGTTCCCATCAGAGTGCCACCTTACAATAGGTACTTCCATTCAAGTGCCCACTTACATCAGGTTTCTGCAACAGAAGGCTCCCTTACATAATTTGTCCCCATCAGAGTGCCCCATTATATAAAGCATTCATGCCTCAACTCTGTCCAGGAGCAAAAGCTGGTAGCAAGAGCTGCGGTCAGCAGCAGGGGGTGGGGCGCACACACAACGTCACTACTTGCTGGGACTACCATGGTCCCAGCAACCAATGACTGTTAAAATGTGGCACCCCCTGACGGTCCGGGCAGGAACGTCACACGGTCCATGTTCGGACCGGGACTGCCATTTAGTGATAGCTGCATTATAGTATAGTAACCAAGAGACATAAGAGGGATGGGATACAAAGATAGAGGCAGCTTGGACCCCTAGACAAAGGCATGTATGTGGTACAAAAGGTGCAGCCATTGAACTTCAAACTTGGATCCATCACAGCATGATTCAAAAGAAAGTCATTGGGGTTCATTTAAAAGGTACATAGATTGTTTACTTTGCAAGTTGCAAGTATGTGAAATTCTTCTAAAATGTCAGGCTGACAGATCCTTGACTTTCAAACCATACAGTTAACTGATAACACAAAACATATGTCAAGGCTATGACATTTGATTAACATTTTACATTAAACATAGCTGCAGCAGAATATTGTACTACATTACGACTACTTTATTGTTAATTTAAATCCTGTTGCAAGGCATTCTTTGCCTACTATTAAAGTATTTTTACCCCAACATTTGATATTCCTGATATGTATCTGTTGTGCCATGTACTTGTGTTAAAAGGTATATAGTTCTCTTTGCATTGTTTCCTTTGTGTAAAATACCTGCTGATCCTGCAAGTCCCAATGCTTTCCTATTTCAAACTGACCACCCTAGGCATATAAGCACATCCATACCAGCGTGGTCAGTTCCACCCAAAAGTGGAAGCACTGATTATCTTCCTTGCCGCCCCCCTTCTGGTGCCACACTCTGCACCTTTCGGGGGAGAGGGGGGGAGTGGGTACCAGTCGTACCCATCAGCTACTTTGGGAAAATGCGCCACGGTGACTTATGCCCCCCCCCCACGCCTGGCCAATTAGAAAGCACAGTGTGCTTCGCCCATGCGCAGTTAGGAACCAGCTGTGAAACAGAAAGGCTTCACTGCCAGTTTCCCTTACCATGAATGGCAGCGACAGCACCCAAGAGCCGATCGGAAAAGCGACTGAGGTGCCAACATTGTGGGTTTGATGGACAGATAAGTGTCCTAATAGTAAAAGTCAGAAGCTAAATCATTTGTAGCTGCTGACTTAAAAATTTTCGGTGGGGAAAGCAGAAACTCCTTTTTTAATCAGACCATAGATACAGTAGATCAAAATTAAGCAGGTTCAGCAGGGACCAGTGTACGATCAGTATGTGGCCTCCCCTATTCGTTAGATCAACTTTTGTTAAGCTGACAAGTTGGAAAACGTTTGTCAGTCAGCATCTGTAGCCGCTGATCATTTTATTCTGGCAGCAGTGGTCTTGCTGTAACAAGACAATGACTCAGCAGGGAAGGGAAAAATAGGGCGAGGGGGGTTAATTCCACCATCCACCTCACTTATGTGTCAGGAGGAATCCGTAATTTTGTTTTGTGCAGACCACCAGCTGAATGAAACAGACTACTCATCTATGGCAAGCTTTAGACTGAGCTTTCTGATAAGGGATAATTCACTGTTGGGATAACCCCTTGAGTCGCTAAGCAACAAACCTTATTAAGTACACCTGAAAACTAATTATGCTAATGATGTGAAAAGTACACTAGATCTCCATCTGTTGGCTAGATAGAAGACACAGATAGAAGTCCTGATAATAAAAAATAAGAAAGACATATGTACAAAGCTGCCATATATTTAATTTAAATAAAAGCAACTTGTTAATACACATACAAAATACTACAACCCCCATTTACATGTACATGATAATAATACTTCCTATTTTCGACACATTAAAGCCTAGGGGAGAAAGCCTTTGTATGCTACTATTTATAAATATAAATGCAAATAAAATACAGTTATAAAACTGTAGACACATAAAACAAAACTATTACATTGAATACAGTATGTGAAACTCTCATAATGAAAAAATTCCAAAATATTATTAAAAAATTTCACAGAAAAATTAGAAAGTTCAATATATTTCACTATTTTCATCTTTTCCTGTTGAGTATTAAGGTCGCGTGCTGTCACAAATATATAATCAGAGTCATAAGCAATATCTGGTAAACATTTTTTACATGTTTCAAGTAATAAAGATCAAAGTAACCAAAGCTTATTAAAGATATATCAAACATATTTCTGATAATCCCACCAACTAAGGGACAATCTTGGGTTGGGTATTTAATAACCTTAGAAGTTAATTAGTAGCTTGAATTTTACAAAATGCAGGAATCAACTATCTGGATCCTTTTTAAAAGAGAAGTGGCGCATTTCAAAAAAATAAACCTTCATACTCACCTAAGAGGATGCAGCATCAATTCAATGCTGCATCTGTCCCATGCTGGCTCTACACTGACAACTCAACAATCAAAGACCACTGATCGGTCAGTTCTCGGGTCCACTCTGAGCACAGAGCAGTGATTGTCAGTCACTGCTCTGCGCTCTGCCCCTCCAGCACTCAGTGGAGAATCAGGCTGTGGAAGGGGCAGGAGCAGCTCGCTCAATCTCCCATCGGCATGATGAGAGACTGAGCCAGCTGGCAGTCAGGACCTGGGTAGATAATAATGTTGGAATCCCCACAGAGAAACATCAGGTAGAATTCTCTGCAGCCCTGACATCCATCTGGGAAACCTCATAAAGTATATAACGAAGCCCGGGTAGCAGCTTTGCAAACCAGAACGGTTGACGCTTAATCATGGATAGCACAAGAGGCACCCACACCCCTAGTGTGGAGTGCACCTTTACCTGAAAAGGCAGAACTTTACCCCTCAGATCATAGACCTGGGCAATAACTTTGCATTTCCACCACAAAACAGTTGACTTTGAGGCTGCCTGACCCTCTCTTGGACTTTCCAGATTGATAAACAACAAATTTGACTGCCTGATTGCTGTGTGTAGGACCCTTTCTCCCGAGGACTGTGAAATAAAATGTAGGAAAATGTTGTGATTCAAATAAAAACTTCAAATAAAAACTTGAAACCACCATCGGCAGAAATTGCGGCGGAGGACGCAACACCACCCTGCCATGGTAGAAAGCTAAATATAGCTTTTTACAGAAAAGAATCGCCAACCCTAAAACCCTCTTTGCTGAAGTGATCGCTACTAAAAAAAAAAAAACACCTTTCGAGTCAAAAGGACTAACAGAATCTCCCAAATTGGTTCAAAGGGTAGTTTTTCCAAAACAGACAAGACCAATTTCAAATGCCCTGGACACAAAATCCATGACAGGCAGCATGATACCTCCAAGTTCTATGATTAATGTGCTAGATGACAGGTTTCTGACCTTTAACAAAGTAGCCCAAACAACAATAAAGTCGGCAACTGGTGCAATTGCAGCAATAAAAAACGTCTTCTCTATATTTCTTCATATGGGGTAAAATGTTCTAATACATGACAATGCTAACATTTTTCAGCCGACAAAGGCTTTAGTCATAGCAAATTTTATCAAACTAACAGGACATATATATTGCCTCCCAATTCCACATCTATGGCAAATAAATCATCCTCTTAACTCATTATGTCCTAAGGCAGTGGTGAAGGAAAGCTAACTTTAAGAAAGCAGCCAAGCAGGGCCGCCATCGGGGTGGGCAGCCCTTACATATGTAGGGGGCTCAGTTGTTGCTGGGTCCAAGCCCCCCTCAGACTGTCATGCCCAAATACCCAGTCAGCATCCCTGCTTCCATGCAAGAGTGCAGGCCACTCAGCAACAGTGCAGGCTGTGCAGCAATCAGAGCTGTCCCTGAATGAAAGTTGGCTGACAGCAACCCCAGCTGCCAGCCCCACTGTTCTCAGGTCTAGGGTTTGGTTGCTAGGACTGCCTATGACCTAGCAAACAACCACATGCTTTCCCCTCCCCAGGCCCCAGTATTCTTACTCCAAACTTATCCGGTCCCAGTGCCCAGGCTTTTAGCTTACACCTGTCCTGTAGCTGACAACTGCAATGAGAAGGAACAGATCTATTCCTGATGTAAGCTGGGGTCTTCAAAATGCCCCTGAATAACTTTCACTACCCTTTAGTGTTTAGGGTCCCTGATGTCAGGACGCTTTAGGGACCCTCATGTAAAGTCACTTTAGGGACTCTGCTGTAATCAGGCTCTGGTGACCCTGCTGTAAGCGGGCTCTGGGGACCCTGATGTAAAGGGGCCCTGGGGACCCTGATGTAAGGAAGGTGACTTTTGGGATCCTAATGAAAGGGGGACTCTGATGTCAGGGGGAACTATGATGACCCAGATGTAAGGGGGGACTTTGGGGATCCTAATATAAGGGGGACTTTTGGGACCCTAATGAAAATTGGGTCTCTGGTGTAAGGGTGAACTCTGGGGACCCTGATTTAAGAAAGGGAGAACTCTATGGACCCTGATGTAAGGGGGGACTCTGGGGACCCTGAGTTAAGAAGAGGGAATTTTTGAGACCCTGATGTAGGGGGGGTGACTCTGGGGACACTAAGGCGGCGTACACACGAGGGGATATGTCCGCTGAAAACGGTCCGATGGACCGTTTCAGCAGACATCTCCGCTCGTGTGTATGGGCTAGCAGACAGATTTCTCCACCCGACAGATTTCAAAGCAAGCTTTGAAATCTATCCAGTGGAATCTGTCCGCCCGACATGTCTGCTGGTTAGTACACTTACCAGCAGACATGTCGGCCCCCACCGCTGCCGCGCCGCTGCCGAATGGATTCGGCGCATGCGCGGAAGTGTTTTACTTCCTGGTGCGGTGACGTGGCGGTGACGCGGCGGCGTCAACGTCACCGCCGCGTCACCGCGCCGTCCGGCGGCGGGGAATTTGATCCGATGGTGTGTACACGCCATCGGATCAAACTCCCGATCGGACATATCCGATGGAAATGGTCCGCGGACCGTTTTCATCGGATATGTCCGATCGTCTGTACGCCGCCTAATAAAAGGCGGAGAGACTCTGGGAACCCTGATGTAAGGGGGGCTTTTGGGGACACTAATGAAATGTATAAAGTCTGATGTTAGGGGGTCAGGCCTAAAGCTGTGGAAGGGGGCCCAACATTTCTGATGGCTGCCCTGCATACAACACAAGCATAAACCAAACAATATAAAATATAAAGGCATGAATATATACAAAAAATATAAACGACCCGCAGATGCAGATCCAAGTCCCACCTAAGGTTTAACTCTTGGGGTATCCTGGTCTGCAATCTGTGTATCCTCCATACCTCTTTTTTGCAATAATTTGTGATGTCTGTCAACTCCTTTTGGAAGCAGAAATACACTGTCGATACCACAACATCTAAAAGGAGTGGTATCCCCCCATATATTTCTCTAAAATGCAGAGAGGTGTTTGATATCTGTTTAACTTGCATGTTACCTGAATCACAAATATAATTCCCAATGTGGGTTCTGTGGACATACTGTGCATCTGACATACTGCGATTGACAATTTGTGCAGTAAATAAGATACCTAACAAACAACGTCCCGCAATTAACGTAGGGTTTAATCTTAAAGCGGTGTTCCAGACTTTTTTTGTTTATTAAAAGTCAAAAGTTACAAAAAGTTTAGCTGCTGACTTTTAATAAACAGACACTTACCTGTTCCACTGTTTAGCGATGTGGCCGCACGGAGCCCCCTCCTCTCTTCGGCGCCTCCATTGATACTGTGGGCACCCGGCCATGACAGCTTGTGGCTTCACGGCCAGGCACACAAAGCGCATTTGCGAGTTGCGCTGCACTCTCCCAGTAAACAGGCAATCTTCTGGGACCTGTCACGTGTCCCATTAAGAAGATACCTACCACTGTCTATTCAGAGGAGTTTGTGGGAGAGTGGAATTCCATTCTAAGTGCTCATTTGATCTGATGAAACTCATTGTGGAGTTTGAGGAATGGAGTTTGAAGAAAGGGAATTCGGACTTTATAAGTATAGACATTAGCAGTATAAGGAGTCTTTTTCTAAGTTTGTCATTTTATTTGGGTTTAAATATAAAGTTGATGTAGATAAATTAGAATTTAGAACCAAAAATTAAGAACAGAAAAAGATCCAAATTTCTCAGAGATGTAAAAGACTATAATGAAAACTCTGTGTATGGCTAATAAAGGAGAAGTTCCAGGTTTCAGAAAACACAACAATTTATTCTGAAAAATAAACATAAACAGCCTAATAGAAGGGGGCATTTTAGCTCTCCTGAGGCTTCTGATTCACAGTCAGAAGCCTCTGACACAACTGACTCCAGGGCATCTTCCAGCCTCTGTTTGCTCAGTTTTTTTCCCATGAAGGAACAAGTGAGGAAACATCAAAAAACACGACATCAACAAGCTACTACAAATTGCCCAAGGAAAGCAGCAAGAAAAAAAGGAAGGACAGAAAAGACGAAATGTCATAAGGAAACAGCCAAGATGGAGTCACCAGGAGATGCCCACAGAGGAAGAAAATGTAGGACTATGTTCTGAATCCATTCATAGAGGTTGATTTACTAAAGGTAAATATACTGGCACTGCAAGAGCACTGCAAGTGCAGTTGCGCTTGATCTTAGGGGAAACTCTGAATTGAGCTAAAGCTCTGCTGATTTCTATCATATATCAACTTGCATTGCACAGCCTATTTGCTTTTAATAAATCAACCCTAAAGTGTAGTTCATTTGTCTGGTATTTCCCTTACTGCACATGAGCTGTCTTCACTATTCACTATGCCTCCTACCCATCACTTTGATGTGTTTTCCTCAATACCGGACATAAATAGATTTGTTAGACATCTTCTAAGAAAGCACTTCAGAGGAGAGGATAATTTGGAGGCTCTGCCAGATGGGACTGACAGCATCTATTGATGCTACCTCTTTTTTTTTTTTTTTTCTATGAATTGTGTGGAAAATTACATTTAGAACATTTGCAAGTAAAGTTTGTCAGTGGCTTTTGTGGTATTGACAGCAGTGTTTTTTTTTTTTCTGGGGATAATTATTTTTATCCAGTACTTACTAAAAGCATCGCTGTTGATGTTTTTTTTTAATCAGTTGTGAAGCGAGACCCAACTGAGTTAAAGAATGAGAGTGGGGTCTCTGGTTCATCAAATATAACCAAACAAGCTCTTAAGAAGTCAAAAGATTTTGGGGGGCTGACAAGAGTGATGCAGTTTAGTGACCACTTCACTTGTTAGCTCTTCAAATTTAACCCTACAAAGGTTTTCCGGTCAGCAATAGCGTATTTGGTTAGTAGGGGTAGGTATTAGGGTTATTGAGCTCCAAAACTGTGGATTATCTTTCAATATACAATCCAATTGTGCCCATTTTCCATTTATTGCTGAAAATACACAAATCAGGTGAACCAGTGCAAGGTCGTCCAATTGTGGCAGGCATTGGCTACCTTTTAGAGCGTTTAGGAGCGTTTGGGGGCATTACAGGAGTTTTTGCTCCAGTGTAATAAATGACTTTTTTTATGTTTGACGGTCTGTTTTACATTTAATGCTGTGGAGCTTCAATGGAAGGAAAATGTTAGCCCTCTATGGCCAGTTTGTATATGGGGTAGTGAGAGGAACAGTATCTTTTCTCCCGCCATAACCTGTTTGTCAGTCACTTACATTGGTATGGTGGTTTTATTGATGGCATTTTGTTGGCATGGGGTGGAGACAGTGTGGCATTAAAGGAATTTGTGGAGTACCTCAATGACAACAAATACAATCTCCAGTTCATTTCATAGATTTTTTGGATGTCACTTTATGGGGTTGTCTTCTGACTGGGTCTGTTGTTTGTAAGACTTATCAAAAACCGTATTCTAAGAATACTAAGTTACTTGTCACTAGCCGTCATCCGTCCCAGAACTTCAAAGCTATACCAGTCGGAGAATTTACTAAAGCCCCCAAGAACTGTTCCATGGAGGATTTATTTTATAAGAAATGCAATGTCATCAAGAAAAGGCTCTTGAAGAGGGGATTTCTTGTTTGGAGTATAGAACATGGCAGGAGGATAGCGGCTGACAGAAATTGAGATCAATTATTGAAAGCACGTAGTAGGAAGAAGAATAGGCATCAAAAGTAATTTTAAGAGTAAAGACAGAGGTTTGGGAAATTCAGGAGTCACTTTTGTTACCACTTTCTCAAAAAAAAAAAAAAAAAAAAATCACATAGTAGAACTAGTAAAAAATTTTTTTGCAATATTATACATGGATAAAAAAATTACATTCTGTGTTATGAGGGGGATGTAGATTCTCGAGTAGTTAGGCACCTACCCCTGGTTCACTCCTTTCTCTAAACCTTTTCTCTTCAAGCAAATTGTCTTCTACATGGCTTACATGGTCTGGCTCCCTTGCATGTGGTTTTAATTCCTGTAGACATTGCCAATTAAATCTATGTGGTAAGACCTTTGAATCCCTAGTGATTGGTGAATATGTTAAAGGGGTTGTAAAGGCAGATTCAGCTTTGGGCCACACGTCCACACGTCCCAATTCAGCTTTGGGATCATGAAGAGATTGAACTAGAAACCAAGGAATCTTTCAGTCATCATAACCACCTTGATTACTCCCTATGCAAAATGTAATTTAGGAACCTGAAACAGCAACGCCCTCCTTGCTGCCTGCTGCACTGTTACACTCAGTCTCATACACCGTGATTTTCTGACCAGACTTTGACTCTGTACTTTACCTCTGGACCCAACCACCTGTGATCACTAAAAAGGACTTCCTGGAAGAGGAAGAACCAGTTGCCAGAGCACTTGTCACTTTTTAAGCCAGACATTTGCCCTTTTTCTTAAACAGCAAGAGAGAGCTCTTCCCACCAAAGATCTTTTGAATGTATTTATCCAAGTCTTCTCCAAACAGGTGTTCCCCTTGAAAGAGAAAACCTGCCAGCAACTTTTTACAAGGCTGTTCTCAGGTCAGCTTTTCAACTAGAGAACCCTCTGCATAAGGACAGACAGAAAATCCTCTCCTCCTTTTGTTGGTTTTTGGAGAAACCTAGTCAACTCCAGTTTACCCCTCTATAAGGCCACCTACTCAGATAGGGGCTGCCTACAGAAATTTGAGAAGATATGGGCCTGTTGGTTGGAGGATGCTGCTACAGCTAGAGATGCAGCAACTTCTGACTAGTCTATAGGATCTTCCTAGTTTGGTAATGCATTGACCCACTTTTTCTTAGGCTGTAACATCCTTCTGTTATTTTGTTGAGCATGCTGTATCCTGTATTTACCCTCTCCTCAAACTGGGGATGTAGTTCAGTATGATGTTCTGTGTTTACTGTTTTGTCATGCGGCGACCTGTTCCTGTAGCAGGAAATGGCCCCTGTGTGGGCAACTGTTCGACCAATATGTGGGTCAAAATTGTTTGTTACTGAAAACCTGAATAAAAAAGATTTAAAAAAAAGAACACATAGTGGCTCTGAAGCATCATTTACCTCTGGTATTTGGGGACAATGGGACTGCTGCTAGTGTTCTGACAACCTGATGGTGGCACATGTCCCTTTCCCAGCTGTGCTTCGAGTCCCTGCCCCCGTCCCTCTCTGAAAGCTATTTCATCAAATTAGACAAATAGGGCTGTGTTAGATGAGCATCCCCTCCTCAGCAAGAGTGAAATTAAAACAAAATAGCACCGAATAGCCCCAGAGAATCCCTGCAGCCACCAGTATTCTCCTCCCCCCAAGATGTAGTACTCGCATACTCAGACAAACAATTAGCAACTGCTCTGTGTCCCTCCTGTACATACAACTGCTTTCTACCAGAAATCCTGAGCAAAAGAAAAACTGGCCTCATATTCACCAAGAGGGCCACCAGAACCACCCCTTGTGATGTTTTTCCAGCCCCTTGTGACATATTTCCAACCCATCTGTGCAAGCATACACCATCACATGCAAACCCCCGGGGTGTGCACACATGATGGAACAAGAGAATAAGGCAAAAGTAAAACTGGTATTTCCTAGCAGAGGAACCTAGCACAATTTCCAATGCATTACTAGGACCAGGCCAGATATTTGGAACAAGATAAAAGTAAACTCCCCCGGGACACAGAGCATGCCACTGCCCCTAGTGGAAAAACAACTGGTAGCAATGTGATTCCTTAAAGGGCCAGATCACCTTCACCTGCCACAGGAACCTGAAATTAGACTCCAGTCTTCACCCATCACAGGAGAAACTGTCACTCCAGACCCTCAGGGACTAAAACAATGGGGTCCACTGCCCTGCACCTATACAGCCCCCTACTGGAGCACCTTTGTCAGTATGAAACTGCGCTGGGTTCCAAACCTGCAGGGTCAGACGAGGAAAGGCCACATTACAGGCAAAACCCCAATAATTCCTCATAGTGGGATCCAGGTACCATCCTACTGAGCATCCAAGCCATAAGGATGGATCAGGTCGACCTCATATCGATCCCTTCTGGAATCACTTCAGAATAGCCATAGTAAGCAGAGAGATGTACTTGTGTGACCATCACCTTCCGGACACTGGCAAAAAAAGTAGGAGCTCCTGGAGTGGGAGGGGCTATGTTGGGGAGGATTTTCTGTCTGCTTGGTCAGTCATTTTTTTAACTCACCTATAGGTGGCACATAACCCAGGAAGTTAAGGTTATAGTCTGTGTCCCGTGATGTACAAAAAATATTTTGCAACTTGGTATACTAAGCGAAAAGACACAACTATCCAGGACAGCGTTAAGTTATGTACAACATATTCAGTTATAATAACTCAGTAGTCAATTGTATGTAAAACGTATTTAAATATTTTTCCAAAGTTTTTTTTTTTTTTTAAGTCTTTCAAAAACATAAAAAATGGTACTCATATATTGTCACCCTTTACAGCCATATCACTACCCCTGGCTTCTGGAAAAATTATAGGAAATATATTACCCCATTGGTAACATTAGACCCTTAGTATCTCATCTGTTTTATTTCTCCTCTTTGACAAGTTGGCATTATAGTTCCCTAGTATCATGGCTATATGACAGTTCTGGCAACATGACATTCCTATGGTTCTCTAAACAAAGCATACCTTTGGTAATTAGACATAATGACCAAGTAATAATAATGGTATTAGTTCAGTCATATGATGACACACATCTAGACTATAAATTAAACTGCAACCTCGTAATGGAAAGGCACAAATAAAATTATGGAATCAGGAGCAAGGGATGCAGCCCTGGGACCAGGTAAGTGAGGTTTGGCTGGTAAAGAATTTAAACAAAAGATGCTTCCGGGTGCTTTTAAAGAAAATTGGCTTGCCTATGAGATCAGCTTGAGGCCAGTTCAAATTTACAATGTGTGCACATTGAACTGAATATTCCAGAGTAGAGGAGCAAAGGCAAACCAAGACAATATATTTTATAGGGAATTACGAAAGCAATTTAGTTTAACATTCTAACACTGCACTCAAAGCGCTTTTCAAACAAATACTTTAAAATAAAATGTCACACACACACACACACACAGATAGAGAGAAAAATAGAAAAGTAATTTTTTTATGTTTAGGTAACAGATATTACTCATAAATCTTCCAGTAAACTTGCCTAGTACATTTTGACCAAATGATAAATAAAATAAATAAAACGCAGAGAAAGCAGCACAATGTACTTTGTCAGAAGAGGGTTTATGCAGCTGGACTAGATTTTAACAAATTTCCCCTATTGTACTTTCTAGTGTCCAAAGAAGCTATTTTAAAATGTATTCTATAATAATATTGAAGTGATTTGAAAAAAAAAAAAGCATACAGTATTTATAGAAATATATATAGAGAGCTATTTATCTCTCTCTCTCTCTCTCTATATATATATATAGATAGATACAGATATATAAAGATATATATATATATATATATATATATATATATATATATATATAGTATATAGATATCGAAATAAATATTTATATCTATATCTATCTATCTATATATCTATATCTATATCTATATATCTATATATATATATATATATATATATATATATATATATATATATATATATATATATATATATATATATATAAAAAATAAATATAGATAGATAGATATAGATAGATAGATATACTGTAAATATATATAACAAAATAACTGTTGCTTAGGAACAACATAGACAAAGAGATATGCTCATACTCTTACATTCATCTTCTAACCTATAATTAAATCATTTGTGGGGACTGTGCCATGTGGTTGTGTCCCTTATTGAATTTAGTGTCTGTTGTTGCTAGCCTGTGACCAGACTGAGCATCTGTTTATATTTGGAACCTGCAGGTTCTAAACTCAGTGTGGTAGTTGTTCCTTCCTGTTGTGAATGAGGTTCCAGTAACCAGGGGACAGGGACAATCACTGAGTAATCAATATGGATCTGACTTAGCCAATCCCCGAAGTCCATGTTCAGAGCTATAGTTTGAGATATGATAAATAATTGGGTCACCCTTCCTTCCAGAGTATTCTTACCACCATGCCTGGTGAGCATGTATACATGGATTTATAGAGTGATTGCTGCTTGGTCTTAGCGTCAGCCTGGGGCATGTGCTGTAGGCTTGTAAAGAAATTTCTTTCTGAAGAGTGTCACAGAAAAGCTGATGTTCTACTGTCTTTTAAGTTATGATTCCACAGAAAAAATGCATCACTTTTACTCTTTTTCTAAATGTACATACTGCCATTAAAGGTCGAAAAACATCCTTAGAAATATACTTAGCAAATCAAGTTGGACAGAAATAAATCACTCAAATTGCTTAACCTCCTCTTGAGTGTTTCTATACTGTTAGCAGTAAGGCCGCGTACACACGATCGGTCCAACCCGATGAGAATGGTCCGACGGACCGTTTTCATCGGTTAACAGACTGATGGTCTGATGGTCTGATGTGCGTACACACCATCAGTTCAAAAACCAATCGTGTCAGTACGCGGCGACGTAAAACACAACGACATGCTGAAAAAAATGAAGTTCAATGCTTCCAAGCATGCGTCGACTTGATTCTGAGCATGCGCTGGTTTTTGGACCAATACTTTTGCGTACTAACTAACGGTTTGGACCGATGGTCAGGCGTCCATCAGTCCGATTTTAAAGCAAATTTTAAAACTTTGGTCCTACGGACGTCGGACCGATGGGCCGTACACACGGTCGGTTTGGACCGATGAAACTGGACTTAAGTCCATTTTCATCGGTTTGGACCGATCGCGTGTACGCAGCCTAAGAAGACCTACCAAGAGAATATAAAACATTAAAAAATAAATAATATAAAACAAATAGTTACAACTCTCAGATGATGTCTTCTTTCCTTACCTGTGCTAGCTAAATGATTGATTATTGAGAAAAACAGACATGACTTACTAGCAATCTTTTAACTGTAAAAGCAGACAAATGGCATTTTTTTACAACATTTCCCTCTTAGTTTCCTATTTACTACAAATAATGCTAAATATTTAGCACAAAGCAGATATATTTGTATGAGTGTTCTGGCTAGTGTCTTAGAAAAGACATTTACTTTTCAAGACTTGATTACAGTTAAACCCATGCGACCGGACCTTTGGACCGTTCTCATCAGATGGACTGATCGTATGTAGGCGGCCTAAGGATTCATGGGAGCTGTAGTTTGCCGTGGAGTGACTGCAACTAAATACATGCCCCCACCTAAAGTGCCAGAAAACATGGTTGCAGCATTCCAAGCCATAATACATTTAGAAGTTGCTTTACATGGCTTTGGCTATAAAATACTATAGTTACACTTTCCTCCATTAAACAAAAGAAATGAATTCGAAGGCTTTTTCTTAATTTACAGATACCAATAGACAACGAGGGCCCTAGCGCAGTTCTATCCCTTGACGCAGCAAAAGCTTTCAATAGTCTAGAATGGACATATTTATGGAAGGTGTTAGGCCCCATACACACGAGCAGACAGATTTGTTCAAATCGGTCGGACAGACCAATTTGAACAAATCTGTCTGCTGGGGACGTATTGGTTTGATCATGTACACGCGATCAAACCAAAATCTCCGCCGGCAGACGGCGTGCTGACGTGGCGGTGACGTTGACGCCGCCATGTCACCGCACCAGGAAGAAAAACACTTCCGCGCATGCGTCGAAACCATTCGTCGCGTGGTCGAGAAGACATGTCTGCTGGTTAGCGTACTAACCAGCAGACATGTCAGGCGGACGGGTTTCCAGCCGACAGATTTGAAAGCATGCTTTCAAATCTGTCGACTGGCCAAATCCGTCGGCTCGCCCGTACACACGATCGAATCTGTCTGCTGGGACGGTCTGGCAGACCGTTTCCAGCAGACAGATTTGATTGTGTGTACTCGGCCTTAGAGGTCTTTGGCTTTGGTCCACTTTTCATTAAAGTGGTTAATTTACTTTATAGTTAAACCTAGAGCTAAAATTAGGATAAACAACAAGCTGTCAGAAGTATTTCAGCTAGAGAGAGGGACGAGACAGGGCTGCCCCCTGTCTCCCCTTTTATTCGCTCTTGCTATGGAACCCCTGGCAATTACAGCCAGATTGAGGACGGATATAAGGGGGTTTAGATGACAGCAGGGGGAAGAGAAGATCGCATTGTTTGCAGATGATATTCTGTTCTTCCTAGGAGATGTTGCAACTTCACTGGATAGTGTGGTAAAAAATGGTTGGGGAATTTGGACAATTCTCAGGCCTGACTATTAATTGGGAAAAATCTGCGCTGCTACCATTGGAACCATTTGACTCCCGGGCACTGTCAGGGGCTTCCCAATTGAGTGTGGTCACCAAACTAAAATACCTAGGGATTTAAGTTACAAAGGACGTTACTCAATATGCTAACACCAATATAGCCCCACTTATAATTAAATAAAAACAATCTCATAAAAATTATATGGCAGCCGCAGATACTATACTTGTGCTGCAATTCCCTGATTTGGATAGGGCAGGTGTGGTTCAAAAAGATAGAGTCACTATTCAGAGAACTAATATGGAGGGGGGGCCAAGCCAGGATTAGGTTACAAACACTACTACTTCCTGTAAAAGAGGGGGGTATGGCGGTTCCACACCCAAGATTATACTTTATTGCGTCCCAGCTACAACAACTGGCGGGTTGTGGAACCACTGAGATAGACACTCCTAATAACCGATTACTTTTAACAGGGAACCCCCATAGGCTATTGGTGGAAGCCCTAGAGGCAGATTTCTTTCCCTATAAATGCCCCATTATAAAATTAGTTAGGAAAATATGGCAGACAACAAAGGTACTATTGGTGGTCTGGACATGCTGCTGTGAGGACGTGTTTGCCTCGAGCTCCAGCGCCGACACATCTTTCAGCTTTCTACACCTCCTTAATCCCGCCGCACTTCAGAGCTAGCCATGCGGAAGAAGACGGGCAAGTCTCTCCCCAAAGCTGGGTCACAATCGGGCTCCATCACGAGGTTCCTGGCTGCAGAACCGACCGAGGGTGAGGACACTGATGGCCTAGGACGCTCTCCACGAGGCGCGAGCTCTGCTACAAGCTCCGCCTCCCGTCGCAGGTCAGACCAGAGGCGCCATTCCCCTGCTTCCTCGGTCTACTCGGATGGTGATGACGGCCCTTCCCGTCGCTCAGGGACTCGTGTGGACGACCTGCCTACCAGAACTGAGCTAACCTCACTGTTCCAGAGCCTGGAGAGAACCATAAAGAAGGAGCTTTCCGCGGTACGGGCGGACCTCTCACAGGTACTGGGTCGGGTGGAGGAGACCGAGCTCCGGCTTGATCGTCACGCTTTAGCTATCAGATCGTTACAAGCCTCTACTCGGAGCCTTGCTATTGCCCATAGAATGGCCCTTTACAAAATAGAGGACCAGGAGAATAGAAACAGGAGGAACAATATTCGCATTAGGGGCCTCCCGGAGGCAACGGGTGACGATGACCTCCTTCCCTCGGTTCGCGGCATTTTCAACGGCCTCCTGGGCCTAGCGGCGGATAACCCGCTCAAGATTGACAGGGTCCATAGGGCTCTTAGACCCCGGGCTCTACCTAATGATACTCCCAGGGACGTTATCTGCCGAATCCACTACTTTGAGGAGAAGGAGCGTATCATGCGGAAGGCCCGCGAAACTGACTCCCTGGACTTTGATGGCGCCACCCTGTCTTTTTTCCCTGATTTGGCCAAAGAGACTCTTGACCGCCGCAGGGCCCTGCGGCCTTTGACGGAGAGGCTCCGTGAGGCGTCCAATTCCTACCGATGGGGCTTTCCCGCTGCTCTTATCGCCAACAGGAATGGCAAAACGGCCGTTCTGCGGTTCCCGGAGGACTTGGAGAAGTTTTGCGCGGACATTGACATCTCTCCGCCCGAGCTCCCTGGCTGGCAGGATGCTATCCCTACTTTACCGGGCTCCACTGACCCGCAATGGCAGAAAGTCGGCCGCAAGAATCGCCGCACGGCCACCCCGGGAGCCTCTCCTTCCTTGGGCTGATCTGTCCTGGGACGGTATTAGTTGCTGTTCCTTTAATACCCCTGGACTGTGGGCTCTCTCCTTGCTGTTTTTTTTTTGTTTGTTTTATTGGATTTATCTCCAACTCCCACCGTTTTATTTTTCCGTCTTGGTTTGCATCTGAGAGCCCATGGTGAGACTACCATGCTGCTGCCACCCTCTTTGTTGCGGCCTAGTAGACTGTTATCTACAGATTAAGGATGGACTGGACTCCCCATTTTTGCAGCACTAAGCAGGAGGGACTTCAATTTGTGATAGCTGGTCACTGGCAGGGATACAGATCTTATGCTTGAGATGTTGTGTTTGTTCTGTTTTTTTTTCTTTTTGGTTGTTCTCGTTTATATGTCTTATGTTTAACGTTTTATTTTACAGTGTGTCGGCGCTGGGGATACTGGGCAGTGATTTTTGGTACGTGCACTGCCTGATGCTCGTGTCCCAGCGCCTCCCCCTTTTGGGGTCCGTCGCTGTTCTGTCTTCTCATGCTGCCGCCTCTCCGGGGGCGGTTCGCGTGGGAGGGCCGGGCTGCGTATGTGACCCTTCATCGCACGGCAGATTTATGCGTGCGCATATCCTTTCCCTATGTGGGTTATTGTGTTATGTCGAATTAATGCTATATGTTCTTCTTGATTTAACCTTTTATTTTTTTTTATTTTTCTCCCTATTTCCCCCCCCCACCCTCCCCTTCCTCGTTGCCCTCCGGGGGGCCTTCCTCTGCCTCTGGTCAGTCCTGAGAAGTTCTGCTTCTTGTATCCCATGGCTAAGGTGAAGTTACTTTTGTTTAATGTGCGGGGACTGCATACCCCAGGTAAGGGACATCAATTGTATAGGGAACTGGCTCGCCTGCAGGGGGACATAGTTCTCTTGCAGGAGACCCACCTTACCCACACCACATCGGTGAAGCTTTTCTCCCCTCAATATCCTCTATGGTATTATAGCCTGTCTGATGTCCGTAGTGCTAAGGGGGTGGCCATTGGGTTCCGTAAGGGATCTCCTTTTGTGCTGGACTCCATGCTGTGTGATCCTTTGGGCCGCTTCCTGTTCCTGAAGGGTAGCTTAGGTAGTATGCCTTGCACGATTGCGACCATCTATGCCCCTAACCGTAACCAGGTATCTTTTATCTCCAATACCCTTAGGAAGCTGACGGATTTTGCTTGTGGATGCATTCTCCTGGCAGGGGATTTTAATGTTCCGCTGGAACCATCATTAGACACATCGTTGGGGACCTCTTGTATCTCATGGAGGCGCCTAGCGTTTTTACGCAGACGCCTGCATGAGGCCCAACTGGTGGATGTGTGGAGGATTATGCATCCGCGCATGAGAGATTACACACATTTCTCTCATTTACACACATCCTATTCGAGAATTGATTTTTTTCTCATAGACCATCACCACCTAGCCCTTCTCAGGCGGCGTACAGACGATCGGATATATCCGATGAAAACGGTCCGCGGACCATTTCCATCGGATATGTCCGATCGGGAGTTTGATCCGATGGCGTGTACACACCATCGGATCAAATTCCCCGCCGCCGGACGGCGCGGTGACGTAGTGGTGACGCGGCGGTGACGTTGACGCCGCCGCGTCACCGCCACGTCACCGCACCAGGAAGTAAAACACTTCCGCGCATGCGCCGAATCCATTCGGCAGCGGCGCGGCGGTGGTGGGAGCCGACATGTCTGCTGGTAAGTGTACTAACCAGCAGACATGTCGGGCGGACAGATTCCCACCGGATAGATTTCAAAGCATGCTTTGAAATCTGTCGGGTGGAGAAATCTGTCCGCTAGCCCATACACACGAGCGGAGATGTCTGCTGAAACGGTCCATCGGACCGTTTTCAGCGGACATATCCCCTCGTGTGTACGCCGCCTCACTGCTACGAGTATTGAAGTTTCTCCTATCTCGGACCATGCTCCGATCTCCCTCTCGCTAAATGTCCCTTCCGTACCGATTAAAAGCACCAATTGGAATCTTAATGATAATTTACTCCTAGATGATATTGACAAAAAAGGGATTGGAGATGCACTGGCCCAATATTTAGTGGACAATGCGACGCCAGAGGTGACGCCGGGAACGCTTTGGGAGGCCCATAAGGCCTACGTCCGGGGAAAGTTTATGGAAATAGGGGCTAGGAAAAAGAGGGAGCGCACCCTTCAACAACAGCGGTTGCTTATGGAGGTTGAGAACCTGGAGCGCAGTCACAAGGCTGGGTTGTCGCCGTCGGTTTTCCAGGATCTGGTCCAGAGGAGAGAGGAGCTGAAGGGCCTCTTTCATTTAGAGCAGAAACAAAGGTTCCGTGTTGTTGCCCAAGGTTTGCACGAGTGGGGCAACAAGCCCAGTAGGCTGTTGGCACGCTCGTTGCAACAAAAGAAGTCTGCTACATTTCTAAAATTAAGTCCTCCAATGATTCTTTGGTGCACGAAACTTCGGCTATAGCTAAAGAATTTCGTTCGTTCTATCAATCGCTATACCATGTCAGGCAGGCAGTGGAGGATAGGGATGTCAGGGTGCAGCTCATTCGTGACTATCTGGCTCAGGCCGGTTTACCGGTGCTTCCTACGGATGCACTAGCTGAGTTAGATGGTGATCTATCCGTCTCCGAGCTGCGGATTGCATTGAAGTCTATGGCAAATGGTAAGGCACCAGGCCCCGATGGCTTCACAGTGGCTTACTATAGGGCCTTTGCAGACCTTTTGCTTCCGCATTTAACTAACTATGCTAACGCGGTCTCTGGAGACGGATCTTTTAGGCCTGAAACACTCCACGCCCATATTACCGTCCTCCCTAAGCCCGGTAAAGACCCATGTGTCTGTGGTAGCTATCGCCCCATTTCTTTGTTGAATCTTGATGCCAAATTGTATGCCAAGGTGATTGCCAACAGGCTTCTCCCTCTCGTCCCCCGTTGGGTCTCTGGGGACCAGACTGGTTTTATCCCCGGCAGAGAGGCGCGGGACAACTCTCTCCGCACCTTATCCCTAATTTCCCATGTTCGACGGACCTCCCAGCCCACCCTTCTGCTTTCCACGGATGCCGAGAAGGCGTTCGATAGGGTGGACTGGGAATTCCTAATGGCCACGCTTTCCCACCTTGGCGTGGGCCCCCATCTCCTATCGCACATCTCAGCCTTATATGACTCACCTACTGCTCAGTTGCGTATCAACGGAACGTTAAGTGACTCATTTACGCTCTATAATGGAACCCGCCAGGGTTGTCCTCTCTCACCCATCTTATTTGCCCTCTCGCTTGAGCCCTTTTTGTCTTCGGTTAGGCACAACCCGAATATCCGGGTAATCATGGTGGGTCCTACTGAACACAAATACGCTGCCTATGCAGATGATATCCTATTTTACGTGCAACACCCTGTTACGTCCCTTCCAAACTTAATGGCTGCTTTCGACTCTTTTAGTGTAGTTTCTAATTTCAAGATCAACCTGTCTAAGTCAGAGATACTGAACCTAACGGTTCCCCCTCGTATTGTGCCTCATTTGAAGGCGTCTTTTCCCTTTAGCTGGCAGGCCCATTCGATGAAATACTTGGGTATCTTTCTTACCGCCAACCCCGCGTCCCTGTTTCGCAAAAATTTTATCCCCCTGCTAAACACAATTAGGTCCGATTTACAAAGGTGGTCACAATTAGCACATTCCTGGCTGGGGAGGATTAGTGTGTTGAAAATGAATATTCTGCCTAGATTATTATTTTTATTTCAAATTATCCCGTATAAGATTCCCGTGGGGTTCTTCTCGTTAATACGATCCCTATTTTGCAAATATGTATGGAACAGGAGGCGGCCCAGGCTCGCTGGGGACACTCTGGTTCGGCCCAAGAGAGAGGGGGGGCTGGCTTTGCCAGATGCTAAACGATATTTCCAGGCTGTGGTCCTAACCAGGATTTAGGACTGGAGGTACCATAGGGAATCCAAGCTTTGGGTGACGTTGGAAATCAAACTGTGTGGTACAGACCCCTATACCCAAGTGTGGATCCCCCGGAAGTCCAATATGACTTCCCCCTTGACGCATTCTACTTTGATGGTATGGGACTCGTTGTGCAAGACTCATGGTTGGCAGTGTAACTCCCCCCTGATGCCGCTCTCTGGTCATAATTACTTCCCCCCGGGGAATACTCAACCGCAACATCGGACCTGGTCCTTGGGCTCTGCGACACTACTCCGCCATGTTGTCTCTCCATCAGGTATTGCCCCTCTATCTAGTATTGTTGGGTCTACGGTAGTGGCGCCTATGGTGTCATGGAAATATCGCCAGTTGACGGCTTTTGTTCGCTCCCTGCCTCAACCCCTCAGGGATGACACGGCCCTAACACTGGTGGAATCTGCATTTTCTGAGGACCGGCCGGTGGAGAGGCCCCTCTCCTATTTTTATAGAGCATTATACTCCCTTTCCACTCGTGGCACCCCGGCCTTTTTGATCAGGTGGGAGAAAGATCTTCACAAGGAACTCTCACCCTCCCAAAGAGACACTATCCTGTTGCTAGCCCATACGTCCTCTATATCATCTAGGTACGCAGAAGTTAACTATAAATTATTAACGAGGTGGCATTATACTCCGGTGGTGCTACACGGGATATTCCCCCTGACACCCCCACTCTGCTGGCGGGGCTGCGGTGAAAATGCTTCCCATGCACACATATGGTGGTTTTGTCCACTCATTCGACCATACTGGTTGGCTATTATACATTGGATGAAAGAAATACAAGGCTTTGAAACTCCAAATGATCCTTGGGTGATATTGTTGCATTGTACAGTCGAACCAATCGGATCGTATACAAAATCACTTACTCCGCACCTACTGAACGCTGCAAAATCCCTTATTCCCCGATATTGGAAACAGACGGTGGTCCCCTCACTGCGTCAATGGTTGGAAGCGGTTGATCATATATATTACATGGAAGATCTCACTTATTCTCTTAAGAATAAATCTGACTTGTCCCAGAAAATATGGTCCGATTGGTTCGCCTTTAAGTTTAAGTCGGCTTATGCTGACATTATGTCTCAACCTGTTTGAGTTATACGCCTTTTTGACAAGTTTGACAGGGTATTAAGCCTTGGGTACTTCTTGGGTTTGAGGTGACTGGCGGGAGCAGAGGAATTCCCCCTACCCCCCCCCCCCCCCCTCTTCTCCACCCTTTCTTTCCCTTCTCTAACCTCTTTTCTGCAATTTCTTTTTATTTCATTTTATTTTATTTTTTTTGTTTGTTGTTCTCTTTTTGGAATTTTATTCCTGGACTAAAGGACCTTACTATAACATCCTTGTGTAACGGGAGAACTAAAGCTCTGGTTTACTGGTTGTGAAGTAACATGTGAGGACACGGGAACTAGTTTTATTTTGTTATGATGTCTTCATGAGTGCCCTTGTATGTCTCTCACATCGGTACATCTCCATGCTTTTTAATGGTGTTTACTGTATAGTCACTTTGTTTACCTACTTTAGTAGTTTTATTGCTAATGTTGTTATTTTATGTTACATACCACTTTTGTTTTCTATATATGTCCTTTGGCATGCTATGTCATCATATGTGATTCCTGATTTTCTTTCTCAATAAAACTTTATTGAATAAAAAAAAAAACAAAGGTACTATTGGGGTACTCTGGGACAACAGAATTTTCTCCTATATGGAATAATAAAAACTTGCAGGAATTGATGAGCATAGAGCATAAACCGCTTAATACATTTGTTTGAGGGGGAAACTATGAAAACATTTTTAGAACTGTCAAGGAAATATGATATATCAAATAAAACATTCTATTAGTACCTTCAGGTTCGTCACACCATTCAAACACAATTTAGAGCACAAACAGTTGTATGTACCCAGATTCCCACCCTTCTTAAGGTAATTAAGGCAAGAACATCCAAAGGCCTAATTTCAGCAATGTACAGGATGTTGGGGGATAGAGCATTAAGTAGAGCGGGCCCCACTAAGAGCAGAGAGGGGTGGGAAAGAGACTTGGGGACACTTACTGTACTTCTGAACAGTGGGATAAGATCTTGCAACAAGGAGCATTAGTTTCGATTGCCCCAGCGCACAGACTGTCCCACTTGTTCTTATTGTATAGAGTATATTATACCCCCCACAAGATGTTCAAATTAGGCTTGAGGCAAAATAATGAATGCCCAAGATGCAAGGCTAAAGGAGACCTCATACATATGGTTTGGAAGTGCCCAAGGTTGTATAGCTATTGGGCGGAGATAATTGTGAGGATTAACAAAGCCTTTGGAGCTTCCTTGGAACCAGAGGCTAAGACTTGCCTCCTGGGGAGTATAGGGGACAACGAAGTCCCTCCAGTCAACATAGAAGCAGTTTTGAGATGCCTATTTCAGGCACGCAAGATAATCGCTCAAAAATGGCAGGCATATCTACCCCCGTCCGTAGAAAATTGGGAAGCAACTATTAATCTAACCATCTCCAGCGAAAAAGTGAATTTTATGAGACAAGGGAATTATGGCAAATTTGTGAGACTGTGGGGACCATGGCTGAGAGGTGTGGGAGAACCTTTATAGGGAGACCTAATAACGGAGTTTGTTTCGATCCACCAAGAGTCTACTTCCTCTGGTTATGATGGCTTCAGCGGACTAGCTGCTTGGTCAACTTGTATGCCCTAGTAGACCCTTGAGTTATATTACGCTCCTGGAAGACTCCCTCAGTTAATAGCCCAAGTTTAAGGGAATATATTAGCATGACCTCTCCTTAGGTTAGGCAACATAAGAGAACTACGCTCCACTGAGATGGGGAAGGGAGGGTGGGGAAGGGGGGCAAGGGAGGCACAAGGGACGGCATATAAGGGGGAATAGCAGGTAAATGGCACTCCCTGGTGATCTAAGTACAGCATATAGCTTATTTTATTGTTGTTTACTTACTCGATTTCTGTGCTGTTATTTATATATGATGTAACTACAGTTTTTGTATTTGACAATGCTGACCCAAGAAAAACAAAATAAAGATGAATGAATTTAAAAAAGAAATGAATTCAACTGGACAAGCACCCCCTGTACTAAAACAGATAGTACACTTAGAACTGAGATATGTAGTAGGAAGAGCTTCAGAAGTGCAGTACCTTATAATATAAAACTAAAAGTTTATTAGATAGATAGGTTAAAAACTGATTAAAATTTGATTTTATTTAAAAGCGGAGTTCCCCCCCTTTTCCGGTGTCACATTTGGCACCTTTTAGGGTGGAGCAGATACCTATTTAATCCAGCTATTTGCTCCCACTTCCAGGCATAGATTGCCACAGTATCGGCGGAGATCTAGGCCAAGTCCGACCCCTCCTCCGCCCCCCCCCCGCTATCTTCTGGGAGACACACAGGGACCAGTGGGATCGCGCAGCATGACTCGCGCATGTGGAGTAGGGAACCAGGAATGTAAGCCACAAGGCTTCACTTCCTGATTCCCTTACCAAAGATGATGGCACCTCCACCGGAGAGCCGAGAGACAGATCGGCTTTGGGTGCCGACATCGCTGGCGCCATGGACAGGTAAGTGTCCATATTTTAAAAATCAGCAGCTGCGGTATTTGTAGCTGCTGACTTTAAAAAAAAATTAGGGGGGAACTCATAGTATATAACATACTACATTATATACATTAAAATCATAAAGATATCAACTGTGCAACTTAAAGAACTTAGCACAGATATCAACACATAGCCTAGCTCAGGATAGATCTGACTTGATAGTTTGTATGGATTTAGCTGAATATAAGACACTCTGATTTGAAGGCTTTAGGGGCTACACATTAAGGGCCAGATTCACGTACAGTGGCGCATATATTGACCGGAGTAACGCATCTCCTTTACGTTAGACCGGCGCAATGTAGAGGCGCAATTACCGTATCCTCGTAGTATTTGCGCAGAAATTTGCGCCGGTGCAACGTAATTTCCGAGGCGTAAGGCGGGGTAATTCAAATTGGGAAGGACGTGGGCGTGTTCCATTTAAATGAGCCGTGACCCCATGCAAATGAAGGGCCGGCCGGATTGCGCATGCGCACATGAAGCAGACCATGGTCAGCACCTTTCTGCGCATACTCACAACTCCGCATGGCGCAATCAGTGAGATTGTAACTAGGCCCAGTCAACTTAGTGAGCTACGCAGAGAGCTTAAATAGACAGAGACAAACGCCCTTCCTTTGCAAAAGTACATCCATTTGTATCCCTTCCTATACAGCAAGGTGCTTTTGTTCTGTGGTTTGTTAGTGTTTGTTGGTTTGTGATATGTCTTTGAGATATTTTGTGACTGTTTTGGAGAGAGATTTTGGTATTTTCTGTGTTTACTTTGCTGGTCTTTTTTTTTTTTTGCTGGGCATTTTTTTATTTTTTTTTCTGTTTGTGAATGATTTTGTAATGTGGGGGTGACATTCCTGCCGGAAAATTGGTGTCACCCTCATTTGTGGTGGAGAAGTGATCCCCAGGTCCGTGTGAATGGTGTATGAATGTACAGTGACATAATTGGAGCCGTGGCGTGGCGTTGCTGCTCACAAGTCCTGCATGGTGGGCTTGTGCTAATCCAATGTGATGAGGATGTGTTGTGTGTGCTAAGGACCACAGTGGTGTGCATGCATGCATTCTCATTGTGCCATGATTAATGTGTGTGTTTAACGTGCAAAGATGCCTAATGTGAGCTGTCTCCTGGCTGCTCTTCCCTCAGAAGTTCAGGGGGTCTGGTCATCACGTATGTCAATCTCCAGGCCCTTTCTCACTGCGAAGTTGTGCAGCATGCAACATGCACCGATGACCTGGCATACAAAGTTTGGGGAATACAACAGGTTACCATGGGGGGTTCCGGATAGGAGTCATGAAATGAGGTCCCAGTGCATATGCAGAGTCACCTTGAAGGGAAAAGACAGGAGGATGTTAGTAGTGCATGTGCCCTTGTGATTTCTGCATCATGGGGGGGGGGCAGTCATGCCTGCCACCCATGTCACTCACCAACCAGCCAGCTGTCCCCATACATGTTCTGTTCGAATTCTGTTGGGATGGGACTATGATTGTATATGTAGCTGTCATGGGTGTCATGGGTGGTGTCATGTGTTGGGCTGGTGATGTCCTCCTGCAGGGTTGTGGTTAATTCCAGGATGGCATGGGGTGAATCTGAAGATGCGAGACACCTCAGAATCACTCATGCCAAAGAGTGTGGTATATCCTCTCCCGTGCCCTCCTCTGTGCCCTCCTCCGTGCCCTCCTCCTTCTGCGCTCATCTAAAGTCAGTAGTATAGCTATGAGGAGGGATGCCCCTGGCATGTTGGCATACAGATTGTTGTCCTGCAAGTGTGGCTGCTCACCTCATCCCCAACGGTGTTGCTTCAGCTGACATGTAGACGGATTGTCTAATTTTAAGCAAGCTTTTATATTGCCTAATTTTAGACAGGACGTGCAGCTGATGCGCACAGCGCGTAGCCTGCGCTGCACAAACTTACTTTTGTGGATCGCCGTAACTCCCTCATTTGCATATTTGCCTAGCAAATCAATGGTGTGTCTAGCACATTTTTTGCGCGCACGATGCGCCAGTCTAACGAAATTACGTTGGTCGAAAAATATATTTTTTTTTCAAAATTGTCGCTCTATTTTTGTTTATAGCGCAAAAAATGAAAAACCACAGAGGTAATCAAATACCACCAAAAGAAAGCTCTATTTGTGGGAAAAAAAGGACGCCAATTTTGTTTGGGAGCCACATGGCACGACCGCACAATTGTCAGTTAAAGAGACGCAGTGCCGAATCGCAAAAACTGGCCAGGTCCTTTATCTGCATAATGGTCCGGGTCTTAAGTGGTTAAAGTCTTAGGGCCAGATTCACAAAGCACTTATGCTGGAGTATCAGGAGGTGCGCCTGCGCAATTGGAAATATGCACCTGCGTAGCTATATGCCATATCCCCAAAACGTTATACGCCATAAATCTAGACTTTTTTACTTTTTGCTATAATAAATACCCCCAAAAAAGATATAAAAAAAAAATATTTTCTCAGTTCAGGCCGATACGTATTCTTCTATATATTTTTGGTAAAAAAAACGCAATAAGCGTTTAACGATTGGTTTGCGCAAAATTTATAGCGTTTATAAAAAAGGGGATAGTTTTATGGCATTTATATTAATATATATTTTTTTACTACTAATGGCGGCGATCTAGCTATGAATAAGCACTGTATTTTAGTGTGAAACGCGTCAGCTCTTTTCTGTTGTTTGCTGTGACATGTTGATGTTGTGATCTGTTTTATTATAAAGGAACATTTTTTGGAGTGCGGCCGTCCTGGTTTTTCTCCATACAATTTTGCATACTATTGCAGTGCCTGCACCCAAGGGTTGGATCCTACCTTTCAGCTTTAGCTCCTTGGGACCTCTGAGCGGTTTACTTTTTTTCTCATCTCGCCTGTCAGTTTTGTTGGTGGACCTGAACCGACGCTCCATGCAATCCCATGGAGCATCGGATGTCAGCGGAGACATGTCCGCTGACATTCGACCTGATCTGATCCGACAAAATCAGATGGATGGTGATAAGACCCCATCCGTCCATGGTGGATCGGATCGGGTGAGATCTGATAAAAAATGGACATGCTGTCCATTCTCATCAGATCTCTCCATAGGAGACAGTGGCGCTGCACAAGCCCCTCCCTGCTCAGTGAGCAGAGAGGGAGTTGTCATCTGCCAGCTCAGCGGAGATCAGCGGAGAGATCTCCCGCTGAGCCGGTGGGAGCTGGCAGAATCCGATGGTTAAATAACCGATGGCGCCCACACACGATCGGTTTGGACTGATGAAAACGGTTTAGGCCTCGTACACACGACCGAGGAACTCGTCGGGCGAAACACATCGTTTTCCGCGTCGAGTTCCTTGTTAGGATTGTCGAGGAACTCGACAAGCTTGCTTTGCGTACACACGTTAAAGACCAAATCTCCTCGTTCTCAAATGCGGCGACTTCAACACATACAACGGCAGGGGCTGCTTTTGCTAATCTCATGTTACTGCGTGTTAGGAAAAAGTTTGGTAAGAGACATTTGCACTTTTCAGTCTGTTACAGGGTGACAAATTAGTTATTTCCATTACAAACGCTACTTTTTCCGAGGGTGCGCGGGTTTCTTAGCATACACACGCTCGAGTTCCTTGTCGAAAAGCAGCCGACGAGGAACACAACGAGCCAATTTGACTCCCGTCGAGGAAAAAGAGAACTTGCTCTCTTTTTTGCTCGTCGAGTTCCTCGACAGTCTCCTCGATGAAAAACGTACACACGACCGGTTTCCTCGGCAAGAAAGCTCTCCCGCCGAGTTTCTTGATGGATTCTGCCGAGGAAACCGGTCGTGTGTACGGGGCCATAAATAACATAGAACAAAGGATAACCCTCCAAAATATGGGACTTTAACAGGCAAATGAACATAGTATGGCCCTTGTTAGAACAAGGGGCATAATAGAAAGTGGGGGGGGTCTATTGTTTAAACTCAAGAGGGAGTAGCGGCATTAATTTTTTACCTATTTGTCTAGAAAAAGTATGTTTTTATATTAGATGATACTGCACTTGTGAATCTCATCCAACTACATATCCCCATTCAAATTCTTACTGTACAAGGGCTGCTAGTACATTGCACTCAAAATACATCCACATCAACATTAAATGAATGACTGCATTGGCTGCAAGTTGCTTCTTTTAAGCCAAACACACCATAACCTTTAGTAAAACTTTAAAAGAGAAACATTTGTTTGCCAGCATTCAGAGTGTTTACTCTGCTGTTAATGCATGTTATTTCATTTTTACTTCTACCTTCCTAATCTGATACACTGACTACTGTAATCTGAATTATAATAAATGAGCATTTTGCAAACACAGGCTGGACCTGGCAATACAATATATCATTAGATATGTAATGCACTGTGTCATGGCATAGACCGTGAAAATCCAATACAAACATTTACACAAATTAAAATACAAATGGTTCTTTGGAGACATACTGATTTTTTTTTCCAACTGAGCAATAAAGAGCCTATACAAATAAGTAGAGGCTTAATTTTAGTATGCAGAGCACATTGCTATTTTCTTTTACAACCATACATAGAATGCAATGCACAGTATGTTGGGGGAACATACAGGTAGCAAAGGAACAAGTCAAAATTTAATAAAAGAGGTCAACAGCTTAGACAAATTAGACAAAGCAGTAAATCTATTTATCTTTAGGGAAAAAGTAATATCAGGAGCCAGAGCAGTAGGGAGAAGAAGGAAGTCTTACAAAAAAAATAAAAAAATTACAATGAAAGGAAAATTCCTGAATTATAAATCATGGTGTTCAAACTATTAATTAAACATAGCAATAAAACATAATACATAAACATTCACTTTTATATAATTATACATATCATATTATACAATTGTTCTGCAAACCTATATGATTGTATTTTAATAAAATATGTATTTCAGAAAAAAAAATCCTTTAATTATTTAATGTGCAGGGTTAATAAAAGCAATGACACATTTAAAGCTAGGCTATACTGTTTTTTTTTTTTTTTTTTTATGTGACTTCTGGTGGTTAAGGATGCCAGTAGACAGCATTTGTCATTATTAGAAGGATGCAATTACTTTAAACATACATTTTCTACAGATAGCAATTTGGAAAGCAATGCAAGAGCAGGACCCCAGGCTAATCCCATAGAGAGGAAGTTATGAAAACTGATTGTGCCATTGAAGTAAAATTTAATTTCTTCTGAAAAGTATTACTGAAATGCACTATTTTTCAAAAACTGAAAATGAAAATAGGAAATATTAGAACTAAAAAAGAAACACGATAAAGAAATCATTGGGCATGCACAGATGAATTATTGGATATTTGCCAGCTCTGGTAACCCCTGTGGCTAGAAGCAGACATAGGTACTGTAGAATCCCAGGGCCGTTAATGTGAATCGCAATATGTCAGCAGAAAGCTGCAAGGTCTTGGGGCAACTGCAGTTGCATATTGCACAGTAGCAAAGTGTTTGATCCATAACTACCATAACGGGACAATAAAAAACAAATTAATACAGAGTTTAGTGGGCATGACAGTTCCACAGACGAGAAATCCTGCTTGTGTAGATTAGCCAATAGTTGGTGCTCTGTATTTCTCTGCAATCACTCAGCTTCCCTGTTTAAAAACCCTGTCATCTTGCCCATTCAGAGAAAAAATAATGGGGTCTCCATAAAGCCCATCCTCTGATGTAGTTATACTCACTTCTACTGTACTCCACTGCTGCTCCTTTCACCAAAGAAGACCAAATCTTGGCTGGTGTTGAATCTCAATGGGAGTGATGATGTCATCTACTCCGTCATGATACAGTGCTCAATCCACTTCATTGTGGGAGATCACATGCTTCCCCATACCTAGACGTGTTGAGGCTGCTTTAACAGAAGAAGGAGAAGCCAGGGAGTTCTATGAATCAAGGGAGGGCTTAAAGGAGACTTTGTTACTATGCCCTGAATAAGCAAGGCTTTTTTATGCAACTGGTGATATAAGATTTCAGCCACATAGATAGTGAATATTATTCAGTGGTTGGTAGACCAACAGATTTGCATAGTAACAAACAACAGTAAAGTGTTGCACTTTAAAACAGGAAGCAGAATGTCAGGTCACCTGTGGCCAGATGACAGATGCACCCTGTTGGAGTCAGGAGTGCACCATAAGGTAGTGAACCCTATGGCAGACTGCTGCGGATGGACCACAGAGTGGATATGGAGGACAGGTCCACTGGACCTGGAACAGGGGTCCCACAGGAAGCTTGAGCCCAAGATTTGCTTGGGAGGGGAAGCAGCCACTCAAGACACAAGAGATAGTGAAGGGTTAAGCCAAGGTCAGGGCGACAAGCAGACAAGGATAAACAAGGGACAGGCCAAGGGTCAGGGTCACAGGCAAACAAGAGTAGTCGGGGACAAGCCAAAATTGGTACACAGAGATAAACGTAGAACATGGCAAGCAGGAACACAATGCTTAACAAACAACATTGATCAGCAAGGCAGACCTGCAGTGCACTGGTTAATATAGAGTTCCTGATATGGCCTGGGGTGGTGCCATATAGGGAGGAGAGTTGTTAAAGGCAGCAAGGTGAGAGGGCCTGGCCTCTAAAGTGAACACATGAAGAGCAAGGTAAGCTGCCAGACATTACTGCATATCCATGACACAGAACCTACAAGTGGACGCCCCTATTTAATGATATATTTACACATAATGGATGCCCCTATTTACTCATATGCATTTTTACTATTCCAGAGAAACCAGATTTGTAAAACATTGATGCGCATTTAATTACTGTGTACTTCATGTTAAGCTCTTTTACACATACAGTGCTCAGCATAAATGAGTACACCCCTTTTGAAAAGTACGATTTTAATCAATATCTCAATGAACACAAGATTAATTTCCAAAATGTTGACAAAACTGAGTCTTATAGAACATTTGTTTAGCTCCATTACATGAAAGTAAGGTTAATAATATAACTTAGATTAAAAAAAAAATGTTTTACTCAAATTAGTTGATGTAAACATGAATACACATGTAGCGCCTGGTTACACCACAACAAAAACTACTACATCTAGTAATTTGTATGACCTCCATGATTTCTAAAGACAGCACCAAGTCTTCTAGGCATGGAATGAACAAGTTTGCAACATATTGCAACATCTATCTTTTTTCCATTCTTCAAGAACTACTTTTTTTAGAGCCTGGATGCTGGATGAAGAGTGATGCTCTTCAGAATTTCCCATAGGTATTTGTATGGGTTCAGATCAGAAGACATACTTGGCCACTGAATCACTTTCACCCTGTTCTTTTTCAAAAATGCAACAGTGGCCTTAGATGTGTATTTTGGATCATTGTCATGTTAAAAAAGTGCACGACGACTGTGATGGTAGTATCTTCTCTTTCAATATAGAGCAGTACATCTGTGACTTCATGATACCATCAATGAAATTCAGCTCCCCGACACCAGCAGCACTTATGCAGCCCTACAGAAGGAAACTGCCACCACCATGTAGTACTGTAGGCACCATGCATTTTTCTTTGTACTCCTCACCTTTGCAATGCCATGCAGTTTTGAAGCCATCAGTTCCAAAAACATTTATCTTGGTCTCATCACTCCAGAGTACAGAGTCCCAGTATTCTTCTTCTTTTTCAGCATGGACCTTGGCATTCAGCATTAGTCCTGGCAAATTTTAGGCATAGTCTTTTTTGTGCATGGGTTTTAGGAGAGGCTTCCTTCATGGATGGCACCCATGTGTGGCATTCCTCTGCATGCTACGCCATATTAAGTCACAGGAAACAAGCACTGCAGTTTGGCTTTCTACTTCTTTAGCTAACTGCGGTGAACTTGCATGGTGATTTTCTTCAACCCTTCTCATCAGAAGATGCTCCTGCCAAGGTGTTAGCTTTCGTGAATGGCCTGGACGTCTCTGTGAGACAGTTCCATATTTGTTAAATGTATGTATCACTTTTACTACAATATTCTGGCAGATAAGTCAAGCTTTGCTGATCTTCTTGTAGCCTTTATCATTCTTGTGTAATTTTTTTTTCTCTCTCACACCTTGTGACATCTCTCTATCATGTGGTGACATCGCTGACAGCATGAAATGGGAAGGGTTTTCTTTGTTAAGTAACGCCCTTTTATAATCAAGTGTCTGCTGGACACCTGTTTAATGAATAATTTGAATTCTTGTTAATTAGGATTTTGTTGTCTAAAATTAAGCTTTGCTCTTAAGACTTTCATTGGAGTATATTAATTTTTGCAACATGGTCTTGAATACATTTGTTAGGAAAAACTTTTTTGTGTGCGCAAACTAACATTTATTGGTTGCAATCAATTGCCGGCATTTGTGGGGGTATTTTGTAGTATAGTGTCCCATAGAAAATGTTGATTCTGAAAGGAAAGGAAAGGTTTTCTGACAAATCTGTTGGAGTGTAGGGATGAGCCGAACACCCCTGGGTTCGGTTCGCACCAGAACCTGCGAACAGACCAAAAGTTTGTGTGAACTTTAGAACCCTGTTAAAGTCTATGGGACTCGAACATTTGAAATCATTTGAAATCTAAAGTTCTAATTTTAAAGGCTAATTTGCAAGTTATTGTCCTAAAAAGTGTTTGGGGACCCGGGTCCTGCCCCAGGGGAGTGATGGGGACCTGGGTCACTCGTGGCTATAATGAATTGTCGGATACCAGCAATACAGAGAAAAGTCATTCATAAGAAAAAAAATGCGTGGGGGTCCCCCCAAATTCAATTACCAGGCCCTTCGGGTCTGGTATGGATATTAAGGGGAACCCTGCGTCAAATTAAAAAAAATGATGTGGGGTTCCCCCCAAATATCCATTCCAGACCCTTCAGGTCTGGTATGGATTTTAAGGGGAACTCCACCCCAAATAAAAAAAAAATGCCGTGGACCCCCACACTTTTTTTTTATGAATGACTTTTCTCTGTATTGCCAGGAGCCGACAATTCATTATAGCCGCGAGTGATTTTAAATTACTTTTTTTCCTTCAGAAATTACACTTTGTGCAGGGTCAGTTCTAAGCATGGGAAACAAGCGCTACTTTTCAGGCATACTAGGCATACTATACACACCCCGCCCCCCCCGGTATGAAATTTAAAGGAATATTTCACTTTTATTGTTTCACTTAAAGGAATTATTAAAATCACTGCTGCCAAAAAAACTGCAGTTTTAAAAACGTATTTTTGCATTGATACATGTCCCCTGGGGCAGGATCCAGGTCCCCAAACATTTTTATTACAATAACTTGCATATTAGCCTTTAAAATTAGCACTTTAGATTTCAAACGTTTGAGTCCCATAGACTTTAAGGCCTCGTACACACGAAGGGATATGTCCGCTGAAAACGGTCCGATGGACCGTTTCAGCAGACATCTCCGCTCGTGTGTATGGGCTAGCGGACAGATTTCTCCACCCGACAGATTTCAAAGCATGCTTTGAAATCCATCCGGTGAAATCTGTCCGCCCGACATGTCTGCTGGTTAGTACACTTACCAGCAGACATGTCGTGCCCCACCGCCGCCGCCGCCGAATGGATTCGGCGCATGCGCGGAAGTGTTTAACTTCCTGGTGCGGTGACGTGGCGGTGACATGGCGGCGTCAACGTCACCGCCGCGTCACCGCGCCGTCCGGTGGCGGGGAATTTGATCCGATGGTGTGTACACGCCATCGGATCAAACTCCCGATCGGACACATCCGATGGAAATGGTCCGCGGACCGTTTTCATCGGATATGTCCGATCGTGTGTACGAGGCCTAACAGGGTTCTAAAGTTCACACGAACTTGCCGCAAACACCCCAAATAGTTCGCTGTTCGGCGAACAGGCAATGTTCGAGTCGAACATGAGTTCTACTCGAACTCGAAGCTCATCCCTATTAGAGTGTAGTTAATTATGCTGAGCACTGTATATCTGGACAAGAAACACTGGAAAGACTATAAATACTGTATCATTCCTTACCTGGTTAAGCTGGCAAAGGGGTAGAGTGAACCTCTAATCTGTGCACGCAAAATAGGCAACACATTACATAGTTGCCTCTCACAGTATAACTCTGGTCAATATTACTCTGAATAGAGTGGGGAAAGCCTGGATTATCTATCAAGCTTAATTTTGCTGTATGTGTACTTGTTGGAGACATTTCCCATTACTTGGTAATGACTAAGTGCTGATATTTGCGTGAAACGCATCTACCTCTTTGTCCCCTGCTCCATCTGTCAACCACTTCTCATACGAAGCTTCAATAAAAAGATTTTTGAAAGTGCAGCCATCTGGAATTATTTCTTCACATTTCCCATTACTTCTAGTCACAGTGATGCAACAGGAAGTGAGATAATATCCCTCAAAAGTGAGGGCAAATCTAACCTTTGCTGTTACCAGTGCATGTATACCAACTGTGAGAATTCCCCTCAATTAATGTTATGGTAACAGATTTCACTGTGAGGTTTTCTTCTTTCTTCCTGTCCTGTTGACAACTTTTAAAATCCTACACTGTGTTGTAGTTTTTCTCACTTTTCCCAAGTATGGAGTTCCACTTTAACTGCAACTTATGAAATATTCTGTTCAGGTTTCTCTTCTGAAGGCATAAATCATTCACCTTTTACAGTATGAAAAACTACCAACATCCCATCCTCTACATTAGTTTTATAGGAAGAATTATTTTTAAGTCTGTCATGCCGGTGGTGTGGTCTACAGACTATTTAAAAAAAACATGAACAATGGGCATATGGGGATTTCTTTTCTAATAGAAGTGTTTAATGTGCATGTTTAAGAATGTGTTGGTGTACCAGCTTACTGGGGTTAGTGACATGACTTTTAATTATTATAATTTCTTTTAAAAATTAATAACAGCGAAGACCGAAAAGCAGACTTATAATTGTTCGCTCACCTTTACTAAGCCAGTAAGCTCACAATGCATTGTGATGGGTTATGTTTTAATGAGAATATAATATTAATTTCAGCAGTTGGTTTATTTTTTTATTTTTTTTTAAATCTTTCCAGAAAGCACTTACAGTTCAATGCAACCATCTTAATTTCATTCAGGTTTCATGTACAGTATTGAATATGCCTCTTTTTAAACTAGAAAAAATCTAATTGGGTAAAGCTTTGCCTAATCAAGGGGCAGTGTATGCTGGTTGTTAAGGAACAGGGCCTTGTACCCGTCCACCGCTTCCTTAACAACCGATTAGTCCTCAGCTGTCAACAGTGCCAGTAGAAAAAGGAAAACAACAGCATTATTTGCAAGTAATTTGTCAAAAAAGGGGTATCGGGGTCTGGGTACTGCCCTGGTGGACATGTATCAATGAAAAATGTTTTTTTTTATTTTAAATTATTGTTTTTTTCAGAAACAGTGATATTAATGATGCTTTAAGTGCAATATTAAAAATTAAAAATTCCTTAAAATACCGTGCCTCTGGGACCCTCCTTAATGTGCCTAATTTGTAGCATATACAGAACTGACATTTCTAAAGAAAAAATCCCATTTAAAATGACTCGCGGTTACAAATACCAGCACCCAGCTATTAAAAAATGAAGAGAAAAATGGTGTGAGGTCCCCTCAGTCAATACCAGGCCCTTTGAGTCTGGTATGGATTTTAATGGGAACCACACACCATTTTTTTTTTTTTTAAGTAAGTGTGGTCCCACCCCAAAATCCATAACAGACCCTTATCTGAGCATGCAGCCTGGCAGATCAAGAAAAGGGGTGAACGAGCGTGCCCCCTTCTAAACTATACCAAGCCACATGCCTTCAACATGGGGACAAGGGCCTCCTTACAACAACCCTGGCCTGTGGTTGTCAGGGTTTGTGGGTGGGGGCTTATCGGAATCTGGAAGACACTTTAACAAAAGGGGTCCCCAGATCCCGTGAATGGATATTGGGTAATTTGTGAATACATATAAATATGTGAATGGGTATCGGTAATTTGTACCTGTACCCATTGACCAAAAAAGTGTCAAAAAGTAAGAAAAACAGGAGACTATTTTTGACAAATCCTTTATTAAAAAAGAAAAAATTACGATGCCCAAGGGACCTGAAAAATAGAAAAAAAAACTCTTCTGCCTTCTTGGAGGCCTTTCGCCAACTGCTTGCCCTGCACTTTGACAACTCCTATATAGGCAGGGGGGACACCCAGGTACGTCACCCGGCAGGACCGCCCCCTTCTGATGTCACGTGTTGCACTTTAAGCATAATTACAATCACTGCTCCTGAATAATTTTTATTGTTTTTTAAATTATTATTTTTATTGATACATGTACCCAAGGGCAGTTCCCAGACCCCCATACCCCCTGTATGCCCAATTACTTGCAACAAGACTTCTCTGATGCATGCCCCCCCAGACACTGCTCTAATCAACAGTGCGGTACAATAAGCATGTTCATTAGAGCAGTGCTTGGTTGGGTGTGTTGGGCCACAGGACAGCTTGAGTATAACAACCACGGTCCAACTTTTCTATCTGCTGGAGGCACAGTTTTCTTTTATTTTCTTTTGCTGCAGCACTTAACTGGTAAGACAAAAGTAACAAAGGAGGCATATTTATTACTGTATATGCAGCTTGACTGCATTACAGTAATAAGTTAAGAGGGTTCAATTGGGCTTTAATGAACAATTCGTCGCAGGTCGGTGAACAATCTTATTTAATTATCTTAGGATATTTATACTCTGTACTTTAAATCTTATCATCCATTTCAGTATTACTGGAATGCACAGTAGATATTTAGTTAATAAATAAAAGTTGTGTTTTAATTCATGCTGAAAATACACCAATTTCTGTGTCTGTGGAACAATCGCATATTACAACAATCAAGAAGAAACTGTTATAAAAAAAGCATTTTACAAACATGTTGTAGGGCAGAAAAAAAACAAGTAGATAAATCCAAATATAATCAGCTCCTTAATAACATCACATATTCTAGATGTGACATAACAATTGGATAAAGCTATCATCATCTAATCCCTTTGTTGCCATCAGTTTAGCCATTATTGTTTTTTTATATTAGCCTGACAGTAACTGGACAAAGTAGGGGCAATTTCAGTCTGCTTAAAGCACTTATATGAGCGTTTTATCAAACACATGACATAACTCATCCACTGGTGACATATTAATGGAGTGTGGAAACTAAAAACTATGTCACCATTTCAGTTCGGTAAATCATATATCTGATGTAATTTTTCATTACAGTGATTAGTCCAATTTATTTTTCTGATAGATTTATTGGGATTTCGGTTGTGTCTCATTCTTTCAACGCAGATTATTCAGTAAATTTCAAGTTAAATGTACAGTACTGTTTTCAGATATCACTTATTTTATTTAGGAATGAGTAAAGACATCTACATAAATGTATATCTGTGCTGCAATGTAAGGTAAATCACATACGCACTGATTTTAATATTTTGAACAGATTCACTGTAGATCTTAAAGTAATTGCAAAGTCTCTTTTTTTTCTATAAAAATAACAAACATGTCATACTTACCTGCTCTGTACAGTGGATTTGCACAGAGCAGCCCCAATCCTCCTCTTCTCGGGTCCCTCTTCTGTGATCCTGGCCCCTCCCTCCTGTTCAGTGCCCCCACAGCAAGCAGTTTTCTATGATTGAACCAGAGCCGAGTCACAGCTCCCTGTGTCCATTCAGACATGGAGCCCTGACCCGGCCATGCCCCCTCTCTCTCCTGATTGGCTAGCTGATTTTGATCGACATCGGAGGCAGCCAATGGTGCCGTTGCTGTATCTCAGCCAATGAGGAGAGAGAATCTTGGATGGCTGAGGCGCTTGTGGACATCGCTAGACAGAGAGGGACCTTAGGTAAATATTAGAGGGTTTGAGGGGGACTGCTGCACACAGAAGGCTTTTTATCTTAATGCATGGAATGCATTAAGATAAAAAACCTTCTGACTTTACAATCACTTTAAATCTGAATTCCAGGCATTGATTTTATTGCATAAAAACCCTGCTCCAGCATTGACCAATGTAAGTATGCATTATGCCATACCTGTGGAACCCTTGTGGAGGGGAGAATCACTGTAGTAGATTTCTGTGAGGATTGGACTGTAATGCTACTGCCCCACCTCTCCACTAGGTCCAATAAGAGGACTCCAGCTCTAAGAACGTGCACTGACAGGTCAAATGAGTACTAATTAGTCAACTCTTATTCTGCTTGCAGACTGTTATTCACTGGACCCCGCTCTGCTCCTCCAGGGCTCACTGGAGCAAAAACCTGCGAAGAGGGTGGATGTGACTGGTTCTAGCTCTCAGCTGCATTCTGAAAAGTGGAGCCAGGTGTCAATCGGGCAGACTGATGGATAACAGCGCATGCTCAGAGGCAAGTTATGAGACCGAGCTTCAATGGAACAGAGTGCCGTCGAACGTGGTGTACGTCACCACGCTTTGCTAGAGCATTTTGGAAAAACGATGGTGTGTATGCAACGTCGTTTTGGAAAATGAAGTTTGAAAAACGTCGTTTTGTTTCATCACTTGAAACGTTGTTTTTTTTCATCACAAAAAGTGATCGTGTGTACGCGGCATTAGACTCTAACATTTATGCCGTGTACACATGATCGGTGTGTCTGATGAAAACGGTCTGATGGACCATTTTCATCAGACAAACCGATCGTGTGTGGGCCCCATCAGTTTTTTCCCATCGGTGAAAAAACTTAGAACCTGTTTTAAAATGATCTAATGGTTAAAAAAACGATAGAAAAAATCGATCGTCTGTGGGGAAATCTATCAGTTAAAAAGAAACGCATGCTCAGAATCAATTTGATGCATGCATGCTTGGAAGCATTGAACTTCATTTTTCTCAGCATGTTGTTGTGTTTTACGTCACCGCGTTCTGACACGATCGTTTTTTTTAACTGATGGTGTGCAGGCAAGACTGATGAAAGTCAGCTTCATCGGATATCTGATAAAAAATCCATTAGACTGTTTTCATCGGATGAACCGATCGTGTGTACAGGGCATTACAGTCACTTCCCCTGCATAACCCATGCAGACTATTGCACCTCCACTGCATCAACTCCTGCAGACTGTTGCTCCCAGGACTTCTCTCCTCCTGCACAAAACTTCTACTGTAAGCTATTAGGCCGCGTACACACAATCGAATTTGTCTGCTGAAACGGTCCGTCGGACTGTATGGGCGAACAGACAGGTTTTTCCAGCAGACAAATTTTAAAGCATGCTTTAAAATCTGTCTGCTGAAACCCATCCGTCCGACATGTCCGCTGGTTAGTACACTAACCAGCGGACATATCTGTCCGCATATGCGTCGAATGGATTCGACGCATGCGTGGAAGTATTTTACTTCCTGGAGTGGTGACGTAGCTACGTCAACGTCACCGCCATGTCACCGCACTGTCTGCCGGTGGGGATTTTGGTTTGATCGTGTGTACACGATCAAACCAACATATCCCAGGAGACAAATCCGATCAAAACGGTCTGTCAGACCGATTTGATCGGATTTGTTTAGTCGTGTGTTTAGTTGTTTAGTCTCCTTAGTCTTCCTGTCCCATCATCTTCACGCTACATAAGAGATCGCTCTGAATAATCCCAGATGCTGGCTGAATTTGCTGTGTTGTTACTAAGCCAGGGGTCTGCAGTACCTCTCCCCGGCGGCCTAATAGTTTAGCAGCTTGTATTATTTGGTCGACTACTGAACCTAGCTAGCCCAACTTGCAAATCCTGCGCCTGCAGGCCGCATCAATTTGACACAAACCCCACAGTCTTTCCTCTAGCCTCACACCCAGCTCCCCTGGCATGCCTCTTGCAAAAATCCATTGTGTCACACTCACTAAACTTCTCCACAGGTTGTCACACCCACTGCTACCCACTGCTACACTAATCAGTCCCTGCCCCCAGATCAAACAAGCAGGCCTAGCCTGAAGCATAGGCCTGCCTAAATTTACCTGCCTGGCAGCTTATCTCACAAAAATCCTCACTCTAGCACCTATCTATGGTAGAGGGAGCTACACATGGATATTTGTTCTGCATTGCCCTTGAATGTAGAGTTGAGCGAACATTACCTGTTCACCCATTTGGCAAACCTTTACGAGGCGGTCGGTGGGTGTTTGTCCTGCCGAACGCCCTGCATTAAGACCTGATTCAGACCTTTGCATTTTTAGCGCTTATGTTAAATGGACTGCAGTGCACATCTGCAAAATGCAAAAAGCACAAAAAATGCATAGGTGTGAATCAGGCCTAACTGTGTATTCTAAACCTTGATTGGGCAAAGCTTTGCTCAATCAGGGCACAGTGAATAGTTGGTTGTTAAGGAGTAGGCGGGAAGCTGGTTGCAGCATTCTTAACGACCGATGAGTCATCAACTGTCATCTTCTTTTTTCAGCAGGCGATTTCCTCACATCATGCAAAAGCAATCATAGCGGCTGTTTAGTCACTTGATTGCTTTCCATCACTTGATTGCTTCCCATCAGTCTAGCCGCCCTCTGGTGCTTCTCCCGTCTTGCCCGTATGATCGGCGATTTTAAAAATGAATCCGCCAGCAGTGACAGTTTTCCATAGAGCTGACCACGGACCAGATGGTACCCGGCCATCTCTATGACCCTGGTAGGACGGAGGCGACATCATGTCACATGCCGTTTTTTTTTTTTTTGCTAGGAAGCCTAAGATTCAGTTTATTTTTTGATCTCAGGCTTTCCAGCATAGAGTACAGATCTGTACAGATTAATACAAGCACAGAGTATTTTTTTAACCATGTTAAAGTGTATTATATGTTTAAGCTTCATGATAGTTTTTAAACTTAAAAAAACAAAATGTTATGCTAAGCTGTACTTGTCTGTGTAATTATACCTTTTGTAAGCTTAGGCTCTGTTTATACAAGGATTTAAAGTCTGTTTTGTATCTGTAGGCTAAAAAAATAATAATGAAGGATTATTAAAATTTTCAAATATGTAATTTACCTACTGCATATTTTATCGACCATGAGCCTAACCCTGCAGCTTATCAAAAAGAGTTATTCTTAGTCACAATTCATCATTGTCACCTATAGCCCTTACCATGGATGTTTCACTGCCATCCAAAATGTAGGCATTAATCAATTTCAAAATTACACCAGTGAAATTGCTGGTTTTGACAAAATAGTTATTATTCTACTTTCCACAGATAAGAGATAGTATCTTGCATAGTGTACTTATAATGATTTGTCAACCCACTCAGTTGTAAAGTAAAGTCAGACTAGGCCATGTACTCGTGCTTCTAATGCAGACAAGGTAAGAATGTACAGTTGCAACTTTTGAGTCTTTTGTCAGAAGAAAACTATCCTTAATTCAAGTACTTTCACTAAAGGCAGTTTAATTTCCTTAAGCCCCGTACACATCGTTCCGCCCGTCGAGGTTCTCGCCAGGTCGTCGAAATCAGCGACCCGCCCGTCGGGAATGGCAACCAGCCATTCATCTCGACGGGCCGTCGAGCAAATAGAGAGCCTGCTCTCTATTCGCTCGACGGGATTCCCGACGGGCGGGGCGAGCCAGGAGCATACACACGGCCGAGGTTCTCGCTGGAATGCAGCTCCCAGCGAGGTTCTCGCTGGTTTCTAGCGAGAACCTCGGTCGTGTGTACGCCGCCTAAGCTTCAGTTCTTCCACATAATGATTCTGTGTGGCTGGGCATAATGCATAGTTGCCAAGTGTCATGGATCCTGCGGAATGGTTCTAAGATTTTGCGCACATTGCCTTTGACCCACAGACTGCCCCGCAAGATCCAGAAGACTGGGCACTTTGTTGCATATCTATAATCTTTCTGCTCCCAGATGCTTCCGCTCAAAAAGCAAAGCTATGTTTTTCAGGTCACCTCCTCTCTATTCAATGCATGAGATAGTGAGAGAGTTTCTGCTGTGGGTGGGCCACATGTCTTCTACACCCAGAGAACAGTGGGGAATTTTTTTTGTTGCAATCTTACTTTGAGTCACAGTTAAGCCGCGTACACATGATCGGTTCAAACCGATGAAAACGGACTGAGGTTTATTTTCATCGGTCCAAACCGATCGTGTGTAGGCCCCATCGGTCCGTTATCCTTCGGTCTAAAAACAGATGGCTTGCTTTAAAATTGAAACGATGTACGGCTAACCGATAGGTCAAAACCGATCGTTAGTATGCACGACCATCGGTTAAAAATCCACGCATGCTCAGAATCAATAGTGGTGAAGAAAAATAGGGAAAGAATGCCGCACTCCAGGAGAACTTCAATAAAATAAAGTAGTCTTTATTGTAAAAGCAGGAACATGCACAATCACAGCAAACCACAAAAGACAGGATAGCCGACGCGTTTCACACTCAACTAGTGCTTATTCATGGCTCAGCATGACTAAGCACTAGTTGAGTGTAAAGACTACTTTATTTTATTGAAGTTCTCCTGGAGTGCGGCAGTCCATCCCCTTTTTTCTTCACCACTATTGCTATTGTGCATCGCCAGCACCTTGGTAATCCAACCGTTCTTCAATCATCTACAGGGCTCATCTGGAGCGGTGACTCTCTCCCTCATGCTCAGAATCAAGTCGACGCATGCTTGGAAGCATTCAACGTTGTTTTTTTCATCACGTCGTTGTGTTTTACGTCACCGCGTTCTGACACGATCGGATGGACCGATCGTGTGTACAAGTCTTTACAGTACAGCAGCTTCCAAGGGTGTTTTAACCACTTGCCTACTAGGCACTTATACCCCCTTCCTGCCCAGACCAATTTTCTGCTTTCAGCGCTGTTGCACTTTGAATGACAATTGTGCAGTCATGCAATACTGTACCCAAACAAAATTGTTATAATTTTTTTTCAAAATAGAGCTTTCTTTTGGTGGCATTTAATCACTACTGGGTTTTTTATTTTTTGCTAAAGAATAATGAAAAGATAAAAAAATAGAAAAAATTATATATTTTTCGTAGTTTGTTATGAAATTTTGCAAACAGGTAATTTTTCTCCTTCACTGATGTACGCTAATGAGGCTGCACTGATAAGTGCTGGTAAGGTGGCACTGATGGGCACTGATGATGCTGCACTGATGGGCACTGATGAGGCAGAACCGTTGGGTACTGATGAGGAGACACTGATGAGGCTGCACTGATGAGCAGTGAAAGGTGGAACTGATGGTCCCAGGCGATCTCCTGTCCACCGTCCACGCATGCGCAGTGCCGATCACGCATGCGCAGTGGGTGCCCGTGCCCACAGTTGTAATGAAGACGCCGGCCGGGAGGGGGGAGGGGGGAGAGGAGCGGAGCCCTGGCCGGTGCGTCGCTGGAACCATGGACAAGGTAAGTGTCTGTTTATTAAAAGCCAGCAGCTACACTTTTTGTAGCTGCTGACTTTTAATAAACATTAAAAATGGCTGGAACACCCCTTTAACATCTCCAAAATACACCCCTTTTTAACCATTGAAATCACTAAGTAACTTATTCACTCCCTTGTTATTATTATTATTTATTATTATACAGGATTTATATAGCGCCAACAGTTTGCGCAGCGCTTTACATCAGGGAAGACAGTACATTCACAATACAAATCAATACAGAAGGGATCAGAGGGCCCTGCTCATAAGAGCTTACAATCTAGAAGGGAGGGTCAAGTGGAGCAAAGGGTAGTAGCTGTGGGGGATGATCAGATGGATATCTCTTGGATGGATATCAGATTGTTATCTCTTGCCTTGCTTAATATTGTAACTCCCTCCTTATTGGCCTACCTCTCTGCAGGCTCTCAAATCTTTGGTCTATCATGAATGCTGCTGCCAGACTCATCCACCTAACAACCATTCAGATTCCACTACCCTTCTCTGCTATTTCCTTTACTGGCTTCCCATTGCCCAATGAATAAAATTGAACCCACTAACAATAACATACAAAGCCATTTACAACCCAGCCCCCAGCTACATCACCAATCTTGTCTCCAAATATCACCCAAACTGTCCTTTTTGTCCTCCCAAGACCTCTTGCCCTCTTTCTCCATTGTCTATTCCTCCCATGGTCATCTCAGGACTTCTCCAGGGCCTCTCCCATCCTCTTGAACTCCCTACTCCAATCTTTCTTGCTATCTTCTTCTCTGTGCACTTTTAGGCAACCTTGAAAGTCCATCTCTTCAGGGAAGCCTATCCTGCTATCAGCTAATAGCCAAATCTTCTATTTCTCCCATCAGTTCATCCCTCACAGTTATAACATTTTTCTCCTCCAGCTCCTCCCTATTAGATTGTAAGCTTGCAGGATCAGGGCCCTCCTAACCCTTCTTTTCAAGTTATATTGTTGCTGTATTGTCTCACTTAATATTGTAAAGCACTGAGCAAACTGTTGGCACAATATAAATCCTGTATCATAATAATAATAATTGCAAAACATCTTTCATAAACATATTACAGAACATAAAATTTTGCAGATAGGCTTGGCAAATGTTAGGACCTCATATTTTCTCTACTTTGTGATGCCTAGCTGAAAATTACAACCATTCACCCCAACCACTGCCAAAATCTGTCTACCCTTACAAAAGGGGTTGTAAAGGTTTGTCTTTTATTTTCTAAATTGGTTCCCATAAGCTAGTGCATTGTTGGTTCACTTACCTTTTCCTTCCATTTCCCTTCTAAATGTTTTTTTCTTTGTTTGAATTTCTCACTTCTTTTTTCTCCTCAGTAAGCTTTCCACAATCATCCGAGAGGTGGAAAGTCATTTAGAACAGCTTATTGAACACCTTACTGAGGAGCAACAGGAAGTGAGAAATTCAGACAAAGAAAAACAAATTAGAAGGGAAATTGAAGGAAAAGGTAAGTGAACCAACAATGCACTAGCTTAAAGCGGATGGTTCACAAAACAAAAATATTAAAAGCCAGCAGCAACAAATACTGCAGCTGCTGACTTTTAATATTAGGACACTTACCAGTCCTGGAGTCCAGCACCGTCCGCAGCAGAGGATGAGCGATCGCTCGTCTCTCTGCTGCTCCCCCCTTCATCCACATTGAGGGAACCAGGAAGTGAAGCGCTGCGGCTTCACTGCCCGGTTCCCTACGGCGCATGCGCGAGTCGCGCTGCGCCCGCCGATTGGCTCCAGCTGTGTGCTGGGAGCCGAGTGTTCCCAGCACACAACGGGGGACGGACGGGATGTGATGCAATGCCCGTCTTTTGCCCGTGAATGCTGGGCCGGAAGTGGGTGCAGATACCTGTCTATCTGCACCCCCCTCCCCCCTGAAAGGTGTCAATTGTGACACCGGAGGGGGGGAGTGTTCGGATCAGCGGATCTTCACTTTAGGGTGGAGATCCGCTTTAAAGTGACCTATTTAGAAAATAAAAAACAAACCTTTACAACCCCTTTAAAGTCTCATATTAAAAGCTCTCCCTCTCACATGGACACGAGTGTGACTCTGGAATCAGAGCCTGCTCCTTCAACAATTAATATTGACATCAACTAAACAGAGATAGGTAGGATGGTATACTCTTGATATACAGTAGCTTTGATTTACCAAAACTGGAGAATGCAAATGATTTCACAAAAAAACCTGGAAGCTGATTGGTTTCTCTGCAGAGCTGCACCAGATTGTGCATTATTCAGTTGTAGGAAATCAACCCCAGTATGTCTATAGAAAGCATTTACCAGATTTTATTATCTTTAAATAAAAGAACAGCGTTTATATAATAATGCCAACGGGAAGAGGCATTACCGACATCTCAAATGACAAATGTGTGATTCTGTTTGGTGGCCTAATGTTTTCTGCTATTAACAAAATGTTTCAATAGAGACACTCATCAATCACAATTTAGCAACAACATCTAAAGATATGCTACAATAATGACTTATATCCTTTACTTTTCAAGCCAGTAAAGTTATTTATCACATTACACAGATATCCAGCTATTTTTCTAGATGATTACTATGCTAATGAATGTCTGGTCAGTATAAAAATAAATACATTTTCAGCAATTTTTCATTTAATCTCACAACCTCCTTACATTCTCAGCATTTCTGAATCTCTTGCTCTATTCGATTTTTACACTAAGGTTTTTATTTTTAGTTTAATCAGCTTATTGAAGTTGCATATTCATAGTAGATTAATGTTATTTTCTTGAAATAACGGTTCAGCCTTGCACTGTTTGATGTGAAGTGGTATGTGCTTAACCACTAGCATAACAAGTACACAAAATACTTTCACCTTAATGCATTTCAAAAGCCACTTTATCACATTCTATACATATGTGATATATTTACAGTGTATACCCACACACATAAATGCAAACCAAGATATTTTTTTAAAATTAATATTCTATCTATCTACAGTATCTATCTATCTATTCAACCTTGCCCCACCTTCCAAACCAAACCAAGACATGTTATTGGAATTAATATTATACAGTACCTTGGATTGTGAGCATAATTCGTTCTAGAAACATGCGTGTAATCCAAAGCACTCATATATCTCATAGACTCATATCAAAGCAAATTTCCCCATAAGAAATAATGGAATCTCAGATGATTTGTTCCACGACCATTTATTCATAAGTCTTTCAGTTTATAGTCCATATAAAAATAATTAATGTGATAGGTTGTGTAACCATAAAATGTCCGTCCACAAATAGAAGCCTCCACAAGGGGATTAGAAGCAAAACCCAGCAGGAGCTACAGAGTATAAAAGAGAAGAGAGGCGCCTCTAAGGCCTCGTACACACGAGCAGACAGATTTGTTCAAATCTGTCTGTCCGACAGATTTGAACAAATCTGTCTGCTGGGATTTTGGTTTGCTCACGTGTACACACGAGCAAACCAAAATCCCCCGCCAGCAGACGGCGCGCTGACGTGTCGGTGACGTGGCGGTGACGTTGACGCCGCCACGTCACCGCACCAGGAAGTAAAACACTTCCGCGCATGCGCCGAATCCATTCGGCGGCGGTGCGGCGGCGGTGCGGGACGACATGTCTGCTGGTAAGTGTACTAACCAGCAGACATGTTGGGCGGACGGATTCCCACCCGATAGATTTCAAAGCATGCTTTGAAATCTGTCGGGTGGCCAAATCCGTCGGCTCGGCCGTACACATGATCGAATCTTTCTGCTGAAACGGTCCAGCAGACCGTTTCCAGCGGACAGATTTGATCGTGTGTACGAGGCCTAAGTGTTGCAATATGTTGCTAAATATTGTACCTTCATTAAATGTAACCATATTGCTAAACTTATATACTTAAAAGGAAGATTATTGCCAAACTTAGAGGCACCTCTCTTCTCTTTTATACTCAGTTGTGACAAGACACTACTTGTATATCAAGACATCACTTGTATAGCAAGTAAAAAAATGTTTTTTCTTGTCTTGCAATACGCTCTCAAACCAAGTTGCTCTCAAACCAAGGTTTTACTCTATCTATCTATCTATCTATCTATCTATCTATCTATCTATCTATCTATCTATCTCTGCCTTTTATCTATTTTCATGAAAAATGTGTATCATTCCTGGAAATCACGTTATGTGGGGATCCTATCAGTGGCGGCTGGTGAAGTTTTAGGATGGGGGGGCACCAGACCCCGCCCCTCCCTTTTGACCCATCCCACTTTTCATAAGCCCCACCCCTTATATAATCCACCCACTCCGTCCCCTCTATTCCACTAACTTCCACCCATAGTGTCAGGAGTATACAGCTCAGCATCACAGGAGAGAGTATACAGCTCAGCATCACAGGACAGAGTATACAGCTCAGCATCACAGGACAAAGTATACAGCTCAGCATCACGGAACAGAGTTTACAACCCCAGCATCACGGGACAGAGCATACAGCTCCAGCATCACAGGACAAAGTATACAGCTCAGCATCACGGAACAGAGTTTACAACCCCAGCATCACGGGGGACAGTATACAGCTCCAGCATCACAGGACAGAGTATACAGCCCCAGCATTACAGAACAGAGTATACAGCCCCAGCATTACAGGACAGAGTATACAGCTCAGCTTCACAGGACAGAGTATACAGCCCCAGCATCACAGGACAGAGTATACAGCCCCAGCATTACAGGACAGAGTATACAGCTTAGCATCACAGGACAGAGTATACAGCTCAGCATAACAGGACAGAGTACATACCTCCCAACTTTAGAACTTGAGGCTGATGTAAACATGCGGCACGTCATGCCAAAAAGTGGCCAGACTGTTATCAGTGGAAGGGGCTTAAGGGGCTCGGTTAAACAAAACCAATCCCCCCTACCACCATCCCTATCCCCGTCATTACACAAGACCACCTACCTCATACTAACCCCATCATTAAACACAGAGAGATTATTTGTTTAGGGTGGAGAGGTAGAGAGGGGGGTTATTTTTTAGGGTGGAGAAGCAGGAAAGGGAGTTATTGTTTAGGGTGGAGAGGCAGGGAGGGGGTTCTTGTTTAGGGTGGAGAGGCAGAGAGAGGGGTTCTTGTTTAGGGTAGAGAGGCAGAGAGGGGGGTTATTTCTTAGGGTGGAGAGGCAGGGAGGGGGGTTATTGTTTAGGGTGGAGAAGCAGGGAGGGGAGTTATTGTTAAGGGTGAAGAAGCAGGGAAGGGAGTTATTGTTTAGGGTGAAGCGGCAGGGAGGGGATTATTGCTTAGGGTGGAGAGGCAGAGGGGAGTTATTTCTTAGAGTGGAGAGGTGGGGGGTTATTGTTTAGGGTGGAGATGCAGGAAAGGGGGTGTTTACAACAGAGAGGCAAGGAGGGCATGTTTATGGTGGAGAGGCCGGCAGGGGCGGTGTTTAGGGTGGAGATACAGGGAGAGGGGCTGTTTAGGGTGTAGATGTAGGAAGAGGGGGTGTTTAGGGTGTAGATGCAGGATGGGGGATGTTTAGGGTGGAGATGCAGGTTGGGTGGGTGTTTAGGGTGGAGATGCAGGGAGAGGGGGTGTTTAGGGTGGAGATACAGGGGGTGTTTAGGGTGGATATGCAGGATGGGGGATGTTTAGGGTGGAAATGCAGGATGGGGGGGTGTTTAGGGTGCAGATGCAGGGAGAGGGGGTGTTTAGGGTGGAGATGCAGGATGGGAGGTGTTTAGTGTGGAAATGCAGGATGAGGGGGTGTTTAGGGTGGAGGTGCAGGATGGGGGTGTTTAGGGTGGAAATGCAGGATGAGGGGGTGTTTAGGGTTGAGATGCAGGGAGGGGGGTGTTTAGGGTGGAGATGCAAGATGGGGGGGTGTTTAGTGTGGAAATGCAGGATAAGGGGGTGTTTAGGGTGGAGATGCAGGATGGGGGGGTGTTTAGGGTGGAGATGCAGGATGGGGGGGTGTTTTAGGGTGGAGATGCAGGATGGGGGGGGGTGTTTAGGGTGGCGATGCAGGATGGGGGGTGTTTAGGGTGGAAATGCAGGATGGGGGGGGTGTTTAGGGTGCAGATGCAGGGAGAGAGGGTGTTTAGGGTGGAGATACAGGGAGGGGGTGTTTAGGGTGGATATGCAGGATGGGGGGTGTCTAGGGTGGAAATGCAGGATGGGGGGTGTTTAGGGGGCAGATGCAGGGAGAGGGGGTGTTTAGGGTGGAGATACAGGGAGGGGGTGTTTAGTGTGGAAATGCAGGATGAGGGGGTGTTTAGGGTGGAGATGCAGGATGGGGGGTGTTTAGGGTGGAAATGCAGGATGAGGGGGTGTTTAGGGTGGAGATGCAGGATGAGGGGGTGTTTAGGGTGGAGATGCAGGATGGGGGGTGTTTAGGGTGGAGATACAGGGAGGGGGGGTGTTTAGGGTGGAGATGCAGGATGGGGGGGTGTTTAGTGTGGAAATGCAGGATGAGGGGGTGTTTAGGGTGGAGATGCAGGATGAGGGGGTGTTTAGGGTGGAGATGCAGGATGGGGGGTGTTTAGGGTGGAGATACAGAATGGGGGATGTTTAGGGTGGAAATGCAGAATGGGGGATGTTTAGGTTGGAAATGCAGGACGGGGGGGTGTTTAGGGTGCAGATGCAGGGAGAGGGGGTGTTTAGGGTGGAGATACAGGGAGGGGGTGTTTAGGGTGGAGATGCAAGATGGGGGGAAGTTTAGGGTGTAGATGCAGGGAGAGGGGGTGTTTAGGGTGGAGAGGGAGGGGGTGTTTATGGTGGAGAAACCCCACAGCTGCCAGTCACATCACACACCACAACATTTAGCAGTGTTAGGTCATGGCAGGAAACTGTTCCACCCAGCAGTGAGCTGACTCTGAGCATTACTGTCACTGAGTTTGCTGCTCTGCAGAGGAGTCCGAGGAGGAGGAAGCATGATGCTGCCGGCAAGAGTCAGGACACAGTACTACTCAGCTCACTGGTGGGTGGAACAGTCACTGAGTTTGCCGCTCTGCAGAGGGGGAAGCATGATGCCGGGAGAGAGAGAGACATGCAGGGAGGGGGAGAAAATATTAAGGTCAGCTCAGCTGTTGCAATCCTCTCCCATCTCTGCACTGACTGACCTGGTTCTCTGGTACACTGCCAGCTCTGTGTGTGTCCGTCCATCCGCTGCACCCTTCACATGCCCTAAACACGGGCAAATCAGCTTCCCAGCTTGCAGTCAGCTGATTGCAAGCTGTGAAGCTTCCCATAAACTGACGTGTGTCCGGCGCCCGGACACTCTTAAAGTGACCTTTTTTCTTTTTTTTTTGGTCAAAACCTTGGGGGGGCGGCGCCCAGGCGCCCCCTATGGGCGGGCCGCCACTGGATCCTATCATAATCATCCTTTAGCATTCGAACACATTTTTAAGTATGTTTAGTCAGAAACCAATTAGTTCACCATTACCTCTTTTAAATTTTGGAAGAAGCTTGGGAATCTGGACAAAACCAACACAGACCATTATATTCATGGATTTTGGGAAGAAACGTTGCTCAACTTACCCCCTATTGCCAATCCTCCAAATTAAACAAAAAAAAATTGTGCCCCATATTCTTAATTAAATCCACAGTAATATGGCATGCCAGGCCCCATGTCCACTTCCTTCTGTAAACAAGCCAGTGGGTGGCTCAAGCCTGCTTTGTTTTGTTACACAAAGCCACAGGTTTTTATTGTGCCACATTACAACATTAGTCACTGTGCAGGCCAGCTGCCAGAGACCTAACAACCACTGACATCATCGGATGATATAGAGGACATTGGGTACCTGCACAGTAACCTTGTTTTATCCCCCCCCCACCAATGTCCCTCTTTGCCACAACTGAGGTCATGGTAGCTGTGTGGGGGAGAGAAAAATAGGAAGAAGAAGTGTTGAAATACTAGCCAGTACCAGTGCGCAAAAAACGAATCACCTCTAATATTGGGTGTCCTAGGTGTGTGGATGCTACTGCATTGTGCAAAACTATTATTTTAGTCATTTTAGAATGAGTTGCCTCAAGATTGTGCATAATTTTAAAGGATGCCTTGACTGGAAATGGGTTGAGAAGCACCAGTCTATCAACAATGAAATAAAAAAATGTTTTCCCTTTAATTCTACTTTAATTAATTAATGTGCATATTTTCCTGAAAAGCAAACAGCTACTGCTACCTAGCAAAGGGTTTATTTGTGTGCATCTAATCCTGAGATTTACACAGCTCAGCCCTGTCTGTCTGGAACCTGATCTTTATTTGCTGCACTTTCATTTACAGGTCTATTTACTGTCCCCATAAGACGACTGGACAGTGAAAAGAGAAGCAGCACACTGATGTGCTCATTTCTTTTTCAGTCTGCTCTCTCGTCTCACATCTGAAAGACTTTTTGCGTTGCTTCTTCCACCTCCTCTGAGCTTTGCAATATAAGGACTGCAAAGGGCGAATGCCAAGTGAAATTCAGGTACTTGCACTGCTTGTGTTTAAGAAAACAAAACATATTAATGATGAACTTATTATTTAAAGAGATGCAATAATGTGTGCCTTTTATATCTGTCTGGACTACAGCTTTAATATGTAACTTATCTTTAACCAGTTGCCGAGCACACGCGATCGCTTGTTACAGTGCGGGGACCGGGAGCTATGTGTGTAAACACAAAGCTCCTGGTCCTGTCAGCGGGGGAAACGCGGATCTCCTGTTCATACAATGTATGAACAGAAGATCAGTGATTTCCCCTAGTGAGGCCACCCCCCATACAGTTAGAACACACCAGGAACACACTTAACCCCTTCCCCGCCCCCTAGTGTTAACCCCTTCACTGCCAATGGCATTTTTATAGTAATCCAATGCATTATTATAGCATTGATCGCTAAAAAAATGCCAATGGTCCCAAAAATGTGTCAAAAGTGTCCGAAATACCCGCCATAATGTCGCAGTACTGAAAAAAAATGCTGATCGCCACCATTACTAGTAAAAAAAAAATATTAATAAAAATGCCATAAAACTACCCCCTATTTTGTAAACGCTATAACTTTTCCGCAAACCAATCAATAAATGCTTATTATGATTTTTTTTAACGGAAAATATGTAGAAGAATACGTACCGGCCTAAACTGAGAAAAAAAAAAGTTTTTTTTATATATTTTTGGGGGATATTTATTATAGCAAAATTGTCGCTCTATTTTTGTTTATAGCGCAAAAAATAAAAACCGCAGAGATGATCAAATACCACCAAAAGAAAGCTCTATTTGTGGCAAAAAAAGGACACCAATTTTGTTTGGGAGCCACGTCGCACGACCGCGCAATTGTCAGTTAAAGCGACGCAGTGCCGAATCACAAAAAGTGCTCTGGTCATTGGGCAGCAATATGGTCCAGGGCTGAAGTCGTTAATTTTCTTTTTCTTATTTAATATATAGAACAGTTTACTGATATTGGACTATTTCAATGGACAGCTGAGCACTAAAAGCAATAAAAAATAAATAAAAATGAACACATCATATAAATACACATCATATAAAAAAATGTGATCTGGCCAATGAATTATTACCAGATATTTTTACCACCGTAATGAATTTCTGATTTACAGATGCGTTTGTACGAAGGCCAGCTAAAATAAGAGTATATTTATCTCTGGGGAATAGATTTAATTTGGCTTTATTTCGCTGTTGATTTAATGTGCTTATGTGCTGAAAATGAAAATAAATGTTTTGTAATTCTTTGAAATGAAGCACGTTCATATCTATTGAGCAACTTACAGGAAATGAAAGAAATAAAATGACAGAGGGGAAGATGAAAATACATGTTCATCATGTGCCTTAAAGTATCTATAAAGCTGATATCACAGAATTCACAGAAAGAGAGTGACAAAGGCTATGGGTCTAAAAACAATGAATGAAAAAAAAATAGTAATAGGATCCTTTTCTCCAAATTTTCATAGAAAATAAAATATGAAATCAAATTAGTCACTAAAAGAAACAACTTTGCATTGTTCCTATTTTTATTTTCTGTGGTTTCTCTTCATAGGCCTATGGTGAAGAACAGTAGCATAACAATAATGTGTATATAAATGCAAAACTTTTTTTTACATTTTGGATAGAGTGTGGAATGGTTAGACCCCTGACATGTTTCGTTTGTGGTCTGCTGTCCCCAACAGGAAGATTCACTCTATTTGCCCAGGGCACACAGTTTCTAACCACTCTGGGCCCGATTCAGATACCTTTTGCGTATCTGTCCGGCGGCGTAGCGTATGGTGTTTACACTACGCCGCCGCAAATATTATGGGCAAGTGCCTTATTCAGAAAGCACTTGCTCCATACTATGCGGCGGCGTAGTGTAAACTGCACGGCGTAAGGCCGCACAATTCAAATGAATGGAGTCTGGGCGTGATTCATGTAAATGAATCATGACCCCACGTCATTCACGTTTTTTTTTGGACGGCGCATGCACCGTCCGTGGACGTTCCCAGTGCGCATGTGCGAAATCACGTTGATTTTTATCAATGTAAACGACGTGAATGTCGAGCCCCATTCCCAAACGAGTTACGCAAACGACGTAGCCGACGGCAAATTCGACGCGGTCCCGACGTCCATACTTAACATTGGCTGCGCCTGCTATAGCAGGGGTAACCTTACGCCGTCTAACGCTTACGTAAACGTCGTAAAAAACGTCGCGCCGTCGCAAGTCCGCTCGTGAATCTCCGTATCTTTCTCATTTGCATAGGCAAATGAGAAATCGCCGTAAACGCCACCTAGCGGCCAGCGTAATAATGCAACTAAGATACGACGGTGTAAACGAATTACGCCAATCGTATCTTAGAAGAAGGCCGGCATATCTTCTTTTCAGAATAGCAAAAAAAGATACGGCGGCTATTCTTAGTATTTACGCAGCGTATCTATAGATACATGCAAACACCACAAGCAGGGCAGCCATCAGGGGGGTACAGGCATTACAACTGTAAGGGGTCTGGCCGCCCCCTCCGTTTTTTTTATTATTATTATTTTTTTGTCTGACCCCCGACCTTTAGCAACTTGCGGCAGGGCCCGCCCCCCGTTTTTTTTCCGTCAGCACCAACCCCCCTTTTTTTGCGACAGGAGAGAGAAAAGAGATGACACTTTCGTTACCACAAACCCACCCCCCTTATGATCTCGCGGCAGGAGAGAGGAGGGCCCCCCTTGGTTCTCTGCTCCAGGGGGGCCCTGACTAAGCTTTGTAAGGGGCCCCAAAATTTGTGATGGCTGCCCTGACCACAAGTGTCAGCCTGCCATTGATTTATACAGGCTTTCCATTTGCAGCTGATCAGAAACACCTAGTCATACCCGCCACAGAAATATGCTGATTTTAGCAGTGTATTGGCCTTGTGAATGAGCCCTAATAAAGCATTAAAAGTGATTGTAAAGTCTAATTTTGTTTGCCTAGAAATAACAAACATGTTATACTTACCTGCTATGTGCAGTGGTTTTGCATAGAACAGTCCAGTTCCTCCTTTTCTCGGGTTCCTCTTCTGCTCCCCTGGCCCCTCCCTCCTGTCGAGTGCCCCCACAGCAAGCAGGTTGCTATGGGGGCACCTGAGCCGAACCGCAGCTCGTGTGTCCATTCAGGCATGGAACCCCGACCAGGCCCCCTCTCTTTCCTCATTGGCTGACTGATTGGTGCCAATGGCGCTCCGCTGCTGTCTCAGCAGATAGAGGGACGTCAGGTAAGTATTAGGGGGGCTGAGGGAGGCTGCTGCACACAGAAGGTTTTTTATCTTAATGAATAGAATGCAAAAAAAAAAAAAAAAACCTTTACAATCACTTTAATTGCTAGTTCCAGGTAACATTCTCTAAATTGTTTCATTATATACCTTGTTACAAAGATATATGTAGGGGGTCTGCTGTGCTGGGGGAGAGGTTTAGGGGAATGCTGGAGGAGTATTTAAACTAGACTTGAGGGGGAGGGTGAACGTGAATTACATCGGGCACACAGGTCAGTTAGGGGTCAGACATTAATGGAGAGTGGAATGGGGATAGATGGAGGTGGGGTTATGGCAGGTGACAAGAAAGTTCCCATGTTGCAAACAGCCATTGGAAATTATAGTGCCATTTGCACTACTAAAAATTATATGAATCGTATGAAAAACGCCATACATTTAAGTGTTTTAATACATTTAAGTGTTTGTTCACCAATGCCAGAAGCCTTCCAAGCAAAACAGGTGAGTTGGAAGCTCTGGTGCATGAGGAGAGCTATGATGTTATCGGTATTGCTGAAACTTGGCTTCAATCCTCACATGACTGGGCTATTAATATTCCTGGCTATGCTCTCTTTCGGAAAGACAGGGCAAAAAGGAAAGGTGGAGGGGTCTGTCTCTATGTGAGAAGTGACCTCAAAGCAAGCATGAAAGAGGACCTGGTTGATGGAGAGTGTGATGAAGTTGAAGCATTATGGGTGGAACTGCATACAGGTGTGCGTAGTTCAAAGCTAATCATTGGAGTTTATTATAGACCACCCAATGTTAATGAGAAGGTGGAGACTCGGCTCCTTGCACAGATGGAAAGGGCTGCAAGGGCAGGGACGGTGATAATAATGGGGGATTTTAACTACCCAGAAATTGACTGGAATAATGGAATTTCTGGGACAGTTAAAGGACAAAAATTTAAAAACCTATTGCAGGACAATTTTATGGTCCAGTTTATTGAGGCCCCAACTAGGAATGATGCTCTGTTGGACCTGGTAATCTCAAACCATGCAGAGCTCATTACTAATGTTCAGATAAAGGAACACCTGGGTAGCAGTGATCATAACATGATTTCATTTAATGTAAACTATAAGCAAGAAATAAATACAGGAAAGATAAAAACACTTAATTTAAAGAGAGCAAATTTTCAAAGCATGAGGACTGCTCTCCAGGGCTTGGACTGGGAGGGAATATTGGCACCGATGAACACAGAACAGAAATGGGAATTCTTCAAAAAGACTCTTTGGAACCTCACTGCAAAGTATATTCCCATGGGCAATACGTTTAAAAGGCTAAAGATAAAACCTATGTGGCTCACGGTCAAAGTTAAAAAAGCTATAAACAATAAGAAAATAGCCTTTAAAAAATATAAAAATGAAGGAACACTAGTGTCGTTTAAATGTTACAAAGAATATAATAGAATATGTAAAAAGGAAATCAAGGATGCAAAAATTCTAAATGAACGACAGATTGCAAAAGATAGTAGGACAAACCCCAAAAAAATTCTTTAAATATATTAATAGTAAAAAGGTCAAGTCTGAGCATGTAGGCCCTTTACAAAATAATCTAGAGTGGGTGACTGAGGACATAGAGAAGGCAAATTTATTAAATGCTTTCTTCAGCTCTGTGTATACAATGGAGAATGGGGGAGCTCATGTCGATATAGGGGGTGGGAGTGACACAGCCCCAAATCCACAATGGCTCAAAAGTGATATGGTCCAGAAATATTTAGACAGAATAAAGGTGGATAAAGCACCTGGACCAGATGGCATCCACCCACGGATCCTAAAAGAATTGAGCTCTGAAATTTCAAAACCACTGTATCTAATATTTAGGGACTCATTAATGACAGGAATAGTACCACTGGATTGGCATAAAGCCAATGTGGTGCCCATATTTAAAAAGGGAACAAAGTCTTTACCTAGTAACTATAGACCTGTTAGTTTAACTTCTATAGTTGGGAAGATACTGGAACGTTTAATAAAAGACCACATGGATGAGTTCTTGCTGGAAACAAACTATTTAAGCAGCAGACAGCATGGATTCATGAAGGACAGAAGTTGTCAGACAAACCTGATTTCCTTTTATGAAGAGGTAAGTAAAACCCTGGACAGAGCGTACAGTATTGGTATACTTATACTTATTGCAAAAGCGTCGATACAGTTCCCCACACACGGCTCATGTGTAAGTAAGGTCTACAGGATTAGATATATCAGTTTGTAAATGGATAGAAAACTGGCTGAAAGACAGAATTCAGAGAGTTGTGGTTAATGATTCTTACTCTGAATGGTCCAAGGTTATCAGCGGTGTACCCCAAGGTTCAGTGTTGGGTCCCTTACTTTTCAATATATTTATAAATGATATTGGGTCTGAGATCAAAAGTAACATTTCTGTTTTTGCAGATGACACCAAGCTATGCAGTGGAATAATGTCCTTGCAGGATGTGTCCAATTTACAAGCCGACCTCAATGCTCTGTCTAATTGGGCGACTAAGTGGCAGATGAGGTTTAATGTTGATAAATGTAAAGTTATGCACTTGGGGGCTAAGAATATGCATGCATCATACATGCTAGGGGGAGTACAACTGGGGGGATCTGTAGTGGAGAAGGATCTGGGTGTTTTAGTTGATCATAAGCTCAATAATGGCATGCAATGCCAAGCTGCGGTTTCCAAAGCGAGCAAAGTCCTTTCTTGTATTAAGAGAGGTATGGACTCCAGAGATAGAGATATCATTTTGCCCCTGTACAAATCATTAGTAAGACCTCATCTGGAATATGCAGTCCAGTTTTGGGCACCAGTTCTCAAAAAGGATATCGGAGAACTGGAGAAAGTGCAGAGAAGGGCAACCAAACTGATAAGAGGCATGGAGGAGCTCAGCTATGAGGAAAGATTAGAGGAACTGAATTTATTCACTCTTGAGAAGAGGAGAATAAGGGGGGATATGATCAACATGTACAAATACATAAGAGGTCCATATAGTGAACTTGGTGTTGAGTTATTCACTTTAAGGTCAACACTGAGGACAAGGGGGCACTCTTTACGTCTGGAGGAAAAGAGATTTCACCTCCAAATACGGAAAGGTTTCTTCACAGTAAGAGCTGTGAAAATGTGGAACAGACTCCCTCCAGAGGTGGTTCTGGCCAGCTCAGTAGATTGCTTTAAGAGAGGCCTGGATTCTTTCCTAAATGCACATAATATAACTGAGTACTAAGTTTTGTAGGTAAAGTTGATCCGGGGTAAATCCGATTGCCTTTCGGGGGATCAGGAAGGAATTTTTTCCCCTCCGGTAGCAAATTGGATCATCGCTCTGCTGGGGTTTTTTGCCTTCCTCTGGATCAACTGTGGGTATGGAGTTGGGTGCATGGGAGGATGTACTGTGTTTTACTTTGTTTTATTTTTATTTATTTTTATGGTTGAACTGGATGGACTTGTGTCTTTTTTCAACCTGACTAACTATGTAACTATGTAACTATGTATTTCTTAAGCTGCTCAGCTCCATCTATTAGCCACAATGCAGCATTGTACTATTGCCCATAATAAAATAACATTTAGAAGAGAAAAAAGTTAAAAGCAGTATTAAACCTAAAAGCAAACATTTATTATATTGCATTTTACCAATTGTTAGATGTGATGGCTGCATTTGTTTACTTTCTTTCTTCTCTTTTTATCTGGTGATCCAGCCAGCGAGCCTGTTGTTTTTCGAAACCACAAGATCTCTAGCAAAATTTATTAATTTACAAAGATGGGAAAAAACACTTAAAGTGATACTAAACAAGCACTTTTTAATTTACATTATCCCTTCTCTTTGTTTATGATGGCACTGTAATTATTTTAATTAAAAAAAAAAAAAAAAAATTCTAAGTACCTTTTTACTAATTGATATACAGCTGTCACCCAGATCTTTCCCAGGCTGTCTGCATTGAAATATACGCAGGAGGATCTTATAGTCCGCTGCTGCTGGTCACATGTTCAAAAAAAAAAAAAAAACAGCCTGGAATACAGGGTAAAAAAAAATTGATATCATTGAAATGTTTTAAATTGTTATAGGAATTTAAATTTGAAATCAAATCATTATTGATTTTTGGCCAATAATATGGTATTGGCGGATTTTTGCCAGTCCAAGGCTGTGGCACGCCCCTCCAGCCTTTGTCTTAGATTAAGAGGAAGGTAATGCCACCATTAATCTACATGTAATATCTAAACCCATTGTGTTTAGATGGTCAGTGGGCATTGAGGAGGAGGAAGTGGATTGTCATTTTCCACTATGTATACACTCACATGGGTGACTTTATAGTCACATGGGCTGCTCACATGCAATAGGGAGGAAATGCTCAACGTAGAAACTCACTGAAAACTGAGTATGTGCAGAGTTGCCACCATAGTTGCAAAATCTCTAGCTGAATTGGGGACATGAACCCAGGTGGAGATATAGAGCTACAGGATCAAGCAGTTTTGCAGAATACAGAGTACAAATCTCATTATTCATTCATGCAAAATCTTTATCCCAGTTTAATACTGCTTTAAAGAACATTCATTTATACCCAATTCTCATAGAACAAACATGTAAAGTATCTCAAAAAAGTTAGTACACCCCTCACATTTTTGTAAATATTTTATTATACCTTTTCATGTGACAACACTGAAGAAATTACACTTTGCTACAATTTAAAGTTGTGAGTGTGCAGCTTGTATAACAGTGTAAATTTGCTGTCCCCTCAAAATAACTCAACACACAGCCATTAATGTCTAAACCGCTGGCAACAAAAGTAAGTGCACTCCTAAGTAAAAATATCTAAATTGTACCCAATTAGCTATTTTCCCTCCCCGTTGTCATGTTACTCACTAGTTTTACAAGCTATCATGTGTGAATGGGGAGCAGGTGTGTTAAATTTGGTGGTCATTGGAAGTTCAACATGGCACCACATGGCAAAGAGCTCTCTGAGGATCTGAAAAAAAATAATTGTTGCTCTACATAAAGATGACCTAGACTATAAGAAGATTGCCAAGACCTTGAAACTGAGCTGCAGCACGGTGGCCAAGACCATACAGCAGTTTAACAGGACAGGGTCCACTCAGAACAGAACTCGCCATGGTCGACCAAAGAAGTTGAGTTAACGTGCTCAGGGTCATATCTAGAGGTTGTATTTGGCAAATAGACGTATGAATGCTGCCAGCATTGCTGCAGAGGTTGAAGGAGTGGGGGGTCAGCCTGTCAGTGCTCAGACCATAAGCCGCACACTGCATTAAATTGGAGCCTCTTCTAAACATGATGGGCAAGAAAGCCCGCAAGCCATTTGCTGAATACAAGCAGAATAAGGTCATTGATTACTGGAACTGTGGTTTGATGGTAACCTTATTTGGTTCAGAAGGTGTCAAGCGTGTGTGGTGGCAACCAGGTGAGGAGTACATAGACAAGTGTGTCTTGCCTACAGTCAAGCATGGTGGTAAGAGTGTCATGGTTTGAGGCTGCATGAGTGCTGCCGGCATTGGGAAGCTACAGTTCATTGAGGGAACCATGAATGCCAACATGTACTGTGACATACTGAAGCAAAGCATGATCCCCCTCCCTTTAGGGACTGAGCCCCAGGGCAGTATTCCATTATACCCACCCCAAACACACCTCCACTGTCTTGCTAAAGAAGCTGAGGGTAAAGGTGATGGACTGGCCAAGCATGTCTTCAGACCTAAACCCTATTGAGCATCTGTAGGGCATCCTCAAACAAAAGGTGGAGGAGCGCAAGGTCTCTAACATCCACCAGCTCCATGATGTCATCATGGAGGAGTAGAAGAGGATTCCAGTGGCAACCTGTGAAGCTCTGGTGAACTCCATGCCCAAGAGGCAGTGCTGGAAAATAATAGTGGACAAACACAATATTGACACGTATGGGCCCAATTTGGACATTTTCACTTAGGAGTGTACTCACTTTTGTTGCCAGCGGTTTACACATTAGCGTGTAGAGTTATTTTGAGGGGACAGCACATTTACACTGTTATACAAGCTCTACACTCACTACTTTACATAGTTGCAAAGTGTATTTTCTTCAATGTTGTCACATGAAAAGATATATTAAAATATTCACAAAAATGTGAGGGGTGTATACTTACTTTTGTGAGATACTGTATACAAATTTACTGGATAAATTACTATGCATTTTTATTTATTTTTTATAAATAGACACCTATGAGAGTCGCACTGTTTGCAGACACACAACTGCTTATAGCTGCCTCTATAATTAACATCATGTTGGTATTGAGATGAAGCAGGATAATTTAAACTCAGGAAGTCAAAGCAAACCTAATTCTTATGTTTTTTGCATACAGGCCTAAGGAGTGGAAAATTAGATCACATCTCTGTTCCTAGCCTTCAGTAAACCATAAAGAAAACTTACAATCGATTATCAGTCATTTCAAGTAAACAATTTATGATTATTGCACGGCTAAATGCATACACTGACATGTGCTTTTGAAACAAGATTCATTGCATTTTTAAAAAAACTTCTTTTGAGTAGCCAATCAACCAATCAACACACCCAAAATGTAATATATGGGTGTTTTTTCCATTGAACCGCAATGCATTTTTATGAATACATTTTATGGAAAGTGATTAATTTTCCCATGCCTGTGCACTTTGCCTTCATTAGAATATGCAGCAGAATGCATTTTTTAAGGTGGGCCAGGGAATACAAACTGTCTTTTAGGCCTCCCTTGAAGGGCTTTGAGCTTGAGTCAATAGCATCAGTTTAAAAAAATCAGTTTAAAACAATTCTGAGATCTTTCAGAACTCACTGGCAGGTTCATTTAAAGGACAGTTGATCTCCTTAAAGGGGTTGTAAAGGTACACGCTATGCATTAAGGTAAAAAAACATCTCACAGCACCGCCCCCCCCCCCCCCCGAGCCCCCGTTGTACTTACCTGACCGTTCGAATCTCCCGGGCGCGTCCACGTCGTCCTCGTCGTTGATTGGCTAGGCTGGGCGGATTGATAGCAGCGCAGCCATTGGCTAGCGCTGCTGTCAATCAGAGCGGATGACGCGGCGCGCCGGGGGCGGAGCCGAGTGATACAGTCGGCGGCTATGGCCGCCGCTGTATCATGGGAGCACGCTCGCAAAAGCTTTCCTCCATGCGAGCGCCCTCGCATGAAGAGGGAACGTTTTTGCGAGGAGGAGCCCAGACAGCCGCCGAGGGACCCCAGAAGACAGCTTTCCGGGCCACTCTGTGCAAAACGAACTGCACAGTGGAGGTAAGTATAACATGTTTGTTATTTTTTTTAAACAAAAGCCCTGACTTTAGTGTCCCTTTAACAGCTTCAAGGTGTTGAAGTCCCATAGACTTAAAGTGAGCAAAAGCCAATGGACACATGTCCCTTCAGTTTACCAACTAATAAATAACCTTAACCTCTTGCCTAAGGATAAAACAAATCTAAATGCCTAAGCACAATTTTGCAACTTTTACATGTGTTAGTAAAACTTTATTTGTGTTAGGCACCTCTTAATACAATAGAAAATAAAGAACGTATAATTGACCGCAAAGGGGAGGGAGGGGAATCCAAAAATGAATGCTGACAAGGGATGTGTAGCTATAGTGCCAGAGGCTCCTCCCATAAATTCACACTTAATAAATTAACCTTCTGCCCTGGTTCACACTGGGTTGCGGGAGTGAAATCGCGCGATTTCAGCTGAATTTGCGCGATTTCACTCCCTCTGGCAGTTCCGATTTCGGCGCGATTTAGGAGACATTTGTGCAGGGTTCTGCACAGATGTCAATGTAAATCGCGTCCTGAAATCGCAAAAAGTAGTACAGGAACTACTTTTTGAAATCGGTGCAGCGCCGCAGATGCGGAGTCGCACCGATTAGGACGGTGTCATTGCCGGCAATTGCCGCCGATTTGAGATGCGATTTCACATGTGAAATCGCATCTCAAATCAAACTAAATCGTACCCAGTGTGAACCTGGGCTCTAACATATCACCACAACTACTTTGTGCCGCATTTTTTTAAGGACAAATTGGGGCTTTCATTTGGAAAACTGGCCCAAAATTGTAAAATATACAGTATATATATTTTTTGAATGTAGCTGTATATTTCTTGCTACTACCATAACCTTCCACCAAAGAACAACCCAAATAAAATGTTCCTTCTCCCGATAATCGCAACGATACCACATATGTATATATTAGTTGTTGTTTGTACCTGTAGTACAGCCCAAAAACATTTTTGTTTTATCTACCTAAAGCACAACTGATACTGATACTAATTTAAAAGTTAAAAAAAATCCTGTCAAAAAAAAATACTGTCCCTGACCTTGACCCAAACATTAACTCTGGCACTGTCCTAGCTCAAACCTTGATCTAGGTAGTTTTAATATATATATATATATATATATATATATATATTATTATTATTATTATTTACCTGATCTTTGTGCTGGGAGCATGCTGTGTGGGGGGTGCTCCCAGCACAAAAGGAGGTACACAAATATACAGCCCCACGGAAATAAGCCCAGTCCAGCAGTGAGGCTACATATTTGTGTGGTCAGCATCAAGAGAATTTCACCCCTCCATGAAAAAAAATTTAAGTCAGCAGCTACAAATAGTAGGTTGACTTTTAATATTAGGACACTTACCTGTCCAGGCTTCCTGCAATGTCCGCACGTCAGCCAATTTTCGGATCGGCTCTCGGGTGCGGCCGCTACCATTCATGGTAAGGGAAACCGTCAGTGAAGCCTGATGGCTTTACAGCCGGTTCCCTACTACACATGCACAAAGTGCAGTGTGCTTTCTAACTAGCCTGGAGGCGGAAGAAGGAGGAGGGACGGGGCTGTTGCACAGTCTCCTGGAATTGGGAAGGGTACCTGTCATAAACAGGTACCCATTTCCCCCTCCCCCCTAGAAGGTGCCAAATGTAGTAATGGGTGGGGGGGGGGTGTGAGCAGATAAGTAGAAGTTCCACTTTTGGGTGGATCTCTTTAAGGAGAAACTGTACTTATGTTAATAAAAAAAATCTTCTTTGGGTAAATAATATGCATTGCAAATATTTTAACAAACCTTTTTGCAAATTTCTTACCTATTTCTGCCCGGAAGGAATAGCTCTTTGTTGGATCATTGTCCTGTGCATAGTGGTTCTGAATAGGAGTGACTAATTCATAATTGTAATCAGTTGGTACACTTTCAGTGCTCTGAGTAGAAAAGTTGCAGTGTCTGCATTCATTCTTTGGAAGCGATTAACCTTTGGGTAGTAGCAGCTAATCACAAATTACATTTCTATTGCAGAGAATGCTGAAAACCCAACTTGTATCCTACTTTAGGGTTCTTCTCCCAAGCAGGAAATTTTGCACCAGTCTTCCTGTATAGTTTTCAGTGAAGCAGCTGACAGCCACTTTTCCTCCTCTCCCTTCTGCAGCTGTCAGCTGAAAAGCCATACAGGAAGATGCTCCACCTTCGGCCCCTACTGTATCATCTCCTCTAGCCCCCTTGTGTGCTCCTCCTCTGCCCCGTCCCCCCACAGCCAGCCTCCCTCATTCCCTCTCCCTCTGGCTTATGTGGGGGATGTGTCAGGATGAATCACTACTGATCATTTACTGGCCCCTTCCTTTTCTGAATTGGAAACAGTGAGCGATCACTACTGATCACTTCTGTGTCCTTTGATAACTGAGCATAGTAAACTGTGTTGTCTTTAGTTTATGAATGAACAGGAGTTACTGTCTCCTGTTCATTCATTGTCAATGCTGTGGCTGCTGAGAAAAGTACTAGAGAATCTGTGTCCTCAGTCCCTTTCTCTGTCTCGAAGGGGAAATGTCAGGGGTCTGATTAGACCACTGATATCTCACCAAAGCCCCCCAACAGGGTTGGTTTTAAAAAAAAATGCAATAAATATAAAAAAAAATTGTAAAAGAGTTACATAAAATAAAAAAACTACTGATGTCAACCCCCACTGACCCAACCCCCTCCCCCACAAAATATATTGTGAAATAAAATGAAAAACATAAATTTATAAAAATAAAAAACTACCAACACCATTTATTGCTCTACTGACACTGTTCACTGTCCTACTGACACAATCCACCTCTCCATACCCCTCACCCCCAGAAGCACTGTGAACAAAATTAATTAAAACATTATTTAAAAAATAAAATAAAAAAGTAAATTGTAAAAAATAAAATAATAAAAACAAAAAACTCCCCTGCCCAACTGACACTGTCCACTATCAAACCCCCCCCCCCAATCATTGTAAAAAAAAAAAAAACGTAAAAATAAATTGGAAAAAATAAAATTTTAATAAAATAAAGAAATTCTCACACTGTCCATTGCTCTACTGCTCTACTGACATCATCCACCATCATTTAAAAAAAAATGTAATACTAAAAAATGCAATTGTAAAAAAAATGTTTAACCACTTCAGCCCTGTGGGATTTGGCTGCCAAATGACCGGGTCACTTTTATGCGCTGTACACTCATTAATTTGTAGCAAAGTGTAATTTCTTCAGTGTTGTCACATGAAAAGATATAATAAAATATTTGCAAAAATTGAAGGGGTGTACTCACTTTTGTGAGGTACTGTATGACTAAAACCCTGTTATGGAGAGGAGAAATAGAGAGATTTTAGGCCGCGTACACACGATCGGTCAAAACCGATGAAAACGGACTGAAGGACCGCTTCATCGGTCCAAACCGATCGTGTGTGGGCCCCATCGGTCAGTTATCCTTCGGTCAAAAAAAAGAGAACTTGCTTTAAAATTTGACCGATGGACGCCTAACCGATAGGTCAAAACCGGTCAGTAATATGCAAAAGCATCGGTTAAAAGGCCGCGCATGCTCAGAATCAAGTCGACGCATGCTTGAAAGCATTGAACTTCGTTTTTTTCAGCACGTCGTTGTGTTAAAACATGTAAACGTCACCGCGTTCTAACATCATTTTTTTAACCGATGGTCTGTAGGCACATCAGACCATCAGTCAGCTTCATCGGTTAACCGATGAAAACAGTCCTTTCAGACTTAGAGGAAGTCAGCCCAGAAACTGTAGACTCTTCACAAACACTGCATATCAAACACAAAGGCTGGGGTTATCCTTTAAAAATGTTTGGCGCTTGTAGTAGTGTATGTGTACATTTTGGTCCCTATTGAAAATGGAAAATCTGCTTGGAATCAAGTATAAAAACTTCAACTTTACAAACAGTAATGTAGAAAAGGCAAGATCTGAAAAATAGAATAAAAAATATCTAAACGTATCCACCTGCCATAGCACTGTTGTTTTTTATTAACTTCACCAGGCCATCTTATATGAGAGCCCAGAGGATAGGTATTTATAGCATACTGCAGGCTTCAGCATTGTTTAGGACAACATCATATACATTAACAGATCATGGCAGATGACTTCTGGGAGTTTGGATGTGAGATATATATCTTTATGCAGAGTGTTCATCCTGCATCGTATTTCAGGAAACCAAGCTCCTGAGAAGTCTCCGCTGTCATTGTCAGCTCTCGCATATTTATAGTTTGCTTATATAAATGAATGCTGAGCTGCACAGTAAGCAAATAGTCTAACAATAGGCTTTAGGCTGCTGTACACAAGGAGAGATGAGAACAATACAAACGTCAGAACTCAAAAAGTAAACTTTCTATTTAAAGGGACTGTATAATACTTTTGTAAATATGGTATTTGTAATACTCAGGATACAAAATAAAAAAAAAAAAAAAAAAAAAAATATATATATATATATATATATACACAGTATATATATATATATATATATATATATATATATATATATATATATATATATATATCTATATCTATATATATATATATATATATCTATATATATATATATATATATATATATATATATATATATATATATATATATATATATATATATATATATATATATATATATATATCTATATATATATAGATATATATATATATATAGATATATATATAAATCTGGCAATAAATATATCAATAAAAATCCACCCTCCAAACTTATAATACCTGCCTCGTCACTTTCAAGCAGACCTATTTTATCACTCCCATTAACACTTTCACATCAAGTCTCCGTCCGTTTTCGTCCTTCACTGCCTTCGCCCACTCAGCTTGCTAAACTTTTTTCTAAGACCCACCTAACCACTTGACCCTTGGTCCTTGTTCCCTTGCAAATGCTAAGGTCACCCTCAGGCTCTATCCTACACTCTAATTCACATCTTCAATCTCTCCCTCTCTTCTGGCATCTCCTCCAACTCTCTAAAATATGCACTAGTTACTCCCATACTTAAAAACCCCTCACTGAACCCCACTAATTTAAAAAACTTATGGCCCATCTCATTACATCCCTTTTCCGTCAAACTTCTTGAGTGACCATTTGACTAAAAACAAACTTTTTGATTTACTCCAGTCCAGATTTCACCCTCAACACTCCACTGAAACAGCTCTCCTTAACCACTTAAAGTGGAGTTTCCACCTGAAAAAAAAATTTCCACCAAAAAAAAAAATGTTTTTACTTAACCCAAATAGTTGCTATTCGGCAATACCGAATCTGCCTCTTCATCCTCCGTGGTGGATTCTCTTCCTCCTCCTACACTCGGTGTCTTCTTGTGAATGGGGCACGCTGCATTCTGGGAACTGTGTGTATCCCAGAAAGCAGCCGGCCCATTCACAAAGCGCAGCGCTGCTCGTGCATGCACAGTAGGAAACGGGCAGTGAAGTCGCACGGCTTCACTGCCAGTTTCCCTTACTGTGGATGGCGGCGCCTGGAGCTGCCAGGATCGAGGATCGGCCTCGGTGGGGGCCAACATCGGTGGTGACTAGGACAGGTAAGTGTCCTTATTAAGAGTCAGCAGCTACAGTGTTAGTAGCTGCTGACTTTTATTTATTTTTTTGCTTTAAGACCCGGCAGGTAAAGGACCTGGCCAGTTTTTGCGATTCGGCACTGTGTTGCTTTAACTGACTATTGCGCGGTCGTGCGATGTGGCTCCCAAACAAAATTTGCGTCCTTTTTTCCCCACAAATAGAGATTTCTTTTGGTGGTATTTTATCACCTCTGCGGTTTTAATTTTTTGCACTATAAACAAAAATAGAGCGACAATTTTGTAAAAAAATTGAATATTTTTAACTTTTTGCTATAATAAATATCCCCCAAAAAGATATAAAAAAAATGTTTCCCTCAGTTTAGGTCGATATGTATTCTTCTACCTATTTTTGGTAAAAAAAAATGCAATAAGCTTTTATCGATTGGTTTGCGCAAAATTTATAATAGGAGATAGATTTATTGCATTTTTATTAATTATTTTTTTGCTACAAATGGCGGCAATCAGCATTTTTTTTCATGACTGCGAAACTATGGCGGACACATCGGACAATTTTGACACATTTTTGGGACCATTGTCATTTTCACAGCAAAAAATGCTATAAAAATGCATTGTTTACTGTGAAAATGCTAATTGCAGTTTGGGAGTTAACCACTGGGGGCGCTGTAGGGTTATGTGTGACCTCATATGTTTTTCTAACTGGGCAAGGCTGGGCACTTAAAGAGGACGTACAGGTACGTGCTTGTGCCCAGCCGTGCCATTCTGCCTACGTATATCTGCAGGAGGCGGTCCTTAAGTGGTTAAACTCACATATGATCTACTAATGGCTAAAACCAATGTACACTATTCTGTACTCATACTCCTGGATCTTTGTGCTACCTTTCACATAATGAACCACCCCCTCCTCCTCAAAGAACTCCACTACTTTGGTCTCCTTGACTGTACAGTACTCTTTGCTGGCTCTCATCCTACCTAACTCACCGCACCTTTAGCGTCACTTACAATTCTACTTACTCCCTTTCTCTGTTGGGGTCCCTCAAGGTTCTGTTCTTGGACCTCTCCTATTCTCAATTTACACCACTTCCCTGAGTCAGTTGATTGCCTTCCATGATTTCCAATACCATTTTTATGCTGATGACCAAATGTATCTTTCTACTCTTCAGCTCACTACATCAGTCTCATCACACATCACTAATTTACTGACCGACATACTGACCGACATATCAGTTTGGATGTCACATCACTTTCTCAAACTCAATCTATCCAAAGCCAAGCTCATAATGTTTACTCCCCCATGTGCCTCTCCCCCCGGACTTCTCCAACAAAATCAAATGCTCAGCTACATTATCAACCCGTTCTTGAGTCTGAGATGAACAACGGATTGAGGGAGAAAGAAAGAAATAGAGATCGAAGGAGAGAGAAGGAAAGTAAGACAGAGGGATGGAGGGAGGGACAGAAGGCCCAGGTCCTGCACCACAATAGAAATATGTGTATTCCATAAAGTTTAACAACCAGCAGATAAAGATACTCCAAACACCTGGTGTTAGCGCTTCAATCACCCCGGCACCATGGTTGATATGGTGTCAGGGTGAGCCCTGAGCGTGTCACTTGCCAACTCACCTGCCACGAGATGCCATCAGGTGTCCCCAGTCAAGTTCCTCCTTACATCAGGTGTCTACAGTGGAGTCCCTCCTTTCATCAAGTGTTCCCAGAGGAGTCCCTATTTACATCAGGTGTCCCAAGCAGAGTCCCTCCTTACATCAGGTGTCCCCAGTGAAGTCTCTCTTTACATCAGGTGTCCCTAGTGGAGTCCCTCTTTACATCAGGTGTCCCTATTAGAGTCCCTCTTTACATCAGGTGTCCCCAGCAGAGTCCCTCTTTACATCAGGTTTCCCCAGCAGAATCCCTTTTTACATCAGGTGTCCCAAGCAGAGTCCCTCTTTACATCAGGTGTCCCCAGCAAAGTCCCTCCTTACATCAGGTGTCCACAGCAGAGTCCTTCTTTACATCAGGTGTCCCCAGCAGAGTCCCTCCTTACATCATGTGTCCCCAGCGGAGTCCCTCTTTATATCAGGTATCCCCAACGGAGTCTCTCTTTACATCAGGTGTCCCCAGAGGAATCCCTCCTTACATCAGGTGTCCTCAGTGGTGTCCTTCCTTACATCAGGTGTCCCAGCGGAGTTCCTCCTTACATCAGGTGTCCCCAGCGGAGTCCCTCTTTATATCAGGTGTTCCCAGAGGAGTCCCTTTTTACAGCAGGTTTCCCCAGCGGAGCCCCTCCTCACATTAGGTGTCCCCAGCGGAGTTTCTCCTTACATCAAGTGTCCCCAGCGAAGTCCCTCCTTACATCAGGTGTCTCCCCTCCTTACCCGGGGGTGGGCTGCACCCCAGTAGTGACACAAATCGTGAGTTGGTCTCCACGCCATTTACAGAACACCAGCTCTTCCTCACGATAGCTGGTCTTCTGTAAAATGGCGGCCGGCGCAGACAATTCACGAGTGCCCACCCACGGACCTCTAGCGGCGGTGGTGAAAAATCAGGAAACGCTCATTTCCCAGGACATTACCGGGAAACAGTTAGACCACGTCAAAGGTCTAAATACCGGGAATGTTTAGAGAAATTTGAGATAGTTGGCAACTATGCATCTGTCACCCGCTGTGTTCAGCGGGTCAGTGTACCAGCCTGCTGCTTGTACCATGTGATCTCTGTGACCAGTCACAGCAGATCACATGTAAATTGTACACAATGGATAGCTTCCATTCATGCCATACATTGAGGTCAATTTACTAAAGGCAAATAGTCTGCGAACTCTGCGCACGCTTTAGATCTGAGAGGAACATGCAAGGAAAATAAAAAACAGCATGTTTGCTTGCACATTTCCTAATTTCAGAGCTTCTCCTCAGATCTAGCGCAACTGCAACTTGCAGTGCACAGTATATTTGCATTCAGCAAATAAACCTCCCTGTGTACTATTGCATTGATGTCTGTGATTGGTCACAGTGATCACATGGTACAGACAGGGCCAATCGCAGGTCATCTGTACCATGTAATTAGCTGTGGACAATCATAGTGTGTACAAAATCCTGATCAGCTCCCCAGAGTCACAGTATGTAAAAACAAAATTGTCACCAGTCAGTGTCTCTGATCACTGCCACACCAATTATATCATGATGTTGTACTGTACTGGTGACAGTATGAATAAAAAAAATGACAACTTCAAAAACTTGCCATGCCAATAACTAAATACCTTGGACTTTGTACGTTCCAATCATTTGGGGGTTATTTGTACCGTTCTGACATTTTCGGGCCCCAAGAAACAAGATAGGCTGTCAGTACATCAGTATTGACTTCAGATATGTAGCATAGTTTGTAATCTCTATAACTTTCCTACAGACTAAATAATATGCAGTGATTTGGGTTATGTTCACCAAAGAAATGTTGCAGAATACATTTTGGTCTACATTTATGAGGAAAGATAATTTATTTGCAAAAATGTTAATAGAAACAGAGATTTTTTTTCAAGCTTTTTGGTATTTTTTTTGCTTATGTAACAAGAGATAAAAAAAACCCGGTGGTGACTAAATACCACCAAAAGAATGCACTATGTGTGTGAAAAAAATAAATACAATTATAATTTCATATGAGTAAAGTGTTGCATGACGGCACAATTGTTATTTAACCACTTGCCTACTGTGCACCTACACCCCCTTCCTGCCCAGACAAAATTTTAGCTTCCGGCACTGCGTCACTTTAACTGACAATTGCGCGGTCGTGCGATGTGGTTCCCAAACAAAATTGGCGTCCTTTTTTTCCCACAAATAGAGCTTTCTATTGGTGCTATTTGATCGCCCGTGCGGTTTTTATTTTTTAGGCTATAAACAAAAAAAGAGCGACAATTTAAAAAAAAAACACAAAATGTTTTGCTTTTTGCTATAATAAATATATATATAAAAAAAAAAAAAAAAATGATCTAAGTTTAGGCCGATAAGTATTCTTCTACATATTTTTGGTAAAAAAATAAATAAAAATAAAATCGCAATAACCGTATAGTGACTGGTTTGCGCAAAAGTTATATTGCCTACAAAATACGGGACATAATTATGATTTTTTTTTTTTACTAGGAATGGCGACGATCTGCGTTTTTTTTTCGGGATTGCAACATTATAGCCGACACATCGGACACTTTTGACACATTTTTGGGACCATTCACATTTATACAGTGAACAATGCTATAAATATGCATTGATTACTCTATAAATGTGACTGGCAGGAAAGGGGTTAACCACTAGGGGGCGGGGAAGGGGTTAAATGTGTATCCTAGGTGTGTTCTTACTGTGGGGGGAGGGGGGTGACTGGGGGAGGTGACCGATTGTGTCCCTATGTACAAGGGACACAATCGATCTCCTCTCTCCCTGACAGGGACGTGCAGCTCTGTGTTTACACACAGAGCTGCATGTCCCAGCTCAGTTACACTGAAATCGCGGGTGCCTGGCGGCCATCGCGGCCGCCGGGCACGCGCACGGTGTTGTTAGTAACCCGATGGGTGCGCGCGCGCGCCACCTAGCGGCCTGAATTGACATCACGTCATATGACGTGATGTCAGGATAATTGAGTATCCCGCCCGCCGTCATTTCACGGTGGGCGGGTATTAAGTGGTTAAAGTGCAACAGCGCTGAAAGCTGAAAATTGGCCTGGGGTGAAAGTGTTCAGTAATGGACTGGACAAAGAAATGACACAATACAGACAGAAACAACTAGTAAATAAATAACATTAACTGAATGACTGATTGGAAGAAACTGATACAAATGTCATGAAATCTTATTTCCATGTATGTGTGGTCTGGAAGATTGTTTCCAGTGAACTTTAGTTATTGGCTGCCTGAGAAAAACACAATTTCCTCCCAGCTTTTTCTGTAGCGGTCTAATTGTTATTCATCCCACCTACCCTAAACTAATATATATATATATACACAGTACACGCCTTCTCATTCCAAGAGTTTTCTTTATTTTAATGACTATGAAAATTGTAGATTCACACTGAAGGCATCAAAACTATGAATTAACACATGTGGAATTATATACATAACAAAAAAGTGTGAAACAACTGAAAATATATGTCATATTCTAGATTCTTCAAAGTAGCCACCTTTTGCAGCAGACACATCTCTAGAACAACTTTTAAGAGGAGATTGTGTGAATCAGGTCTTCATGGTAGAATATCTGCTAGGAAACCACTGCTAAAGAAAGGGAACAAACCAAAGAGACTTGTTTGGGCTAAAGAACACAAGGAATGGACATTAGACCAGTGCCTGCACTGCAAGTAGGGATGTCCCGATACCGATATCGGTATCGGCAACGATACCAAGCATTTCCCTGAGTACTTGGACTCGGAGAAATGCTCCGATGCCTCACCCGATACCTGGGCAGGCAGGGGAGTTGCAAGTCTTCTCCCCCCGTGCTGTCTTTCCCCACGGGCTCCGCGCTGTCTTTCCCCCGTGCTCCGTGCTGTCCTTCCCCCGTGCTCCGCGCTGTCTTTCCCCCGTGCTCCGTGCTGTCCTTCCCCCGTGCTCCGTGCTGTTTTTCCCCTGTGCTCCGTGCTGTCTTTCCACCGTGCTCCGTGCTGTCTTTCCCCTGTGCTCCGTGCTGTCTTTCCCCCATGCTCCGTGCTGTCTTTCCCCCGTGCTCCGTGCTGTCTTTCCCCCATGCTCCGTTCTGTCTTTCCCCCATGCTCCGTGTTGTCTTTCCCCCGCGCTCCGTGCTGTCTTTTCCCCATGCTCCGTGCTGTCTTTCCCCCGAGCTCCGTGCTGTCTTTCCCCAGTGCTCTGTGCTGTCTTTCCCCCGTGCTCCGTGCTGTCTTTCCCCGTGCTGTCTTTTCCCTGTGTTCCGTGCTGTCTTTTCCCTGTGTTCTGTGCTGTCTTTTCCCCGTGTTCCGTGCTGTCTTTCCCCCGTGCTCCATTGTGACTTTCCCCCATGCTCCGTGTTGTCTTTCCCCCGCACTGCGTGTGGTCTTTCCCCCATGCTCCGTGCTGTCTTTCCCCCGTGCTCCGTGCTGTCTTTTCCCCGTGCTCTGTGCTGTCTTTCCCCCGTGCTCTATGCTGTCTTTCCCCTGTGCTCTGTGCTGTCTTTCCCCCATGCTCCGTGCTGTCTTTCCCACGTGCTCCGTGCTGTCTTTTCCCTGTGTTCCGTGCTGTCTTTTCCCCGTGTTCCGTGCTGTCTTTTCCCCGTGTTCTGTGCTGTCTTTTCCCTGTGTTCTGTGTTGTCTTTCCCCCGTGCTCGGTGCTGTCTTTCCCCCATGTTCCATGCTGTCTTTTCCCTGTGTTCCGTGCTGTCTTTTCCCCGTGTTGTCTTTTACCCCTGCTGTCTTTTCCCCCATCCGTGCAGTCCTCTCCCGTCCGTGCCGCTCTCCCTCCTTAATCTGTCAGAATGGAGAGCGGAGGTAGGAGCTGCTAAATCCGGCTCATACCTTTTCAGAATGAACAGAGTCAGTGATCACTGACTCTGTCCATTGATATAACTGAGCATCGTAACCTGTGATTATGATGCTTCAGTTTATGAATGGAGAGGCGCTTCTCTCTATTCATTTCAGCTGAGGCTGCAGAGAAAGGGACTGGGGAATCTGTGTCCTTAGTCCCTTTCTCTGTCTTGAAGGGGAGATGTCAGAACACCCCATATATTTTTCCAAAGACCCACAACAGGGCTGCTTAAATAATAAAAAATTGCAAAATTGATAAAAAATAAAAAAAAACACACTGACAATCCACTCCCCCCCCCCCTAAAAAAACACAAAAAAAATCACACAAAAAATTCACTGTAAAAAAATAAAAAATTGTAAAAAAAATAAAATACTGCCACATGACATTAAAAAAAAGTATCGGTAATAGGTATCGGCGAGTACTTGAAAAAAAGTATCGGTACTTGTACTCGGTCTCAAAAAAGTGGTATCGGGACAACCCTGCAAGAGTTAATTATTTGTTTTGGTCTAGCTCAGGGGTTCCAAACTGCAGCCCGAGGCCATTTGTTAGCCGTTATCTGGCCCTTGGGGCACTATTCCTCCTACTGACACCAAAAATGGGGCACTATATCTTCCACCGATACCAATGATGGGATACTTTTCCTTCTACTAACAGAGGCACTACTCCTCCTCCTATTGACCACTAGTGATGAGCGGAATACGCCATATTCGATTTCGCGATATTTCGCGAATATTTCGAAGAATATTTGCGAATATTCGTTAATATCGAATATTTGTGATATTTTATAAAAAAAAAAAAATTGCGAAATTTCGCCAATGCGAAATTTCGGCAATGCGAAATTTCGTTAATGCGAAATTTCGCTATTTTTTTTTTGGATAAAATATCACGAATATTCGATATTTACGAATATTCGCTATATTTTATAAAAAAAAGTTTTGCATATGCAAAAGCGAAAATGATTGCGAAATTTCGCAATTTTTTTTTGGATAAAATATAGCGAATATTCGTAAATATCGAATATTCGTGATATTTTATAAAAAAAAAAAAAAAATTGCGAAATTTCGTAATTTTTTTTTTTTTTATAAAATATCACGAATATTCAATATTTACGAATATTCGCTATATTTTATAAAAAAAAAAAAATTGCGGAATTTCGCTAATGCGAAATTTCGCTAATGCGAAATTTCGCTAGTGCGAATGCGAAATTGATTGCGAAATTGATTGCGAAATTTGAAAAAATATGAATATTTGAAAAAGCGAATATTCCCCACGATATTCGAGTTATTCGCGAATACTCGAATATGCAATATTCGTAGCGAATATTCGCAATGCGAATATTCGTGAGCAACACTATTGACCACCAACCCTGAGGCCATAATTATTCTCACTGATGCTGGACCCGTGACATTTTGTGCACCTGCTGGCCATAATCCAGCCTTCTTAAAGTCTGAAGGACAATAAACTGGCCCTTTGTTTGAAAAGTTTGGAGACTTTTGGTCTAGCCGTTAGAGTAACAGTGCCCAATCCCAATCGTTGGTATCATAAGGAGGAAAAGTGCCCTAATATTAGTGTCAGTGCGAGAAATGGTGCTCCATTGTTGGTGTTTGATGGCAGAATAGTGTCTGGTATCAGTGGGAGGATCAGTGCCCCAAGGGCCTCCGGGCCACAGTTTGGAGACCCCTGATCTAGCAGAATATAAAAAGTAGATTTACTTACTTGATTCTCTGCTTCTCCTCACAGTTAGGCTGGTGCAGCTGTGCATGGTAGCCAATCAGCTTGCATTTTTTTTTTAAAAGCTCAACTGGACAAGCTGAATTTAGAAGCCGATTGGCTACTATGCAAATCTGCACCAGATTTTGCACTCTCCAGTTTTAGTAAATCAACCCCTTAGATCCCTTTCACACTGGGGTGATTTTCAGGCGCTTTTGGGCAAAAAATAGCGCCTGTAAAGCGCCTGAAAAATGCCTCCCCTGCACTCCAGTGGGAAAGCCTGAGTGCTTTTACACGGGGCGGTGTGCTTGCAGGACGTTAGAAAAAGTCCTGCAAGCAACATCTTTCGGGTGATGGGTATGCACCGCTCCTCCACCGCCCCTGTCATTGAAATCATTGAAGCACTTTGCGGGCGCTTTTAGCCCTTTCCTCGGCCACTAGCGGGGGTTAAAAGCGCCACCATAACAGCGCTTTATTGCTAATGCACCCGTCCCAGTGTGAAAATTACCCAAATGTATTTCATTTTTGGCCAGAATTTGGCTTTAATTATAGTAAATCAAGCACATTGACTTATTGTATTAAGGCAAAGGTGCAGTATCCCACAAAAATAAATAAATAAAATAATTAGAATACCCCATCTCATGTCTAATAGTGAACATGACCTTGATTGCCCTACCCACTACCATTATTATTCAGACACTGCCAGGGTGGACTAACACTGTCTGCATTTGGGGTCCTTTTGTTAGTTTTTACTTTCAATCGATTTTTTTATAAAAGGGTAAATCCACTTTCATGGAAAAAAATAGAAAATAATAAAAAATAATATAGCATATACAATTGTGACTCTAGTCATATTGTAATTGAATGGTAAAAATGACCTTTAATTTTCAATCTGCAGCTCTGTAATTTTCTGCAAAATGCAATGCAATATGACTACCTGGAGGTGTTTTGTACACAGATTGTCGCCCCCTAGAAACATAATTTCCTGCTTGTGTGATTGGCTCACTGATTTTCCCAGAAGTCTGTACTAAGGTACAAGTCATATTTCAGACACCCCCTAAAACATAATTTTTATTTTTGGTGAGGTACTCCCAATAAGAAATCTCAGCTAAAGGGATGCCGACCCTGCAATTTTCCTCATTACAGCCCTGCAGGTGCAGCAGCTGATTAATAATTATGAAACCACCCCCATTCGATTCATTTACTTTCCACATGGACACAGAGAAACACACAGGGATTTCATCAGAAGAGCAAAAAGTAGGAATCTGCAACAAAAATTTGGTAAATTTGTGTAATGTACATAGATCACCCAGAGGGGAATGTTTTTTTCTCAACAAAAGTGGAGTTACTTTTTAAAGAAAAATCCAACACTACAACAAAATAGTAACTTCCAGTTGTTCAAAAAGAGTTTAGATACAAATAATGAGCACACTTCTGTAGGCATAAAATCATAGGCGTGCGCACATGGTGTGCCAGGTGTGCCCAGGCACACCCTAATTATCCTGTGCAGCACAGATTCCCTCTACTGCCCTGGCTCCCATCTTTCCCCCCGCATCACTGCCAGCTTCCCTCCTTTCCTATCGGCTGTTGCTACTGGAATGTTTTAGGAGTAGGGAAGGGATCAGTAAATATGTAATTTACCGCCCCTTTCCCTTTCTGAATGAACATCGTGAGTGATCGGTAGTGTGTGTGTGTTTGGGGTGCACACCCTAATGCAATAGGCTGCACACACCTATGCATAAAATCAATATAGAACCAGTTACTATGCATAGTATCCCAAAGTACGCCACAAGGGCTACCCTATACCCAAGTGAACATGATCATGCCAGGGCGGCTGGAAAAACCTCTTGCAGCACAAAAAACAATTGGCCCACTTTTTTTTTTTTTTTTACTATTGTTATGCCAATCTATACATGTTCCTTATCCATGAAGCTAGCCCAGATCAGCTTAACCTTAATTTGCAGGGGAGGGATTTTTTCTATCTACTTATTACAACACCTTATATTCCATAGTAACAAAAATACCTTGATAAAGATTTGCCTTTTTTGCAATCACTTATTATGTGAAACAGATTAAAACATAAATCAGATGTCAATTGTCTGATAAGACTAATGTGCTAAAAAAAACTGGTTAATACTTGTTACCAAACAACATTGCTTTTGTACAGTGGAATTTAATAGTACTATTTATTCCTTTTCTTGGCCATAAAATAATGAATCTCTTATATAAAGTACTAAGGATTTTTTTCTTCGAAGGACGACTCTACAGTAACAGCTAACTACCCAGATGAAACAAGAATATAGGAATATATGTTTTTATTTCACTAAAGATTTGCAGGGTAATTCACATACTCTTGGAGTCAAGCCACCCCTGCGGTGCCATCTACATGTATAAGTTGACAACACATGCTTAGTACAGTACATGCCATTTTTCCCTCCTCCAGTCTGCTCCAGTTAATATCTACACATTGGTTACAGGCTGATTTAAACTTTCAGTTGATGACTGGAAGATCGGAAAAAAAAAATATCTACATCTTAAAAACTTAACTGACTGTATGACTCTTGAAAGGATACGTATGTAAAGGATAGTGTGTTTTTAGATACACTAGATTACCAAAAGTATTGGGACACCTGCCTTTACATGCACATGAACTTTAATGGCATCCCAGTCTTATGCCGCGTACACACGGTCGTTTTTTGCGATGAAAAAAAACGACGTTTTCTGTGAAGTAAAAAACGACGTTTTTGAAACGTCACTTTTCAAAGACAATTTTGCATACACACCATCGTTTTTTCACAAAAAGCAAGGTTACGTTCACCACTCTTTTCCATTGAAGCTCGCTTCATAACTAGCTTCTGGGCATGCGCGGGTTGAAAAACGTCGTTTTGAACGACGTTTTTGCTACACACGGTGACTTTTTGTGAAACAAAAAACGACGTTTTGAAAAACGACACAAAAAATTCAAGCATGTTGGAATTTTTTTTTGGTCGTTTTTTTGAAGACAAAAAACGACGTTTTGCCCACACACGATCAATTTAAATGACGTTTTAAAAAACGTCGTTTTTTTTCATCGCAAAAAACGACCGTGTGTACGCAGCATTAGTCCGTAGGGTTCAATATTGCGTTGGCCCACCCTTTGCAGCTATAACAGCTTCAACTCTTCTGGGAAGGCTGTCCACAAGGTTTAGGAGTGTGTCTATGGGAATGTTTGACCATTCTTTTAGAAGCGCATTTGTGAGGTCAGGCACTGATGTTAGACAAGAAGGCCTGGCTCACAGTCTCCGCTCAAATTCATCCCAAAGGTGTTCTATCGGGTTGAGGTCAGGACAGGTAAGTTTCTTCACCCCAAACTCGCTCATCCATTTCTTTATGGACCTTGCTTTTTGCACACTAGTGTTTTTTTTTTCATCAACCCAGCAGGGCTGAACAAAAAAAACTGACAGTTCAGGAGGAGCCACCTTACTAACTATCCATGGTTAGTACAGCAATCTCCCCAGCTTTTCTATTGTATTCTGGCAGGGGGAAGCCCCCTCACCAGAATACTCAGGTCAGTGCTCTCCGAATGGCCGGCTTCTGTTGGACCAATTCCAGTACACACCAGCTGAATGTCGGTCAGCTTCTATTGAACCGACATTTGGCCTGTGTGTACTAGGCTGTAGGGACCTTAAAAACAAACAAGGCGCCTCTAAGTGTAGAAGAATAAAACTTGTAATATCCCCTAAAGGGGTTAAAAACACTTACAAGATGGTGGGTGAAACGGGCATGTAGTAGGTAAGTGCATCCAGAAGATGTTCCAGTGGCAGGGCAGTCCCAGTCTGTGATGGTAAAGCTTCCAGGGAAGTCCACGAGATACCAGCCAACTTGTGCTGTGAGTGTTCAGGGGACACAATAGTGCTGGAGCCTGGGGATGATGTCAGAGGAAGCGAGACAAAAACCAGCATGGAACACAAACAGGAAGTGGACACTGGCTGAAGAAGGAACCAATGAGCTGTTCAGAAACATGTCCACTTCCTGTTTGTGTTCCATGCTGGTTTTTGTCTTGCTTCCTCTGACATCATCCCCAGGCTAAAGGCGCTATTGTGTCCCCTGAACACTCACAGCACAAGTTGGCTGGTATCTCGTGGACTTCCCTGGAAGCTTTACCATCACAGACTGGTACTGCCCTGCCACTGGAACATCTTCTGGACGCACTTACCCACTACATGCCTGTTTCATCCACCATATTGTAAGTGTTTTTAACCCCTTTAGAGGTTATTAAATGTTTTATACTTCTGCACTTAGAGGCGCCTTGTTTGTTTTTCTGTTTCCATTAGAGATTCCTTGTCTCCCTGAGTGCTGCATAAAGTGTGTAAAGATTTGCTACCCTCTCCAACACAGACTTTATCTGTCAGGATTCAAATGCTTGGAGCGCCCTGGATTTACACATTTTTGTAGGGGCCACAGACTGTAAGCTTTTGAAAGCAGGGACTGATATGAATGTATAATAATGTATCTTGGGGGGCTTTCACATGGGCTTGTCCGTTACACGGATTCCGTTTGCTCAGCGGGGGATCAATCCACTGATCCCCGCTGGGCAGGCAAATGACAGGTCCATCTCCGCTCACTGTGTGGATATGGACCTGTCAGAGCCTGCTGTCCTCAATGGAGATTGGATGAAAATGGACCGCCTGTCCGTTTTCATCTGTCCCATCCGATCCGCCAGACGGATGGAAAATAGGGTTTCCATCCATCTAGATTTCACGGGCAGTGTCGGATCGGATACCGGCAGATGTCAGCGGACATGTCACTGACATCTGCCAATACATAGGAGTGAATGGAGCATCCGATCAAGTCTGCCTGAAAAACGAGATGGACCTGATCGAAGTGCTTGTGTAAAAGGGGCCTAATGTGCTTGGGGTAAATTGATGGCGCTATATAGGTACCTGTAGTAATTAAATATAAAGAGAGTAGGGGACAAAACTTTTTGATGCTATCTAAGATATAGAAGAATTGTAGACAGGGTGAGCTGTTTGCTAAGGATCTAAAAAATGGGAAGGAGAAACACAATAAATGGACCTAAGGAAAAAAAATAAACAAAATAGACACTGAGATGAATAATAATAAATATTCTATATCATGCATATAGATTCTATTGCTGTGACCATGCAATCAGATTTTTCAGCTGGTCAGGAGAGAAAATGGGTGGGGGTTGTTATGGGGAAGTTGTAGTTCTAGATTTGTACTTTATCTGTTCTTGGCAAAGTGAAGGTTAGCTTGATAGCTCACCCCTTGTGCAGCTATCTATCTTCAGTAGGGATGAGCCGAACACCCCCGCATTCGGTTTGCACCAGAACCGTCGAACAGACCGACCGTTCGTGCGAACATATAGAACCCCATTGAAGTCTATCGGACTCGAACGTTTGAATTCAAAACCCTTCATTTTAAAGACCAATATTCAAGTTATTGTTGGAAAACGTCTTTGAGAACCCGGGTCTTGCCCCAGGGAACATGTATTGTACCTGCTGGGTGTCTATACCTGTGATCGTGTCTTTAAATAGCACAATCACCTGCCTGCCAGTAAATTAGGAAGAACTGATCTATCTAAGCTATACAGTGTATAAATATATGTACAACTCCTAGGGATGTATATATATCCTCTACACACTGTAAATTAAGCTAAACTGACTAGCCTGCCTGCCTGCTCTATCTAGAAAGACAATCTCTCTGTCTCTCTGACTGCTTTCATTAACCACTTCCCGACCGCCCACCGCAGGTATACGTCGGCACTTTAGAGATGGATATCTCGGTAACGGCAGCAGCTGCTGCCACAACCGAGATATCCATCTCTTCTGTGGGCGGTCGGGTAAACGATAATGGCGGTCTCCGCGGCGGAATCGCCGCGAGATCGCCGTTATCGGTGGCGGACGAGCGTCCCCCCCCCCCTCCCGCTGCGCTCCCGCGCTCTCCGCCGCTTACCGGAGCCGTCGGTAGCGGCGGAGGCGATCGGGTGCGCTCGTCTGGTCAGCGGGGATGCGAGTGAGGGAAAAAATTTCCCTCGTCCATCCCCGTAGCTCTGCTGGACGGAAGTGACGTCAAACGTCAGTTCCAAACAGCGTCTTAAAGAGACATTTTTTACTAAATGTCATTTGAAAAATGACATTTAAATTTTTTTTTTATTTTTTTGCATTTTAGCCTAAATATGAGATCTGAGGTCTTTTTGACCCCAGATCTCATATTTAAGAGGACCTGTCATGCTTTTTTCTATTACAAGGGATGTTTACATTCCTTGTAATAGGAATAAAAGTGATAATTTTTTTTATTTTTTTTATTTTAGTGTTAAAAATTGGTAAAATTAATACAAATAAATACGAAAACAAAAATTTTTTTTTTAAATCGCCCCGTCCCGACGAGCTCGCGCGCAGAAGCGAAGGCATACGCGAGTAGCGCCTGCATATGAAAACGGTGTTCAAACCACACAAGTGAGGTATCGCCGCGATCGTTAGAGCGAGAGCAATAATTCTAGCCCTAGACCTCCTCTGTATCTCAAAAAATGCAACCTGTAGAATTTTTTAAACATCGCCTATCGAGATTTTTAAGGGTAAAAGTTTGACGCCATGCCACGAGCGGGCGCAATTTTTAAGCGTGACATGTTGGGTATCATTTTACTCGGTGTAACATTATCTTTCACAATATGTAAAAAAATTGGGCCAAATTTATTGTTGTCTTATTTTTTAATTTAAAAAAGTGAATTTTTTCCAAAAAAAGTGCGCTTGTAAGACCGCTGCGCAAATACGGTGTAACAAAAAGTATTGCAATGACTGCCATTTTATTCTCTAGAGTGTTAGAAAAAAAAATATATAATGTTTGGGGGTTTTAAGTAATTTTATAGCAAAAAAAAATGTTTTAGTCTCGTAAACACCGAATCTGAAAAACAGGCCCGGGGCTAAAGTGGTTAATAAGCCGGAACACACTACACAAGGCCACCCAGCAGGCGGCCTTATATAGTGTGGGGCGTGTGCTAAAGCCCTGAGCCATAATTGGCCAAAGCCACCCAGGCTTTGGCCAATTATGGCTCTTCGTTTTTTGGGCGCTGTGATTGGCCAAGCATGCGGGACAAACAGCATGCTTGGCCAATCATCAGCGCGCAATGCCACAGTGAATTATGGGCCGTTTTGCGTCACTCGAACTTGGCGTGAACGACCGCTTTTGTTTGAATTTTGTCGAACGTACGAACAGACAATGTTCGAGTCGAACATACGTTCGTATCGAACGCAAAGCTCATCCCTAATCTTCAGTCAATATGCTTCCACAAGGTCCTGTGCTCACCAAAGCCAAGTAAAATACACAGTACTTCTGGATATGGGACAGCATGAGACTCTCTCCCCTTCCTTCTACCCATGATAAAGCACTGAATACCTTAACAGCTAACATTAAAATGGCAGATTGTGGTATTATACAGGATTTTTTCCCTTGGTTTCAGGTGGTAATCAAGGTGGGTTAAGAGCAGAGGTAAAGCTGGCAATGAACTAGTAAAAAATGTCTGGAAGGAAGTGACGTCACCTGTTGCATCACATGACACGTGACTTCATCAGAGAGCCACCTGTCATGTGGCGCAATGCGTCAGCACATTAGCGGGTGAAGTCACTTCCGGTCCAGGCGAGAAGTCGGCCATATTGGTACTCCTTGTGTGTTTTCATTTCAACTTTTAATAAATTTACTGCACTATGGAAGGACCTATTTCCTTCATTTGAAGCTGAACACCTTGGGATTATCAGAAGATTGAGTGGATGTATCTCATCTATGATCAAGTTGATAACAAAGTGTATACTGACCCTTGGGGTCACTTTCTAGAGGTCAGCGTGCATGCTGGCCTTTGGAGGATCACAGTCATATTGTGTTTTAGATGTGATGACTGTATTAGTAGTTGTTTAGGCTTTCTTTATTTTATTTTTATCTGGTGATCCAGCCAGGAAGTCTGTTGTTTTCAAAACAACAAGCTCTCTTCCAGATGTGTCAGTTTTCAGTGATAGAACGAGCCATTTAATGGGCAAAGACGCTTACAACAATCTGCTTTTTTTTTTCTTATGTACAACCCTTTTCTCAAAATGAAAAAGCTATTTGCTGTCACTGCTGATACCCGTTCGGTGAACAGCGAACAATTTGGGGTGTTCCTAGCAAATGCCCTGACTAACATATTGTCCCCTTCGATGTGATCACCACCACATTTCCTTTTGCTCTGTGGCTGGTTAGACTCACGCTCCTGGGTCTCTCCCACCCCCCCCCCCCCCACGCTTACTCTATTTTGCCTTTCCCCTCCTGTCTTGTCGGGGGCCCACATCACCCTTTTTCCATGCCCCCCCTCCCTTCCACCCTGACCTGTCTCTCTTCCTCTCCCTTTCCCTCCTCTCCCTCCCCTTCTTTTTCCCCACATTTCCCTGTCCTCGCCCCCTGCCCCCTCGATATCTTTCTTTCTAATCTTACTTTGTCTTCAGCTCTGTCTTTCCTTACCTTTCCTTTTCTTCTGATTTTTCTTTTATTGTGTTATTATTTCTATACTATAGGTTACTGTTACAGCTCTACCAAGGAGAAGAGTCCCTAATGTTTGCACATGCTTTTTGTTTGCAATTCCAGTTGTGGGGGCCCGTTTTGATATGTGTTGGAGGGGAGAGTACCGCCTCTTGTTAATCGTCTTTTCTTTTTATGTTTTGTATTATCCAAATACCAATAAATATATTTTCAACTCTAAAAGTCTATGGAAGAAATCAAAACTGCTCATTTTAAAAGTTAATATGCAAGTTATTGTCATAAAATGTGTTTAGGGACATGGGTCCTGCCCCAGGGGACATGTATCAATGCATAAAAAGTTTTAAAAACTACATTTTTTTCAGGAGCAGTGATTTTCATAATGCTTAAAGTGAAACAATAAAAGTGAAATATTCCTTTAAATTTTGTACCTGGGGGTGTGTATAGTATGCCTGTAAAGTAGCGCATGTTTCCGTGTTTAAAACTGTCCCTGCACAAAATCTAATTTCTAAAGGAAAAAAAGTCATTTAAAACTACTCGCAGTCGCAGCTATTCATAAATTGTTGGGTTCCCGGAAATACAGATAAAAGTCATTGAAAAAAACAGCAGCCCCCCCCCCCCCATAGTCCATTACCATGCCCGCACCAATTATTTTTTTTAAATGGCGTGGGCCCCCCCACCAAAATCCATACCAGACACCTATCCAAGCATGCAACCTGCAGGCCCCAGGAAAAGAGAGGGCCCCCCCTCCTGAACCGTACCAGGCCACATGCCCTCAACGTGGGCAGGATGTCCCCATGTTGATGGGGACAAGGGCCTCATCCCCACAACCCTTGCCCGTTGGTTGTGGGGGTCTGCGGGTGGGGGGCTTATTGGAATCTGGAAGCCCCCTTTAACAATGGGGAATTCCAGATCCCCCCCTATGTGAATTGGTAACGGGGTACATTGTATCCCTACCATTTTTCAAAGAAAGTGTCAAAATTTGTAAAAAACACACAGACACAGTTGGACAAATCCTTTATTTAACTGCACATTTACGTCGGCAGAATGGCACGGCTGGGCACATTAACGTATATATATACGTTGGTTCTAGTACCCAGCCGTTGGTCACGGGCGCGCGCCCGCGGCGCGCTCCCGTGACCCACTCCGAAGCTCCGGGACCGGGACCGCGGGACTCGCGGACCCGATCGCCGCTGTAGTGCGGCGATCGGTCCCCGGAGCTGAAGAACAGGGAGAGCCGTGTGTAAACACGGCTTCCCTGTGCTTCACTGTGGTTGCAACATCGATCACGTCATCCCTGTTATAGGGGGACGTGATCGAAGACATCACACCTACAGCCACACCCCCCTACAGTTGTAAACACACACAGGGAATACTCAAATCCTACAGCGCCCCCTTGTTGTTAACTCCCAAACTGCAACTGTCATTTTCACAGTAAACAATGCAATTTAAATGCATTTTTTGCTGTGAAAATGACAATTGTCCCAAAAATGGGTCAAAATTGTCCGAAGTGTCTGCCATAATGTCGCAGTCATGAAAAAAATCGCTGATCGCTGCTATTAGTAGTAAAAAACATTTTTTATAAAAATGCAATAAAACTATCCCTTATTTTGTAAACACTATAAATTTTGTGAAAACCAAAAGAGGCAGAAGAATACGTATCGGCCTAAACTGAGGGAAAAAAAATGTTTTTTTATATATATTTTTGGGGGAGATTTATTATAGCAAAAAGTAAAAAATATTGATTTTTTTTTCAAAATTGTCGCTCTATTTTTGTTTATAGCGCAAAAAATAAAAACCGCAGAGGTGATCAAATACCACCAAAAGAAAGCTCTATTTGTGGGGAAAAAAGGACGCCAATTTTGTTTGGAAGCCACGTCGCACGACCTCGCAATTGTCAGTTAAAACGACGCAGTGCCGAATCGCAAAAAAAGGGCAAGGTCCTTTACCTGCATTTTGGTCCGGGTCTTAAGTGGTTAAAAAAAAAAAATTCCACCGATGTAATCCCGTTAATGTTCCACGATGATCCCTTTTCCAGCGACACTGCAGTCTACACTCTCCAGCAGGAAAGAAACCCCCATGATGCGTACGAGGGGGCGGGGTCACCTGTCCTTATCATAGTGAACCCCAGGGGTTTGCATTGATACATGTCCCCTGGGGCAGGACACGGGTCCCCAAACTAGTGTGGCCACATTTACAAACTGCCATTCAGGGACACCCCCCCTCTCTCTCCCCTCCCCCCCCAAAAAAAGTTATTTATCAGGTGAATGTGCCACTTGCCACTGTGCTGCTGTCACTCCCTCTGCATGATCCACATGCATTGAAGGAAAGGAGTGGAGCCACTATCTGGAAAGTAAAGCTCACACCAGTCCCTGCTGCTTGCCGTGGCGCTGGGTGCCAGAAAAGGAGGAAGTGCTGAGGTGGGTGGGGACAGCAGTGCTGCACTAGAAAAAAGCCTAAAAAAATAAAACAAATGCAGCCACCACATCTGATGTTTGGTAAGCTGCAATATATTACATTCTTGGTTTTGATATCACTTCAATAAATAATTTTACTGTTTCTTAAAATGCTGTTTTTCAATAGATGTGACAAAAGCCCAGAGAATGTTATTAGAGAGTAAAATTGTGAATATGACAAGCATCAAAGAGCATGCAGCTAGCAGAACTAAAAAAGCAGAATCACTGCCAAGGACTCCGTTTTCCAGGGACAAATCTTCAAGGAAATCAAGGATAGTTGGCCGCAATCCTAGATGTGATTAGAGACAGAGTTAAAAGCACACACTGTACAAGATCACAGGGAGATCACATTTATACTCCCAAGACAGCAAGGTTTTAACAGTAAATACAAAGAAAACCAAATAATGGGGTCCATGAACTCTGTCCAGGATGATACCAATCACAAATGAATCTTAAGCTGGCTAAACATAGCGGGATACCATCATTCATTTCCAAATAATTATACTATTATTCACCTGACACATACATCCATTAGCTTGTAGCCCTCGGACAATACAGCGGTGGTATATCTCTGGAAAAACAACAAAGAGTCTGTCATACGAAAATGTTCACTAGAGTGCATCTGCCTTGGCAGAGACGGCGATTTTCCAAAGCTTTTCAATGTAATCATCCAGCATACACATTGAGATTGTCATAGGATTCTGATAAAATCTTTTCTCGGTTATGCTTAGCCACACACAAACAAGGCTTGATTGCTATAAAGATCTGAGCGTCACTTATGGAAAGTGAGCAGTGCATGAGCAATAATCATTCGACAAAGAGCATTTGAAAGAAATAAAAATATGAAGCTTCATTAGTAAAATTTTGCAGCACACATAATGTTATGATCGTTAAAGTAAAACTAAAGGCAAAACTTTTTTTTTGTTGCATACAATAAGCAAGTTAGTTAGAACTCTCCATCAGTTTTATTTATTTATTTTTAACTGTGTCTCATTGGGGAGATTTCCCTTTACTTCCTGTCCCATAGGCAAAACAGGAAGTCAAATCCACCTAACGTGTCACCAGGATTACCAGAACCAGTGGCGGCTGGTGCTCAATATTTTGTGTGTGGGGGATGGACGGGAATGCGATGTGGCGATTTCCCTCCCCCCTACGGGAGAGGGACAGGAATGTGGCCATTCCACCCCCAGGCAAGGCAGACATGGATCCAGGATGTAGCTCTATGCTCTGGGGCCATCACTTCTCCTTCCAGGCTGAACAGGAATTGGGTCCTAACTGAGAACCGATTGGCTGAGAGTCCTAAAAACAAAATCTTGTCTTAGAAACTGCTTCCTGCTTGGCCGGGGGGGATCAGGAAGACAATAGCCAATAATAATTTGTTATTGTCACACAAGTGGGTGGGCACTGTGCCCCAAGCCCACCCTTTTTTGAAGCCAATTAGAGCCATTAAATTTGCATAGCAAGAGAATGTGACCCACACTCTATGGAGCCGGTTCACATATCTCCGCAATGGGCTGAAATCGGACCAGCATGCACCGGACCCCTGCTGCGCGCCAAATGCGACAACATTGTGAACCCAGCCTAAAACATGGCCCTTTGGAAGGCTTGATTGCTAACTCACATTGTGCTGTGACCGACATGCACCTCACCCCTTGAACTCCTTTTATATATATATATATATATATATATATATATATATATATATATACATACATACATACACACACTCACCTGCCACTTTATTAGCTACACCTGTTCAATTGCTTGTGGTCACACAAATTACTAATCAGCCAATCGCATGGCAGCAACTCAATGCATTTAGGCATCTAGGCGTGGTGAAGACGACTTGCTAATATTAATGCTGAGCATCAGAATGGGGAAGAAATGGGATTTAAGTGACTTTGAACATGGCTTGGTTGTTGGTCCCCATAACTAAGCTCCGGGGCGGACTGAAACATGTTGGGGGCATGGCCTGGCAGGAGCCCAGACTGAGGTTGTCTCTCTCATACCACCATAGGACTCTGTGAATGTGCTGCACCAGGGATGTTTCCTCTCTTCCTTCCAGTGGCATGGTTGTTAATGCCAATCTACTGGGATTTTCACGCACAACTATCTCTAGGGTTTACAAAAAAAAAAAAAATATCCAGTGAGAGGAGGTTGTGTGGAGGAAAATACCTTGTTGATTTCAAAGAAGAATAGGCAGACAAGATGGTAGAAAGTCAACAGTGACTAAAGTAACCACTAATTACAACCAAGGTATGCAGAATACCATCTCTGAATGCACAACACATTGGGGGTTATTTACGAAAGGCAAATCCCCTTTGCACCACAAGTGCAAACTACAAGTGCAAAGTGCACTTGAAATTGCACTGCAAGTGCACTTGGAAGTGCAGTCGCTGTAAATCTGAGGGGTAGATCTGAAATGAGAGGAAGCTCTGATGATTTTATCATCCAATCATGTGCAAGCTAAAATGCTGTTTTTTGTTTTCCTTGCATGTCCCCCATCGGATCTACAGCGACTGCACTTCCAAGTGCACTTTCACTGCAATTTCAAGTGCACTTTGCACTTGTAGTTTGCACTTGTAGTGCAAAGTGGATTTTCCTTTCATAAATAACCCCCATTGAACCTTGAAGCAGATGGGCTACAGCACCAGAGGACCAGACCAGGTGGCACTCTTATCAGCTAAGAACAGGAAACTGAGCCTTCAATTCACACAGGCTCACCAAAATTGGACAATAGAAGATTGGAGAAACATTTCCTGGTCTGATGTGTCTCAATTTCAGCTGCAACATTCAGTGGGTAGGGTCAAAAATTGGTGTAAACAACGTGAAAGCATGGAACCATCCTGCCTTGTATCAGAGGCTCAGGCTGGTGGTGGTTGTGATGTAATGGTGTGCGGGATTTTTTCTTGGTACACTTTGGGCAACTTAGTACAAACTGAGCATCATTTAAATGCCACGGCCTACCTGAATATTGTTGCTGACCATGTCCATCTCTTTTTGACTACAGTGTACCCATCTTCTAATGGCTACTTCCAGCAGAATAAATGCACCATGTCACAAAGCTCAAATCATCTCACCACTGGTTTCTCGAACATGACAATGAGGTCACTGTACTCCAATGGCCTCCACTGTCACCTCCACAGTCACCATATCTCAATCCAATAGAGCATCTTTGGGACGTGGTGGAATGGGAGATTCCCATCATGCATGTGCAGCCAACAAATCTGCAGCAACTGCGTGATGCTATCATGTCAATATGGACCAAATCTCTGAGGAATATTTCCAACACCTTGTTAGATATATGCCATGAAGAATGAAAGCAGTTCTGAAGTCAACAAAGGGTCCAACCCAGTACTAGCAAGCCACACAACATGTAAGTCAGTCTGAAGCCCTGTACACACGGCCAGGTTTTCCTGCCAGGAAAACTGCCAAGAGAAGTTTTGGCCAGGAAAACTGGATGTGTTTATGCTTCCTCACAGGAAAACAGCCGGGAATCCCGGTGGGAAAATAGAGAACCTGCTCTCTATTTTCCCGTCGGGATTCCTGTCTTTTTTTTTGTTGCCAGATTTACCAATACTTTCCTATGGAAAACACTGTGAGGCAGTGCCGATGGATGATACGCACGGCCGGGATTCCCAGCCAAAGCTCTCATGGCAGTTTTCCTGACGGATTCTCTTTTTACCGCCGGGAAATCCGAGCGTGTGTACATGGCTTAATAATGGGCTGGTATTTGAACTTTCAAGGCAGCAGATCTGTACAACCAGCACAGGCTTAGGGCCGTTTCACACTGGAATGAGGTGCAGGAAAGAGCATTCTGTGCACGTTTGCTGCACCACATGCGAACGCGCTGCCCTTGTGAGACACACGTGCTATTAATTGCTAATAGCACCTCAAACACATCTTGCAGGCGCAGGGTATTTGAGGCCATGAAACTGCATGATACCTTAGTACTATGTGGTTTGGTGCTTCGCTATTTGTAAAAGTAGTGCTTTGCACTCCCCTGTGCATTTGGTAGCCCCTTCAGATGATGGGGCTGTCAAAGCCAGAACACATTCAGGAAAATGGAAAGATGGCACTGGACCCATAGGATTATCTTACTTGTAATATTAACTTAAAGTGTTAGTAAACCCACAGTACAATAGTAAAATCAGTCTGTATATGCTTGTTATACTCACTGTGGAACTTAAGGGGTTAAATCCTCTGCATTGTGTAAAAAGGCTGTTTTATTCTGTATGCATAGATCCTTTCCTCCCTGCACTGTCTATCTGGGGAAGGCCAGCTAACACAGGCAGGGTAGCTGACCTGCACATGCTCAGTTGTGTGTTTTTTGCTGAAGAGAACATTTACTTGTTGATGAGAGCTAACCAGGTCACATGATATTGACATCACACATGTGGGACGTATACAGGCTGCAGTGGAAATCTTCACCTTCCTGAACTCTCAGTGCTGGAGAAACTCTGCAGTTTATCATGTAACCGTGGTATATAGATCATCCAAAAAGGTATATAGTGACATTTTATGCACAAAGATGATTAATAAGCTGTGGGCACTGTGGGGGGGATATTAACTATTTTCATATTACTGGGTTTAGTAACACTTTAAGATATTACTGTTGCCCCTTAAAGCTGAGTTTCACTCAAAAGTGTCTCTCCCCCCCCCCCCCTTTGGTGCCACAAAGGGAAACCTTTCAAGAGGGAAGGTAACCTGTCCCCAATTTAATCAAAAGTCTGACCCCCTCCTCCTACATCCTCCTTCCTCTACTGTCGGACCAATAGGATAGTAAAGCCACGCAGTAGGGAACTTCTAGAAAGGCTTCACGCCCAGGTTCCCTTACCGGCAATTGCAGCTGCAGTACCCGACAGGGCTGGACTGAGACCAAAATTTGGCCCTGGACTTCATCCACACCGGCCCACTTTAAGTTTGCTAACAAGCACAAAAACAGTATATAAACTATAAGTAGCATAACATAAGGAGTCCTCACCTCTTTTATTATTTCACTTATTCTTCTCTGTATTTTTCTCATCCTTCTCACATCACTGCATGAAGTGAAGGGCGAGCTGCGCAGCCATTACTTTGACAGGCTGTCACTGAAACCGGCCCACTGAGCCATCGGCCCACCGGGAAACTCCCTGTAGTCCCTATGGCCAGTCCATGCCTGGTACCCGAACAGCCGATGGAAGCATCAGCTGTGGTGCCAACATCGCTGGACTCCGGGACAGGTAAGTGTCCTAATATTAGAAGTCAGCAGCTACAGTATGTGTAGCTGCTGACTTTAAGTTTTTTGAGAGGAAGGAATGCTGCTCCAAACAATAAATACAGGTGTCACAATGTCCATTGAAATTAAAAGTGTTTCTTTTCTGCCCATGTGCATGAGGCCTACATCATAACAATATTGGTGCTGTACATAGGTGCGCACAGCCTATTGGATTAGGGTGTGCACCCCAAAGCTTAAAACACACATGCATGTGTGTGTATGTGTATATATACTTACAGTATGGGGGTTATTTACTAAAGGCAAATCCACTTTGCACTATAATTGCAAACTTCAAGTGCAAAGTGCACTTGAAATTGCACTGAAAGTGCACTTGGAAGTGCAGTCGCTGTAGATCCGAGGGGGACATGGAGGAAAATAAAAAACAGCATTTTAGCTTGCACATGATTGAATAAGAAAATCAGCAGAGCTTCCCCTCATTTCAGATCTACCCCTCAGATTTACAGCGACTGCACTTCCAAGTGAACTTTCAGTGCAATTTCAAGTGCACTTTGCTCATTTAGTTTACACTTGTAGTGCAAAGTGGATTTGCCTTTTGTAAATAACCCCCTATGTGTCAGTAGAGCAGTGGGCAGTATCAGTAGGGCAGAGATTGTTGTCAGTAGGACAGTATCAGTAGGGCAGAGATTGTTGTCAGTAGAGCAGTGGGCAGTATCAGTAGGGCAGAGATTGTTGTCAGTAGGACAGTATCAGTAGGGCAGAGATTGTTGTCAGTAGAGCAGTGGGCAGTATCAGTAGGGCAGAGATTGTTGTCAGTAGGGCAGTATCAGTAGGGCAGAGATTGTTGTCAGTAGAGCAGTGGGCAGTATCAGTAGGGCAGAGATTGTTGTCAGTAGAGCAGTGGGCAGTATCAGTAGGGCAGAGATTGTTGTCAGTAGGGCAGTATCAGTAGGGCAGAGATTGTTGTCAGTAGAGCAGTGGGCAGTATCAGTAGGGCAGAGATTGTTGTCAGTAAAGCAGTGGGCAGTATCAGTAGGGCAGAGATTGTTGTCAGTAGGGCAGTATCAGTAGGGCAGAGATTGTTGTCAGTAGAGCAGTGGGCAGTATCAGTAGGGCAGAGATTGTTGTCAGTAGGGCAGTATCAGTAGGGCAGAGATTGTTGTCAGTAGAGCAGTGGGCAGTATCAGTAGGGCAGAGATTGTTGTCAGTAGAGCAGTATCAGTAGGGCAGAGATTGTTGTCAGTAGGGCAGTGGGCAGTATCAGTAGGGCAGAGATTGTTGTCAGTAGGGCAGTGGGCAGTATCAGTAGGGCAGAGATTGTTGTCAGTAGGGCAGTGGGCAGTATCAGTAGGGCAGAGATTGTTGTCAGTAGAGCAGTGGGCAGTATCAGTAGGGCAGTGGGCAGTATCAGTAGGGCAGAGATTGTTGTCAGTAGGGCAGTGGGCAGTATCAGTAGGGCAGAGATTGTTGTCAGTAGAGCAGTGGGCAGTATCAGTAGGGCAGAGATTGTTGTCAGTAGAGCAGTATCAGTAGGGCAGAGATTGTTGTCAGTAGGGCAGTGGGCAGTATCAGTAGGGCAGAGATTGTTGTCAGTAGGGCAGTGGGCAGTATCAGTAGGGCAGAGATTGTTGTCAGTAGGGCAATGGGCAGTATCAGTAGGGCAGAGATTGTTGTCAGTAGAGCAGTGGGCAGTATCAGTAGGGCAGATATTGTTGTCAGTAGGGCGGTGGGCAGTATCAGTAGGGCAGAGATTGTTGTCATTAGTGCAGTGGAAGGTGTTAGTATTTTTCATTTTTATTACTTTGTACAATTTGTTTTTCTTTTCACTATTTTGTTTATTTTTTTTTTGCTTTTGTGAAATATCAGGTCTAAAAAGGGGGAATCCGCGCCACATAGGGTGATTAGGGTGTGCCCAGGCACCATTGTCATACCCTGTGCACACGCCTATGGTACTGTATTTGTGAGTTACTAAGGGGTCCACTTTAAAGAGAATCAATGTTGAGAGATATGAGTAAGTTACCCTTGTCGACCTCCTTCTGAAAATCATAGTTGCCTGTCTCCGGTGCTTGTATTACTTTTCTGAACCAACATAAGTGTACATAATAGGAATTTTCCTTTCACATACCTTCCCTGGATCAGTGATATAAAAAGCATTGAAGTCATCAAAGCCAAATAATTATAATTTCCAGCAATGACAGGATAAATTCAATAAAGATTTCTGTTAACACCTTCCAACTACAAAGCTTTTGTAACCTAGCAATGTAACCTCATGTGCCCATTGTGTTACAGTTCTCCAATGTAACACTTATGTTTCCACAATCTTCTGTGTATCCAATCATTATTTTAAATGACAAAACATGTTTTGATATAAATGTCAACATATCCCTAATTACTTTAGGAGTGATGGGAAGACACAGTCCACACCCCTAAAAAAAACAACAACAAAAAAACGACCTGAATGGCTTTGTAAAGCCCAGTCGCCAACAATTTAAGGGCGCATGTAGATGGACGTTGGCATCCTCCAACTCAGGTCAGCAGACTACCATTTACTGCAAAGCTATAGTGGGAAGGACATTTCCGATTCTGTGTTTGCATTGCTTGGCTTTATGTTTTTTTGGACCCAGCGTGTCCTCATTAGATGAGTTTTCGTGACATGCAAAGCAGGTAAAATCCTGCCTTTTGCAGCATTTTGCGTTTAAGTGCATGTTTGTGAGCAGTGCTGCTTTGGAATGCAAAAAGAATGTTCATCTGGACAAACCTCATTGTCCTTCTCTCTTGGTGTATGTCCTCAATGAGCAGCACCAACGCAGAGAACAAAACATTGCTATACACCCAATATTTACAGATGATACAAATGATTAATAATATTATAGTAGGTCTGTTACGTGTAAAAGAGTTCAGTGTATCTCAGAGCACCCTGAGACATTTAAACATTCCTTACACTTTTAAAGTGGATGTTCACCCAAATAACAACACTGTCCTATCCGCATCATTGCACAACATAGATGTACAATTGCCCTAAGAATTTTTTTTTTCTCTTTTAAACACCGTAATATTGCAGACTTCGGATTTTCCCTCCCGCCGGAGTAGGCGTCTCCCCAGCGCCGCAGTGTTGTCTGGGAGCTCTCCAAAATGTCTACTGGGAGCACAGCAATGCCCCTTTTACATTGAGGAGTTTTTCAGGCAGTACAGCACTAAAAATAGCGCTGCTATAGCGCTTGAAAAACTCCTGCCAAGCAACCTCAATGTGAAAGCCCGAGGGCTTTCACACTGAGGCGATGCGCTGGTGGGAGAGAAAAAAATCTCCTGTCAGCAGCATCTTTGGAGTGGTGAAAGGAGCGGCGTGTATATCACTTCACCGCTCCTTCCCATTGAAAACAATGGGAAACCGCGCCAATACCGCCCGCAATGTGCCTCTACAGAGGCGCATTGCGGGCGGTATTAACCCTTTCACGGCAGCTAGCGGGGGTTAATAACGCACCGCTATCGGCCGCAACACGCGGCAAATCCGACGGTATAGCCCCGCTATTTTTAGCGGCGCTATACCGCCAAGCGCGGCTCCAGCCCCAATGTGAAAAGGGCCTTAAGCAGAAACAAAGATTTTCTCTGAACAGCCGCACTCTGAACAAATTGTAGCCTCTATTAAAAGAAGGACAGCACTACAAGTCACAGAAAAATAAAATAAAACCTGACTACTGACGCGTTTCACACAGAAACTAGTGCTTAGTCATAGCTAAGTGTCGTGCTTCCCAAGATACAATGCGGAACGCCATCCTTCGAGATCCTGCGAGATTTGCCCATACTGAGCTGTGCTATTATCTTTAGTTTTCTTAGTTATTGTGTTGACGTCACAACAGGGGTGGGAACTTTCAACAACGCCGTGTGTTGATAGCGCCGCTTACAGGAAATAGGTGCTTGTGGGCTTCTAGTGCCCACAAGCAAAATGGAGACGTCCAGCAGCTTTTTTTTTAAATAATCCTATACAAGTATACCGGACTGCGAAAGTTTGAGAAATCAGAACAAGTGAGTAATTATTGATATGGGGGTCATTAATCTAATGGTAAAAAAATAAATAAAAAAATTGCCGTGGAACCCCCGCTTTAACATTCAGGCTGCCCTTGCTGAGAGCCAGCAGTGGAAAATTTTGAGTTTTATCCCTTTTATTTAAATATGAAGCTGCATAGATTGAACACTCTTTAGCTTTCTACACTCAGGAAATGATTTACCATAGATCATCTCAGAGTGATCATTGAGATAATCAGTTTAAAAAACATTGTAACAATAATTTGGATGTTGTTGAACATAGTGAAAAAAATATTACTATTAAATAAACATAATATTTTTGAATGAAATTAGTTATTATTAGTTAACTGTTGCATGTCCAAGGACTGTTTTCTTAACTCACATACGCTGGTTGGTCAGAAATCAGAATCAAATCCAACAAAGGGAAAAGTGTGGCTTTACATATAAAGTCACTGTTGCGGTTCATAGGTAAATCGTTTTTTTTAGATAAATCTTAAAAAGCACACAATTGGGTTGATTTACTAAAACTGGAGAGTGCAAATTCCGGTGCAGCTGTGCATGGCAGCCAATCAGCCTCTAACTTTAGCTTGTTCAATTAAGCTTTGACAATTAGCCCTGGCTCACACTGGTGCGATTTAACATGTCAAATTGCATGTTAAATTGACGGCATTTGCCGGCAATTGTCAGCAATGGCAACGTCCTAATCGGTGCGCCGCTGCATCTGCGGCTGAAAGTAGTTTCTGTACTACTGTTTGCGACTTCAACCCGCGATTTACATTGACATCTGTGCAGAAACTGCACAGATGTCTCTGTAATCGCGGCCGAAATCGGGACTGACAAGCGGGAGTGAAATCATGCGAGTTCAGCTCGCATTGCTTCTCTCCCGCAGCCCATTGTGAACCTGGGCTAAAGCCTGGAAGCTGATTGGCTACCATGTACAGCTGCACCAAATTTTGCACTCTCCAGTTTTAGACCCCTTTCACACTGAGGTGGTTTTCAGGTGCTTTAGCGCTGGAAATGGCCTCTGCTAACACCTGAAAACCGCCTCCCATTCACTCAAGTGTGACTTTTCACACTTGGGCGGCGCATTTGCGGGACATTCCGAAATGTCCTGCAAGAAGCATTTTTGGAGCAGATTGCAAGTGCTGTTTTTAGCACTCCTAAAACGCCCAGCCTATTGAAATGACAGGGTCGTGATTCCGAATCGCCTGAAAAGTGCTTCAGAAGCGCCACAACACAGGAATTTTTAACCCCTTCTTTGGGGTTAAAAGCGCACCCGCTAGCGGCTGAAGGGCACTGATTAAATCCCGGCCGCTAGCGGGGCATTTTTTAACCCCAAAGAAGGGGTTGAAAACTCCTGTGTTGCGGCACATCCAATTCATTCCAATGGGCAGGGCGTTTTGGGAGCGCTAAATACAGCGTATCCAGCTCAGCCCAAAGATGCTGCTTGCAGGACTTTTCGTAACGTCCCACAAGCGCACCGCCCAAGTGTGAAAAGTTACACTTCAATGAATGCAGGGGTTTAGCAGAAACTATTTTGTGTTAAAGCTCCTGAAAACCGCCCCAGTGTGAAAGGGGTCTAAGTAAGTCATCCCCACAGTCCCTAGAAATCAGTGACATTTGGTAGTTGGAGATGATTGCAGTACCCGAGTTCACACTTGTCTCTGGCATGTACAGAAATAGCTTTTAATTCACACCTTCCAAACTTTTGAATATTCTTCTGCTTCTGCTCTGCCCTTTTGTAACTATTCATCTGTCACCAAGCATGATGTGTCTCACTCTCTACACTGTACTGTATATATTTGGATGCCAAGTCATTATGATGTACTGTAATTAAAATAAACCAAATTGAGATAAGAGAATAAACAGTTGCAGTCCATTAAAGTTAGTTTTTGAAGGGGTTGTAAAGAAAAAATATATATAATTTTTTCAATTCATGCAAGCTCCCTCGCATTGTGTGGAGTCCTTGCGGGCGCGCTCCCGTGATACAGCGAGCGGCCATAGCAGCTCACTGTATCACTCGGCCCCGTCCCTCGGCGGGCTGCATCATTGGATGTGATTGACAGCAGCGCCAGCCAATGGCTGCGCTACTTTCAATCCATCCTCTCTAGTCAATCAACGGCCAATCAAGCGTGGGACTTTCGAGGGGTCAGGTAAGTATAACGGGGGGAGGGGGGGCAATATATTCATAGAATGCATTAAGGTGAACACGTTTACCTTTACAACCCCTTTAAGGACACTGCTTGGTGTATGATCAACAGATATTGACTACTGCAGCAACAGGTGCTTCTGGTATAGTATAGATCAGCCTTTCTCAACCTTTTCAACACAGGGAAAATAACTTTCTGATCTCAGGGAACCCCTGCTAATAATTACTATATCATGATACATTAGTGTTCCATGTAACCATGGTTAAGCAACCCTGGTATAGATGCTAAGGTAAGGATGCTTGGTTGCCCATAATAATTAGTTCAAAGTTAAAATAGATTTCACATTAAATTCACCCCTTGTGTCATCAGTATTAAAAAAAAATCATCTAAAATCACATAAATGATGACAATCCAGATTCTTGCTTTGTGGCTTCTATTACTTTTTAACTTAAATTAATCTACAGTATATATTATTACCCAATACCTATTTTGACAATTATGCCAACCAGGTTATAGTAAAAGCTTTGTATGTTCTTATATACAGTACAAGATCCCATCCCCAATCAATTTTAAGATGCAGTTAGTCCATAGTAATGTGAAGGACCCTACCTTGGCATAGCAGAAGGAGATGAGCAGGAGAGGGACCAGATACCCAAACACAAAGGTGCACACCACATAGATCCTCTTTTGCTTCAGATTTGGCCAGTGCTCCCAACAGAAGGTCAGATTGTTGCCTCTGTTTATCAATCGTTGATTGTAGGCAACAGGAGAAGCCATGGCAATAGACAGGATCCAGATGATGATTACTCCAATCAGGGCATTTCTGGAGACACGGATGGTGGACGATCTCCTGGAGTGCACTATTGCCACATAACGATCAACGGACATAGCAGATAAGGTGAAGATGCTCACCAGCATGGACACGGTCAGAAAGTAGTGAATGAACTTGCAGATGAAGGCTCCCAGCACCCAAGTTGGCAGGACATAGACAGTGGACTGGAAAGGGATGCAGAAAAGTAGGTAGGCAAGGTCAGCGATGCTGAGGTTGAGGATGAAGATGTTGGTGGTGCTGCGGGGCTTCCCTGGTTTGTTTCTAGCCAGGACAGTAATGACCAAAGAGTTGCCCAACACCCCTAGAGCGAAAATAATGCAAAACACCACCAGGGTGATGATGTTATCAATGCCAATTTCTAAGAGGGGTTTGACTGATGGCTGTTCAACAGTGGCATTGGTGTCCTGGGCAAGACCATCACTCTTATTGCCCAGCTCAGCCAGGAGATCCATGTCCCAGAGTTGAGTTGGCACTGATCAACGATCTCTTCTTTTCTTTAAGGATCTTTTCCACTCTTCAGTGATCTCCTATTGCTTTCAGTGATCTCTTCTTCCTTTCAGTGATCTCTTCTTCCTTTCAGTGATCTCCTCTTCCTTTCAGTGATCTCCTCTTCCTTATGTCCTCTTCCTTTCAGTGATCTCTTCCTTATGTCCGCTTCCTTTCAGTGATCTCTTCCTTATGTCCTCTCCCTTTCAGTGATATCCTCTTCCTTATGTCCTCTTCCTTTCAGTGATCTCTTCCTTATGTCCTCTTCCTTTCAGTAGTCACTTCTTCCCTCTAATGATCTGGTATTTCAGCCAATAATCTCTTTCTTTTCTTTTTTTTTTTTCCTTCAGTGGTCTCTTCCTTTTAACGATCTCTTGATCTTCTCTTCCTTTAAATGATCCCTTCTTCCCTTGATCTCTTCCTTTTGTAATCTCTTCTCTCTTTCAATGATCTCTTTGTTTTGTTTTTTTGCGATCTCTTCTCTCTTTCAATAGTCTCTTTTTTCTTTTAGCGATCCTTTCTTTTTTTCAGTGCTCTCTCCTCCCTTTCAATAAACTATGTTTTTCTTTTAGCGATCTCTTCTTTTCTTCAGCGATCTCTTATTTCTTTTAATAATCTTTTTCACTTCAACGATCTTTTCTTAAATTTCCCAGTAAAAGTGAGGTCAGCTGCTATCGGGTAGCCCAGGATATGAGCAGAGTAGGTAACAGGTGTCCGGGGGATGAGCAGACTGGCAGTGCCAAGTAGAGGAGAAGTTTGGGTGAGGGATGGGTAGAGAAGGTGCAGATAGCGATGGGCAGAGAAGGTGCTGCTAGCGATGAGCAGAGAAGGTGCCGCTAGCTGCTGCCTCCAGAGTGACTGTCTCACTCTCTTACTGGAGTCCTCACCTCTCTGTTCTATCAGCTGCGCATGGCAGAGAAACCGAGCCCTCTACTAGTTACAACACACAAACATAGCCAATTGTACAGGATCAGCGCTCATACAATACAGTGAGATCCTACAGGCTCTTCCTATGGATCAGCCCCTATGCTTTTTGTTATTTCTCTGACTTACACCAATGCAGCCTGGTATCAGCAGGGATGATCGTCTTTGCAATGTTATAAATGGGATAACAGCTAGGAGAAAGCAGCACAGAAAATACTACTTCTATGTCATAGCAGTATTCAGTGGGTTAATGTGATTCTAGCAGCATAAAAATGTGGGAAATGTCACTTACCATCTATGAATGCGCAGTGGTATTTTGGCAAAATTGATTGCACTCTTAAATTACCTGTTTCGCCAACTGTGAAAGTTTGCAGAAGAGGAAACTTGAAATTTTGTTCATTAAATTGGTTCTACAGCCTAAATGTTTTAATTTTTTTTTATCTTTATGCTAATGATACTAAAGTATAAGTTCCCCCTTACAGAAAACCTGTAAGGTGAAATTATCACTATCCCTCCGCGCTGTAACTGAGTCTCGGGCAGAATCGCTGCACAACATTGAGTCGCCGATTTACCGGAATTTTAAATCCCTGTGCCTTAGGCCGCGTACACACAATCAAATCTATCTGCTGGAAACGGTCGGCCCGACCGTCCCAGCAGACACATTCGATCATGTGTACGGGCGAGCCGACGGATTTGGCCAGCCGACAGATTTCAAAGCATGCTTTGAAATCTGTCGGCTGGGAACCCGTCCGCCCGACATGTCTGCTGGTTAGTACGCTAACCAGCAGACATGTCTTCTCGCACACGTGTCGAAAGGATTCGACGCATGCGCGGAAGTGATTTACTTCCTGGTTCGGTGACGTGGCGGCGTCGACGTCGACGTCACCGCCACGTCACCGCACCGTCTGCCGGCGGGGATTTTGGTTTGATCGTGTGTACACGATCAAACCAATATGTCCCCAGCAGACAGATTTGTTCAAATCGGTCTGCCCGACCGATTTGAACAAATCTGTCTGTTCGTGTGTATGGGGCCTCACTCTCCTCTTCTCCAGCCCTGATTGTTTGGCGCTGTCACATGGACCAATTAGATTTCAGTGGCGGCCCGTCCATTATGCCGCGTACACACGATCATTTTTCGTCATTTAAAAAACAACATTTTTCAGCCTCTAGAAAAAACAAAGTTTTTTACAACTTCATCATTAACCACTTAAGCCCCGGACCAATATGCTGCTAAATGCACAAAGGCGTTTTAACAATTCGGCACTGCGTCGCTTTAACAGACAATTGCGCGGTTACGCGACGTGGCTCCCAAACAAAATTGGCGTCCTTTTTTCCCCACAAATAGAGCTTTCTTTTGGTGGTATTTGATCACCTCTGCGGTTTTTATTTGTTGCGCTATAAACAAAAATAGAGCGACAATTTTGAAAAAAATGCAATATTTTTTACTTTTTGCTATAATAAATATCCCGCCAAAAACATATATAACTTTTTTTTCCCTCAGTTTAGGCCGATACGTATTCTTCTACCTATTTTTGGTAAAAAATCGCAATAAGCGTTTGATTGGTTTGTGCAAAATTTATAGCGTTTACAAAATAGGGGATAGTTTTATTGCATTTTTTATTTATTTATTTTTTTACTACTAATGGCACTGATCAGCGTTTTTTTCGTGACTGTGACATTATGGCAGACACTTCGGACAATTTTGACACATTTTTGGGACCATTGTCATTTTCACAGCAAAAAATGCATTTAAATTGCATTGTTTATTGTGAAAATGACAGTTGCAGTTTGGGAGTTAACCACAGGGGGCGCTGTACGATTTGTGTGTGTTTACAACTGTAGGGGGGAGTGACTGTAGGTCTGACATCATCGATCGAGTCTCCCTATAAAAGGGATCACTCGATCGATGCAGCCGCCACAGTGAAGCACGTGGAAGCCATGTTTACATACGGCTCTCCTCGTTCTTCAACTCCGGGGAGCGATCGCGAGTGGGCGGCTAGAAACGAATAGCCGCGCCCTCGTCCCGGATCGCTCCCTGTGGGTTTTCGACCGCCGCATGTAGCGGGGGGGGGTCCCGATCGGGCAGGGACGTAAATTTACGTCCATCTGCCTGTACGTGCCCTTCTGTGGACGTATATGTGTGTACAAGGCATAATAGGCTTTAAAATAGGGTGTCACACGGCGCTATTGAAACATTGATCCTCAATCCGGCTGATCAAAAGCATTTTCCGATTGGCCGAAAAGAGAAGAGTCCCAATTGGGCGCCGAGGAGGAGGGAGGAAACAGAAGTTGATGCGTTACCCATGGAAAGCAGGGAAAGTGAAAGCCACTGCCGTTGAGCAAGGGAAGCCGTCAGTGAAGCCTGGAAGAAGCGCTGCCCACCATAGATGGGATAAGTTCACAAAGACCCACCCCACCGACCGGGGGGGGTGGTACTGTTTGCCCCCCCCCCCAAAAAAAATACCACCGGCCTCCGCTGTTAGAATGCCTCCTATATGTACCTTTACGAGGCACATTTAGGAGATTAAGCCACAGGGATTTCAAATCCCCAGACTGGTAAAGCGATGCCCCCGCGCGCTTAATGGAGTGCTGGACTGTGGTGGGGTGTGAGCGGCCAGCTCAGTCTCTCAGCGGCTCGCTGAGAGGCTAAGATGGTTGCCGATCCAGGCATGTGGGGAGATTCTGACTTTGTTTTTGTCATGTTGCCTTGGACTGCCTCTATGATGTCAGTTGAAAATGGGTCACATGAGTGCAGAATGAATTGCACTCCTGTGATCCACAGGAGAAGTACAGCCAAATGAGCGAGGTGAGAGGCAGGTGAGGCCTCCATGTAATATCTCACCCCCATTGCAGTTGCTCCAGAGCTTAGTACAATCAGGTGAAGCTTCACTTTGCAAAGAGTACCCAATCACATGGAAAAAAAAATAATTATTGGCTTGCATGATGGAAGTCAGCAGAGATTCCCCGCGTTTACTAAGCTCTGGAGCAATTGCACTTGCAAATTGCACAATCTATTTGCCTTTTGTAAAGCAACCCTTAAAGCGGAGCTCCACCCTAAAGTGGAACTCACGCTGATCGGAACCCTCCCCCCTCCAGTGTCACATTTGACACCTTTCAGGGGGAGGGGGGGCAGATACCTGTCTAAAGACAGGTATTTGCACCCACTTCCGGCCACACAGTCTCGGGCAGACTGTGGGCATGACGTTACCTCCCCCCCCCCATTGTGTTCTGTGAAGACTCGGTTCCCAGAACACAGCGGGAGCCAATCGGCAGGCTAGCGCGACTCGCGCATGCGTCGTAGGGAACCGGGTAGTGAAGCCAGAGCGCTTCACTTCCTGGACCCCTTAACGAGGATGGCGGGGGGACAGCAGAGTGACCAGCGAACGCTCATCCTTTGCTGCGGACGGCGCTGGACTCTAGGACAGGTAAGTGTCCTAATATTAAAAGTCAGCAGCTGCAGTATTTGTAGCTGCTGGCTTTTAATATTTTTTTTTCAGCGGACATCCGCTTTAAGACTGGGTTCACACTTGTGCGATGCCAGACATCAGATTTGTACTGCATTGCTGTGCAGATCACATGCGAGGTATGTGCAATTCAAATTAAAGTATATGGTTTGTATGGCTGAATTTGCATTACATTCGGACCAAAATGGTGCAAGACCCTTTTTTTAGATTCGGTGTGCACCAGTTTTAGTAACTTTTTTTGTGTGCTTTGTGTATTTCTTTTGCTGAAAATCACATTGAAAAACAACCCCCTAGAATTTTTGGGCATGGCCATCTTAAGCAAGGGCAAATGATTAATGTAGCATTTACTTCCTGGTATCTATCTGCCCTTAGTACAAGCATGCATGCACACAGGAGTGTGCGCTTAGCTGAGAAAATTCCTACTCCTCTCCTCCCCTCCTGAAAACTTCTGGGTTACTTAAAAAGTAACCCAGTGGTTAACCCTCCTAAAGACTTCTGGGATGTATGACACCACTTGCCTAGGCACGAAACTAGGAAGTAACGGAAGAAATGTAAAACAAAAGTTTAAAACAATTAACTACGATATACAGTGTTTTCCTATTTATTTACTAGTGCTAGTAACATGAGAATTAAAAATAATCAATGGTGGTTGGGAGAGTTAAGTTCCACTTTAACCTCCTCCTGCCTGCCGTACATTAAAATGATGGCGGGTGGGATCCCTTCTCATTCTGGCATGACTTCACCCCAGTGACACCGCTCTTGCGTGGGAGGGGGGACAAGGAGCGATCCCGATTTCAGTAAAGAGCCAATGACATGGCTCTTTACACATGTAATTTGCTGTGTCCAATCACATCTGATCACATTAAAACACAGAAGTGCCATTTATCGGGTCTCCTCGCCTCACACTGACAGAGTATAGAGAGAGGAGAGCTGATGATCGGCCACATCTCCTCAAAGGGGAGACCTGTACAGGTAATCAGGGTGCTGATCATCAGCCCCAGTAGTGCCCAGGAGTGATGCCAGTCTGTACCCATCAGTGACACCAATCAGTACCCATCAGTAATGCCAGTCAGTGCTGCATTTCAGTGCCCATCAGTGCCTGGTCATTAGTGCCACCCATCAGTGCCGCCTATCAATGCCGCCTATCATTGCCCATAAGTGCCACCTATTAGTGCCCATCAGTGCTGCTTATCAGTACTCATCAGTGCCGCATATCAGTGCCACCCATCAGTGCCGCATATCAGTGCCACCTATCAGTGCCCATCAGTGCGGCATATTAGTGCCTCCTCACTAGTGCCATCTAATCCGTGCCCTTCAATTGGTCCAGGCAGGAAGGGGGTAACAGTGCCCAGTATTGAAGCGGTAAAAGACCAGCCACTGCTGCGTTCTTTCCTTGAGCAGGGTGATTGGTCTGGTATCTGCCTCCTCTTGGTTGGTGAACCTGCTGGGACCCTCCCACACCTCTGCTACCTGCACAGTGGTAAAATGACTGCTAATTTTCCAGGGTAATGGGTTTGCAAAGGCATTTGGTGCACACAAAGTGAAGCACAGGAAAGGTTGTGTGTGTCTAGCACAGGTGACAGTCTATAGAGATAGTTTGTGTGTTCTGATGAATGCCCTTCTGCAGTGGACAGGTCATTGGGTACAGCACTACACAGGGAGATCACACTGCTGGACTACTCAGTTCTGGCTCTGTGCTGCTTACAAGACGGCTTTCAGCAAGACACAACTCGTGGTGGATTACGTTTCTACGTTTACACTGAACAGAAGTCTGTTATGGGATACAGTTAGGCTCTTATGTAGTATTAGCACATCAATCTCTAAGTTCACAGGAAGAGAAGAGAATCTTAGAAAAGTCTTGCCATGTAGAAAGTTCAAAAAAATTATAAAATAAACCTGTATAATATGCTTTTTTATAGCAGCTCCCAGCCGCCAGTCAGAAAACTCTTTTCTCTGCTTATCATGGGTTGTAGCTCTTGCAATGCAGTACAGAGATATAGCTGAGAGAAGAGAATAGTCATCAGTTGCATGTAAAAACATATTAAATATTTATTTAGGCCGTGTACACACGATCGGTTAAACCAATGTCTGATGGACCGTTTTTATTGGTCAAAACCGATCGTGTGTGGACGCCATTGGTTATTTAACCATCGGTTAAAGAAAAACCAACTTGCTTTAAATTTAACCAATGAATTCCTAACTGATAGGTCAAAACTGATCATTCATAGGCACGAACCATCGGTTAAAAATCCACGCATGCTCAGAATCAAGTCGACGCATGCTTGGAAGCATTGAACTTCATTTTCTTTAGCATGTCATTGTGTTTTACGTCACCGCGTTCTGATACGATCATTTTTTAACCAATGGTGTTTGGGCGCGACAGACCCTCAGTCAGCTTCATCGGTTAACCGATTAAAACGGTCCATCAGACCGTTCTCATCGGATGGACTGATCGTGTGTACGTGGCTTTAGAGTGTTCCAGATAGAGGACAGCTATCATAATGTACCTGCTTCTCAGAAAGATATTCTAGGCGTGTACTTAACGTTTTTGACAGATACATTTAGTTTTTACGACAAGAAAATGTAGGTATTAGAAGCATGACACATTCAACTTTTTCTGAGGATGTCTTTGCTCATCATATCTACATCACAGGCAAGCGATGAGACAGCTGAGACATCATTGATGATATCAGACACTGTGATTACAGCTGGAAGCACACATGGACAGTCTTGCTTTCACTGAACTCATTCAATTAGTTTGATATAATTTATTGGATACATTCAAGACATGTATTACAAATTTCAACGGGGACATGGACCTTTTTATACCACTACAAATCATTGTTATTTGTACTTAGGACTAGTCGCAAATTGGCACTGGCACTGTAGTAATTAATAACCAGCAGGGCGCTGTTTAATATATTTTTATTGGAAAGAGTGGCATTGTACAACAACAATACAGAGAGGAAAAAAAAAAAAAAAAAAAGGGAATGCTTATGCTTAAAGAGGATGTAAACCCCAAAAAAATGTTTTTTTTTTTTTTATGTCACAATGTAGAGTATAATATTCCCTATCATTTGTGCCCAGTCTTGCCACACAGAGTTAATCCAGCGCTGAGTAATCCTCTTTTATGTTCAGTGAAAACGAACAGCCTTCCAGATAAAACCCTGCCTAAATCAAAAAGTCCGGAATCTCTCTTCTTGCTTTGAGTGAGAGGTTATTTACAAATATAGCTAGGACATGTTTATCATATGTTATGTTTTGTTTATCATAACATGAGGTGATATAACATCATAACACATCCTAGAAATATACAACGAACTTTGGATCACCTCTTGTTATGATAAACATGTCCACGCTATATTTGTAAATAACCTGTTACTGAAAGCAAAAACAGAGAAACGGACTTAACCTAATTTGGCAGGTTTTTATCTGAAGTCCGGTTAATTTGCACTGGACTTTAAAAGAGGATTACTCAGCGCTGGATTAACTCTGTGTGGCAAGACTGGGCACAGATGATAGGAAATCTTATACTCTACATTGTGACATAAAAAAAAAAGTCAGCGCCAGTATGCTGTTTTTTTTTTTTTTAATGTACGTACTTACTTTATATAAAATCATTGAATTTCATGCGCACCGCGGAATGTCGCCGCTATAAGGCGTCATGCCTTCCGGAAACAGCCGATTAGCATTCGGCTTTTCTCGGCGCCTGCGCACAGACCCAGGAGCTGACTGCGCAGGCGCCGTATATAGCCACGTCACGCCCTCCGAAAAAACCCGAACTAGGACCAGCTATTTTCGGCGCCTGCGCAGTCAGCTCCTGGGTCTGTGCGCAGGCGCCGAGAAAAGCCGAATGCTAGGGAGCTGTGGTGGCTCAACGTGATTGGCACTGCGCTGACAAGCCATTCACCTCTGCAGCCAAGGGTTCGGATCCCGGTCTCGGCTACATGTGAATTGAGTTTGGTGGTCTCAGCCCGGCTCCCGGTGGGTGTGCTATGCAAGGTACGCCTGTGCTTAGTACGCCCACCCCCCCCCACAAAAACCACCACACTTGCACGCACACAAAAATTGGTTTAAAACACATGCACTTTGGCCATGCGGTCTCTTAAAATAAAGAGAGGCGAAGGACCTACGGGGCTGGCTGGGTGGGCTAGGCCCCCTCACTCCCTCATAGGGGGAGTCCCTCTGCCCCATTGGGGTCCCGTTGGGCCCCAGTTGGGCTCCCAAGAGGAGCAGGTAGGGCGGGGTGAGTGGGAGGCCCCCCTTCACACCCGCCATTGCCACCAGGGGCATGGAGAAGGATGGCGATTGCCTCCGGGGGGAGGGTCTGCCTACTCCCAACTCCTGCAGTCCGGCTCCTCTCTCTCGAGTTCACGCACAAAAAATACACTTTAAAAAAAAAAAAAAAAAAAAAGCCGAATGCTAATCGGCTGTTTCCGGAAGGCGTGACGCCTTATAGCGGCGACATTCCACGGTGCACCTGAAATTCAACGATTTTATATAAAGTAAGTACGTGCATTAAAAAAAAACAAAAAACAGCATACTGGCGCTGACGCCAGTATGCTGGATGTAATGAAACAAAGTGATTTTAAGGGTGGAACTCCGCTTTAAGGACCATGGCCTAAATATCCTTAAATTAACCAGATTTTATATATTCCCATTTCCACTTGTATTTTCACAAAATAGAAAATTGAAAATTGCCTAAATATAACCTACCGACACATTCGTTATCAATGCCAATTTTTGTATACATATATGCACGGAAAAAAAACACAAGATGTAAACAAACAACAACTGTGCATTTTTGGGTCTGGTTCAGGTGCCAATTCAGGCATAAATTTGGACCTGGATCGCACCTGAACTGGTGAAAATAAATGCACCGGACCCCAGGCTAAAAAAACGCCGCCGCACATAAGTGAACCCGGCCTTGCACTGAGCATTAAAGGGAAACTAAACCTTTGTCAGAAAATAAATAAAAATGACAAACATGTCATACTGACCTCCTCTGTGCAGTTGGTTTTGCACAGACTGGCCCCGATCCACCTCTTCTGGGGTCCCTCAGCGGTGCTCCTGGTTCCTCCTCTTCTCAAGAGCCCTGTTGGAGAAGTGCTCTCTCTCAGGTCCCTCACGTGGGTGCGGTCCCATGGTCCCGTGTCCTGCCGCTGCATCTATTGACTTGGTCTTGCCCCTGAGTCATTGGATTTGATTCACAGCTGCAACAGCCAATGTCTGTGCTGCTATCAATCTTCCAATCAGGACCAGAAACACCGACTGGAGCTGGGGTGCTCATTCTCTGCACTGGAAAGTTCAGGCTCAGGTGAATAAGAGGGGGCTCTGGGGGAGTGCTGCACTATAGAAGGTTTTTCACCTTAATGCATAGAATGTATTAAGGTGAAAAACCACAAGGGTTTACAACCCCTGTAAGGCCTTCTGGCCACAAAGGTATGGCAACGTCTTTACATTTTAGGGAGGAATGTGCCTGTGTACATAAGCCACTAAGGGATACATTTGCACAAAAGTTTATATAATACTTTAGTTTAAAGTGTAGCTTTACCCCAAAGGGGAAGCTCTGCTTGTTTGCACTCTGCCCCCCCACATTTGCCACTTTTTGGGGGGAGCGGGTACCTGCCGGAAGTCCCTTCCACTTCCACCGCACTCTGAGGCCGTGTACACACGATCAAACCGGTCTGATGAAACTGGTCTTAAGACCAGTTTCATCGGACCAATTCGATGGTGTGTATGGCCCATCGGACCGTTGTCCATCGGACGAAAGTTTTAAAACTTGCTTTAAAATCTGTCCGACTTACACCTGTCCGTCGGACAGATTCGATGATTAGTACACAAAAGCATCGGACCAAAAACCCGCGCATGCTCAGAATCAAGTCGACGCATGCTTGGAAGCATTGAACTTAGTTTTTTTAGCACGTCGGTGTGTTCTACGTCACCGTGTTCTGGTCTGATCGGATTTTTGGTCTGATGGTGTGTACATACATCAGACCATCAGACCACTTCAGCGTGGTCCGATGAAAATGTTCCGTCAGACCAGTTTCATCGGACCGGTCTGATCATGTGTAGGTGGCCTGATGGGACACATAACAGGTTCCAGAAGACTACAGGACCATTCACATGGTGCAGCGCGGCTCGCACATGCACAATAGGAAACAGTCTGTGAAACTGCAAGGCTTCACTTCCTGTTTCCCTTACTAGAGATGCCAGAGCCTGCACCAAAACCCGATTGAAAAATTGGCTCGCGTGAGGACATCACTGAATCCTGGACAGGCAAGTGTCCTATATTAAAAGTCAGCAGCTACAGTATATGTGGCTACTGATTTTTTTTTTTTTTTGGGGGGGGAGGCTGGAGCTCCTATTTAATGGATAACGTAGGTTGGAAACGGTTACAGTACAGAAAGAAATAAGACCAGGAGTTAGGGGATGAGGTTTAAATCAGAACTTTAGAAAAAAAAGAGAGAATTAAAATTAAGAATTAGAAAGTAGGTTTTGCTACAATATTCACAATCAATCCAGAGCTGTCCTCTGCAATAATGAATTTTTCCCATCAAATGCCACCATAATGATAGCGAAGGGGGCTGTTTAAGCCCCCCCCCCCCCAGCCCATGGGAGTGCTTGCAGAGGCCGGGGGGAGGGGTTTTCTCTGGGTCCCCCTCCCTCCCCCCTTTTTTCCAGCAAGAATAGCGTTACCAGGCGCCAAAGGGGTGGGGTTTTCCCCCTTGCTCACACCTGTAAGGTAAGAGCATCAGGTGAGGTAGGACAAGGACCAATCAGGTCTTGGGATCAGGTCACATGGGCGTTAGGAACATTCTAGAAGCCAGGAGGCTATTTAAGGCAGGGCTAACACAGCTGAGGTGACCAGCCTACCTGGAAGCCGGATCGTGAACTCCCTCCCCCCCTCCCTTGTCGCGGCCTAATATTACGTGGTACCCCTTTTGGTTTTGTAAATAAACACTAGGGGTTTTTTTGTTTTAAGTAAGAGTTAAATTCAACCTGAGCCTGAATGACTGGGTTGAGGACTGTTGATGGTTTTCAAGTTTTATTGAGTGATGTGTTTTATGCATTATATTGCAATAGTTGTGGTTTAATAAAGTTTGGTGGTAATTAATAAATACAATACCAGTAATAAAGGCCTGCGGCCAAGTTTAACCCATCCTCATGCTTCGGAGTCATTATTTTTATTATAGCTACAAATTCTGCATACAGTCCCATTAATTTTTACCACCTAATGCTACCAGTCTTCCACTGTGTTAAATAATAATATATATGTCATAGAATTAGCATACATACCCGAATAAAGCTTAATACTATTTTTCTGGCATCCCCAGCACAGTCTCATACTGAAATAGGGACTATCATTCAAAATCTAGCACAGGGGTGTCAAACAGGCGGCCCTCCAGCTGTTGCAAAACTACAAGTCCCATGAGGCATTGCAAGGCTAACAGTTACAAGCATGACTCCCACAGGCAGAGGCATGATGGGACTTGTAGTTTCGGAACAGCTGGAGGGCCGCCAGTTTGACACCCCTGATCTAGCACATACGGTAGCTTCAGTGAATCACCTTAAATAAGCTGCACGTGCTGAGAACAGTTGAATAGTTTATTGGAATTTATGTACGCTGCATAACTGTTTAATGTGTTTAACATTTCTGCACACTGACATTTATTTTTAAACTGTCAATACTGGTGCTGCTCTTCTCTAACTCTCTAACTCTCACTTTAATAAACTATATTGTGTCGACTATTACTGATAATATTGATACAAAGCCCTGCCTTACATTTATTTATTATACTGTTTTAATACATTACCTGCCAATATTTTTTATATTATTATTATTAAGATGTGACAAGTAGACACAAATATTTAAAAACATTTTACAATAATGTAAACATGTATTTAATTATTATTTTTTTCAGACTGTTTTGTATTGTAATTCCTAGAGCTTTTCCCCTTTCAGCTGTCACCATGGCTCACTATGTCCAAGACACAATGGGGGTTATTTACGAAACGCAAAGAGCACTTGGAAGTGCAGTCGTTGTAAATCTGAGGGGTAAATCTGAAATGACGGAAAGCTCTGCTGATTTTATTATCCAATCATGTGCAATTTAAAATGCTGTTTTTTATTTGATTGCATGCCCCTCTCGGATTTACAGCAACTGCACTTCCAAGTGCACTTGTAGTGCAAAGTGGATTTCCTTTAGTAAATAACCCCCAATGTCAGCTGAGTCAGCAAGTTTGGTAAATTAACCCAGTTGACTACCATAGCTACCCATCATGCTTCATACATGGAGCCAATCAGTGTGATGTCATTGTGGTGTCTTTATAGAAGGAGCCGGGGGAAAAAAAGGGTAATTTCCCTCTCCTGGGGCACCAGCCTGCTGCCAAGGGATACTGGACTCTTCCATATGTCCTTGGCTTAGTGAGGTGCAATTCATAAGTAGTTCTGATCTATTTTTATTTTTTAGATTTTACCTTTAAGCTTTAGAGCCGGTTCACACAGGAGCAACACGACTTTGTGTGCGACTTTGCGAGGCGACCTTAATGTGACTTGAGCGTGAACCACAGCGCGACTTGGAGCGTCTTGAAGTCGCCCCCAGGACAGGGGACTTTGCCAGTGGCCAATCAAAGCATAATCAGCTCTGTGGGAGGGAGGGGTTTGCCAAAAAAACTATTTTTACTTCCTGGAAAGTTGCTTCAGTTAAGACAGGGGATCCGACTTGGAGGCGACTTCCATTGAAATCAAAGGGTACAAGTTGCCTACAAGTTGCCTAGAAGTCAGATTGATGTAGTACAGGAACCTTTTCTGAAGTCGGAGCGACTTCAGTAGTGTACAATAACTACTTGAGGCCCGCGCTATAGCCGAATGACGGCTTCAGCGCGGACCTGAAAATCCAGGAGGACGTCTTTTGACGTCCTCCCCTTTGCTCGTTCCCCGCGGGCCCCCGCGCGCGCAGTGGGGAAATTCTGTGTTGGCCGTGTCCCTTGGACAAAGCCAATTACAGATCGCCGAGAATGGCCAATCAGAGTGGCTGTTTGCGATGCGATCCGTGCGGCCAATGAGAGATGATTTCAAATGTAAACATATGAGATCATCTCTCATTGCCGCCTCTCCCTCCTCACACAGAGACAGCGTGTGAGGAGGGAGAACGGATCGGTGAGTGTAACAGAATACAGTGCCCATCCCAGTGCCATCCCTGTGCCATCTCATCAGTACCATACCTGTGCCACCTCATCAGTGCCATCCCTGTGCCACCTCATCAGTGCCCACCTGTGCTGCCAATCAGTGCCCACCTGTGCCGCTAATCAGTGCTCACCTGTGCCGCCAATCAGTGCCCACCTGTGCCACCTCATCAGTGCCATCTCAGTGCCCACCTGTGCCAATCAGTGCCCATCTGTGCCGCCTCATCAGTGCACATCTGTGCCGCCTCATCAGTGCCCATCTGCTCCGCCAATCAGTGTCCATCTGCTCCACATCATCAGTGCCCATCTGCTCCACCTGATCAGTGCCCATCTGCTCCACCTCATCAGTACCCATCAGTGAAGGCTTAGCACACACCTATGTACTTTCCTGGCTTGTTAGGGTCTCAAAAAATGAGATAGGCCTTCAGTACATCAGGTTTGATCAGATGTGATTATTTTTTTATGATTTGCACTATAGTTTGTAGACTCTAAAACTTTCACACAGACCAAATACTTTCCAAAAATGTTGGGTTATTTTTTATCACATAGCAGTAAAAATTGTGGCCAAAATTTATGAAGAAAAATTAATAATTTGCAAAATGTTATCACAGAAATTAAGAAAAACATTTTTTTCAATTTTTTTTTTTTTTTTTATTGATAGCGCAAAAAATAAAAAACCCAGAGGTGATCAAATACTACCAAAAGAAAGCTCCATTTGTATGAAAAAAAGGAAAAAAAAAACATTTGGGTACAGTGTTGCATGACTGAGTAATTGTCATTCAAAGTGGGAGAGCGCTCAAAGCTGAAAATTGCTCTGGACAGGAGGGGTGTTTAAGTGCCCAGTAAGCAAGTGGTTAAAACGGCTTCATTCACTTCAATATAATTTGACATGTCACGCGACTTGGGGCGACTTCAAGTTGGATCCCAAGTTGCCCCTGTGTGAACCGGCTCTAAAAAAGTAGCTTTCATAATCTGCAATTTGTTTACTAATATTGTAAATTGGTTCTTTGCATACCATACACAATCATATGAAACAGATATGCCAATATAGCATATACAACCCCAAGAGAAAATGAACTTGTTATTTATGTCATGCAAACGGCAGTGAAGAAGTACAATCACCTAGGGTAGCCATGCAGTATTCACAAATGAAACATGATTTATCATTGCTTCCTTTAATTTACTTAGCCGGCATATTGTTTTTGCCTTTTTAGGTAAGCCAGTACAGTAAATAATGTAATTCATTGTAAAGCTATTGTTGTGTTTCCCTATATGTTACTGTAGAACTGGAGTAGGGTTCTATTTCCCTTGTGGCAATAAAGGGTAGTTTAGATGTGGTGGATGCATTCGTTTTATTTATTTTTTCCTTTATTCTCATACACCATTTCCTCTTTTCTCTATGGACCTCCAGCATCACGCAACCTGCTCTGTTTGGCGTAAAAAAAACATAAGCCATGTAAGTGCATTATGTTATGATCTTCATTCTGCGGGAGATTGTCTATGGGCATGTGTGTACCTCTGTTCATTGTATGTTTGTACCCTAGAGAGCTTCTTGATTTGCTATCCAAGGGGAAAACTCTTAAGGAAGACCATCAAGTTCGAAACGCATCAGTGCTTCTTGGAATCTTGTAGCACTACCCCTGAAGGAGCTGCTGGTTTGTTTGGTTGGTTTTTTGGGTGGCATGTTACCTCATGGCTCCTCCGTCGTCTTGGGGTATATGGCGCATATAGCAGTAATGGAATGTCCACGACAGGTGTCTTTTCTGTGCTCTTTATTACCCAGCCGGGTAAAAACAAGAAAACTTGTGGTGAAGAGTAGAGATGAAGCAGAAGGAGAGATAGCAGATTCAGGCGTAATAGTAAGGAAAAAGTCCTGCATTCAATGACACTTAGGCCGCGTACACGGGCTATCGGACATGTTTTCCCAGCGGACAAATTTCAAAGCATGCTTTGAAATTTGTCCGCCGGACATACACTCACCTGCGGACATAACTGTCCACGCATGCGTCGAATGGATTCGACGCATGCGTGGAAGTATTTTACTTCCTGGAGTGGTGACGTGGCGGCGTCAACGTCACCGCCACGTCACCGCGTCCTCAGCCAGAGTGGATTTTCGTCCGACGGACATGTTTGAGTGGACATGTCTCATCGTGTGTACACGGCCTTAGTCTTCTTCGCCACTCCAGCCGAAGTGGGTATAGGGTACCCGGACAGGCCTCTCTCACTGACCTGGCAGCCAGAGTATTACTCGGAAAAGTCACTGCCACAGACCCTCCTTAGGATTGAAATAGTAGAGATAACTCTCCTTAAAAGACTTTGGCCTGGATCTCCCTCAGGTAGTTTGCAGGTTACCGACTGATAGGTGACCAACGTCCAACCTCTCAGTACCCGGTTACCTTGATCCCCGGTGGATTGTCAAGACCCTAGTTTCCTCTCACTGGTAACAAGCTTGGGATTTTCTCAGGATTGGGGATCCAGTCGATTACTGGGGCCCAGCCACAGCTTTAAGTGTTCCGGACCAACGTGGTCCCTGAACCAGGAACACCACGTGGCATGCGCACCCCGGCCTGGAAAGCCATTTCGCCGGGGGGCTGCGATGCAGTCTCCCTAAAGGTGGGTGCCGCACTAGAAGAAAAACCCAGACCAATGGCGTCTGTCACATAAATACCCTCCCCCAGCATGCACAGCGAGGAAAACCCCTCCTGATAGGCTGCTGGGGAAAAGCACCCAAACCTTGAATCCACTGCTGCCACCTGTAGTCCTGGGGTGGGAACAGCACCCCAGAAGCAAAAGAATGAGCCCACAGTCAGCCAAGCTGAGACAGAGACCCAATTTTGAACAAATCATCTGAGCCAGAGCTAATTAACTCTCTGACCCCCTCTAAATTTAATTTAGCACCGGTACTTAGAAGTAACCAGGCACTACACTTACAATCAGGAATACTGCTATATATTGTATGAAACTTTTCTTTTATGGCATTGTTTGTCAACAACGTTTATATCTACTCCCCCCTATAATGTTGTTTATAGGGGTCAATTTAAACCTTTTTCAATAAAATACCCGTTTGTTATGCTATATGACGTGTTATAGTTCATTTCAAAGACCCTGTGTTCTTTTCTCCCCATTTCCTTTGTGGATTTTGTCTTGTACAAATTTTAGGGCTGATACCTATAGTTAGTGTGTTTTAGCTGCACCAGGTATTTATACAGAGACTAGGACAACTGTTTGAGCCCCCGCAGGCTCTATGCAGCTACTTCTTATCTATGGGCCTGCATAATATGTGTAGTCTTCATTTAAAACCTGAGTTACAATGCAGGAACACAACTGGGAGAGGGGGACCAAGAGTTGTCATTCTATGACATTAAAAGTGTCTGAACAAGGACTATTATGGGCTTATAAAACTACAGAATAAAGGATAGTGAAAATTACTGTCCAGATTACATTAACTTGTTAACCACTTGCCGTCTGTCCTATTCCTATAGCATTTTTACTGCTACTGGGCGGCAGTATACATGATCCCACACTTCTGGGTAAAGGGCGCATATGCTGGTGGCTCGCTTCCGCTGTTATTACACACAGCGATCACACATACTCAATGTCCGCCGACATCAGCCGATTGTCAGGGAGAGAGACAGAACTGCGATCTACCTATGTAAACAAGGCAGATCTCAATTCTGACAGGTGCAAAGGGATGAAGTTTGTGTCCCTGTAAAGCAGGGAATAAATTCCATATTTTCCCTTTGTAAAAGCACCTCCCACAGTTCATATAAACACTGGTTAGGCACACAGTTAACTCTTTGATCGCCCCTGATGTTAACCCCTTCTCAGCCAGTGTCATTAGTACAGTGACAGTGCAAATTGTTAGCACTGTTCACTATATTAGTGTCACTGGTCCCCAAAAAGTGTCAAAAGTGTCAGTGTCAGAATGTCCACCGCAATACCGCAGTCCCGCTATAAGTCACTGATCGCCACCATTACTAGTAAAAATAAAAAATAAAAATATTCCATAGTTTGCAGACACTTTAACTTTTGCGCAAACTAGGGTTGTCCCGATACCGATACTAGTATCGGTATAGGGACCGATGCCGAGTATTTGTGGGAGTACTTGTACTCCCGCAAATACCCCCGATACTAAAATAGAATACTTCCCCCCCCATATTGCAGCCATTGCCTGTCCCTCATACTTGTAGATATGATGCCACCGCTGCCGCATACTGCCGTTAATCCCCCTGCATTATAGCCTAGCGCGCATTACAAGCTTTCATTTTGAATACTTGTAACGCCCGCGCCGCCATGTATTGACACTCCCCTTCTCGGGATTGGACAGATCCGTTCAATCCCGAGCAAGGGGGAGTGTCTATGCACGAATCCGTGTATAGACACTCCCCCTTGCTCGGGAATGGACGGATCCCTCCAATCCCGGGAAGGGGAGTGTCTTTACATGGCGGCGCGGGCATTACAAGTATTCAGAACGAAAGCTTGTAATGCGCGCTACGCTATAATGCAGGGGGATTAACGGCGGTATGCGGCGGCGGCGGCATCATATCTACAGGTATGGGGGACAGGACATGGCTGCAATATGGGGGACATAGATGGCTGCAATATGGGGGACATGACATGGCTGCATATGTGGGGGACATGACATGGCTGCATCTGTGGGGGACATACATGGCTGCAATGTGGGGGACATACATGGCTGCATATGTGGGGGACATACATGGCTGCAATGTGGGGGACATACATGGCTGCAATATGTGGGGGACATACATGGCTGCAATAAGTGGGGGACATACATGGCTGCAATATGTGGGGGACATACATGGCTGCAATGTGGGGGACATACATGGCTGCATATGTGGGGGACATACATGGCTGCAATATGTGGGGGACAGGACATGGCTGCAATATGTGGGGGGACATGGCTGCAATATGTGGGGGGACATGGCTGCAATATGTGGGGGGACATGGCTGCAATATGTGGGGGGACATGGCTGCAATATGTGGGGGACATGGCTGCATTTGGGGACACATTTAAAAAAGTATCGGTATTCGGTATCGGCGACTACTTGGAAAAAAAGTATCGGTACTTGTACTCGGTCCTAAAAAAGTGGTATCGGGACAACCCTAGCGCAAACCAATCAATTTATGCTTATTGGGATTTTGTTTACTAAAAATATGTAGCAGAATATATATTGGCTTAAATTTATGAATACATTTATTTTAATCGTTGAGATTTTTTTGTTTATAGCACAACAAATACAAACCGCAGAGTTGATCAAATACCACCAAAAGAAATCTCTATTTGTGGGAAAAAACTATGTTTTGGGTACAACTTCCCATGGCTGCGCAATTGTCAGTTAAAGCAATACAGTGCTGTATCGCAAATAAATGGCCTGGTCATGAAGGGGGGTAAATTGGTTAAAGTGGAACTTCACCCAAAAGAGGAATTTCTGCTGTTCCTCCTCCTCACCCCCTCCTCTTCAATATTTAGTATTTTTTTTTTGGTTCCGACAGATAACCTAGGCCAGTGTTGGCGAACCTTGGCACCCCAGATGTTTTGTAACTACATTTCCCTTGATGGGAAATGTAGTTCCAAAACATCTGGGGTACCAAGGTTCGCTATCACTGAACTAAGCGAACCAAGCAGAATTTCTCCTCCCCTCCTCCATCCCCACAGTTTTTTGCGACACAGCAGGTGCCAAAAGACTGCGTTACTATAATAACAATAACTTGTTATTCTGACAATTTTTTGTAAAAGAAAAAAACAATACATTTCTTAATTTTCCTTAGAATTGTGGGAAAAAAATACAACCTCAAAAAACTATGCCTGTTACTTTATACCTTAGACTGTCTTTGCACCATAGCTTGTAGACTCTGTGGGCCAGATTCAGGTACATCTGCGCATTATTGAACCGGCGTAGCGCACCGCCTTTACGTTAGACTTGCGCAATGTAGCCGCGTAATCACCCTATTCTCGTAGCTTTTGCGCAGAAAATTGCACATGCGTAACGTTATTTCAGAGGCGTAAGGCGAAGTAATACAAATTGGGAAGGACGTGGGCGTGTTACATTGAAATGAGCCATAACCCCATGCAAATGAAGGGCCGGCTGGCTCGCGCATGCGCGCTTGAAGCAGACCATGGTCAGCACCTCTGTGCGCATGCTCACAACTCGGGAACGGCGCAATCAGTGAAATTGGAAGTGGACTAGGGCAACTTAGTGAACTACGCAAACAGCATAAATAGACAGACACAAATGCACTTCCTTTGCAAAAGTACATCCCTTTGTATCCCTTCCTATACAGCAAGGTGCTTTTATTTATTAGCGTTTGTTTGTTTGTTTGTGACGTGTCTTTGAGATATTTGGGGACTGTTTTGCAGAGTGATTTTTGTCTTTTATGTGTTTTCTTTGTTATTTTGTTTAAATTATTTTTTTGCTGGGCATTTTTTATTTTTGCTCGTCATTTATTTTATTTTTTTGGTTCTGTTTGTGTATGATTTTGGAATGTGGGGGTGATATTCCTGCGGGAAAAGGGGTGTCACCCTCGTTTGTGGTGAAGAAGTGATCCCCAGGTCTGTGTGAATGGTGTATGAATGTACAGTGACATAATTGGAGCCGTGGCATGGCGTTGCTGCTCACAAGTCCTGCATGGTGGGCTTGTGCCAATCCAATGTAATGAGGATGTGGGGTGTGTGTGCTAGGGACCACAGTGGTGTGCATGCATGCATTCTCATTGTGCCATGATTAATGTGTGTGTTTAACGTGCAAAGATGCATATGTGAGCTGGCATGAGATGGGGTCATGAGATGGGGTCCCAGTGAATATGCAGAGTCACCTTGAAGGGAAAAGACAGGAGGATGTTAGTAGTGCATGTGCCCCTTGTGATGTGTGCATCATGGAGGGGGGGGATGGGCAGTCATGCCTGCCACCCATGTCACTCACCAACCAGCCAGCTGTCCCCATACATGTTCTGTTCGAAATCTGTGGGGATGGGGCTATGATTGTATATGTAGCTGTCATGGGTGTCATGGGTAGTGCCATGTGTTGGGCTGCTGATGTCCTCCTGCAAGGTTGTGGTTAATTCCATGATGGCATGAGGGGTGAATCTGAAGTTGCGAGACACCTCAGAATCACTCATGCCATAGATGTCTATGCGTGTGTGATATATCCTCTCCCGTGAAGAGTGAAGAGTGAGGGGCTTGTATCAGATAAGAATATTGTATTAGATTAGATTAAATTGTAAAGTTTATATAAGCAAATAAAAAAAATAAAAAAACGAAAAAAAAAAACATCTCCCGTGCCCTCCTCAGTGCCCTCCTCAGTGCCCTCCTCAGTGCCCTCCTCCTTCTTTGCTCATCTAAAGTCAGTAGTATAGCTATGAGCATGGATGCCACTGTCATGTTGGCATACAGTTTGTTGGGCAACACGTGTGACTGCTGAGCTCCTCACTAACAGTGTTGCTTTATCTAACATGTAGACGATTTTTCTCTTTTTAGACCAGCTTTTATCAGCTCTAATTTTAGACAGGACATTTTGCTGTTGCGCACACTGCGTAGCCTGCGCTGCCCCAACGTTCTTTTGTGGATCCCCGTAAGTCCCTAATTAGCATATTTGACTAGCAAATCAATGGTCTGTCTAGCGCAGTTTTGCGCGGACGGATGCGCCTGTCTAACGAAATTACGCTGGACCAAAAAAAGTAGATTTCTTGCGTATCTCGTTTTGGGGATGCCGTGCATCGAAACACACGCGCACATTTAGACTTACGCACGCGCATCTCCTGTTGCGCAGGCATAATCGCTCTGTGAATCTGGGCCTATAACTTTCAGCCCTGGTTCACACTTGGCTGAAGGAAATAAGCCCTGCAAGTTCAGCTGAACACGCACAATTTCACTCCCACTTGGCAGTCCCAATTTTGGCTGCGATTTCAGAGACATCTGTGCAGGGCGGTGCCATTGATGGAAATTGCCGCTGATTTGACATGCCCAATTTCATGTCAAAATGCACCAGTGTGAACCAGAGCTCACACAGATTAAAAAAATTCCACTAATTTGGGTTATTTTTACCAAATATATGGAGCAGTATAAATGTTGGGCCAAATTTAGGAACAAAAAATCCCAATTTGCTAAATTTTATAATAGAAAATAATTTTATTTTATTTTTTCAAAATGTATGCTCTTTTTTAACCGCAAAAAAGAAAAAAAACAGTGGTGATTAAATAAGAAAATAATGCTTTATTTGTGTTAAAAAAATTATAACAATTTTGTTCGGGTGCAGTGTTGCATGACTGAGTAATTGTCATTCAAAGCGTGAGAGTAGTGAAAGATGAAAATTGGTCTGGACAGGAAGGGATGAACATGCCCTGTATTGAAGTGGTTAAGGGGAACACTATGACAGAACCCTATGCCTGGAGCTGGGACAGGCACCAACTACAGCATCTACTCCATTACACCACAAGGGCTGTGAGTATGTTTGGGCTGTTTGTTGGTCCGCCGTGACCCCTGGTTCATCTGGAGAAGTTTTTTCTTGTGCAACACTTTGATCTACTTTGGAGTTATACACTGTTTGGTTTAAAGAGATTGTTTGTGAGTGCATAGTTTGGTGTTTTATTAAAGTTGCTTTACAGTATTACACTATTGTGCACAAATCTCAGTGCACAACAAGCAAGTTTCAGGGTCATATGATATTTCTATTCCATTCCTGCTAGAAATATCATATGACCCTGAAACTTGGATTCAGACTGATAACTGCTATGCTATTTGTGAATGACTGGATCATTCAGTCATTCACAAATAGCATAGCAGTTATCTACACAGAGGAGTAGTAGTACCATCAGCATCTAGAAGACAAGTAAATCTTGTTGTCATTACCTGGCTCGTCTAGACAAGGGCACTGCACATCCGCGGCGCTCAGGGCCCAGGGCAGGCGATGTCAGACAGTGTCAGCCAGGGACTGGGAGGGAGATTCTTCCTTCTCAGTCTGTCAGGAGTCAGGACTCAGGAGGAGAAGAAGATGCCTGGCGCCGCGGCGGTATCCCTCTGGAGAAGCGCGGGCGGGTCTCCTCTAGGCCAGGGCAGCCTTTGCGCATGCGCCTGGCGCCCACGATCATTGATTGGCCAGATCCGGCATGCTGGCAGTGAGGCTCACTGAGTGAGCACATGACCACATATGCCCAATCACAGGCATATATGCCCAATCACAGGCAGGCCGTACTCGCCTCGGGAGTCGTGAAATTATGACTCCCACCATATTGATTAAAAAGTGACACGCACCGTGCGCACGGCACGGTCCCGGTCCGGACGCCGGGATTTCGCCCCCCACAAATTTTCGCCCGGTGCGTAAGCCCCCCCTGCCCCCCCCCCACTACGCCAGTGCTTGGCAGGCTACCAACTTACTGCTGGCAGGGGGGAACTGAGCTAGGACAGAAAATGAAACTAAAACTGAAGAGTTTCTGGGCTGACTTTGAGGATGGGTCATTCTAATGTGTCTGCAGCTACAGAAGTCAGATGATGATTTATTTTAAAGTTTATATAATTCTTGGTGAGAATATGTAACTATCCATAGCCTGACCACAGTTTTACTTTAAAGTTTATGTCTAGATTTTTTTCCTGAATTTTAGATGGAATTTGGAAAGGTTAGTATGCCTGCCAGGATTTTACTGCTATCTTATGCCTCGTACACACGATCAGAATTTCCGATAGAAAAAGTCAGACGGAATTTGTGTATATTTCCACTCTGACCTTTTCCGTTGGAAATTCCGACGGAGTTAGAAAAAGAACATGTTCTGTTTTTTACGACGGAAAAAAATTCTAGTGGAAATTCCATTTGTCTGTATGGAACTCCGACGGAGGAAAAAACATGCATGCTCGGAAACAATTTGACGCATGCTCAGAAGCATTGAACTTCATTTTCTAGGCTTGTCATAGTGTTGTACGTCACCACGTTTTTGACGGTCGGAATTTGGTGTGTCCGTGTGTATGCAAGACAGCTTGAACGGAATCCTGGCCCGAAAAACCCGTCTGAGTTTATTCCGATGGAAACTCCAATCGTATGTACAAGGCATTATGCTTTTTTTTAGAGAGAATTCTGCTTACTTCCTGTCCTACAGACAATGTTTTACTAGAAAGGAAGTGAGGGAAAATCTCTAACAGCAACCTAAACACAAATGGTAAAAAAAAAATCTTTAGACTAGAATCCTTGTCAGATTTTTATTTCTGTCTGTATTGCTGTGGGAGAATTTTCTGTCTGGAAAAGCTGTCCTCACCATGACAAAAAGTCATGCCGCGTACACACGATCATTTTTCGGCATGAAAAAAACGCTGTTTTTGAAAAACGTCATTTAAAATGATCGTGTGTGTGGGCTACACATCATTTTCAGGTTCTGAAAAACGACAAAAAAACAAATTTGAACATGCTGCATTTTTTAAAGTCGTTTTAAACGATGTCGTTTTTCGGGTTGTAAAAAATTATCGTGTGTGGGCTAAAACAACGTTTTAAACCCGCGCATGCTTAGAAGCAAGTTATGAGATGGGAGCGCTCGTTCTGGTAAAACTGCAGTTCATAATGGAGTAAGCACGTTCATCACGCTGTAACAGACAGAAAGGCGTGAATCGTCTTTTACTAACAAGGAATCAGCTAGAGCAGCCCAAAGGTGAATAGAACTTCCCCTTTATAGTGCCGTTGTACGTGTTGTACGTCACCACGCTTTGTTCATAATTTTTTTGAAACGATGGTGTGTGGGCAACTTTGTTTTTAATGATGAAGTTGGAAAAACTTTGTTTTTTGGACATGCTGAAAAACTGTGGGGCAGATTCACAAAACAATTACGCCTGTCTAACTGGTGTTAGACAGGAGTAATTTCAAATTTCCCGCGGCGTATCACTAGTTTGAATTCTCAAACCATGATACGCCGGCTTCGGGCTTCGATCCGAGAGGCTTACGTCTTCGTAAGCCTTCGGATCTACGCTGCCATCTATTTGCGGCGGCTGGGAGGAGTTCGCGTCGTTTTAATGCGTCGGGATATGCTAATGTGTTTTTACGGGGATTCACGAACAAACGAGCGAGCGGCGCAGTCGTTTTCGTCTATTTTTTTATACGTAAAGTTAGAGCAGCTTTTTCCATTTCTCTGTGAATCTGCCCCTGTGTTTTTTTTCATGCTGAAAAATGATCGTGTGTATGCGGCATTAGAGAGACTTGGATATGAGTAAAAACAATCAAAAACAGTTTTTGGCTTAACATGCAATTTAACCAGTTAGGGACTTTGCAAATGTTTTAAAAAAATTGAGTTGATTGAAGTACACCTGACATGTAGTACATTCTGTACATATTCCCCACTGCCTCTAGATTCCCCACATTTGCTGCCAAGTCTTGGCTGTCAAAATGATGGTTGCCGTGTAAACAAAGTAGCTATTACAGCGGTTATTGTCAGAAAACGAACACATTTTATAAATATTGTCCAGACGTGGGACAGAGATATTCAGAGTAACATGACTGTGTTCCTTTTATCTGAAGATTAAAGAGATGCACTTTGATATGCATAAGCATCCTTGCAAGTATTTTTTTTTAAATAAAATGTGTTCCTATTTACCCATTGTTAACCTGTTATCTGAATCATCCCTAATTAACTCCTTCTTCCCTTCTCCCCATAACTTTTATTTTCCTGATCTTCTTTTTTTTTTCTTTTTTTTTCTAACCAACAATGTTAAAACATTTTTGTTTTCAGTAATTTTTGTTCTTTCATTTTTTTAGTGTCACATTACATAAGTGATAAGTGTAAAAAAAAAAAAGTCTGATCATGGGTGAAGAGCAGGCTGAGTTTCCAGCATAGCTACTGTAGAGAGTACTGTAGATAGCTGATCATGATGTGTTCTGCTGCACAGTGTGGTCAGTTTTTAATAAGAAGGCAGAGGACACCAGGTGTTTTTACACCATACAATACAAAGAGAGAACAGGATATGTTTTCATATACATGGTACGGCAAGCAAATATCAGAAACATGACATGCTGGGTTCACATATTCTTTAAGTAATGAAAAAAGATGTCTGTTTATGAAACCGAGATGAACTGCGATCCTGATGATCGCAGCTCATCTCAGATCGTTGTCAGTTTATGAAACAGAGATGATTGGGGGAGAACTTGTTCTCCGGTGATCATCCCCGCACACAGAGAATCTATCATCGACAGAAACAGAAACGGATAGATCGCGGCACCTCACTGGCGATTTATGTCAGAATTTTCCCTCCTAGATTCTCCATCCCAGAGGTGGAGAATCAGGGAGAGAAGACAGAATCCCTGGAGAACTGAGGGCGAAGAAGGAAGGTTATTGACTTCCTTCTTACTCGATCAGACCCCCCCAAGACAGTAAACATGCCCCCTGCCATGTTTATGTATGTACAGGTATATATATATATATATATATATATATATATATATATATATATATATATATGTACACAGTGCCTTACGAAAGTATTCGGCCCCCTTGAACTTTGCGACCTTTTTCCCACATTTCAGGCTTCAAACATTAAGACATATAACTGTAATTTGTTGTGAAGAATCAACAACAAATGGGACACAATCATGAAGTGGAACGAAATTTATTGGATATTTCAAACTTTGTTGACAAATAAAAAACTGAAAAATTGGGCGTGCAAAATTATTCAGCTCCTTTTACTTTCAGTGCAGCAAACTCTCTTCAGAAGTTCCGTGCGGATCTCTGAATGATCCAATGTTGACCTAAATCAGTGTTTCTCAACTCCAGTCCTCAAGGCCCCCCAACAGGTCAGGTTTTCAGGATTTCCATTATTTTGCACAGGTGATTTGATCAGTTTCACTGCCTTAGTAATTCCCACAGCCTTTTCATCTCAGGGAAATCCTGAAAACATGACCTGTTGGGGGGACTTGAGGACTGGAGTTGAGAAACACTGACCTAAATGACTAATGATGATAAATAGAATCCACCTGTGTGTAATCAAGTCTCCTTATAAATGCACCTGCACCGTGATAGTCTCAGAGGTCCGTTTAAAGCGCAGAGAGCATCATGAAGAACAAGGAACACACCAGGCAGGCCCGAGATACTGTTGTGGAGAAGTTTAAAGCCAGATTTGGATACAAAAATATTTCCCAAGCTTTAAACATCCCAAGGAGCACTGTGCAGGCGATAATATTGAAATGGAAGGAGTATCAGACCACTGCAAATTTACGAAGACCTGGCCGTCATTTTAAACATTCAGCTCATACAAGGAGAAGACTGATCAGAGATGCAGCCAAGAGGCCCATGATTACTCTGGATGAACTGCAGAGATCTACAGCTGAGGTGGGAGACTCTGTCCATAGGACAACAATCAGTCGTATACTGCACAAATCTGGCCTTTATGGAAGAGTGGCAAGAAGAAAGCAGTTTCTTAAAGATATCCATAAAAAGTGTAGTTTAAAGTTTGCCACAAGCCACCTGGGAGACACGCCAAACAGGTGGAAGAAGGTGCTCTGGTCAGATGAAACTAAAATCGAACTTTTTGGTAACAATGCAAAACGTTATGGGGGCTGAATAATTTTGCACGCCCAAGTTTTTCATTTTTTTATTTGTATAAAAAGTTTGAAATATCCAATAAATTTCGTTCCACTTCATGATTGTGTCCCACTTGTTGTTGATTCTTCACAACAATTACAGTTTTCTATCTTTATGTATGAATCCTGAAATGTGGCAAAAGGTCGCAAAGTTCAAGGGGGTCGAATACTTTCGCAAGGCACTGTATAATGTGCGTGTGGATATACTGTATTTATTGGCATATAACACGCACAGGCATTTGACAGGCACCTAAACTTTAAGAGAGAAGTTTTAGAAAAAAAAACTTAAATTTTAAATAAAGAACTTTGAAGTAAAATAAGGGTCAGTGCCCATCAATGAAAAATGTGTATAAATCTTGCGCCTGATAAATGAAAAATGAAAAATGTTAAATTTAAATATAAGCCGCTATCCCCAACTGACCAAACTGGAAAGACGTAGTGATTTTATATATATATATATATATATATATATATATATATATATATATATATATATATATTAATGGGGGCGCTCAAAAAATTTATAATAAAAAAACGAATTGATTACTAAAAAATAGTGTGTGAACCTATAAGAAAAAATTAGAACAGATAAATTTGTTTTAAATGATAAAGTGCACTAGTAAAATTTAAACCACGGGTATTGTTGTGAAACAAATATGAACACCACTGTGTAAACTCGATTAATATATTGACTCTAAACCCAACTGAATGGGACCAGAACCATAAAGTACTCCACTGTTTGCTGTTTTTGCTGTTTTAGTTTTTTGACTGGAATAAACAGGCACTATTTTTAAGTCTTTACATCCATTGGAGTGCGGATGTCCATTTTTCTTTCCTTATATTGCATAAAGTGATGCTGCTTGCAATGCACCAGTCCTAATAAAGTCCTTGAAAATAAATTTGTGCAAGAACACAATAGTGACAATCTTGATAGTGGTTTTCTTGAAAAACATCCATTGAAGGAACCAATCCAAAACTTAAAGTGCCTTGCTGCATTCACCTTCAGCACAGTTGCAAACAATATATGACACCCAAAAGTGCTCAAGGTAAGGATGGCAGCCTACCAGAGCACATTGACCCTTTTAATTAAAAAAGAGGTCTAATGTGCTTGTTGTTATAATGGATGATGGCAGATAGAGGGATTTGATACAGACGAGATCAGAGCTTCTCACACACTGGCAGGCTCACATCAGGATATGCAAATAACAAGATAGACCAAACATAGTGTAATCCCATTTAATAAAAAAAGTTTAAAATACAAATAACATGCCAAGTGGCCGCTTACATTCGTAGGTGCCTCGAACCCCGCACTGGATAGCAGTTACTATGACTGAGTACACAAAGTCCCGTAATGGAGATGCCTGGCGTGCGTTACACCTGTGACGGTGGTGAACCAGGGGGACCGGAAGTGACGTAATCACGGCAGGCATCTCCATTACGGGACTTTGTGTACTCGTCTTTGTCGATCATTGCAGCCTCGCCAGTGATGGATTACACAGATCCGCAATCTCCTGTCTACCCGGCGCTCAGTCACTCACAGTCCCGCCGGCTCATATGATAGACAGAACAGTGGTCCAATGTCGGGCCAAGGGGGCGGGACTGTGTGTGACTGAGCGCTGGGTACAAAGGAGATTATAATCCGAGGCAGCAGGAATCGGCGTATAACACGCACACACAATTTCCCCCTGATTTTCAGGGGGAAAAAGTGCATGTTATACACCGATAAATATGGTATATATTTTGTGCAGGCGGACTTGTTATTTTATTAACATGAGATAGGTGGTCTATTTTGAGAATGCCTGTGTACTCAGCAATGGTAATTTCACTGCTAGGGTTTCACTGATTTTCTAGTACTGTATTCTCGCTATGTCTCACGAGATTCCAGTATCAGAGGGTGCTCTCCACAGTCAAAAGCGCGTGTAGATCGCTTCATAAATAAGCGCTCAGAGGAGAGAAATTTCATTAGTGGATATTTTACGCTGCTTGATAAATGGATACCAAAGTGATTGATGAATAAACCGGCACATAACAAAATTGTAAACATTGCTCTGGTCAATAGTGGGTATATGTGAGAGCTAAAGTGGTTAAAGTAAGCTTTTCAGAAACACAACCACTGCAGCCTATTATCTGTCGTTTATATTCAAAAATCCAGCAATAAAGCTACCTGTATATTCATATGGGTGGCTAGGGGCAGCAGCCTGTGAGAATCAGTAGATTCTTGCCAGTAGATCCAAATGCACGAATTATAAGGCTTAATTTCCATGGACGTTTTTACAGACACTTTTCTGAGTGTTTTTTGCAGCTTAAAAACGTCTCTCCATGTTAGTCTATGGCCTCATGCCCACCATGACGTTTTTGAGCTGTAGATGGCTGAGCCGTTTTTAAGCTGCAAAAAAAAACCCAGGACCAGTGCGGTCTGAAGCTCCAGCGTTAGAGCTGTAAAAACGGCAGACGTTAAAAAACTTTCAAAAACGCTCAAAAACACTCAAAAATGCGCAAAAATGCTAAAAAATTCTACCGCTTCGTTTTTGAGCTCTAGCTAAAAAACAAACAAAACATGGACAGGCTTTTTTAAGCTGTAAAAAAGGCTAACAAAAAGTGGCTGTAAAAACGTCCAAAAACAGCAGTTGTCAACAGCACCTGTAAGATTTGGATTTTGTAAAAAAAAAAAAATGATTGTGCTGCTAATTTTCGCATATACCCAATATCATGGTTACATGTGAAAAGGGTCTTGGTGCAACTTTAGAGACAGGACATGTCTAGGGAGGGCATTTCTGCAGAACTTCTGGCTGCAGCTAATCAACCAGCTTGTAAGCAATCATAGCTCAGAGTGCAGTTGAGCCCAAAGGCTGAATTTATCCACAGCAAACCGTCTGCCTCCTACCGCCTGTGTGAATGTAGACCAACAAGTTCCTCACAGTCACTATTAATTTTATATCTGCCTTGAAAGTTTGAATGTGATTGGTGAGACACAACATTGATAGAGAGCAGTTTACCCAGCACAGGTGTAGGAAGTAAACAAAGCGACTCTTGAATTAGCTACAGTAGACCTATATTTACCAGATTACAGAAAACTCAGATTAGGAGAACTTTCACATTTTATAAAAGCGTCAGTGTTTTTTGGATAGTATTAGTAACTTTCTGATTATTTTCACTTATTCATTGGAACTTTATTGTTTTCACTTGCCTAGCACTTGCCTAGCACTTCGGCCTAGCACCTCTAGGGTCATTGGTTCAAATCCCAACTACGGTACTACCTGCCTGGAGATTGCATGTACTTCCTGTGCCCTGCATGGGTTTCTTCTCACACTCCAAAGACATGCTTGTAGGTTAATTAGCTCTGATCTAAATTGGTTTAGTATATGTATGAATGTGAGGTACGTCTAGTACACACAGGCCGAATGTCGGGCGGCATCGGTCAGTTCAATAGAAGCCCATGTGTTCTGCTGGTCCAACAGAAGCTGGCCTTTTGCTGGCTTCTGTCAAAGGGCATGACCGGAAAAGGTCCACCGACCAGCTCCTGATCAATGCTCTCAGCCAAGGCTGAGAGCAGTGACTGGAGTGACTGACTGGAGTGTTCTGGAAGAGGGGCAGTCACCCCTGTCAGAACACAATAGCACAGCAGGGGAGATTGCTATACTAACATCAGATGTTAGTACAACGGCTCCCCCTGAGCTGTCAGTTTCCAGAGAGAATGGACTAATGTGAATTAAAAAAATACTGTATATGTAAAGTGCTGCGTAACTTGTCAGCGCCATAAAAGTACCTGTAATAAATAAATAATTAACTTTACTTGATGCATAGTTGTTCCAAATAGCAGCCAGGCATATAGCATATAGCAGAAAGAGGTCATAGAAACACCTTTGTATTTCACGTAAAGGTTTCTTTTAAACATAATTTAAAACGAATTGCACGTGTCATACTACAAAGCAGAGCAGCCTATAAAGCTTAAAGAGCTGGATTTAACCCTTTGAGTACATTACAATCGCAAAGGCTCTCACAAAAAAAAACCCAATGGTTATATTCTCCTTTTTTGGGGGCCCATGTCTCCAGCCTATCCCTGTTCCAGCATTGCAGCCTCTATCAGACACTTATATAAGTGTTGGATGCCTGTGTCCCCTGATGCATGCTGTAGTTCCATCCTCCTACCCCTAAAAAAATACAGGACAAGCAAATTTAGAATGTCCTTGAGCCCAGGTTCACACTGGGTACGATTTGGTTCGATTTGAGGTGCGATTTCACATGTGAAATCGCATCTCAAATCGGCGGCAATTGCCGGCAATGACACCGTCCTAATCGGTGCGACACCGCATCTGCGGCGCTGCACCGATTTCAAAAAGTAGTTCCTGTACTACTTTTTGCGATTTCAGGATGCGATTTACATTGACATCTGTGCAGAAACCTGCACAGATGTCTCCTAAATCGCAGCCGAAATCGGGACTGCCAGAGGGAGTGAAATCGCGCGAGTTCAGCTGAAATCGCGCAATTTCACTCCCGCAGCCCAGTGTGAACCAGGGCTAAAAGTAAACCATAAGGTATGGAAAAAAAAAGGAAAATAAAAAGGAAAAAAGTTGCAGATTGACAGTCCCAAACTTAATGAAATGGAAAACGAGAATGTGGGGGTTGCTACTTATAAAAATAATGCAATTATTATGGAGTGATTAAAATCAAATCAGTGAAAGATAACTTCTAAAGTGTGCTTGAGCTTTGCTTTTACATTAGTTCATGTACATTGGAAAGTGTTGCTCTCCAATGCACTCACGGTATGTGACAGCATTTATTACAAAAGCTACTTTGCTGCCAACAAACTTCCTCTGGGTGTTGTTTATTTGTATGTAATCAGTCTTCATTCCCTCTTAGACTTTTCAGTTTTCAATTGACAAGCAACTTTTCAAACAGGTAGGAGACATTCATTTAAATTTAAATTAATTATAGTTTCAGTTTTTGAAAACAATTTGTTATTAGTTCCACTTGCCAGGTTTCTTCTTGTGAAAAAGGCTTTGAATAAAATGTGTTGCATAGTAATGCTTTATAATATTTCCTTCCACTGCCCAAGATAATTAGATGGTCAGACTAATAAAAATAAGTCAAATGTTATTGATGAGTCTTATAACTAACCTATCTTCTTTGTTGTATGTAAATTCTGTTTTAAAGATGCGTTGTGCTTACAAATGCTTGTTTGTATTATTATTTTTATGTCCAATCAAACAAAAAAATCATATGAACCAAAAAAAATATATTTTTAAGCCTTAAAAGTTCCAAGCAGGTATAATCAATGTGTCAAAAAGACCCTTTTACCTTTGCCTCGGGTAGGACTGACTCTATCCAAGCACTCTGCAATAGAAACTCACCATTACTGGTAGCACACTGCTTCAAGGGCAACAAAATCAAATCACACTCAGAACTGCAAAAATAATTGGGTGAAGTATCCTTAAATCCTGGGGAATATCGCCAAATGTATGACTATATCATGAACCCACAGAAACACAAACATTTCACTAGACCCCTAACACCCTTTAAAGCCATTTGTTTTCTGGCCACCACAAACACAAAAAATATTTCTACTCTTGGTTGCAGACCTATGATCTACAGGAACCCAACAGACATAAAACATTTTGGGAATCAACCCTAAACATGTTTTTCACGAAAGACCAATGGCTGCCCATAAATGCGCAATTAGCATGAGACTACAGGAAACATCATTCAAACTCCTAACAAATTGGTACATCACACCAAACAAATTGCATAAATGGTTCTCTACAGTTCCTGGACATTGTTGGCGCTGAAACTGAGAATAGGCACATTATATCACATATGGTGGGAGTGCGATAAGATTAAACCCCTTTGAAAACGGGTAATTAAAACCATAAAACATAACCGAAAAAATTCAACTAAATGCTGCATGTTGTCTTCACAAATTCACATTACTAGTTGCTCACTAAGAAAATACAAAAATTAATTGACAAGATTCTTACTCACAGCAGTAAAAACAGTAATACCCAGACACTGGAGAAATACCACCACTCCCATGACCAAGGAATGGCTAGAGGAGGTACATCTTCTCAATAGAATGAAAGAGATCAGGGCAATAGGACAAGGAAAGACAGACAATTTCAATAACATTTGGTGACCATGGACCATCTTCAATTATTCAGAATCAGAAATAGGCTGTTAAAGACAAAGGCAATCCTGATTAATCAGTGTTGTTTTTTCATATTTGTTTTTATTCCTTCCTTTTTTATTTTTAAGGGCACCTTCTTCAGGGATTAACTCATTTATTTTTAGTTAATTATACGATATATATATATATATACTAATTCAGAATATTTTCCTTGATTACAATACTCGGTCTAGGCTTAGGCTGATTGCCTAAAACATTCTTGTTTAGTTAAGGAATCACCCATGGCACCTGCGTTGAACTAAGAAAATACAATTTTAAACTATGATGTGCTTAAATAGCGTTTTTTTCTTTTATTAAAAATACTCTATTATCAAATACAGTTATACTAAGTATTCACCTTATATACCAAATCACATGTACAAATGTTAGCATGATTGTACACCTGTTAATTTTGAATATAAATAAAACGTTATTGTTTAAAACAAAAAGACCCTGTTACCAAATTGTTCATTTTAACATAAATATTTGCATAGATGTGCATTTGAAATATTTTAATCATGTTATTTAGGGTCCTTTCACACGGAGCGGACCGTTTTTCGGTCCGCTCCGTGTGTGTCCGTCAGCTCAGCGGGGGGTCCCGCTCAGCTGTCGGCGGACAGGGCGGTCCCTGCACACTGTGCAGGGACCGCCCTGTCTCTCCTCCGCTCTCCCCTATGGGGAATCGGATGAAAACGGACCGTTTGTCCGTCTTCATCCGATCCGTTCCTCCGGACGGAAGAAAAATCCGCTAACGGACGCAATCCCATTGGGAACCATTACAAGTCCGTTTACGGACTTGTAAAAACGGACGAGTGGAGGCGGACGTGTGAAAGGGCCCTTACTTGAAAAAGCCCCTCGTCCAATAAAGTAGGGCTGCAACTAACGATTATTTTCATAATCAATTAGTTGGCCGATTATTGTTTTGATTAATCGGATAATAGCTTTTTTTTTTTTTAAATATTGCATTTTTACACTTTTTTGGGCCAATTTGTTGTTGGGTAAATTACAAAACACAAATTTGCTGCAAAAACACATTACATGCTTTTCTGTAGCTTCTCCATTAAAGTATATTGAACCAAAAATAAATAAAAAATATGCAGCAGCTGAAAAAAAATCATGGATGTGAACGTGTCCCATAGGAAAACATGTAAATGAACTGTAGTGTGTTTCTGCAAAAAGCACCAAAACAGAGGTGTGAACCCAGGCCTGAGATGTTTAGTAACATAATGGGGTTAAAAATACAAAAATAAGTACAAGAGCAAATGATCGCTACTGTAAGGCCTTGTACACACGAGGGAATAAATCCGCTGAAACTGGTCCGACGGACCATTTCATCCGAAAGATCCGGTCGTTTGTATGGTCAAACGGACCGTTTCGGACGGATTTTTCCAGCGGAAAAATTCCAAAGCATGCTTTGAAATATTTCCGCCGGACCCATGTCCGTCGGATATGTCCGCTCGTTAGTACACAAAAGCCTCGGACAAAAAACCCGCGCATGCTCAGTCAAAACGATGGGACGGGAGCACTCGTTCAGGTAAAACTCGCGTTTGTTTGGGACCTGGCACATTCGTCACCTAAACTCTCTATATAGTGTTCCGTTTCGATCGTTTTTTTGTGCTTTCTTCTCTTGCTAGAATGAACCCGTTCTTTTGTCCAGATGTCACATACTGCTAGCTTGCATTTTCATTATTTATTTTTCTATTTGACACAGTTTGCTTGCCAGATGTCCCCACATTTGTTTATGTTCTCCACATTTTAAAAATTTCTCTTTGGACTTAATGTTGAGTATTTTTTTTTTTTTTAAGATTTGGATTTAACGTGTTTGGAATATTTCAATTTTTTTTTTTTTTTCTTGTTTCATCCTTTATTTTTATTTTTTTCACAAAAATGGACGCTTCTTTGGGGTTTACCAAGTTCAAACATAAAAGGTCCCCCCCCCCCCTAAAAGGAGTTTGGGTCCTTTGCAAATGCCACATTTTGTTTGCCAAATGTCTGATGCTTACTCACCACAGTATTAAACACAATAGACAAGGTTTGAAAGTAAATACAAAAGCCATTTATTTCCGGCCAAAAAATAAATTATAAATCACCAGAACGGCAGCACTTGATGAGATTGCAACATACATGCATACTTGGCAATTACAACATGATGAAGGACAAATTAAGTAACCTCAGGAGTCAATATCAAAAATCAGGATCAGCAGCACATGAACAAAGGAACCCAAGCTGTGCTACTACAACGAGCTCAGTTTTTTGGACAATAAACTGGATGGCAGGGATTCATCTTCTCGACTTCCTAGCAGACTTCCTTCCAGCGAAACTTCCACGGGTCCGTCCACGGAACCTTGCAGGTGGGGCGGATGTGGCAGGAGGAGGATGAGGATGATGGGGAGCAGGCCAAGCCGGATCCCACAGCACAGTGTCCCTGGTCAGCTCGTTCCTTTTCATCCTGGCCAGGACCTGATTTATAATGTCCTTGGCCAGGCTTTTTTGCTCCTCCCCCCTTGGTTCAGCTCATTGGCCACAAATGCGCTATAGCATTCCGTTGGGTTGAGGGGGGCTCTCATGATTTCGGCAGCCTCCCGGATGACCTGAAGGCTTTCATCATGCACCTCCCTTCTGCGCCTCTTTGCAGCTGGTGGCCTCATTTGGAGGGGAGGAACTTGGCTGATTGTGCTCAGCCTGGGCCTGGGGACCTGCTGCACCTCACTTGACCCGGCCTCCTCCTGGCTGCCACTCACCCCTTCCGCCTGGCTGACATGGGCCTCAGGAGCTGCCACCTCCTGGCTGGTCTCTTCTTCCTGTGTATAAAAAAGGCAACATGTTGTAATTTTTGGCACAATCAAGCACACACATTTTATTTCTCTAGACTTTTTTAGTTAGTATTAATTTCAATTAAACAGACTGTCCTTCTGACCCCTGCATTTGGCATCCCTGTTTGTTTTTTGTTTACAAGATCAACTCACGAATTCAAAATAAATAGCAGCACAAAACTAGTTTTGAAAATACTAGACCTCACTGAAGATGGCCAGATCTGGCTCCATGTCAGCCAGCCCTGCTTCTGATTCTGCAGGGCTCCTGGGATCCGGGGAAGTTCCGCTGGGAGGAAGTGTTGAAACCGAAGCCCTGCCATCCAGTTCATCATTCAAAAAACTGAGCTCTTTGTAGTACCAGAGCTTGGGTTCCTTCTTCTTAGCTGCTGCTGATCCTGATTTTGGATATTTCCGTTTTTTATAGACATTCCTGTAGCTTCTCCTGAGGTTACTGAATTTGTCCTTCACCATGTCGCCTGTGCAACTTGGCACCCAAGTGTGCAGGTATGTCGCAATTTCATCAAGTGCTGCCTCTCTCTTTCCAGTGTCCAAATAATGGGTGTGTCTGGTGTCCCAAAGAAGGGGCATATCCCGATATCGGGCTATTAATTCCATTGTAGCCTCCTTCCCTTTCAGCAAATCCATTCTTTTGGGCTGCTTATCGAAATGAAGCTTCTCAATAGTAATGTCTAGAATAGAAATTGCCAATCAAACACAAAGCACAACTTTCCAAAGGCTCAGCTTTGTCATTCTTAAAATATGTGCACATTCATTCATTTTAGAGCATCTACTTTATACAAACACAGTGTCTTATGCTGCTACATAGCTGGCCTGCTCTGCCGCAATGTTGTAACCCCCAAAAAGTTGGCATTCAGAGTCCATGTTGCAAGTTGTAGCATGTAGTTAAGAACACATCCACCATGAATATGAATGCTAGCATTCACCTCAAGGCACTAGTTCATGTGTAGCTATCATGCCCCTCAGCATTGATGGCAGAAAACACTACCTACTTATCTCTGTCCAACCAATACACAACACTACTGGCATGATCTGACAGCATACTCAAAAATACAAATAAAGAGGAAAGAGCATTCTCTACATATATCTTGATGAAGTGATGTGTCCAAGCACTTTACTCTCTAAATGTTATGGTGGGCCCCAAAATACATAAATAACAGTGGCCTAAAAAGGGTGCAAACAACATCTAAAAGCTCCATCCCCCATGCCTGTTCAAATTATATGCCTCTGATTCGATGTTTGCATTTACCTTCGTCTCTCTCTCTCCTCGTTTCCGCTCGAGTAATCTCCGCGTAACCTACGTAATCACGTCGTTTCCATTATATTCCCCACGCAATCAAGAAACGCCACCCTCGTCTCCGCCCATGACGTACCAATTTCTGCTTTCCACGCCCATCTGCAACGTTGATTGGAAAATATGGCGATGTCACACGAGCGCACATTAGCCTCTGATCGGGATCAGGAAGGGACACAGGCCGGAACGTCCCGATCCAGGCCAAAACGTTACAAGGCCACAAACATGTCTCTACAAGAGATGGTGGAGTTGGTGTCCATCCTGCGACGGAAGGACTATGATGGTGAGCATGGCCCATACAGCACCCCTAACCGGAGGAAGTCTAAAATTATGGATAAGGCAGCAAGGAAACTTTATGAGATGTTTGGGGTCACCAGGTCCAAAGAGCAGCTCCGGAAACGCTGGTCCGACTTAAAACTGCGCGAGCCAGAGCAGTATCGCAAAATAAAAAGAATCATAGAAAAAAGTAAGTACTTTAAAATGTCTTTGGAGTGCCTATTTTTGTCGGAAATGTTTTGCCATGTATATTTCGCCATCTGCCTCGTTGGCCTGCTTGTATTTTTTAAACCCTGCCTTGTAAATTTAGTAATGTTTGTCTAATATAAATCCGACGACTTGCCACGATCGTAGTCAACATCGTTCCAATCACATCGTTTATCCTCAATCCGCGGTTCCAGGAACATCACACCTGGACGAGGCTATTTGGCGAAAAACATTGTTTTCAGAAACAATGTTGAAAATATGATGTGTTTGTGCAAACTAATAAGTTTCTTTAAAAAGGCAATCAGGATTCAGTAATTCACACAGTGCTGAGATAACTTAATATACAGCTGTTTGGACATCTGTAATTTAGAAAACCTGTCTACCCACATAAAATAGTAATTTGGAGTTTAGGAGAAGGGACTCCAAAAAAGACTTATTCAGGAGGCCAGCCATGTGTGTCACTTCCCCAAAAAGCCTCATTATATCGCAGCTAGGGAGACATCAGCTAGCAAAAAAAAGGAACATGGTTTGTGCTGTAATAAGGCCAAAACTAGAATTGTAACGCCACTTCTAAGCAATGTTTGCAAATTAGTCCCTCCAAAAAGATCTGTTTGCTGATGTTTTTTTTTTTTTTTTTTTTTTTTTAGGGGAAAGAAGAGGACAGCGCTATGAGGAGTCAGGGAGGCCCACACTGTCTCCCAAACGGCCCGAAAAAATTGTTGAGCAGGAGGATGATGAAGAAGGAGAGGAGGAAGAAGGAGAGGAGGAAGGGAGAGAGGAGGAAGGCGGATTGGTGGAGGAAGGCGGATTGGTGGAGGAAGGCGGTTTGGTGGAATTTGGCGGATTGGTGGAGGAAGGCGGTTTGGTGGAATTTGGCGGATTAGTGGAGGAAGGCGGATTGGAGGAGGAAGGCGGATTAGTGGAGGAAGGAGAAGTTGAAGAAGAAGGAGAAGTTGTAGAAGATGTTGAACTTGTCAGTACAACAGGTCAGTGACACCCCAGCGTTGCAGGGAAAAAGAGATGTAGATAGGCCTGCACCTTACTTACTTACAATGTTGTGTTTTTCCTTTGGCATTTTTAGGGGATGAAGATGGGATTAGCACATCTGTCGCTCCTATTTTTTCTCGTGCAAGTGCACAAATCCTAATACAGCAGATAATGGAGTGCAGCACCGATCTGGCCAATATGAGGGAAAGGATGGTGGTGATGGACCAAAACTTCAAAAACATGCTCGATATTTTGGGACGTATATAGAAGACTATCCCCCCCAGCTGCCCCCCATGCCCCCCCTGCCCTCACCCCTAACCACCCCACTCTCAAAGATGTTGTATAATGTTTGTTTAATATCCCCCAAAATTTGAGGAGGCACACACACACACGGGTTTATTTACTGAAGCTATAAGGGGCAAAAGCAGCATCACTTGGCATATAAAACAATCATCTTCCATGTTTGGATGCAAAGTCTTAATTGACTAAGCTTAATTTAGAAGCTGATTGGCTTATATGCACAAATAAGCCGGAGTTTGGACTGTTTAGTAAATAAACCCCAATGTCTGTTCACATGTGCGTTCTGCCAGCACAGGACATTAATTGTATGTGCTTTGTGGGTGCAACCCCTTCCTTACTTATCAAGTAGGTGACAGAAAGGGGTTGCACCCACAAAGCACATACATTGATCACCCATGATGGCAGATAGCACATGTGAACATTTCGCATGGGATCTCATGTGAAAAAACACCATTTGGCCCATCACACACACACAGCATGTGTGCATCCTCAAATTTTGGGGGATTCCGGCGTGACCTAAGACCATGTTGTCTGGGTTTGTTATGCCAAATAAAAGGTTGAACTTTGTAAGTTCGATTGTTAGATATGTTTGTCAAAACCACAAAATATTTTTTGAATAAATAAATACTTTCTAAACCAAGTTTTCTAATTAAAACACAAAAATGTTCGTAAATAAAAAACAAATAAAATTTTTTTTTAAAAACACACACACACCAGTGGCTTCTTATTTCTAACCTCAATACCCAGTTTGTAGAAGAGTGACTAGAATGTGCAATTGTGTGTATTTACTAAAACCTGCTAACTAAATTGGGCACAAGAAATGCACTAGTTTCAGAACCTGGAAGACAGATAAAAAGAGAAAAAGCAATAATGACAAACAACTGTATAAAGTCCAATGGTCAAATTATTTATTATTTATTGGTAATATTTCTTTATTTTGGGGGCCGAATTATAAAGAAATATTAATCTGGCATAGCTATGGCCCCCCGACCCATAAAGTACTCAACATATTTGTCGCGTACCTCACGAGCAGATTGGGTGACCGAGCCAGCGCGACCAGTGTCCAGCCCAGGAAGGGTATCTGAGGGTAGTCCTGCCTCAGCACCGATGTTGGGTAGGTACGTCTGGGAATGCCTGCGTAAAAAATTATGCAATATGCAGCAGGCCAAAATAACAGAGTTAAATTTATATTCCGCCAGATGTATCGCTGTCTGGAACAGGCGGAACCGGCTGGCGAGTATCCCAAAGGCATTCTCGACTACCCTCCGGGCCCTGGCCAGCCGGAAATTGAAGACTCTCCTCTCCGGGGTGAGGGTCCTCTGGGGAAAAGGCCGCATGAGGTGAGGTCCAAGTCCAAAAGCCTCGTCCGCTAAAAAAACAAACGGAAGTCCTTCCACATTGTCTTCATCCGGTGGCAGTTCAAGACCACCAGTTTGTAGACGCCTGTAAAATTCGGTCCGCGCGAACACTCCCCCATCAGACAGCCGGCCATTCTTCCCCACGTCCACATACAAAAATTCGTAGTCTGCCGACACCACCGCCATCAACACGATACTATGAAAACCTTTGTAGTTATAATAGTACGAGCCCGAAAGAGGTGGCGGCACTATGCGGACGTGCTTCCCATCAATTGCCCCTCCGCAGTTTGGAAAATCACAACGCAAAGTGGGCAGCCACAGTCTGCCATTCCTGCGGCGTGGAGGGAAACTGTGGGGACAAAAGCAAAAAAACAATTAGCACTTTGGCACAGAAACAACATTGCAAACACTAGTAAAAAAAAATCATTCTGCAACATCACGGTATTAACATTTCCAAAAATTAGTGTATAGAGAGTATTTAGGGCAACAAATCTAGAGACAATTATTATCAGACTCCACATCACGCTGATGGGGCAATACACTTTTTTAGAGGGAGGGAGTTGAACTACAATGGAGCAGGACACCAAATAAAAAAAAAAGGTGTTTTTGTCCCTAGGAGATGATGCTGGACAGGTTAGTAGTGTTGAAGGTAAAAATATGCAGGTAGGCCAAACCATATTAACCTGGAAAGCTTAACAACATGCATGGGGAGAAAAGGGAACATTAAGCACACAGCATATTACAATCATGGTGACTAGGAAAACCAACACAAAAAGGTGAGAAAAATATGCAAACATTATTAAAGACACAGATTGTGATGTTAAAGGAGGAAACTTACCTTAATAAACTCCTCCTGCATGACTTGTATGATGGCAGAACACGTCTCCGGTATGATGATCCCAAGCGCCTGGGGAGAGATGCCTGTTGAGAACTTGAGGTCCTGCAGGCTCCTCCCAGTCGCCAGGTACCGCAACGTGGCAATAAGCCTCTGCTCAGCCGGAATGGCTTGGCGCATCACAGTGTCCTGCCTCGTGATATAGGGGGACAGGAGATCCAGCAGACGGTGGAAAACGGGGTCCGTCATACGGAGAAAGTTCCTGAAGTCATCAGGATTATTCTCCCGGATCTCCCTAAGCAGAGACATATGAGAGAATCGATTACGCTGCCGCAACCAATTCTTGGCCCAGGAACTCCTCCTCCTACTGTTCCTGTCCAAATCACTGGAATGCACACAGACTCCAGAACAAAACCCATAAACAGCACGAACTCGTGAAAAGTTGCGCTGCTGCTCCATCATGGCTTCAAACCGGCCGGCTGGTCAGTCAAGAACACACTCAAACAGAAAGCACCCCCAAATCCAGCAAGACCTGCAAAGATCGCACGTCAAACAGATACGACCGTACAGGACGGCACTGCAAAGCAGAAACGCCGCGTACGGCGACACTGAATGACAAATACGAGCCCACAAGCACACACTGAACCTGAAAATACGACCTGTTAAGCGCGGAGACTGAAAAGCACGAATCAGCTCTAACCAAACCTTCGCTAACACCGAACTAGCAGAAGCGGAACAGAGGGCGGCACCGATGGCTTCGTCATTCCCCTTTATAGTGACGTTGTACGTGGTTTACGTGCCCGCGTTCTGGTCCGCTGGGATTTCGGTCCGATGATGTGTACGCTCATCAGACCAACGGACAAATTTGACTTATCCGCTGGGAAATATCCGTCGGATGTTTCCGACCGGATACATTCCCTCGTGTGTACAAGGCCTAAGAGGTTCATTTTTTTTTCTGTGGGACAGTGAAAGTAATAGTTACAGTAGCGATTTGCTTTTTTGTACTATAAAGGGATAATTTTTATTTTTTTTAACCCCAATATGTTACTTGCAGATTAATCAATTATGAAAATTGTAATCGATTAATTTCATAATCAATTAGTTGTTGATTAATCGATTAGTTGTTTCGGCTCTTCAATAAAGTCTTGTGATTACAGCTGATGACGCCATCTTGGATGTAATTTCAGCAGCCCCAGAAGACTCAAAGGACACCCTATAGCATTTGCCTTCAGGTAAGTATTGGAGGTGATAGGGGTGACAGAGTAGCTGGGTCGTCACATTGAGTAGTTATCACTCCCAAGAGGAGAGGGCTATGACATGCAAGAATGGATTGGGTTGTGCTAGGGAGTTGAAAAGAAACATAATTTACAGTATGTAAAGGAAAAACACTATAGGCAAGAATTTCAAATACTTGATTGACCTATGCTTTTTTTTTTTTTTAAATGTAAGTTGGCGGCAGGCTGTTTGGCAGTATAAAGGACTATCGCACTTACCTGTAGTTTAAAGGGTCACTAAAGGAAACATTTGTTTTTGCTGAAATGACTGTTTACAGGGTATAGAGACATAAAAGTTAACTGATTCCTTTTCAAAATGATTACAAATAGATAAAAATCAATCATATAATGTGCCTGCAGATTAGTTTCACTTTTGAACTGGCTTAATGTTTCTGCAAAGTAGAAATAGACACACAGAACAAAAACAAACAAATCCAGGGCAGTGTTTTGTTTTTAAAATGAATCTGATTGGTTCTGGGAAGTTTTAGACACACAGTAATGACAGCTTAAACCATCGTGAGAAAGCTCCCAGCACTGTGGTTATAAGGAAACAGACAAGCAGGAAGTGTGGAGAACAGAGAAGGATTACAGCAACTTCAAAGCAAAAACGAACAATGAGGACATGAAACCAGTACTGCGGTAAGGTAAAGGAAGCTATCTAGCTAAAAAAAAAAATCATTTAGTGATCCTTGCTATGTACATGCTGAAGTCTGGTCCTTTATGTAGGCATGCTGCCTATATGTCTATGATGTCACCTGAATGCTCAATGTAAAATATGATGTGTGCAGTTCACAGAAAATAAATAAAATATCTCTGCCAGTTGATGGGAGCATCACTACCAGAGATAAGAGAAGAATAACATATACACTCCTTGGTGGATTTAACGGAGTGGAGTCAGCCATTTGAACTAGCAAAAACAGCTAACCAATTCAGTAGCTAACATCAACAGGTCTATGCCTTTTCCATAGAAGAATGTATACATACAGTAGAGAGCCTGTGGCTTTCTTCTTTTTGAAGCAGAACTAAATCCTACAATTCTTTACAGACAAAAAAGCTGGCATCTTGGAATTTGGCCATTTGAGAAGAGACCAGACCCTCTCCCGCCACCGATAACGGCGATCTCACGGCAAATCCGCCGCAGAGATCGCCGTTATCGTGTACAGAACCGCCCACTGTAAAGATAGATATCTCGGTTGTGGCAGCAGCTGCTGCCTTTACCGAGATATCCATCTTTAAAAACAGGACGTATTTTAACAATGGGGTGGTTACCAAGTGGTTAAATTGTGCAGCAACATACTTTGGTGAGTGCTTTGGATTAGTGGTTGGACACATTGAAGCACTTTGGAATGGTCCAGAGAGACTTATAGATCACAAACGACTATCACTGGTTAGGATTGACACGTATCTATGAGCTCTTTTTGTTATTTGTTGTTATCGCTATATGATACAATTTTTGGTGTTATATACCGTATATTTTTTAATTATCTAAGCCAGTGGTCATCAACCCTGTCCTCAGGGCAAGATGCAGACTGGAATACTGCAATCACTGAGCAGCAAATTATATCACCTGTGATTTATTTCAGTTATCTTGCAAACCCGGCCTGTTAGTGGGCCCTGAGGACAGGGTTGATGACCACTGATCTAAGCGATGCAGATTTTTTTCTATATTGTTTACTATTGTTTTGGGCATATTCTACCAGATATTTTTTTCTGCAAAGCGCCGGCTATTGTTTCAAATTTTTTCACATTTTTTCACATGGCCATTCCTTTGTTTATTCACATTGGTGAAAACCTAGGTCAACTTTTTGCAACACAAACTGTGAACCGGGTGGGGGGGGCTGGCAGTAAATTTACAACTGGGGGGGCTGCCGCGAATTGAGAAGCGGGGAGGGGGGCTGTTGTTGCCGGAAATGATACTGGCATCTCACTCACCTCTTCCTTCCAGCCGCGAACTGACTGAAAGTGAAAGTGTTTTCTCTCCTCTCGCCATGTGGGGGGGGGGGGACTCCTAGCCGCGAGCTGAGAATGGGGGCGTCCAGGCCCCTGGGAACATTCAGGCCCCTTACGGGTGCAATGCCTGTACCCCCCTGATGGCGGCCCTGCCTGTAAGATCTTCCACAACATAAATAGTACATGAAGGTATTATTAGAATTATCATTTGTGCTAAAATAATTCTAGCTGTGATGAAATACTAATTGTATAATCCTTTAATAGGGATAATGTAGTTACAATTTCACTATAGAAATGGTGCGCTTGTTATTCATCTGTGCTATTGGTGGGCATGTTCTCTGACATTTTCTTTAGTGGAAATATATAGGCAGATTTAGGCAGCACATTGGCTAAGTGGTTTCCACTTCTACCTGGCAGCACTAGGGTTGTCAGTTTGTATCCCAACCATAGCATTACCTGTGGGGAGATTGGGGACCTTAGATTGTAAGCTCCTTGAGATGTTGAGAATGTACAATATTCAGTATATATATATATATATACTATATATATATATATGTATATATATATATATATATATATATATATATATATATATATATATATATATATATATATATATACATAAAGCACTGCATAAATTGTTAGTCCTATATAAATACCGTACCTGTAATAAGTTATTTGATGAGCTCAATTTTATCCAGTTTTCCTTACGTGGAATGGTAATATCGCTGCCACCCAGTATCTATGAGTAATGAAACTTGATAAGTTAGTTTGCTCTTCTTTATAATCATATTGTAAATGATTTTGTTTAAAACTACCCTATGACCAAAGGGACACACATAATAAACATATGCAACCATAAATATACTGAGAAATCATTAAAAGCAGGACATGTGGATGAAGCTCTGGGCCATATTTATCACTGGAAGATGTACTAGCTCTAGCACAAAGTGCCTCAGTGTTTTGTTTTTGTTGTTTTTTTGTACTGCCAGTATTTCAGATTTTGTTTTCATTTACAGTAATGGTTCAGATTCAGGATATTGCTAGAGGCAATATATTAAAATAGAAAAAAATATACTGCATCATTTTTAACTCTATCATATTATTTTTAGTTAGTCCAAGCACTTATAGAATCACCCATTAATTTAGGCACCTAATCCCAGACAAAAGCATTGAAATTGTAGAGGAAGAAAGGGAGGGGATATATTACGGTGCGATTATTGATGCAGTAATGATGAGAAAAGATCGTGTCTTAAAAAATTACAAAAAGATTTTATTAAATACACAATATATTAAAATGTGTGATCCAAACAGGATCATAAATTATAGTGGACATCAAATTACAAAGTTACAGTTTAAAGCATACAGAAATGGCATATTCCCGACATGTTTCGCGATTTTCGCTTCTTCAGGGGAAAGCAATATCCATTCAAATGTTTGTAACTAAGTGAAACAAAAACATTCCAGTTAGCCAAAGAAACGGTCATCGATAAACAATACATGAAATATGATACATATAGGCTATATAAATACATGACAGGTGGCCAAAGGGTGCCCCAGAGGAAGGAAACCGAACCGTTTGTATGCTAACCCACAAAAAATCGAATGACCGGGCCCTCAAGAACTCCCAAGGACATAGGATGTGATGTAAAAACCCTTGGATGGATCAACGGAGTGTTACGAAGAAATCGCAAAAAGACGCTAAATGAGGCCAATGCACAGCTGGTGAATCAGAAAGCATATAAGAGTTTAAGTATTTGTGGGTAAGCATACAAACTGTCCGGTTTACTTCCTCTGGGGCATCCTTTGGCCACCCGTCATGTATTTATACATGTATTTATATATTTCACTTAGTTATAAACATTTGAATGGATATTGCTTTCCCCCGAAGAAGTGAAAATCGCAAAATATGTCGGAAATATGCGATTTCTGTATGCTTTAAACTGCAACTTTGTAATTTGATGACCACTATAATCTATGACCCTGTTTGGATCACAAATTTAAATATATTGTGTATTTAATATAATCGTTTTGTAATTTTTTAAGACACGCTCTTTATCATCATTACTGCATCATTAATCGCACCGTAATATATCCCCTCTCTTTCTTCCTCTACAATTTCTATCATATTATGTTTTGTCCTGTGTCCAAATGATATATTTTTGGGATTTTTTTCACAAAGGACCATGTTCCTGGAAAGCAGTGGTGGTGTGTCCATAGTGGGCGCAGGAGTGCCGCCCCCTCTCTCCTGCACGCACCCGTCACTCAACAATAGATATATTCATGCATTGCATGCAGGGCCGATCCTAGGGTCACAGGCGCCTGGGTGTAAAAATATTTCTGGCGCCCCCACATGGGCGTCCTCCCCTTTACAAATGTTTCTATGGCAATGACTCAACCACATAGATGCTCCCCCACAAAGTCTTCATTATCCTGGGATCCTTACATGATCTCTTAACAATAAACAAAATACAGGAAGAGTAGCAGAGTACTTTATTGGGACCTGGAGGGGGGCTTCTGTAATGGACACAGAGAGGGCTTCTGTTAGAGAGTCTGTTAGATATTCAGCGTCCCCACCTCTGCAGGTGCCTGGGTGCAATGCAACCTGTGCACCCTGCCTAGGATCGGCCCTGATTGCATGAATATATCTATTGTCGCCACTGCAGTCCACTATTCAGGTGTCTGGCCCCCTGTTGAGCGTCGGCCATCTGAATAACAGTGGTGGGTGTGCTTTCAAATGGTTAAACAGCAGGCACATGGCTGTGCATTCCCTGTTTAAACCATGCTGTGTTAGGGAATCACTTCCCTAACACTGACCCACCTCTCAGCCAATCAGGTGCACCGGGTCTGGTTACCAGTCACCTAATTGGCTGAAGCGACATCAAGGAAGGGAGAAGACATCAAGGGAGTGGAAGGAGTGTGGAGGAGGACGCTGCTGACACGAGAAAGGTAAGTCCCGGGCTGGGGACAAACTGGCTGCATTTGGGGACAAAGTGGCTGCATTTGAGGGGAAACTGGCTGCATTTGAGGGGGCAAACTGGTGGCATTTGAGGGGGCACAGTGGCTGCTTTTATTGGGCACAGTGGCGGCAATTGATGTTTTTTTTTTTCAGTGTTTTTGCGCCCCCCCCCAAAAAAAATTTTGAGCACCTGCCTCCACTGCTGGAAAGTTTGAACTTCGGAAAATGAAAAAGTCCTCACTTGCAGTGGGACTGCTCCTAAACTGGTAGGGTTAGCGGATTATTTAGTCTAGAAGAGCACTTTTAGTTTCCAGATCCTCTGGTTTCCCTGGCAAATGGTGCTCCCTTCTGTTTCAGCTGTGGATTGTTCCTCAGCATCCTCATGTGCAATTCAGCGATGTCCTCCAGAGGTCTTGGTGACATCAGAGAACCTTAGACTGCTGGGTGCAGGGGGAGAAGACCCATTTAACCGTGTAGAGAAGTTTGCAAGAGTGCTTAGCTCCCAACTGTCCCTGATTTTGAGGGACTGTCCCTAATTTGGAACAATGTCCCTCTGTCCATCTTTCCTCCTCATTTGTCCCTCATTTTGGTCTGATCTATATAGTTGTATGTAAAATGCACTATTTATTTTTCAAAAAGTGTTTCCTAGTGCTAATCCTTTCATCCAGGTACTAAATTGCTGCATTTGTAAGTGTCAAACGCCAGTACAAAAAGTAACAGTGGTAAAAAAAAATAGCACTTGTGAGTTTAACTACAAAAAATCTATGATTCTCTTTTGGACGCGTTTCATACATCTGATCTGTGCTTAATCAAGACTGTGACTAACACTTGGTGTCCCTGGTGTATTTTGACCATCTGCAATAAAAGGCACTTTTGGAAACTTTGGATGTGCAGCCATTTCTTCTTTTTCTCACGTTTTTACAGAGGTGGGCTGGGGCTAGCACTCCTACTTGGTTCCAATCAAGGTATTGCACACAACTGGAGCAGTGGATTCCTCTTCTTTTGATATAAAAAAAGTAGTCTGCAACCTGTATTTTTACCGTCTGCAATAAAAGGCACTTTCTGAAACTTTGGATGTGCTGCCATTTCTTCTTTTTCTCTACTTTTTTAGATGATTGAACTAACTTTTCCAAATAGTCAATACACAAAAGTCTATTGGAAACTTCCAGTAGACCTTTGTGTACTGACTTCACACAAATCTATAGGGAACACCCCCAACCCCCCCCCCCTTTAAAATATTTACCTGCGCCTGAGCTCAATCCAGTTGTGCCTGAGAGCAGCGGCTCTCTCCGCTCTCTCTATCTCTCCTTCCTGGCCATGGAGGCAGCATTGGGAGCCATTGGCTCCTGCTGCTGTCAATCACAGCCTGTGAGGAGATAGCAGGGGGTAGGGCTGAACCATGGTGTATGTGTCATTGAACACAGCTCGGTATCAAGCCCACGTGAGCGCCCTCATAGCAAGCAGCTTGCTACGGGGGCACTCAGAAGGGGAAGGAGCCAGGAGTGTTAAGGGTGAACACAAGAAGAGGCGAATCAGGGCTGCTCTGTGCAAAACCATTGCACAGAGCAAGTCATTTTTATTATTTAAAAAAAACACCTTCCTGACGTCTCTCCTAATATGGTTTACCTCTGATGTGACATACACACGACCGTTTTTAATGTCATGGAAAAAAATAAAAAAAACATTTTTTCAACGTGATTCTTGTCAAGCCTGCTTTGCATACACACGATCGTGAAAAAAAAAATGCCTGGTGACGTACAACATGTACAACGGCACTATAAAAGAGAAGTTCCACTCGCATGGCGCCACCCTTTGGGCTGATTATGCAATTTTCCCTTCTCATAACTTGCTTCTGAGCATGCGTGTTTTTCCCCCATCGTTAAAGCCTACACACGGCCATTTTTCACGACGAGAAAAGCGACGACGTGAAAAACTTCAAGAAAATTAGAGCATGTTCTAAATTTTTAATGGTCATTTTTCTCATCAAGATAAAATGCTCTGGAGCCTACACACGATTGTTTTTAACGACCAATTAAAAAAATTGCATTTTTATCTTCCTGAAAAATCGGTGGTGTGTACGCGGCATTCACCATTTTTGTTGCCTGCAGATATACCATCAGAAGGAACATAAGGCAAATTGTAGATTTTTCAGAATACTGCTTAGGCATAATAAATCCATCTATATTCTTGCTATAAGAGAGCAAATCTCCACATTTTAGTATAAGTCCACTTCAAACTTTGCTTAGAAGTGAAGTTGCATTCGAAGACTTTGATTCAATACAGAAAAATACAATACTGGGAAATAGCAGGATAACATCAACACACAGGAGTTTACAGTGCTGTCAGCAGTCGGCCCTTTTGTAAGTATCCTCCAAGCTGTAATCACCTCTGAAATTAAATTTCTATTCAATGTATAACTTAGGTGCAAATATAATATCATTCTTGAATTATTTCATGTTGCTAGTGACTTTGTGACCGAACAATCATTTTCCGATGATAAAATATGAATTGATCTCTTACAAACTAGTTTGCTCTTTGTCTGGATAAGAACATTTGCAGAAATGGGTTCCTTATCTCCAGAGTCAGCTGTTTATAATTCATAGAATGTACAATAAAACCCCCAAAAAATATATTTTTGACAATAATATATCTTCAGCTACTAAACGATATCTGTCAGCTTGTTATGTTGTTTTTTTGTTCATGTTTTGAACCCCTATTGGAAATAGATTTTCATTATCTCTCTGTGTTTAGAGCTTTTCATGGGTAAATTGAAGGCTCTTCAATAGAAATATTTACTTCAAGTAAATGAGAACTGGGATTTTCGTCACCTCACAGAAGTAATTAGAGAAAGTATATTACATGGAAGAATGTCCGCATTTTTTCATGGTGACGTGCTTGTCAATGCCTGTTTGCAGCTCCTGAATGAACGACTTTACTCAAATATACAGTACAGACCAAAAGTTTGGACACACCTTCTCATTCAAAGAGTTTTCTTTATTTTCATGACTATGAAAATTGTAGAGTCACACTGGAGTCATCAAAACTATGAATTAACACATATGATATTATACACATAACAAAAAAGTGTGAAACAACTGAAAATGTATGTCATATTCTAGGTTCTTCAAAGTAGCCACCTTTTGCAGCAGACACATCTCTAGAACAACTGTTAAGTGGAGACTGTGTGAATCAGGCCTTCATGGTAGAATATCTGCTAGGAAACCACTGCTAAAGAAAGGCAACAAGCAGAAGAGACTTGTTTGTGCTAAAGAACACAAGGAATGGACATTAGACCAGTGGAAATCTGTGCTTTGGTCTGATGAGTCAAAATTTGAGATCTTTGGTTCCAACCACCATGTCTTTGTGCGATGCAGAAAAGGTAAACGGATGGACTCTACATGCCTGGTTCCCACCGTGAAGCATGGAGAAGGAGGTGTGATGGTGTGGGGGTGCTTTGCTGGTGACACTGTTGGGGATTTATTCAAAATTGAAGGCATACTGAACCAGCATGGCTACCACAGCATCTTGCAGCGGCATGCTATTCCATCCGGTTTGCGTTTAGTTGGACCATCATTTATTTTTCAACAGGACAATGACCCCAAACACACCTCCAGGCTGTGTAAGGGCTATTTGACCAAGAAGGAGAGTGATGGGGTGCTGCGCCAGATGACCTGGCTTCCACAGTCACCGGACCTGAACCCAATCGAGATGGTTTGGGGTGAGCTGGACCGCAGAGTGAAGGCAAAAGGGCCAACAAGTGCTAAGCATCTCTGGGAACTCCTTCAAGACTGTTGGGAGACCATTTCAGGTGACTACCTCTTAAAGCTCATCAAGAGAATGCCAAGAGTGTGCAAAGCAGTAATCAAAGAGTGTAAAAAGCAGTAATCAAAGCAATGTAATGTTATGTTATGTATATAATTCCACATGTGTTAATTCATAGTTTTGATGCCTTCAGTGTGAATCTACAATTTTCATAGTCATGAAAATAAAGAAAACTCTTGGAATGAGAAGGTGTGTCCAAACTTTTGGTCTGTACTGTACGTTCGTATATTAAACCAGTATTCAACCCCAAACTAAAAATATAATATATTACAGCTTTCAATCGTTAGATGTGATGGCCGCATTCATTTTTTTTTCTGCTTTTTTTCCCTCTTTTTTTGTCTGATGATCTGGCCAGTAACACAACACCTGTAGTAGAGATGAATAAGCACAGGGGGCACCTTTGGACAGCCTGGGGGGAGGGGAGTGTGAGATGTACTAGCATATTTAGATAAACTAACTGATTGAGGCTAAACTCCATTTAACACTTTATAAGCAGTTACAGCAAACATTTTTCTTTTTTGGATAAAGTTTAAAATAAATAAACCAACCATTGTAAGCACCCCTGTCCACAGTAAATGGTTTGTCTCAACACCCTAATTGCGCGTACACACGACTGTTTTTCATGACGAGAAAAATGCAATTGTTTTAATTGGTTGTGAAAAACTCATTTTTCTCGACGAGAAATTTAGAACATCTATTGTTTGTGAAAAACAGTCGTGTGTAGGCTTTAACGAGGGGGAAAAAACGTGCATGCTCAGAAGCAAGTTATGAGATGGGAAATTAGCATAAACAGCCCAAAGGGTGGCGCCATCCGAATGGAACTTCCCCTTTATAGTGCCGTCATACGTTTTGTACATCACCGCGCTTTGCTCGAGCATTTTTTTTCGCGATTGTGTGTATGTAAGGCTCGAGAGGAATCACGTAGAGAAAAAAGTTGTTTTTTTCCATGACATGAATAACGGTCGTGTGTACGCGGCATAATTGATCCTTCTGCAGGACAGTGTGTTCTGATGAAAAACAATAGACTTGTTGGCCAGTTCACCAGGTCAAAATAAAGGAAAGAAAACAACTGCAGCAATCACATTTAAAAAGGAAACACTGCTCATACTTTGTATATGGAAGAAAATGCTACCGGCGCAAAGGAAACATATAGATCTCTATTGATTCAGTCTGCTGCAATCAGATGTATGCCACCCTATAGTGGAATAAATGTAATATAACCAATTGTGGATTGTGCTGACTACTATTCCCAATCTTTTATCGTGAAAAATGCATATATAAATATGTGGGTAAATATACCCTGCTTCTTGTAAAAAAAAATTGGGGGGGATATTGCACATTGTGATTTAAAATATTTTATGATATATTTGTATTTGATTTATTTGGCACATCATATTAATTAAAGGATCACTAAAACATTTTTTTTTTTTAGCTAAATAGCTTCCTTTACCTTACTGCAGTCCTGGTTTCATGTGCTCATTGTTCATTTTTGCTTTGAAGTAGCTGTAATACTTCTCTGATCTCCACACTTCCTGCTTGTCTGGCTCCTTATGAAAAATCTCATGGCAGCTTTTCACTGTGGTCCAAGCTGTGTGTCTAAAACTCCTCAGAACCAATCAGATTCATTTTAAAAACAAAACACTGCCCTGGATTTGTTTGTTTTTGTTCTGTGTGTCTCTTTACTTCACAGAAACATGAAACCAGTTTAAAAATTAAACTAAACTGCAGGCACATTATATGATTGATTTTTATCTATTTTTAATCATTTTTAAAAGGAATCGGTTAACTTTTATGTCTCTATACCCTGTAAACAGTCATTTCAGCAAAAAATGTTTTTTCCTTTAGTGACACTTTAGGCACTAGTAGGGATTTTTCACAAGAAGTAGGGTATATTTACCCATATATATATATACGTATTTTGCACAATAAAAGATTGGGAATAGTAGTCAGAGCAATCCACAATTGGTTATATTATTTTATATATACTGTGATTCTGTATTTGCCGAATATGCTGCAGAAATCTCCCTGCACTGAGTCTGGCTGCATTAATTTTACCTTTGAGAGCTGCTGCCTGTTGACTTCCTGGATTTACACAGATGCACACCTCCAGCTCTGCAGCTTTCATTGGCCATCTTTAGACTCACACCCTCCCTTCCTGGCAAACTCTCATGAGAGTGAGAGCTGTGCATGATGTCATAAGCCTAGTCTTTTTACCAGACAAAAAAACAGGAAGTGGACTGTATAAGGTGTTTATTGGCAGAACAAAAATGTTTTACTATCCAAAGTTGAAACAAGAAGGGCAGAAGATTTAATAGATGGAATGGAATTCCGTTTTAAAAATTGGTAAGCTGCAATATAATAAATGTTTGCTTTTTGGACTTATTACTGCTTTAACTTTTTTTTAGTAAAAATGTTTTATATTTTTTATTCAGCTTCCCCTCTAACTCCAGAACAGTAATACCACTGGGTTGATTTAGTAAAGGCAAATAGGCTGCTCACCTTACTGGAGACTTTTTACTTAGTTTAATGAATGAGGTAAAACTCTGCTGATTTCTATCATACATTCACATGCAAGCAAAATTATTATTTTTTCCTTGCACTTTTTTTTATTACTTATTTTTTTGCAAAGGGAATTTTAATCACATTCACTAAGTTAAGGGAAAATTCCCTCTAAAGTGAGCATCCTGTTTGTTTTTAGTAAACTATCCCCTTTGTCTTTTTTCCAAGGTGAATTTTCATCACACTCGCTAAGCTACTAGATAGTCCCCCGCAATGTGAAAATTCCCTTTCAAAGTGATCAGCTTATTTGCCTTTAGTTAATCAAACCCTGTAAAGAAACTTGAAAGTGTAGTTTGCAGGATTTCCTGAATCACATTGAAAATGTTTTTGTAAGGAACGGAGTTGAATCTGAGATTTGTATACCCTGCACAAAGTTTTCACCATTAGCAGAATTTTTAGATCTCTAAAATGTGACATTAGTCTTAGAAAAATATTTGCCTTCAGTATCCAACAGCAAAATGTACTTTAACATTTTTTATTCCCAAACTGAAACCACTAGCAAACCTTTTTTTGTCCTTCACAAATTCATATGGACATTCAGAACATGTTTGAAAATACAATAATGGATTGTGATTTTCCTAAAATGCCATTTAGCGTGTGAACACTAGAGGGAGCGTGTGCTAAAACATTAGCTTTTAGGTTGTGAGAGCATTTAGAAGTGTACGTGTCATAATGAGAAATATAGAAAACACATTTACAACACGACATGTGCTTCAAAGGCTTCTGTTGTTAAAACAAGGTCACTCTCATATTAATCATAGTATGTATATGTTTTATATAGAGGAAAGTAAAATGTTATAGGTTAGTTTGGGTCAAAGCCTTGCTATTGTTATTTTTTAATAATTTATTATCATTATCATTGTCCAAGGGCAGCAACTTTTTGGCAGCAAAAAATGCTTGCCACGCATAAATGCATGTAAACGCACATTAACGTTATGAGCATTTAGTACTTAGGCGTGAACTAATGGGCAAAATACATTTTTATTGTTGACAATGAAATGTATTAACGAACAAATGCTTGATGCGCAAACATGTGCCTAAATGCACCTAAACATGTTAACAAGAGGAAAGGTGTCTGGGAAAGATGGCCAAAGGTTCAGTGTGCATTAGGCACAGAGCTTTTTTTCTCAGAAAATAGGTGCAGGAACTCAACCACGACCTGTTCAGATTTCACAAACAGTAGAAGGGTCTTAAAGGGACATTAAATACCAGAATTGCATTACATACAGAGTGCAGAGTTCAGGGGGTTACAACGCTGTCACTTGTAAACACAGAAACCAGACTTCTGTGTTTACAAGTGATTGTGGTGAGCAGGCACCAAAGGGTCTGAGCCAAAGGTGGTGAAACTGAGTTCCCCCAAGTTCCCCCTGAAAAAAAGCCCTGATTAGGCATTATTAAAGGAGAAGTACAGCCAAAGCTTATTTGCTTGTAGTTCCCCTGTTGATCACAGGTGTGCAGTTCATTCTGCATTCCAGGGAACCTGTTTTCAGCATTGCAACCGTATGGTTGGGACCAGTTCAGTGGCCTGGACAGACACCTGGCCCTCCAGGCCATTTTTTGTGGCCCTCACACATCTCCTGCAGCTGCAGGAGAGCTCCAGCCCTCCTCTGGTCCTCTTCCAGACCCCAACATTCTGCTTTCAAGCAATGCATCCAGCTTCTTCCCAGCAGCAGCATAAGTAAGGGGGGTGTACTGTGATGTAAGGGAGAGTGGGGCACTTGACTTCTGATGGTGGGGTGGCTCTTGACATCTAATGTAAGGGGAGGGGATGCGCTGGACATCTAATCTTACAGATACAACCGGCCCTTTTGAGAACAATCATAGTGCTGATGCAGCCCACGATGAAATATAGTTTGACACCCCTGCTCTAGATCAAGGGGTCTCAAACTGGCGGCCCTCCAGCTGTTGCAAAACTACAAGTCTCATGAGGCATTGCAAGCCTGACAGTTACAAGCATGACTCCCACAGGCAGAGGCATGATGGGACTTGTAGTTTTACAACAGCTGGAGGGCTGCCAGTTTAAGACCCCTGCTCTTAATGATTTAAATCACATGCTTTCATGCAAAACTGAATTATCAATTTCAGATTAACTTCACTGATAATGAAATGACAGGTCCTCTTTATAGGCTAGGGAAAATCCTTTAATTTTGTTTACAGCTACTATTCTCTGCATTAAGGTAAAAATAAAATAAAAAAATAAATTCTGTGTTCAGCTCCCTAACCACCACAGCCTCCCTAAATACTTACTGTAGCCTTATCTCTTTCCAGCACTGTGCCCAAAAGCAGTGGCTCTCTCGATCCTCTCTCTCCTCACTGGACATTGAGGCAGCAGTGGGAGCCATTGACTGCTGCTGTCCATCATAGAATGTGAGGAGAGAGGCAGGGCTGAGCTGTGTGTGTCAATAGACTCACATAGCTCGGCTTAGGATCGAAACACACAAGAGTGCCCCCATAACAAGCAGCTTGCTGTTGGGGAAATCAGAAGGAGGATCTAGCAGCATTGGGGGGGGGGGGGTGTATAAGACACATCAAAGAGGATAAGGGCAGAGCAGGTAAGTATGACATGTTTGTTAATTTAAAATACCTTTACAATCACTTTAAAGGGAAATGTATTGGAAACATTTTAAAGCTAAAGTTTGAGTAGGATTTTTTTCGAAACATAGTTACATTGGCCCAGCTTGGACCTATGTGCCTATGCGCTCCCCTGTGGTAAGTATGCACATCTCATACCTGACCGCGATCCCTGTGGAAGCTGAAAATCAAGGTAGTAGTTGCTACAGATATAGTGATAACAGCAGTTTTCTAGGTCATTGCCAAGCAGCTGTCCTTCTGAATGGTAACCACAGGACACTACAACCATTCAGAAAATCCCCTTTTTTTCTTTTTTTTTCTTCTAAATGTAGGCAGTGCCAGGCATGCGCCCCCTTGTGGTTACTATGCAGAAGGGTAGACTTTTGATACTGAACCCTGCTAGTACTGTAGTAGCAGTGACTACTATCGTGATTTGCAGTTTACACAGGGATCAGTCAGCTATGAAATATTGCTACTTACATTGCTCCAATTTGGACCCATGTGCCTAAGCTATAAAAAAACATTCCTATACTTTAGCTATAAAATAGCATTGATAGTATGTAGATAGTATACGTAGCTCTTCTTGCCCAGATGTAAACTATATGCTATATTACTGAGGAAAAACCAGATGATTTTGGAATAAATGAGCAGTTTGGCTAAACAACATGACATTGGGGGTGGGAACAGTGATATTGCTAATTCTCTTTTATGGAAATAAAAAGGAAACAATCGTTTTATAATTTGAAAACACCATAGGAGCCATTAATGAATTTTGTCAGGCATCAAGGCAATGCTAAAATGATGCATAGATTATGAGACAGATTTACTATAAAATTGCAGCTTTATTATTATTATTCAGGGTTTATATAGCGCCAACCGTTTGGCAGCGCTTTACAATGTAAAGGGATACACTACACCAACAGTACAATTCAAAACAAGAGGATTAAAGGACCTCTAATATAGGAGGTAGTGGCTGGTGAATCAAAAGCTAAGGACTTTGAGGTATGTACTGATGAGGGGAGTAGAATATTTGGCTATTCGCTGGAGGCAGGCCTTTCTGAAGAGATGAGTTTTCAGGGATCACCTAAAAGTGGACAGAGTAGGAGATAACCGGACATATTGGGGTAGTGAGTTACAGAGGATGGGAGCGGCTCTGGAGAAGTCCAGGAGACAAGCATGGGAGGAGGAGACAGGGGAGCTAGAGAGCAGGAGTTCTTGGCCACCGCTGTATCACGGGAGCGGGCTCGCAAAAGCTTTCCACCGTGCGAGCGCCCTCGCATGAAGATGGAAAGCTTTTGCGAGGAGGAGCCCAGACAGCCGCCGAGGGACCCCAGAAGACAGCTTTCCGGGCCACTCTGTGCACACTGCACAGTGGAGGTAAGTATAACATGTTTGTTATTTATTTATTTTTTAAGTCCTGACTTTAGTGTCCCTTTAAGGGGCCTGACATTTTGTGTAGTGAGAGGAGCAAGAGAGTCTAGTGAGAATGAACGTGAACTGTTGTAGATAGAGGTGTCCAGGTCGGGGCAAGACAGGGGTGAGATTTTGTCATGGAGGTGGTCAGTTGCAGATTAGAAAAGAGAAGGAATAAAGTGGCAAAGCTTTCTGCAGGTATTTGTTTTCTGCTTGGGTAGACAGGTGGTTAGAGACAAGCACATTTTGAAAGTGATGAGGTTGTGGTCAGAGAGAGGAAAGGGGATGTTGGTGAGGTTGTAGGGGGTGTAAAGATGGGAGAAAACAAGGGGATTGAGGGTATTACCGTCAGAGTGAGTGGGGGACTGTGTCCATTGTGTAAGGTCAAAGGATGAGGTTAAGTTGAAAAGTTGGGCTGCAGCTGGGCTGTTAACATTGGCAGGGATGTTGGAATCACCAAGGATAATAGTGGTTACTGCAGAGGAGAGAAAGTAAGGTAGCCAAGCAGAGAAGTCATCAAGGAAGCTTGACACTGGTCCAGGAGGCTGATAGATTACTGCAAAGGTATCCCCAGAGGTTAGCAGAAGAAGGAGTGTGAGGAAAGTAGGATGGGAGTGGGATGTGTATGAGTGCACATGCTTCCCTGTCCTTATGTGTGGGTCAGCACGTGGGTCAAGTATTAACAGGAGGTGATGAGAGCAGTAGTAGGGAGAAGGTATAAGCAATGGTGATATGTACTAGTTTTGTGGTGGAGAAGAGTGGAAAAAAAGTGAGAATTTGAAAGCAGAGGATACTAGTATGAGACTGCAGAGTAGAAGGGACATATTAAAGGGTAGTGGGGATAGGATTCAGACTTGCAGGATGCCTTTCAAAATGGTGGTTTGTGGTCAATCCAGAGTGGAGCACAGTTCTTTGTGATATTTTCTTGATGCTTTCATTCACCTGCTTTAGTTATACTGCTGTGTTTAACTGCTGATTACTCCTGCAGAAAAATAACTCATGGCTGCAAAAATTGCTCTAAACCTACCTAAACCCCCTGTCTTAGTCATAAATTCCAACCTTTGCTTCTTTAAAGCAAATTTCTGGAACCCCTTCCTAGTCCCTTAATCCCCTCTAAACTAATCACTGGCATTACAAATAAAAACGACATAAATTCCCCTTTTACTCACCTTAAAGTGGTGGTTCACCTACATTTAAAAAAAAGCCAGCCGCTACAAATACAGTAGCGGCTGACTTTTAAAAAATGGACACTTACCTGTCCAGGTCGCCCGCGATGTCGGCAGTCGAAGCCGAGCAATAGTTTAGCTTTCGGCTTCCCCCGCCTCCATCCTCGGTGAGGGAATCGCTGCGCTGTGGCTTCACTGCCCGGTTCCCTACTACTCATGAGCGAGTCACGCTGCACTGTTCCCACTGGTTCCATTGTGTTCTGGGAGCCGAGGGTTTCCCAGAAAACAACGGGGGGTGACGCGGAGGGTCCGGACTCCTGTGGGAGTCTATACCAGAAAATGGTGCAACTACCTGTTTTACCCCCCCTGATGTCAAATGTGACCCGGGAGAAGTGGATTGGTTCCGAAAAGCGGAGGTTCACTTTTGGCTGAACCTCCGCTTTAATCATGTGATTCTCCAGTCTTGAACCTTCTCTCGTATTCTGTTTATAGGATGTTGGATGTGGACACTTTCTATTGGTTGTCAAGTGGCAAGGTCCTTTCAGAATTATATATTTTTCTGAATTTTTCAGAAGAAAAATCTAAATGGTAACATGAATGTGAGAGAATAAAGGAAAATAATCCGCGCTTAGGAAGTAAGCGGGAGTGGAGGGTGCCTTAAAATAATAATAAGTGGCCAGACTGCTGCCCCCCCTAACAAATGATCCCCTAGGGCAGGGGTGGCAAACACAAGGCCCGCGGGCCGAATCCGGCCCGCCGGACCTTGTAATGTGGCCCGCACAGCAGCCACCTCATTTTGCCAGGATTTTAGCGAGCGAGCGGCGCGGCACATATTGCCCTTACTCCGTGCCACTCTGTCTCCGCCTCCATTGCTGCGTCTTAGGCTCCGCCTCCACCGGCGCTCTACACTAAAGCTATTAGGTGTACCTATATTATGGTTCCGGCTGCCGCTCTGGTGCCCGCCTCCTACTCCACCCCGTCTCCGCCTCCACTCTTTCTGCAGCCACAATGCCGCTCTAGTGCCCGCCTCCTCCTCCACCCTGTCTCCGCCTCCACCACCGCCCAGTCTCCACCCCGCCTCCCCAGTGTTTTCCAGCCAGCGATGCTGGCTTTTTGGTGGCAGAAATTGCAGTTTTTGGGAAAGTTTTTTTTCCCCCATCCAGCGAGCTGCGTCCTGTGGCTCCGGTGCCCAGCTCAGCGCAGTGGATCTCGCAGCAGCCGCAACTGCAGAGGATGGCTAGCTTTGTGAATCCCTCCGGTGTGTCCCGGGTCCTTCCCTCGCAATGCCGTCTCAACCCCCCTCTCCCCCCTCAAGTGGATGTGCTGCAGGAAGAGATTGGCTGCCCAAATTGTGAGTACCAGCTTCCCCCTCCCTGCTCGGTCCCTCTAACCCTGCCAGGCTGTATGGGTTCTCTGACACTGTCCTCTGCTCCTCTCCTGAACCTGTGCCTTCCATCTGCCCTGCACCCCTCAGCCTATACTGACCTACTCCACCTCACCCTGCACCCCTCACTATGCACCCTGCACCCTTCACTGTGCACCCTGCAGCCACCCTACACCCCTCACTATGCACCCTGCAGCCACCCCACAGCACCCTGCATCCCTCACTATGCACCCTGCAGCCACCCTACACCCCCCTGCACCCCTCACTATGCACCCTGCAGCCACCCCACAGCACCCTGTACCCCTCACTATGCACCCTGCAGCAACCCTACACCCCCCCTGCACCCCTCACTATGCACCCTGCAGCCACCCCACAGCACCCTGCACCCCTCACTATGCACCCTGCAGCAACCCTACACCCCCCTGCACCCCTCACTATGCACCCTGCAGCCACCCTACAGCACCCTGCCCCCACCCCACAGCACCCCTCACTGTGCACCCTGCACCCCTCACTATGAACCCTGCAGCCACCCTACAGCACCCTGCCCCCACCTCACCCCTGCAGCCACCCTGCACCCCTCACTATGCACCCTGCAGCCACCCCACAGCACCCTGCACCCCTCACTATGCACCCTGCAGCCACCCTGCACCCCTCACTATGCACCCTGCAGCCACCCTACACCCCCTGGACCCCTCACTATGCACCCTGCAGCCACCCCACAGCACCCTGCACCCCTCACTATGCACCCTGCAGCCACCCTACACCCCCCTGCACACCTCACTATGCACCCTGCAGCCACCCTACACCCCTCACTGTGCACCCTGCCCCTCACTGTGCACCCTGCCCCAACAGCACCCTGCACCCCTTACTGTGCACCCTGCACCCCTCACTATGCACCCTGCACCCACCCCACAGCACCCTGCACCCCTCACTATGCACCCACCCCACATAACTATGCACATAACAGCACCCCTCACTGTGCACCCTGCACCCCTCACTATGCACCCTGCAGCCACCCTACAGCACCCTGCCCCCACCCCACAGCACCCCTCACTGTGCACCCTGAACCCCTCACCATGCACCCTGCACCCACCCACAGCACCCTGCACCCCTCACTGTGCACCCTACACCCCTCACTATGCACCCTGCACCCACCCCACAGAACTATGCACCCCTCACTGTGCACCCTGCATCCACCCCACAGCACCCTGCACCCCTCACTATGCAACCTGCACCCACCCCACAGCACCCTGCACCCCTCACTATGCAACCTGCACCCACCCCACAGAACTCTGCACCCCTTACCGTGCACCCGGCCCTTTGAGGGTAACCATACTGCTGATGCGGCCCCCGATGAATTTGAGTTTGCCACCCCTGCCCTAGGGGATAATTGGTGAAGAAAAGTAAGAGGTGTGGGGGTGGTGGCGCTGTCTAGAAAGATCAGTAAATACTAATGCCTGATGGTAAATAGTAAAACTGATGTGAAAAGCTCTATTAACTCCAAAGTCATAGAGCATACATGTGCTAAATCAATATATTGAAGAGCATCTAGTGAAAGGTACTCATGTGTAAATACAGAACACAATTACTAAGTGAAAGTATAAAACATCCAAAGGACATAAATATCAATACCACAGGTCATAAGAATGCTAAACCATAAGATAGCATACAAAACCAAGCAGTTAAAAGTCCAAATCATGCAATAGTGAGAAGGTGAATTAAAGTGAAACAATGTATGGTTAATAGTCCATAAACCGGTCCAGTAAGCCAGCTATAGGAGAAAGGTTCCAGAATGATCCTGGTCTGTATAGGAGGTCATAAATCAACAATAGTGCTTTCCGCGGTGGGACCGGTGCTCCCCCTCATGTGTCCCCACTCACCAGAGACACTCACCCCTGCAGGGGTAAAGTGTGTATATGTAAACCAAGGCTGGTCCTCCAAACGGCTCTCCCGTCCCCAAGGTCCTCTGGGTAGGTTTTCTGGTATAGATGTTAGACTTCCTCCAAGGCTCCTAGGTCCTCCAAGCTGAGAAAAAACCTTGCATAGCGTAGTAGGTGAAGTAAAATAAGTTTATTGGCACTGCCACTCAACAGTGGGGTGCACAATGACAGTACAAATGGATATAAAAATGACACTGGCCCGTGGGCTAATGAAATAATAAAGCAAATGCTGGATAAAAATAAATAAAAATAAATAAAACAACTCTGATTACTAAATCAGCCAACGCTGCACTAGGAAGAGTCAAACCAGCTTGGGAACGGCGTGCGTTCTACTTGCGGTCCAGCTGGTACCCGGAAGTGCGTGCGTGAGTGTGCGTGTATCCGCTTTACGCACGTTTCGTATTGTTACGTCTTCTGAAGCGGGGCTAGATTTAGCACATGTATGCTCTATGAATGTGAGAGGACTCATCTGGATGGGGAAGAGAGCAGTTTCCCACACCCAGAAACGGTGCAAGTGAAGAACCTGAACAGTAGAAATTCAGTAGGCGAACATATCTTCATGGGCTTTAACCACTTAAGACCCGGACATTTAGTCAGCTAAAGGATCCGGCCAGGTTTTGCAATTCGGCACTGCATCGCTTTAACAGACAATTGCGCGGTCATGCGATGTGGCTCCCAAACAAAATTGGCATCCTTTTTTTCCCACAAATAGAGCTTTCTTTTGGTGGTATTTGATCACCTCTAAATGGAGCGACAATTTTGAAAAAAATTCTATATTTTTTACTTTTTGCTATAATAAAAATCCCCCAAAAATATATATAAAAATATTTTTTTTCCTCAGTTTATGCCAATACGTATTCTTCTACATAGTTTTGGTAAAAAAAAATCGCAATAAGCGTTTATCGGTTGGTTTGCGCAAAATTTATAGTGTTTACAAAAATTGCATTTTTATAAAAAAAATTTTACTACTAATGGCGGCAATCGGCGATTTTTTTTTTGTGACTGCGACATTAGGGCGGACACTTCGGACAATTTTGACACATTTTTGGGACAATTGTCATTTTCACAGCAAAAAATGCATCTAACATGCATTGTTTATTGTGGAAATGACATTTGCAGTTTAAGAGTTATCCACAAGGGGGCGCTGAATGGGTTATGTGTTCCCTAATGTGTGTTTACAACTGTAGGGGTGTGTGGCTGTAGGTGTGACGTCATCGATTGTGTCTCCCTATAAAAGAGATCACGCGATCGATGCTGCCGCCATAGTGGAGAACGAGGAAGCCGTGTTTACACACGGCTCTCCCCGTTCTTCAGCTCCGGGGACCGATCGTCGCACTCCAGCTGCGATCGGGTCCTCGAATCCCGCAGTCCCAGAGCTTCGGATCAGGTCGCGACCCACGGCTCGGTACTAGCACAGCACGTACCTGTACATGCATGTGCCCAGCCGTGCCATTCTGCCGACGTATATGTGCAGGAGGCGGTCCTTAAGTGGTTAAAGCAGCACTTTAAGGCCTCTTACACACTATCAGTTTTTCTTCAGGTTTTTCTCTTTAGGTTTACCAAATCCATCTAATATGAGGTCTAACCTCAAGAGTTTCAATTTGTATGCAATCAGGCAGGCCCTTGCACTACATGGTTTTGGTAAACCTGAAGAGAAAAACCTGAAGGAAAACTGATAGTGTGTAAGAGGCCTTAGAATATAAAACCTTCCCCTGGCAGGTAAACTGTGCATGTGTTTTGAGTGAAAAAGTAATCATATCTACTGTGCACAATTTGGTTCAGCTGTGCATAATAATCTTTCTTCAGCTTGTTTAAAGCGGGGGTTCACCCAAACATTACATGCAGGCGAGTTGTTAGAATGACAATCGGCTGTTTTTTTTTAAATCCTTGCCGTACATACCGTTTTAGATGTATATGGTCACCACGGCTTCCGGGTATAATCTGCGGTACTGGGGGTTCCTAATTGATTGACAGGCTTCCGACCGACGCATACAGCGCGTCACGAGTTGCCGAAAGAAGCTGTATGCGCCCGTCGGAAGCTTTAAATAAGCTTTGACATTAAAATGTGGAAGCTGATTGGTTACTATGCTCAGCTGCACCAGATTCTGTGTGCACCAGTTTTAGTAAATCTCCCCCAATGTGTCTAGTGTACATTTACATAGTTGGTAAGGTTGAATAAAGACATCAGTCCATCTAGTTTGTGTTTACGTCAATATGGTTTCCCATATGCCAGTATATTGCATTTGCTTAGATGCCCACAAAGTGCAGTAACTTATTGCCACCAATCTTTGCTAAAGTCAGACCAGTGCAAGAAAAGTTGTTATTTGTTGCTCTTTGTATTGATCCAGCTATACACCCTGTTCCAAATTATTATGAAAATTATATTTTTCTCATTTACCTAAATAATTGATGTAAACAACAGTCAGCATAATTCTCATGTTATCAACTATTAAGAGTACAATTCACATTTTATTGAACAAACCTCCTAATGATAACAGTTTTTTTTTCCAAAACTTAAAAATGCTCTGTTCCAAATTATTACGCATAGTAAGTTTCAAAACACTTTATAGGTTGTAAAAAAAATGAAAATGGTAATTTGTTGTGTTTGCAGCATATTTACTAAAATCAAAAGCCATTTCACTCAAACTTTAAACAACATTTTAACTTTTTAAACATTTTAACAGGTCACATTATATTTTAACATAGGACCTCTTATTTGATAGCAGCTTCACAAGTCTTGCATCCATTGAACTTGTGAGTTTTTGGACAGTTTCTGCCTGAATTTCTTTGCAAGATGTCAGAATAGTCTCCCCGAGCTGCTCCCACCCTCATAGATCTTTTGCTTGAGGATGCTCCAAAGGTTCTCAATAGGATTGAGGTCAGGGGAGGATGGAGGCCACACCATGACTTTCTCAGCTTTTATCCCCATAGCAGCCATTGATGCAGAGGTATTCTTTTCAGAATGAGATGGTGCATTGTCATGCATGAAGATGATTTTATGACGGAAAGCATAGTTCTTCCTTCTGTACCAGGGAAGGATATGGTCAGTCAGGAACTCCACATACTTTGCAGAGATTATCTTTACACCTTCGGGGACCCTAAAGGGGCCGACCAGTTCTCTTCCCATGATTTCGGCCCAAAACATGACTCCACCACCGCCTTGTTGACATCGCTGCCTTGTTAGAACCGGGTGGCCGTCCACCAACCCTCCACTACTTTATCCATCTGGACTATCCAGGGTTATATGGCACTCATCAGTGAACAGGACTGTTGGAAAATTAGTCTTCATGCTTTTTTTGCCCAATGCAGCCGTTTCTGCTTGTGGGCATTGGTTAGTGGTGGCCAAATGGAAGGTTTATGCACAGTTGCAAGACTCTCAAGGACTCTACACCTTGATGTCCGTGGGACTCCAGAGGCACCAGCAGCTTTAAAGATCTGTTTGCTGCTATGTAATGATGTTTTAGCATCTGCTCTCTTGACCCGATGCATGGATCTGGCAGAAATCTTCCTCAATGTGCCTTTATTTGCATGAAACCCATCTGTGCTCTGAATCAGCCACAAATCTCTTAATAGTGCGATGATCACGCTTACATTTTCGTGAAATATCTAATGTTTTCATACCTCGTCCAAGGCATTAAACTATTTCACTCTTTTCGGCAGCAGAGAGATCCTTTTCCTTCCCCATATTGCTTGAAAATTGTGCTCTGTTTAATAATGTGGAACACCCTCCTTTAGCCCTGGTTCACACTGGTGCGTTTTGACATGCGATTTGGCATGTCAAATCGCATCTCAAAACGGCAGATTTTGCCTCAAATTGCCGGCAATGGCACCGTCCTAATCGGTGCAACGCTGCATCTGCGGCATTGCACCGATTTCAAAAAGTAGTCTCTGTACTACTTTTTGCGATTTCAGCCTGCGATTTACATTGACATCTGTGCAGAAACCTGCACAGATGTCTCTGAAATCGCGGCTGAAATCGGGACTGCCGGGCGGGAGTGAAATCGTGCGAGTTCAGCTGAACTCGCACTGCTTCACTCCCGCAGCCCAGTGTGAACCTGGGCTCAGTAGTTTTTCCTTTAATTGGGCTCACCTGGCAATCTAATTATCACAGGTGTCCGAGATTGTTTTCAGTGATCAAAAGAGCCCTGAGAAACAATGCCATCTGTGAGTTAGCCCAGGTTCACACTGGGTACGATTTAGTTCGATTTCAGATGGGATTTGACATGTGAAATTGCATCTCAAATCGGCGGCAATTGCCGACAATGACACCGTCCTAATCGGTGCGACGCCGCATCTGCGGCACTGCACCGATTTCAAAAAGTAGTTCCTGTACTACTTTTTGCGATTTCAGGACGCGATTTACATTGGCATCTGTGCAGAAACCTGCACAGATGTCTCCTAAATCGCGCCGAAATCGGGACTGCCAGAGGGAGTGAAATTGCGCGAACCAGTGTGAACCAGGGCTAAAACTGAGAAACAAAATATTTAATTTTTGTGACACTGAAATAGAATTTGCATAATAATTTGGAACAGGGTGTAATGCAGGATATACTGGGGTCGATTTACTAATGGCAAATAGGCTTTTTACTTTGAAGACGCCCTGTGGGAGGGCGAAATGCATTGACACAATTTCCATTTCCGAATCAACGAGACATCACTTCCGGTTTTCGACGGCGTTCACCTGCTGTTTTAAAGTGGTTGTAAACCCTTACAGACCACTTTTACCTACAGGTAAGCCTAGATTAATGCCTACCTGTAGGTGCAAGAAATATCTCCTAAACCTTAGACAATGGCGCGCAGGCGCACTGAGCGTGCCGTTACTAACAGCGATCAGGCGCGGGAGTGACATCATCGTGGCTCCAGTCAATCACAACGCTGGAGCCGCGATATGAGGAAGACACTCAGAGAAAGATGCCGGCAGCGGAGGTAAGGAACTAGCACCGCTGCGGGGGCTTCAATCTCAGGTAAGTAATACATAATGAGCTAGTGTGCTATGCATACTAGCTCATTATGCCTTTTTTCTTGCAGGTTTTTTCTTTTCTGATTTTACTTCCTCTTTAAACTGTTGCTGGATTCATGCTTATTTTTAACTTTCAGTTTGTAAGTATTTGTCCACTTGCGCAATACAATACTTGGTCAACAGTACTTCACTTTGGCACCTTTTCTTTTTATTATTTCTGGTATCATGATCCACATTTGAAGTTTACAATTTACGGAGTTCTTCTTGATGCACTAATGTGATCTAGCCATCCCTGGCCATCCCTGGCCAACTTCTTAAACCCTAAACAACCCCCAAACTGAAAAGCTAGGGGTCCATTCCATCCGGTGAGTGGGGACACAGGAGGGAGTGTGGCACACCTTGAGTTTTGGAGCACGACTGCACTTTAATATTGGAGCACATTATATATAAATATTTTTGGACTTTTATGAATTGTTTATGAATCATTGCATTTAACATCTGCTTTTTATTTTATTTTATTATACTCATTTGCGTGGACTGTATAGTTATTCAATATTGTGTTTCAGCCTTGTCCCTAGTAAAAAAAAAATATTAATAAAAATGCCATAAAACTACCCCCTATTTTGTAAACGCTATAACTTTTGCGCAAACCAATCAATAAACGCTAATTGCAATTTTTTTTTTACGAAAAATATGTATAGGAATACGTATCGGCCTAAACTGAGGAAAAATGTATTTTTTATATATTTTTTGGGGATATTTATTACAGCAAAATGTAAAAAATATTGCATTTTTTTCAAAATTGTTGCTCTATTTTTGTTTATAGCGCAAAAAAATAAAAACCGCAGAGATGATCAAATACCACCAAAAGAAAGCTCTATTTGTGGGAAAAAAAGGACGCCAATTTTGTTTGGGAGCCACGTCGCACGACTGCGCAATTGTCAGTTAAAGCGACGCAGTGCCGAATCACAAAAAGTGCTCTGGTCATTGGGCAGCAATATGGTCCGGGGGTTAAGTGGTTCAGGACCATTATTCTGAAACTGTTCAATAATTTTTTGATGCAGCTTTTTACAGATTGGTGAACCTCAGCCCATCTTTACTTCTGAGACCCTCTGACCCTCTAAGATGCTCTTTTTATACCCGCTAACTAGTTGTGAAATGTCCTTGCTGCAATCAATTTAAAAATTACTTTTTTTCTGAAAATTTTATATTTTTTCAGTTTAAACATTTGATATGTTTTCTATTTTCTATTGTGAGCAATATATGGATTCAGGAGATTTGCAAATATTTTGCATTCTGTTTTTATGTACCGTGTTTATTGGCGTATACCGCACACCTTTTCCCCTTAAAATCGTGAGTGCGCGATATATGCTGATTCCCGCTTCCCGTGCTGTGTTTGAACGCCGCCGCCACCGACATATACCGACCGCAGTACACTCGGGTACACTCGGCCAGGCTCGGGTCCCCTCGCAGTCACGCTCTGTGCCGCCTCCTAGCCTTTATGCGAGAGAAGCCGAGCGTGCCTGAGCGTGCCCGAGTATACTGCGCTCGGTATATGTTGGCGGCGGTGTTCAAACACAGAGCGGGAAGCGGGGATCGACTCAAAAACAGCGCGGGAGAAGCGGGGAGGACACCACCAAGGCCGCAGACGGACGCCGGACCGGACAAGGCCACCGATGGATGCCGGCCAAGACACGAGGGGCATTCAAACTGTATATATATTATTTTTTTCCCTGAAATTTCCCTTCCAGGTTGGGGTTGCGCGCTATATGAAGATAAATACGGTAGATTTTAATGTAAAATAATACATATTTCTTCACAGAATACAAGTCATTCTGTGATTGGATTAGGAATGATCATGTTATTCATCTACCTATACCCCCTCTTTTCCCTTGTCCAATCAAAAAAAGCTTTGCATTCTGCAAATAGAATAAAGCCATTTTTTGAATAGATGAGAAGGGAGGGAGGAAAGGGGGAGGTAAACAACACTATCTTTCACTATAGGACTCCTGGAACTCAAAGCAGCATAGCAAGAAGATCAAAGCTGAGATTACTATTGAAGGAGTATATCAATTTAAAAAAGGTAAAAAAGTACTTTTCACACTTAAACATTTTGCTTTTTCCACTTTCTTATTGAAAAAAACATTTTAAGAAAAAAAATTAAAGTAATAAATAATGTATATGGTGTTAAAAGCTATGTTGCTATAGACAGCCACTGAAAATATATCACTTCAGTACAGGAGAAACCATTCTAGTCAATTAAAAATGAAACTGTTACCTCCAGTGCTGGCGCTTCTACAGCCAACAAAAAAAGAAGTTCAGCAATACATAATTGGATATCATGTATGTTTCCTGGAAATGAACATTTTCTTTGGAGTTCTCTTTCAATAGCATGTCTGGAATAACTATGATGTTGAGTATGAGATTGAAATGGAAGTATTGTATTTTGCACCTTTTTCTTTATTACTGCACACATTTTTGCATCACTTTTACATTTAAAAAGTGAAAGAAATTATTTTAGATCAAATTTTTAATTCTAGGCTTTGAAAGGTGGCTTTCTTGAGGTGGAGATAAAGATACTAGATGTACAATTTTACTGTGGAGTCAACTTGAGTTCAAGTGAAGGTCAGCAACATAAAGCTCCATTCATCATACATTTAGCAGATAAGCATTGAATAAAACATTGGATAAATCATTTGCCATCCAACTTCATTTGTTTTTCAATCCACCATACTGCGAGAGTCCAAGTGCCAGGATATTGATTGTAAGCATGCAGCTTGTGGTATAGTTCTGAAAGCAAACATATTTAAAAACCAGTAAACCTTATGATCCAAGAGGTGCTAATTTTATTTACAAAGAGAGATTTCCTAAAACCTGCTTCACTGACAATTTGCCCCTTGAATCAAATTTTTTTCAGTAAGCATCTAAACCAGTGATGGTGAACCTTGGCACCCCGATGTTTTGGAACTACATTTCCCATGCAACTCATATACACTACAGAGTGTATGAGCATCATGGGAAATGTAGTGACAAAACATTTGGGGTGCCAAGGTTCGCCATAGCTGATCTAAACCATCAGTGTACTTGATCGGTTAGACAAGTGGTTCTCAACTTGGGGGTCGGGACCCCCTCGGGGGTCAAATAACAATTTGCCAGGGGTCACCGAATCCTGGGCTGTTCCTGAAGCCCGCAGCACTCTCAGCCTTTTCACAGCCATCCAGCAGGGCTGTCCCTGGAGCCTGTGGCCGACCAGCTGGGATGCTTCTTGAACCCTTGCCCGCCCATTCAATTCACAGCTTGGCTGTGGGGCAGAGACTAGAGGTCAGCTGGCTGGTGAGAAAGTTGAAGTGGAGGAGACCCTATCTCCTAATTTCGGCATACAGTAGGTGTCACTGCTGCGAGACACCACAGAGCTGGAGACACATTGAGTAACACTACCTGTAACACTACCTGTGACTGGAGTTGCCATTTGAAGTCCCCACTATAGTTCTCAGATCAGCAGATGATCTTGATCAAGAGCATCTAAACTGGCTGATCACTGCCAGCACCCCCCCCCCCCCTCCCCCAAGGAGTAAGATAAGGAATACAAATAGAGAATACATGGAAGGGAGAGAAAAAGAGGGGGAAGAACAAAGATAAAAGGGAGAGAAAGAATAAGAGAAAGAACAGGAAAGATGACTAGAGAGAGGGGTGGGGGGCAAGAAATTAAGATAGAGAGATATAAGTGAAAGAAAGGAGAACATAGAGAGAGTGGAACATCCTAAAATGTACCATAAGGGGTGTAAGGGACTTAGGGAGCACTAAATGTCTGTGGGCTGGGGCGCAAATTATTTGTCTTGCCTTGGGTGCTGACAAACCACGCTACGAAAATTCTACAGTTAGGGATCCCCACAACTTGGGAATTTTTATCAAGGGGTCACGGCACTAGAAAGGTTGAGAACCACTGAGTTAGACCAACAATAATGAAAATAGGGAGATTTGGCCTACAAAATGTTTTACACACATGTTACATAGTTACATAGTTACATAGTTAGTCAGGTTGAAAAAAGACACAAGTCCATCCAGTTCAACCATAAAAAAATAAAAAAATAAAACAAAGTAAAACACAGTACATCCTCCCATACACCCAACTCCATACCCACAGTTGATCCAGAGGAAGGCAAAAAACCCCAGCAGAGCGATGATCCAATTTGCTACCGGAGGGGAAAAAATTCCTTCCTGATCCCCCGAAAGGCAATCGGATTTACCCCGGATCAACTTTACCTACAAAACTTAGTACTCAGTTATATTATGTGCATTTAGGAAAGAATCCAGGCCTCTCTTAAAGCAATCTACTGAGCTGGCCAGAACCACCTCTGGAGGGAGTCTGTTCCACATTTTCACAGCTCTTACTGTGAAGAAACCTTTCCGTATTTGGAGGTGAAATCTCTTTTCCTCCAGACGTAAAGAGTGCCCCCTTGTCCTCAGTGTTGACCTTAAAATGAATAACTCAACACCAAGTTCACTATATGGACCTCTTATGTATTTGTACATGTTGATCATATCCCCCCTTATTCTCCTCTTCTCAAGAGTGAATAAATTCAGTTCCTCTAATCTTTCCTCATAGCTGAGCTCCTCCATGCCTCTTATCAGTTTGTTTGCCCTTCTCTGCACTTTCTCCAGTTCTCCGATATCCTTTTTGAGAACTGGTGCCCAAAACTGGACTGCATATTCCAGATGAGGTCTTACTAATGATTTGTACAGGGGCAAAATGATATCTCTATCTCTGGAGTCCATACCTCTCTTAATACAAGAAAGGACTTTGCTCGCTTTGGAAACCGCAGCTTGGCATTGCATGCCATTATTGAGCTTATGATCAACTAAAACACCCAGATCCTTCTCCACTACAGATCCCACCAGTTGTACTCCCCCTAGCATGTATGATGCATGAATATTCTTAGCCCCCAAGTGCATAACTTTACATTTATCAACATTAAACCTCATCTGCCACTTAGTCGCCCAATTAGACAGAGCATTGAGGTCAGCTTGTAAATTGCAGACATCCTGCAAGGACATTATTCCACTGCATAGCTTGGTGTCATCTGCAAAAACAGAAATGTTACTTTTGATCTCAGACCCAATATCATTTATAAATATATTGAAAAGTAAGGGACCCAACACTGAACCTTGGGGTACACCGCTGATAACCTTGGACCATTCAGAGTAAGAATCATTAACCACAACTCTCTGAATTCTGTCTTTCAGCCAGTTTTCTATCCATTTACAAACTGATATATCTAATCCTGTAGACCTTACCTTACACATGAGCCGTGTGTGGGGAACTGTATCGAACGCTTTTGCAAAATCCAAGTATACCACGTCCACTGCCACGCCTCTGTCCAGGGTTTTACTTACCTCTTCATAAAAGGAAATCAGGTTTGTCTGACAACTTCTGTCCTTCATGAATCCATGCTGTCTGCTGCTTAAATAGTTTGTTTCCAGCAAGAACTCATCCATGTGGTCTTTTATTAAACGTTCCAGTATCTTCCCAACTATAGAAGTTAAACTAACAGGTCTATAGTTACTAGGTAAAGACTTTGTTCCCTTTTTAAATATGGGCACCACATTGGCTTTATGCCAATCCAGTGGTACTATTCCTGTCATTAATGAGTCCCTAAATATTAGATACAGTGGCTTTGAAATTTCAGAGCTCAATTCTTTTAGGATCCGTGGGTGGATGCCATCTGGTCCAGGTGCTTTATCCACCTTTATTCTGTCTAAATATTTCTGGACCATATCACTTTTGAGCCATTGTGGATTTGGGGCTGTGTCACTCCCACCCCCTATATCGACATGAGCTCCCCCATTCTCCATTGTATACACAGAGCTGAAGAAAGCATTTAATAAATTTGCCTTCTCTATGTCCTCAGTCACCCACTCTAGATTATTTTGTAAAGGGCCTACATGCTCAGACTTGACCTTTTTACTATTAATATATTTAAAGAATTTTTTGGGGTTTGTCCTACTATCTTTTGCAATCTGTCGTTCATTTTGAATTTTTGCATCCTTGATTTCCTTTTTACATATTCTATTATATTCTTTGTAACATTTAAACGACACTAGTGTTCCTTCATTTTTATATTTTTTAAAAGCTATTTTCTTATTGTTTGTAGCTTTTTTAACTTTAACCGTGAGCCACATAGGTTTTATCTGTAGCCTTTTAAACTTATTGCCCATGGGAATATACTTTGCAGTGAGGTTCCAAAGAGTCTTTTTGAAGAATTCCCATTTCTGTTCTGTGTTCATCGGTGCCAATATTCCCTCCCAGTCTAAGCCCTGGAGAGCAGTCCTCATGCTTTGAAAATTTGCTCTCTTGAAATTAAGTGTTTTTATCTTTCCTGTATGTATTTCTTGCTTATAGTTTACATTAAGTTTACATGTGTGACAAACCAAATGATCATGACATGATCAATGATCATGACAGTATGTAAAAGAATGAGAATATGTTCAACAGAATATCTTCAACAGATTTCAAGGGCTCACAGTTTTTCCTTCATCAGGGCTTAAAGTGTTACTAAACCCACAACAGTAAAGCATGCTTGTTATACTCACTGTGGAATCTAGGGGGTTAATCCTGTGCATTGTGTAAGAATGCTGTTTGATTCTGTCTTCTCTGATTCTCACCTTCTTCCACTGTCCCCAATCCATCTCCTGACAGTAAAATCATAACACAAAATCATAAATTATAATATAATAAATACTGTATTTATTGGCGTATAACACTCACTTTTTTACCCTGAAAATAGACGGTAAACTGTGCCTGTTTGTTATATGCAGGGGGCTGTGGAACGTTTTTTTCCTGAAACTTCCCTCTTAAAGTTAGGGTACGTGTTATACGCCTGTGTGTGTTATACGCCGATAAATTACGGTAACTATAAATAATTATAACAAATAATATAATATTAATAATAATAATAATACATTTTATTCAATAATGTAATCAAATCAAAAACACTGACATTTGCTCAATTGCAGAATCGTTGCTGTCGTCACCTTCAGTGTCTGATGGTGAATTTTCGCCCAATTCTAAAACCGCTTTTGACCTAGAGGGACACTTTTTTGATGCCATGGAAGTTTCCAAGCAGAAAAACTGCATGCAGGGCACCAGACAAAGCACTAGGGACAAAAGGGAGGTGAAATGATTTGATACTGTAATGTAATCTTAGGCCTCGTACACACGAGGGGATATGTCCGCTGAAAACGGTCCGATGGACCGTTTCAGCAGACATCTCCGCTCGTGTGTATGGGCTAGCGGACAGATTTGTCCACCCGACAGATTTCAAAGCATGCTTTGAAATCTATCCGGTGGGAATCTGTCCGCCCGACATGTCTGCTGGTTAGTACACTTACCAGCAGACATGTCGGCCCCCACCGCCGCCGCGCCGCTGCCGAATGGATTCGGCGCATGCGCGGAAGTGTTTTACTTCCTGGTGCGGTGACGTGGCGGTGACGCGGCGGCGTCAACGTCACCGCCGCGTCACCGCCACGTCACCGCGCCTTCCGGCGGCGGGGAATTTGATCCGATGGTGTGTACACGCCATCGGATCAAACTCCCGATCGGACATATCCGATGGAAATGGTCCGCGGACCGTTTTCATCGGATATATCCGATCGTGTGTACGCCGCCTTACAGACTTAATCTTAATGTAATCGTCACACTTTTTTTAAATTTGGTGATTGGCTCCACCCCAATGCGTTGCAAATGCACATAGGGGGCGGGGCCCTGCACAGTGATGAATCTGACGGAAGACACAGCCCATGGACAGAGAGGGGGGACATCGCAGCATCCTGGGGACAAGGTAAGTAACTTTACCAGGATACTGCAAAGCAATCCTGAGTGTGGCTTGGAGTTACCGCTTTTATTAATAAAAATACACGCCGAGCCACACTCAGGAATACCGCTAGGGAAGTTAACTAACTATTGTGCAGTCATACGATGCTGTACTCATTACATTTTTTGTCTTTTTTTCCCACAAATAGAGCTTTCTTTTGGTGATATTTTATCATCTCTGCGCTGATTCTATTTTGAGCTATAAACAAAAAAGACTGCCAATTTTTTTTTTTAAAGAAATAAATAAATATTTGACTTTCTGCTATAAAACCACAAATCAAATAAAAAAGTAAGATAAAGTTAGGTCAATATGTATTCTGCTACATATTTTTGGTGAAAAAAAATCCAATAGGCGTATATTGATTGGTTTGTGCAAAAGTTATAGCTTCTACAATATAGGGGATAGATTTATGGCATTTTTTTTTTTTTTTTTTTTTTTTTTTTTACTAGTAATGGCGGCGATATGCGATTTTTATTGTTACCGTGACATTATTGCATACACATCGGATAAACTATTGCAGTGTTTTTCAACTCCAGTCCTCAAGGCACACCAACAGGTGATGTTTTCAGGCTTTCTATTATTTTGCACAGGTGATTTGATCAGTTTCACTGCCTTAGTAATCACCACAGCCATTTCATCTGAGGAAAATCCTGAAAACTTAACCTGTTGGTGTGCCTTGAGGACTGGAGTTGAAAAACACTGAACTATGGGATATATATATTTTTTAGTTGTAATGGTGGCAACCAGCAATTTATAGTAGGACTGCGATATTGCGGCGAACATATCGGACAACAAATGACACTTTTGACACTTTTTGGAAACCAGTGACACTCACACTGTAATCAGTGCTAAAAAATATTTACTGTCACTGTACTAATGACACTGACTGGGAAGGGGTTAACATCAGGAGTGATCAAAGGGTTAACTGTGAGCCTAGTCAGTGGGAGGTACATTTACTTGGGGAAGACATGGATCCATCTCCATGCTTTCCAGGAACACAGGATCCCTACTGATAGAAGGGTGATCTGCCTTGTTTACATAGGCACGCCGCCATTCTGCCTCTTTGCTGGATCATTAGTGGGTGCCGGTGGACATGGAGTCCACTGTACTTGTCAATTTGCTCCCACTGTGTGTGATCACAGTGGGAGAAAGCCGGCGGTGGCGCGCATTTGCACCCCCTACCCAGAAGAGCCAGATCACGAAAATATATGTCATCCGTCATCCGAGATGCTGCCCTGTAGCAGTAAAACTGCTATAGGGCGGACATTAAGTGATTAAATGTGGAGGTTAATTTTGTTCTACATGTGAATATCGTACCTAAGAATAGAATGATAACACTCATGCTATCAAAAACAAAAATCTGTGGAATTATAAATACAGCTGCTCTCATAAGCGTAATTTATCTCAGCTCAAAATAGACCATTTTTTAGGAGTAAGGCAAGACAACAGCCTATAAATATCTATAACATCTATAACAACCATAAATGTGCAACTTGTAACTTGAAAAAAGTTTTTTTTTTAAAGTGATTTAAACCCTTCCATATACTCAGTGAAGGGACTATCCTTAGTGATGAAATAAATCCTCCTACATATGTTGCATCTGTTTATCTGCAGTCTTCTCTACATCCGTTCAAAGTACTGAATTTATAAGCTTGTATGAGAGTTCAGAAAAAAGGGGGTGGAGAGCTGAAGTTACACGCAGTGCTCAGTGAGGAGAGGTCTGAGAGCTGATTGGAGGGAAAAAACTTGCCCCTTTACACAACTCACAGGAACAGAGCTGAGGCTGTTAATCTGCTGGAGGTCCCTTCCCTGTCACCGTTTTTTTCTTTGTGTTAGGAAAAATTGTCAGAAGTGACTCATGCTGAAACCAAGATTGTGTACATTTCATGAAAATGATCATCAGCTCTGGGGTTCTCTTTCAGTAGCAGGTGTGGAATGCGTATGACGTTGAGCATAAAACTGAAATCTAAATATTGTAATTTATACTTTTTTTTCTTACTATACGTACTTTATATATGCAACATTTTTACATTTAAAATAAAATATATTTCAGATCAAATTTTTTATTCTAGACTGTAAAACGTGGCTCTTGTAAAGGAAATTAAGCTACCAGATGCACAATTTTACTATGGAGACAGATGAGTCAGCTTAAGTTCAAAGGAAGGTCAGCAACATATAGCTGCTTGGTGAGCAATATCTAAAAATAATCCTAAATACATTTATCAGATAAACATCGATATTAAATAATTTCCCATCCAAATTCATTCGTTTTTGCTGGAGTGCAGGTACCAGGAAATTGATTGTAAACACGCAGCTTGTGGTAAGATCCTGAAAACAAAGATATTTAAAAGTCAGTAAACCTAAAATATGTCTTGTGTGATGTAAAAAGGGTGTTAATAATATTAAGTTTCCTAAAATCTGCATTTATGACAATTTGCCTAATTATCCCCTTGACTCAAATATATCTCAGTAAACATCTAAATCATCTGTGTCAGTTAGACCAACCATGATAAAAAACTGAGATTTTGCTTACAGAATGTTTTACATACAGTTCATGACAAAGTGAAGAAATAGGGATGAGCTTTATGTTCGACATGATGATAGGTTAATTGGCTTGTCTAAAATTGGCCCTAATATATGAATGTGAGTTAGGGACCTTAGATTGTAAGCTCCTTGAGGGTAGGGACCGATGTGAATGTACAATGTATATGTAAATCGCTGCGTAAATTGACAGCACTATATAAGTACCTAAAAAATAATAATAATGTTCGGGTCGAACATGAGTTCGAATCGAACATTGGCCCATTCGCCGAAAAGTGAACAATTTGGGGTGTTCACAGCAAATTTGAAAAGCCATTTTCAAAGTCTATGGGAAAAATCTAAAGTGCTAATTTTAAAGGTTAATATGCAAGTTATTGTCATAAAAAGTGTTTGTCATAAAAAGTGTTTGGGAACATGTATCAATGCAAAAAAAAACGTTTTACTGAAGTTTTTTAGGGAGCAGTGATTTTAATAATGGTTAAAGTGAAACAATAAAAGTAAATTTTTCTTTAAATTTCGTACCTGGGGGTGTCTATAATATGCCTGTAAAATAGTGCACATTTCCCGTGTTTACAACAGTCTCTGCACAAAATGACATTTCTAAAGGAAAAAAAGTAATTTAAAACTACTTGCGGCTATAATGAATTGTCGGGTCCCTTCAGGTCTGGTATGGATTTTAAGGGGAACTCTGCGCCAAAATAAAAAAAAGGTGTGGGGTTCCCCCCCTAAAATCCATACCAGACCCTTATCTGAGCATGCAACCTGGCAGGCCGCAGGAAAAGAGGGGGAACGAGAGAGCGCCCCCCCCCCTGAACCGTACCAGGCCACATGGCTCAAAATGGGCAGGGCTTTATCCCCACAACCCTTGCCTGGTGGTTGTGGGGGTCTGTGGGTGGGGGGTGACACATCATGGGTGGCAGAGCCCTCGGTTATAAAAGAGTTGTCAGACAGCTTGTGCGTCATTCAGCCGGGAGCCTCCGGTGGAGGCAGTATCGTTCGTAGTGGCGCAATTTGGCACAGGGTTTCCTTTAATATCCATACCAGACCTGAAGGGCCTGTTGATGGAATTTGGGGGGACCTCCACGCATTTATTTTTCAATAAGTTTCAATTACTTTTATCTGTATTTCCTTTAGAAATGTAATTTTGTGCAGGGACTGTTATAAACACGGGAATTTACTGATTCACTGTGCATACAGTGCTCATGTTATTATGTCGTGATATGCTAAGTTGCAAGAATGTGTATGCTGAGCCTCATTTTGTATAGAATAAAATATAGTTTTGGATTTTATTGCACTTTTGGAAGCCTGGGCTGGATCTTCCATTAGCCCTTCCTAGAGAAACGTCTGTCTGTTTGAGCAGGGCCGTGTAACAAACTATCCTTCTGTGCAGGGCCTGTGCAGTTACTGACCACAGGATCTGCTCTCCTTCCGGGAGCCCTATAGAGACCCCTGGGACTGCTGAACACCCTCCCTCCCTATGGGAGGATTGCAGTGGAGGCTCCTCAACACCACCCCTTCTGTCCCCTCCAATATCCAGATTATAGGAAAGTGCCTCCCCGGGTACTGTTTACCCCGTACAGACTCTACTTCCTCCCCTTGCACCTCTTCCTCGGATTATTATTTATTATCAGGATAAAAAAGGACGATCTTACTGTCTTTGTTTAAACAGGGACTTCATAATTCTATGCCTATAGGACCCTGAGATGTAAATCCGGCCCTGATGAACCTATTGTCACAATGAAAGCAGAGTTCAGAGTAGAGGTGTTTGTTGAGGAGAAGTAAAACTGGTCTGGATGCTGTGCTAAAGTGCTTTTGCCTATCTGAAATATGACAGGCGATATGATCTGGTAAGTTACACTGGATTACACTCACCGGCCATTTTATTAGTTACACCTGTTCAACTGCTTGGTAACACAAATTGCTAATCATTCAATCACATGGCAGCAACTAAATGCATTTAGGCATCTAGTCATGGTAAAGAGGTCTTGCTGAAGTTCAAACTGAGCATCAAAATGGGGAAGAAAAGGTATTTAAGTGACTTTGAATGTGGCATGGTTGTTGGTGCCAGATGGGATGGTCTGAGTATTTCAAAAACTGCTGGTCTACTGAGATTGTCACGCACAACTTTATCTTCAGGGTTTACAGAGAATGATCCGAAATAAAGGAAATATCCATTAAACGGCAGTTGTGTGGAAGAAAATTCCTTTTTGATGTCAGAGGTCAGAAGAGAATGGGCAGACTGGTTTGAGATGATAGAAAGTCAACATTAACCAAGGTATGCAGAATACCATCTCTGAATGCACAAAACATCAAACCTTGAAGCAGATGGGCTAAATCAGCAGAAGACCACACCGGGTGCTACTACTGTCAGCTAAAAACAGGAAACTGAGGCTACAATTCACACAGGCTCGCCAAAATTGGGCAATAGAAGATTCGAAAAAATTTGCCTGGTCTGAGGAGTCTCAATTTCAGCGGAGACATTCAGATGTCTACATCCTGCCTTGTATCAACGGTTCAGGCTGGTGGTGGTGTATTGGTGTGGGGGATATTTTCTTTGGGCCCCTTAGTACCAATTGAGCATCGGTTAAACGCCACGGCTTACCTGAGTATTGTTGCTAACCATGTCCATCTCTTTATGACTACGGTGTACCCATATTCTGGTGGCTACTTTCAGCAGGATAATGTACAATGTCACAAAGCTCAAATCATCTCAAACTAGTTTCTTGAACATGACAATGAGGTCACTGTACTCTAATGGCCTCTACAGTCACCATATCTCATCCAATAGAGCACCTTTGGGACGTGGTGGAATGGAAGATTAGCATCATGGATGTGCAGCCGACAAATCTACAGCAACTGCGTGATGCTATCATGTTAATATGGACCAAAATCTCTGTGGATTGTTTCCAACACCTTGTTGAATCTATGCCCTTAATAATTTAGGCAGTTATGAAGGCAAAAGGGTTTCACACCAGTAATAGGAAGGTGTACCTGTGGCTGGGGAGTGTATGGGTTAAGTGGACACAGGAGTGGAATTTGTGTTTTTCTAAATTTGCTTCAGAGTTTCTTGGGATTGAATGCACTGGACTGTTTAAAAATTATTTTTCACTTTGAGCACAGTGGACTTTATTTTATTTAGATATTTGTTTTTGTTGATTTGTTAATATGTTTTTCACAGCACTACTAGTGATTAACACACTATATTTTGTGAATACTTTATGAAATTAGTTTAACCTCCCTGGCGGTCTTCCCGTGTGTGGCACAGGGTGAGATTTTAAAGCTACGATCGGTAACCCCGTGCCACACACGGACTTGCCTCGCTGGATGCAGAAAAAAGTTTACTTACCTTTTCTCTGCGATCCAGCTATGAATCCCCGCAGTGCACGGCGGGCGGATGTCCGCCTGATGCTGTGTGTTCCGCCGATTCCCTTCCCTGCGAGCGTCGCGACGTAGGGGGGGGAACGGCGCCAAATTTAAAGAAGTAAACAAACACTATACATACAGTACACTGTAATCTTATAGATTACAGTACTGTATGTAAAAAATACACACCCCCCATGTCCCTAGTGGTCTGCCCTGTACACTACATGTCCTTTTATATAATAAAAACTGTTCTTTCTCCCTGCAAACTGTAGATTGCCCATAGCAACCAAAAGTGTCCCTTTATGGCAAAAATTGTTTTAGAGCAGCTAAAAAACAGCGATAATAAATCAGAATCACTTGCAGAATTTAGCGATAGCGATTTATGGGGAAATTCGTCATAAAAAAAAAAAATAATGACAGCAAAAATTCTGCAACTGAGCAAATTTCAGTGATTTTGATTTGATTACATTATTGAATAATTTTTACTATAATTATATTATTATTTGTTATAATTTTTTATAATTATTTATTATATTATAATTTTTAATAAGAAAAAAAATAAAAAATCATACCCAGGATGCCTATTAGACTCTTGTTTGGATAGATTTCAGTGAGTTATTCCTAAGAATTACAAGCCTACAGTATAAAACGCCAAATTCCCTTGCAAATAATGGTACCGCTTTTAGCACCTAAAATCTGAAAGAATCATACCGCCAGGGAGGTTAAAGAGGGATTAAAGGATGAGTTCACCTTTTTTTCTAAATTCCAGCACCCCTATATAACAAGATTGCATTAATATACTTCTTTTGCAAAACTAAAAAAGCTTTATTTGTCCTAGACAGCCCTTACCTCACTGTCAGTGCTTTTCTTCTCTAATACTTCCTAGACAGACCTTAGGACGTGGAATTTGTTAATACACTGGAAAGACTTCACTAGCTGACCTGATTAGCACACACCCCGTAGCTGCCTTCCCCTTCCAGAAGATCACTCGAGTCATACCCACCTCCTTAGGTGCATGTTTTTCCTATGCAATCAATCAGTGATCATTGCTCTTACTAAATTCATCTTGGGTAGATCGTTCATTTTGCAGCATGTGCAGGAGCTGAGCAATCAGATAACAGCCTGCGTGAATAATGCTGTAGTATTGAAAACAGGACAAGTGTGTCCTGGGTTTTGTAAAGCTCACAATACACTATACATCGAATCATACAATCTCCTATAGATCTGCCATCAACTATGTAATGTAAGGGCCTGCTTGATTGGATATAGAGTGATTGGATAGATGGTGTGTCCTCCTATTATATAGCTTTGGCAAATTAAAAGTAGATCATGTAGAGATTGTACAATCAGATTGTATAGCTGAATGTCCCCATCCAATCCCTCCTATGTACTTGTACAAGGCTAGTCATACACTATGCAATCTGATTGTACAACATCTATACAGTTTCCTTTAGATTTACCAGAACTATGGAATAGAAGGAGCCGCCTGAACAATTTATCAATTTGTATCAGACAGGCCCTTGCACTATTTAGCTGATGTTGATCTAAAGGAGATTGTCTTATCAGATTGTACAGAAAATGGGTAGACAGTGGTTAAGTAATGAGGGAGATGTGGTTCAGAGTGGTGAATATGTCATATCATGCCCTTTTCTGTGATACAGGAAGGCACTGCATTCTGGGATTCAAAGCTTCCTGGATGTCTCATGACCTACGGGAAGTGATGGAAGCAAAAAAAAAAAAACAAACACATATGAAATTTACAAGCTTTTGTGGATAAGGTAAGTGAGAAATAAGCACAGTGGGATGGCTGGGCCATAACTAACCATGGAAAATACTTAAATTTAATATGAAAATTGTAATTCTGCCAAAAATGTGAACTTAGCATTTAAAGTAGCAGTAGTGATTTTTTTGGGGGGTAGATTTTTTCACATTTTATTTTACTTTTATTTTTTTCACTATCTGAAGTGCAGAGAAGAGGTTATATATATTGTTAATCAAATAAAACAGCCTATACCCCTGTTGACAGAGAGCTGCTTTCAAGAATTTTACATCAAATTATTTTTCACCTACTAGTGGATTCAGTGCATCGCCAAAACATCTTTTAAAACAAGGGAGTGTGGCTTTCTAAGTGTGAATTACTACCTGAGACTGCTCAGAAAAGCTTGCCTTTGAGAATGAGGAGAAAGTCACTTTATTTTAAAAGGGCAATTTTGTTTTTGCGTCTCTTTTTTTTTTTTTGATAAGGTGCGGCAATAGTAGAAGAAATTAGAGTTATCATTTGGAAATTGGAAAGAGAGCCTGTGAAATCATAAAAAAAAAAGTATTCACACTTGTACAAAAAATTGTGGAGATAATTGGGTTGACTTACTATACAATATAGTAAGAAGAACCTTTACACAATATATTGTGTGAAAAGTCACTTCAATTATCCAAAAATTTATTTTCTCTTTGAACACCCAATTGTGTGCAGGTGAAATGAGTAAACAGAAATTTGCTTTCAAATGTTTGGAAAATTGAAGTGAATAATAACACAATTTATTGCATGTAGATTCTCAACTCCTGTAATATATCAGCATTAATGTTTTTTTAAATAAGAAATATTTCTGATTTGTAAGACATCGGAACAGTGCCTTGAAAAATATTTTTTTATTGAAGGCTTTACAGCCAAACAGAGATTAAACTGCACATATCTGAACCCAATGAAGAGAACTGCTAGCAGACTCCACTAGCAACTATTGTCCTAAAGCCGCTATGTCAACAATCTGAAATTCCCCCAAAAAACGACCTCTGTAAGAAGAAAGCTAAGCCTTTCTTGATACCGAACACCAACTTTGAGCAAGAGAAATCACATCTGTGTAGAAACTGACACTTCCAGCACAGCTAATATCCTCTGCATCCTGCGGTGCTTAGCAGACCCCTACATCAATACAGGGCATAGTTGTCACATAGAGGCTGTCATCTTTTAGAAAAAATATTCTGCTTCTGCATATTGTGACATTAATGTATTCGTGCAGAATTGTAAAGTTACTGAAAAGTCCACTTTTAGTTTTTGCAAATTTAAGTAATAAAGTTTAACTAGAGGCAAAACTTTAGAGTGACAGAGTGAAGAGGAATTGGAACACCAATCAGGTTTTTACTGCTGTATGTGGTCCTATTATCCTGTTTTCTGTGACCAAAAATAAAAGTGGAAGAAAATCCCCAACATTTGGGTTGTACCCTGAATATGAACAGCAGGGAAATTTCCAATGCAAACATTTGATCTGGTCAACCTGGTGAAAATCAGTGATTCCCTTAGTTTGGAGCGATTTCACCTGTTTTGGCTAAATGACAGGAAAGGGTAATCTTCACAATTGGGCACAGATGGCAAAAAATATATATTATTACATATAAAAAGTTATAACTCTTCCTTATGCTATACAAAATTACAAAAATAAGTATTGCCAGACGTTCAGAATCATCTGTGAATCCCCCAGAGGACCTAGTACACATAGCAGTTGATCCGGTTCACATCTGTTAAATTACTATGATGTAGCTGCACCCCAGGCTAAAGCCACATTTATGGGCTTTCCTATGGGGGAGTTACAGACACCACTGAAGCCACAACCTCCTCTTCAAACACAAACCCACTATAACACACACACACCTACTGTATGGATGGAGAATAAAAGAGGAGGAGTAAGAGTGGCTTGGGTTGAAACCTAATCAGTAACTAATGCTGAGAGATCTCATAGGTAGAATCCCTAAGGGACACAACAGACTCCACTTTTATCTTAAACTTTAATTACATTTACCTGGAATTTTTTATTTTCCTCTGTCTGTTCAGATGTTAATTTACACAGACCAGGCCTCCAGCATGGCCAGACCTCCAGCACTTCCAGTACATGTATGGGCTTGGTCAGGATGAAGGTTGAGGAGGGTGGCAGGCTGGGGACAGGGTTGTAAATGAATACAGCCGAAGAGGCACAGTGCTGCAATATTACATGGTAGAGCTGCAGATGTTTTGTCCTAACAATTTAGGAGGAGAGGGCAGACGTTGTACAGGTCCTGTGTACACTGTCTGTCATATCTCCTTTCCTCCTGCACTGCCAGTCAGCCTAATTATATATTCATCTCCTTGAGAGCAGTGTGGTCGAACAGTGGTGGGAAAAGAGGGGTACCATTGACCATGCTAGCTCAACAGTCTCTGCATATATTTGAGTGGACTGGGTCCCCTTAGGGGTTCAGGAAGGTTTTTTAACATCTAGCGATACTTCTTTAACATATTTGCATTTTACATTATGAATGAACAAGTATATGGATCTTGGAAATCTTTTCCTCATTCATAAAGAGCAAAAATGACAAATGACAAATTTTATATGGGGCCATGCCAAGTCATGGCATAATGCCCCCGTCCCTGTATATTGGCACAATTATACATAAAAGGGGAGGGGAGGGGGATTGGGACATAGACAGGTGGGACTTTATATGGAGCACACAGTCTTAAGGGAAAACCCAATATCAAATAGTATGAAAATTTAATTGATTTATTTGGTACATTTGAACAATGTTTACATAGAAAAATATATATATAAATATAATATAGTATGATATAATATAATATGATGTAGTTGACCATAAATACATAAAAAAACACAAAAATTGATATTGTTTGTACATTTCCCATAAAATTCAAAGAACACTCTGGACATGCTTAGTTAATAGGAGCATTGAATAGGAACAGCTACAATAGAGGTAGATCGAACGCCAAACTTCCCAACCTGCATCGATATGACCCGACAGGGACCCTGGGTAATGGCATCCCAATCTGGGATCCACAAGGCTGTGACATATATGATAATAAAATGATACATTTTCATAAAAGTGCAACCACAGCTTATGGCTAGCTCGACGCGTTTCGTGGCTTGATAGTACCACTCATCAGGAGCAGGCGCGTGATGCGTATCTAGAAAGGTATAAAATTATATAGGAGTTAGATTTATGGTTGCTTGACCTGTAACAGAGAATATAGTTGCACATATTATAGAATGAAACAGTCCCATAGTAAAACTTACAAACAGGCATGCTGTGTAAGGGGATATAGCGTGGCCCATTGACCCAGAGGTTTACCGGTAAGGTCTCCCACGGGAACTGAGGGAGCATGTGTCAGGAACGCATCCCACCAAATAGCCTCCAGGGAGGGCATGGTTACTCATAGTATACAGGCAATTCCCAGTAGCCTCGGTAGTAAAACCAGGTGTGGCGTGGAAAACATCTATTGTAGGCTTCTGTAAAGATAACAGTATTGGCAATTATATAGAGCTCCATAGAAATGGAGTATAGTAGCATAGCATACAAAGTATGGGGGATTAGAGTCTGCAATAGACTATAGTAAAACAACCCCAAAGGTAGTGATGTGAAAAAACAGATAGAGTTTCAATACCTTGAATGGAAGCATGGATGTTGTTCCTTAGGGATAGGATAGTGGTAAGGGACTGGGAGCCAAAAGAGAACCCTACACTAACGGGCTTAAAAGGAGGGGGCACGACCAACAACACACACCCCCAACGTCGCGGTGCGTGCTTGCGGGTAGGGAGGCGTCTCTGCCGGGCGTCACAGACATCCGACGGTCGGCGTCACAACATACCCTGCACTAGCACGCAGATGGAAACCGCATCAACATGGCGCTGCTCCATACAGAGCGCAACACACGTGGGTGCGACGGACGCGACGCCGATGTGCAGCGTATGGCACCCGCCCACCCCAACAGAAGAGAGGAGGAGGGGCCACCAACGGTGCACATCGCAGTTCCCAGGGCTGACACAAAACCCAGAGAAGCATGAGTACCGGACCTATATCGTCCAAACAAAAACAGCATATAACAGTGGCCATTGAGGTCTGTAAGACGGGAAAAGTTAAACATTCCATGGGCGACAATATCTCATAGTCATATCCACAGGAAAGGAGAGGTAAACCTCTGGGTCAATGGGCCACGCTATATCCCCTTACACAGCATGCCTGTTTGTAAGTTTTACTATGGGACTGTTTCATTCTATAATATGTGCAACTATATTCTCTGTTACAGGTCAAGCAACCATAAATCTAACTCCAATATAATTTTATACCTTTCTAGATACGCATCACGCGCCTGCTCCTGATGAGTGGTACTATCAAGCCACGAAACGCGTCGAGCTAGCCATAAGCTGTGGTTGCACTTTTATGAAAATGTATCATTTTATTATCATATATGTCACAGCCTTGTGGATCCAAGATTGGGAAGCCATTACCCAGGGTCCCTGTCGGGTCATATCGATGCAGGTTGGGAAGTTTGGCGTTCGATCTACCTCTATTGTAGCTGTTCCTATTCAATGCTCCTATTAACTACGCATGTCCAGAGTGTTCTTTGAATTTTATGGAAAATGTACAAACAATATCAATTGTTGTGTTTTTTTTATGTATTTATGGTCAACTACATCATATTATATTATATCATACTATATTATATTTATATATATATTTTTCTATGTAAACATTGTTCAAATGTACCAAATAAATCAATTTAATTTTCATACTATTTGATATTGGGTTTTCCCTTAAGACTGTGTGCTCCATATAAAGTCCCACCTGTCTATGTCCCAATCCCCCTCCCCTTTTCCTCATTCATGTCTTGCAAAGATAAGACTAAAATAATGTAATTTGCATAATGGCAATTCAAATTGATTTTCCTAACTTCGCACAGATTGAAAGTAACATCAATCAACCTGCTTTAGGTAAACATACCAACAGAAGTTGCCAAATGTATGTTTTTTTTCTTGCTGTACTCAAAGTTAATTTCTACATTTTGCATTGCATTGTTTCCTTTTTCTTTTTCCTTTTTGTTTCTTAGGGTCAGACATAAACAAGATTCTGCAGTATGTGAATTTAAGAGAAAATTACAGAAAACAATTTAAACACTAAGCTGAGCATAACAGTCAAGTAAAATAAATGAATGCATTGTCAGTGAGTTATAGTAATAACTCACTATTTGTGATTAATTGTGTTAAAATTAAAACCATAAGTAACCCCTGCCAGCAGCACTTTATGGACCCCATAAAGTCAATCAAACAAATTTCTTGAATATTGAGAAACAACAGAGATGTCTATATTATTTAAATGCTGCAATGTACATTATTTTACTCCTTACTTGACCGCTGGAGGATTTTACAGCTACCAGGCATTGGAATGAAATTCTCTAAATGGGTGAAATATTTTTAAATGACTAAAAACCTTTTTGTGTAATTATCTTAAATTATTTAAATGACTTATTAAACCAAGAGAATTCAAAGCAATAACAGCTACAGCTGCATTATAGCAACAAGTATTCTTAGAGTTTAAAGTATGATGGAAGTAGTTGTCAACAAAAAGGTTGCTCTACCTCAGTTTTTATGTGTTTTACATGCAATACGCAAATTCACATTAGTCTATACTGTATTCATTTACAGTACATGTCGTTTCTACAAAGCATTCTGACCAATATACCCTCTTATACTTACATAACACAACACCGGTAGACACATTGAACCGAGAAGCATTGCATTCTTAACCTTGTGCACTGCAATATTTTAAACAATATTAACTTTTTTTGCTGCACACTAATTCATGTGTAGTGCAAATAAATGTTACTTATGTAAATGTGTCCTAAATCTAAATAAAAAAAACTATTAATACTTAAGGCTCTTTTGACTGCTAATCTGACTCACTACCCTAGATGACAGCTAAGTTGAAGCTCTAAAGAAGCTTATTATTCGGCTATTTTAAATTCAGGCTCATTGAATAATGATTGTGTGCATGGTCCACTATGGTTTAATGGAATTAATTCACTAAAGAAGAAGAGGTTGTTCACTTTGTAAAGTGAATGTTAACTGAGCTTAGTAAATAAGGTGGAGTTGTGTCTACTTCAATCAAGCTATCATGGGCTAGCAAAAATCCTGTTTTTTCAAACTCACATATAATGGAGTATTCAAAGAAAACATCTATTACCTTGTTTAGCAACCTTTATTATGCAAAGTAAGCATTCACTTTGCTAGATATACAAACTTTATTCTTTTAGGAACCGTTACCCTGTATGTTGATAGTTTAGTAGTAGCTTTCATAAGTTAAAAAACACATAGACCAAGAAGCAATGGAGTGAATTTACTAAATCCCTTAGGAAAATGAATGTCAAGTTTGGAAATTAATCTTTACTTAGTTTAGTAAATAAGATGAACTTATGATTACCCATGAATACTAAAGCTGTGTACACACGGGCGGAATGTCGGAAGACATTTGCCAGTTCAAAAGAAACGGCTGACATTCGGTTGTGTGTATGTCGGTCTGTCCGAAAGAAGACATCTGTTTGGCCAGCTTTTTTCGGATGAGCATGCTGGAAAAACAGCAGCTGACTGACTCCAAATCAGTGCTCTCCGCCAATGGCGGAGAGCGCTGATTGGAGTGTTATGGCAGGGGGGGGGTGTCCCCCTGTCGGAACACAACAGCTCAGTGGGGGAGATCACTGCACTAGTGTTGGATGGTTAGTACAGCCGCCCCGACTGGAGTGGGTTACAGGAAAAAATAACTATCAGTGTGCACCAAGCTTTAGTCATATGCAAGAGAAAAAATAGTAGGATTAATACTTGCGTATGATTGGATGGAGTAAACACAACCTCACTTTATGCACTAGGCTAATCGAACATTCACTTTAAAAGTGAACATACACTTTCAAAAGTCAATATGCCTCACTACCACTTTTTTTCTCTAATAAATCACTACATCGTCTCTCTAGTTCAATCTATTAAAGAAAATACATATGCTGCCCAAAGACAAATGATAGTTGCAGCAATCCTATGTGCAGGACCCAGTATATTGTATATCCCAGGACACCAGTCTGAGAAGATTATTGAAGAATACTACAAAATTATTTTTACTACCCCACAGCATTTAACATAAAGAAAAAAATCCATGAATATATGTGTCACAATTTGGGGTCAGGCTAAGAGACCAGTAGCTATCACATTAAGGGGACTCCCACTCCCACAGAAGGATAGGTATACAAACAGATCAGCCTGGCAGATGACGCAGGCTCACCTGAGGTACAGGATCTAAGTGCTAACCAGTGTTCACCAGAGCTCCTGATGGTGGAGGTGGGTTTTGCTGTGTGTTAGTACCAGGTCGCAGTCCTCAGAATTGGGGTCCAAGAGTGGATATACAGTGTAGCAGGTAAGGATCGAACAGAAGCATAGTCAGTAAACAAGCCAAGGGTCAGTAACAAGTGGTTACAGGTGGGGATCAGGCAGAAGTGTAGTCGAGGAACAAGCCAAAGGTCAGTAATGGGTGGTAGTAAAAATATGGACGGCAGCAGGGAAGACAAGAGCGAGATATTTGCTGAAGAGAACACAATAATCTGGCAAATAGGAAGTGCAGAGACATGGGTTAAATCAGAAAGTTCATGGGAAGGGCAAAGAGTTCAAGGTTCAGCAGAAGTCAAGGAAAAAAGCTATTTCAGGACCTGAACATCTGACAGTGAGTGAAGCTGTGATAATAGATAAGGTTGGATGGATTATTTACAAAATTGGAGGAATTGAAGGAACTGAAGTCTAAAACCACCAGGCCTTTACCCTGCCATTTTCAAAATTCCCCAACATGATGTACTCTGTATTAAAGTAGGGCATTGCCTAGAGGTAGAGCTAAACTAGATTTATATTTTCGTTTTGCTAGGTGCTGGTGAGTTGAAAGACCTAGCAGATTCCTGCATGTCTCAAACATTCAGGTCCTGAGATCATAACACTCCTAGGCAAAATCATCAGCCATTGCAATTATTAAAGAAATAAAACACTTAGTTTATTGAAGTCCATTTATTATATACTGTGGAGGTTTAAGGCCCGAGGATAGCTTTTTTCCCCATACTAGCCAACAGTAATGTAAAAACAAGTGGAAACACAATGATGCAGCTTAGAAGGAGGTCACATAGAGGTCAGAAGGAAGTCAACTGTAGGTCAGGTGCACCTGTCAATGAGTTCTAAATGATAGACATGTGCATTCGTTTTCGTTAGAATGCATTTTCGTCTGAAAGCGCAAGAAACGAAAACCGAAAGATCCGACATAAAAAATGCTTTATTTTCGTTTTTGTTGCGGTAAAAATTCAATATAGAGAGATTCGACATTATAGGGAAAAGATTCGACATTATAGGGAAAAGATTTGACATTATAGGGAAAAGATTCGACACTATAGAAATAATAGATTCGACATTACAGAGAATAGATTTCGATTTATGAGAAAATAGATTCGAAATTATTACTAGTCATACAACATTAGAATTCTTGTAGGCGGAATATTCGAATGTAAATGTACGATTCGACGTAAAGATTCGACGTTCCGTCTAATATTCTTTTGACCATTCGACAGAAACCAAGTATTATTGGATTTTCGGAGGAAAGCTATTCCCCAACGAAAAACGAAATAAATCAAAACGATTTTCGGGAGTAACTAAATAAATTTATTTTCCAAACGAAAATGAAAAAACAAAACAAAATATTCCAGTCTGCACATGTCTACTAAATGATCTCATAAGGGTGTCAAGCTGATGTAAAAATGCAAGCGAAATGCCCCTAAAAGGAAGATGCAATGACACAAGCTCTTAACTTGTTGCAAAAAGTTAGATGCTGGAATCCACATCAGGGAGAGCAGAGGTAAAATATGTCAATGAGATCTGTCGACCAGAACCCCTGGGAAAAGAGAAACCAGCTTAAAGAACAAACTAGAATATCAGTTGTGTGCAGTCTTTCCTCCTTAAAGTGAAGTCTATGGTTATTCCTGTTAGGTGATTTGACTGGTATGCCCTGTAAACACGACCAGTTTTCCCATCTGAAAAAGTGCCACGACAGCTTTTGGCCGGGAAAACTGTCTGTGTGTATGCTCCATGACAGTTTTCCCGACAGGAAAATTGTAGGGAATCCTGGTGGGAAAAATTAGAATTTTTTCTTCGTTTTTCCTGCCGGGATTTCCGGCGGTCTTTTTCCCAGCAGTTTTCCTATGGGAAACACTGCGGTGGAGCATACACATGGCCGGGATTCCCAGCCAAAGCTCTCATGGCAGTTTTCCTGACATGAAAACAGGCCATGTGTAGGGGAAAAAGCTGCCAAGCAGGTTCTCATGTTTCCCCCCGGTTTTCCCGGCGGAATTTTTACTGCAGGCAAAATAGATTGTGTGTACAGGGCATTACAATATTACAGTTCTGTCAGTTGTGCAACAGGACTCCTGAACAACTGAAACAGTTAATATTAATCACTAAGAGAGAAAGCTAGCAAACAATCTTGAAATGCAGCATATATAGTAATAACTGAAAATATGTGTTAACTTACTGATTCGTGTCAGTAAGTATATAAATGAGATGAAACTGCATAAATGTAGAATAATTAATGAACTAAAACAATGTACATTAAGCCTCTAATTAAATAATGGCAAGCATTAGGAAAAATCGAATTCATGTTCATTTACCTTAAAGAAAATAAAGCATGCAGTTTAGAAAAGTAGGACAAAAGCTTCCATATCTACATATTTCTGAATCAGTGGATCACATTATTTAACCCCTTCCATACCGGTCCATAATAAAATGACGCCGGCAGGAACCCTACCTCCCTCCGGGTGGACGTCATATGACGTCCTTTATTCCCGGCCCTCTAGGGTCGCGCGCTTGCCTGCGGAACCGCTCGTGACCCGGTGCGTGTGCCCGGCAGCCGCGATGTCCGCTTGGCACCCGCGATTGCCCGCAATCCCAGCAGGAGTGTGGATCTGTGTGTGTAAACACACAGATCCACCTCCTGTCTGCGGTGAGGAGACCGATGTGTGTTCCCAGTACAGAGGAACACACATCAGTCTTCTCCCCTTGTGAGTCCCCTCCCCCTTTAGTTAGAATCACACATTAGGGAACATATTAACCCCTTCAGCCCCCCCTAGTGATAACCCCTTCCCTGTCAGTCACATTTACACAGTAATCAGTGCATATTTATAGCACTAATCGATGTATAAATGTGAATGGTCCCCAAAACGTGTCAAAAGTGTCCGATGTGTCAGCCATAATGTCACGGTCACAATAAAAATCGCAGAGGGCCACCATTACTAGTAAAAAAAAAAAAAAAATGCCATAAATCTATCCCTTATTTTGTAGACGCTATAACTTTTGCGCAAACCAATCAATTAACTCTTATTTACCAAAAATATGTAGAATACATATCGGTCTAAACTGAGGAAAATATATTTTTTTTTATTGTGATATTTATTAAATTAAAAAGTAAATAATATTGTGTTTTTTTCAAAATTGTAGCTCTTTATTTCTTTTTAGCGCAAAAAATTAAAACCGCAAGGATGATCAAATACTACCAAAAGAAAGCTCTATTTGTGGGGGGGGGAACATAAAGATTTCATTCGGGTACAGTGTCGCATGACTGCGCAATTGTCATTCAAAGTGCAACAGTGCTGAAAACTAAAAATTGGTCTGGGCAGGAAGGGGGTGAAAATGCCCTGTATGGAAGTGGTTAAGCAAGGATTTGCTTAACCACATCCCGACCGCCCGCCGTCATATTACTGCGGGACTGTGGCACTGCTGGGCGAGAGCCCGTAGCTATACGTCCGCTCTAAAGTGGCCGCTAGGGGGCGCGTGTGCGCCGTTGGCGGCGGTGCGCACGTGTCCCCGCTCACCCCCGAGTCCCGCGCGCGTGCCTGCCTGGTGCCTTTAGCTCCCGGTCCTGTCAGTGGGGGAAACGCTGATCTTCTGTTCATACAATGTATGAACAGAAGATCAGTGATTTCCCCTAGTGAGGTCACCACTCCATACAGTTAGAACACACCCAGGAACACACTTAACCCCTTCCCTGCCCCCTAGTGTTAACCCCTTCACTGCCAATGGCATTTTTATAGTAATACAATGCATTTTTATAGCATTGATCGCTATAAAAATGCCAATGGTCCCAAAAATGTGTCAAAAGTGTCCGAAGTGCCCGCCATAATGTCGCAGTACTGAAAAAAAATGCTGATCGCCGCCATTACTAGTAAAAAAAAAAAATATTAATAAAAATGCCATGAAACGACCCCCTATTTTGTAAACGCTATAACTTTTGCGCAAACCAATCAATAAACACGTATTGCAATTTTTTTTTACGAAAAATATGTAGAAGAATACGTATCGGCCTAAACTGAGGAAAACATTTTTTTTTATATATTTTTGGGGGATATTTATTATAGCAAAAAGTAAAAAATATTGCATTTTTTCACAATTGTCGCTCTATTTTTGTTTATAGCGCAAAAAATAAAAACCGCAGAGATGATCAAATACCACCAAAAGAAAGCTCTATTTATGGGAAAAAAGGATGCCAATTTTGTTTGGGAGCCACGTCGCACGACCGCGCAATTCAGTTAAAGTGACGCAGTGCCGAATCACAAAAAGTGCTCTGGTCTTTGGACAGCAACATGGTCCGGGGCTAAAGTGGTTAACAGCCAGACAACTAGCTTTTTTTCAGGCAACGTTCTGTAATGAAAGCTTTTATATTTCTCTCATGGCAGTTTTTTTAAGCATCACACTTTTCAGCCCAGACTGAGTATATGTATGTGTATTTTGTGTATTTAATTTACGGTATATGTGATATCAAAATGTTGAATTAGAACAGTAAGATTACACTCATGGTCTTGAAGTCTACTTTTGACATAATATAATTTGTGCAGGTCAGAAATATTGGCAGGGATTTATCTGCCCATGGAGGAGGGACAAAGCCAGGAGAGCTGCAGCTCTCATCCACAGTGCTGTATCTCAATGGGGCTCAGGTGCGTATAAGGGAGGGGAGTATGTGACATAAAAGGTTTTCTACCTTTGTAAAAAAACCATGAGGCGTTAGAAGAACTACTTTAATCTCTCGAAACTCCAAGCAGCAAGTGGTCAAGTGTTTTAGATGGTGATGATTACGTTTTCTGCAAGGCATCTCTTTGCAGTCCTTGGGATTGCATCACTGAAACAGCTGACAGCTGGATAGGAATGGGTGAAAAACCAAGTTGTAAGATGAAGTCATTGTAAAGCACAGATAAGAGCTTAACCACTTGCCTGCTGGGCACTTTTACCCCCTTCCTTTGAATGACATTTGCGCGGTTATGCAATACTGTACCCATATGACATTTTTTTCCTTTTTTTTCACAGTTTATTTTGGTAGTATTTAATCTCCACTGTTTTTTTTTTCTGCTAAACCCAATGAAAAAAGACAGAACCTTTTGATAGTTTGTTATAAAATTTTGCAAGCTGGTAATTTTTCTCCTTCACTGTTGTGCACTGATGAGGCAACACTGATGGGTACCGATGAGGAGGCACTGACAGGAGGCACTGATGGGCACTGATCAGTGGCACTGATAGGCAACACTGCAGGGCACTGAAAGATGGCAACACTGATAGGTGGCACAGATGGGCACCGATAGGCAGCACTGATAGGGACTGATAGGTGACACTGATGAGGAGGCACTGATTGTTAGCACTGATGGGCACTGATAGGTGGCACTGATGAGCACTGATTGGCAGCACTGGTGGGTACTGATTGGCAGAAATGGTGGGCACCAATTGGCAGCACTGGTGGGCACTGGTGGGACTGCACTGATAATCAAGACACTGATAATCACTGCACCATGCTCGGACCATCATTTGCATGGGGTCACGCCCACTTCCACCTACGCCGGCCTGCGCCTTCGAAAACTATGCCACGCTGATGCAGGCGTTTGCGCTATGGCGGCATAATGTGCGCCCACACTCTGTGAATCTGGGCCAATATACTCAAAAAAAAGAATCACCAGACAAAAAGATTTTCTTCCACAGGGGTGCATAAATATTAAAGAGAAAAGATTGTTTTCTATAACAGAAAAATCACATTTAGACTGATGTACAAAACATAAGTACTGTGTTTTTCTCAAAGTGGTTTTGCATATGTATCAATACCTTTTAAACGGTGAGTACATAAAAAAAAAATACATAATTAGAACTAGGGATGGGCCCGATGTTCGATTCGAACATCATGTTTGCCCGTCCGGCGAATACCGAAAATTATTGGGAGTTTGCAGCAAATTTGAGCGTCGAAGAACGCCCCATAATTCACTGCGAGATCGCAGTGCATCTGATGATTAGCCAAAGCATGCAAGCATGTGGTGTCCACGCCCCCACTATATAAGGCTGCTTACACAGCGGCTGTAAGTAGTGTTTTGGAGTGGATGGAGCTAGAGTTAACAAGCTAGATTAGGCAGTAAGTTAGTGGCTTGCAGGCAGTGTATTAGTTAATATATATATATATATATATATATGTATATACTCTGCATTCAGTGTAGACTATACTGTATATGGAGTGCATTCGGCAGTGTATAGTGTTTAATACACTCTGCATTCAGTGTAAACAATGTATACAGTGAATGAATGCCAAATCTAAATATATAAATGTTTAACAAATTACAATTAAAAAACTGCTGCTCCCCTTGTGTTATTCACTCCCAATGGCAATTATAGTGAATATAGGGGGCGCTGTATAGAAACTGATTTGCATCCCTACTACACCATATAATAGTGAAATAGTGCTTAACCACTTGCCTACTGTGCACCTACACCCCCTTCCTGCCCAGACGAAATTTAAGCTTCCGGCACTGCGTCACTTTAACTGACAATTGCGCGGTCGTACGACGTGGCTCCCAAACAAAATTGGTGTCCTTTTTTTCCCACAAATAGAGCTTTCTTTTGGTGGTATTTGATCACCTCTGTGGTTTTTATTTTTTGCGCTATAAACAAAAATACAGCGTCAATTTTGAAAAAAAATGCTATATTTTTTACTTTTTGCTATAATAAATATCCCCAAAAATATATATATAAAAAAATGTTTCCTCAGTTTAGGCCGATACGTATTCTTCTACATATTTTTGGTAAAAAAAAATGCAATAAGCGTTTATCGATTGGTTTGCGCAAAATTTATAGTGTTTACAAAATAGGGGATAGTTTATGGCATTTTTATTATTTTATTTTTTTACTATTAATAGCGGCGATCTGCGTTATTTTTATTGGGACTGCAACGTTATGGCGGACACTTCGGACACTTTTGTGACATTTTTGGGACCATTTACATTTATACAGTGAACAATGCTATAAATATGCATTGATTACTGTATAAATGTGACTGGCAGTGAAGGGGTTAACCACTAGGGGGCGGGGAAGGGGTTAAATGTGTGTCCTATGAGTGTTCTAACTGTAGGGGGAGGGGGGGTGACTGGGGGAGGTGACCGATTGTGTCCCTATGTACAAGGGACACAGCATTGGTCTCCTCTCTCCCTGACAGGACGTGGAGCTCTGTGTTTACACACAGAGCTCCACGTCCCCGCTCAGTTACTGGGCAATCGCTTGTGCCCGGCGGCGATCGTTGCCGCCGGGCACTCGCACCGGGATCCCAGCAGAGCGGCGCCCGCCCGCAGCTTTAAAGAGACAGCACGTCATATGACGTGCTGTCAGAATAATGGAGTCCTCCGCCTGCCGTCATTTGACGGTGGGCGGTGGACAAGTGGTTAAAGCGGGGGTTCCGTGGGAAAACATTTTTATTTTTTAGTTGCATCTACCACTCTTAATACAATTAGCATTGTACTCACGTGTCTTATTTTTCTAGCCTTAAGCATCGAGATTCGCCTTAAAGAAGTATTTATAAAAATCTGTCCTGTAGTGATCCATCTTGCTTGTGAGCACTAGTGTTGCTCACGAATATTCGCATTGCGAATATTCGCTACTAATATTGCATATTCGAGTATTCGCGAATAACTTGAATATCGTGGAGAATATTCGCTATTTCGAATATTCGTATTTTTTTCGCAATCAATTTCGCATTCACACTAGCGAAATTTCGCATTAGCGAAATTTCGCAATTTTTTTTTTCGTGATATTCGTGATATTTTATAAAAAAAAAATTTGCGAAATTTCGCCAATCGTAAATATCGAATATTCGTGATATTTTATCCAAAAAAAAAAAATTGCGAAATTTCGCAATTTTTTTTTTTTTTTTTTATAAAATATCACGAATATTCGATATTAACGAATATTCGCAAATATTCTTCGAAATATTCGCGAAATATCACGAAATCGAATATGGCGTATTCCGCTCATCACTAGTGGGCACTGTGAAGCAGAGGAGAACGTAGATTTGCAGTCCAAGGACCCAGATTATGGAACACTCAACCAACCAGGATATGGTTGGAGGTCAACCACCTGGTCTTCAGAAGAAAATTCAAAACCCAGCTCTTCTGAGGCCTACTTAAGAAATGAATACCAAGCGTCCAGAGACGATTCATTTTGCAGAGCGAAATTTCGCATTGGCGAAATTTCGCAATTTTTTTTTTTTTTTATAAAATATCACGAATATTCGATATTAACGAATATTCGCGAATATTCTTCGAAATATTCGCGAATATTCTTCGAAATATTCGCGAAATATCACAAAATCGAATATGGCGTATTCCGCTCATCACTAGTGGGCACTGTGAAGCAGAGGAGAACGTAGATTTGCAGTCCAAGGACCCAGATTATGGAACACTGAACCAACCAGGATATGGTTGGAGGTCAACCACCTGGCCTTCAGAAGAAAATTCAAAACCCAGCTCTTCTGAGGCCTACTTAAGAAATGAATACCAAGCGTCCAGAGGCGATTCAGTTTGCATGTGTTGCGCTATATAAGTTTCTCACTCACTCACTCACTTACTTCCGCTATGCCTCAAAGTCTGTCCATCGATTTCTACCTGTAGTAATTGTTTTTCCCTTTTCACTCACTGAAGCCCACAAGCAAATACTTCCGGGATGGGCGATGTTGACGACGAGTGTTGACTGAATGTGCCTAATGACTGGTCTCCTGGGAAGCATGACGCTGTGCTCCCAGGAGACTTTGCGATCGAGTCCCAGAAAACACTGGGGCGCTTACGAAGTTAATGACACGCCCACTCCCGCGGGAGGGATACCCGGAAGTGCCTGGTATTCCAAGCAGAATAAAGGTACTGTACCGTATTTTTCGGACCATAAGGCGCACTTAATATCCTTTCATTTTCTTAAAAATCTACAGTGCGTCTTATAATGTGGTGCGTGTTATGTATGGTTGTATTGAGCATTACAGACATACATGATAGGTTTACAGCATCCACTTACATGTAAATAGTAGAGATCCGGCATGTAGATCATGGAAATAGTCTCTACTGTAACGTCCTTCCGCACCAGATGTAAGCTGTAAAATGCTCCTATACCCCTCTATGTCGAACCGTCGGTATAGCAGTGGAGCAAGCTGGTACGGTAACACTGTTGAAAGCGAGCATGGGACGCAGCGCGAGCCACGTGACGTCACTGGAATGCGACGGCATTTCGGAGATGGCGCTTGCGTGTGACAGAGCTGTGTGCATTCATTCATTTTCTATACCCGCGTGCGCCTTATAACCCGGTGCGCCTTATGTATGGAAAAATACGGTAATCGTTTTAAAACATTTTAATAGCGGATTTTAAATGTACTTAGTGTGGCGGTCTTAATCAGATACATTCTCTATTGATTGTGAACCTCCACTTTAAATATATTGTAAACACATTGACATTTGAATCAATAAATCTCAAATGTATACAGTGCATTCGGCGGTGTACAGTATATAATACACTTCATGTGGTGTATTAATATATATATACTGTATATATACAGTCTAGTGTATATATACTCTGCATTCAGTGTAGACTATATTTACAGCAAATTTGGAGTGTACAGTATATAATACACGTCAAGTGGTGTATCAATATATATTTACAGTCTGGCATACAGTGGATATATAAAAAAAATACACACCCCTGTTAAAATGTCAGGTATCTGTAAAAAAAAATGACAAAAATACGTTTTTCCACTTAGTTAAACAACAAACTGAAATCTTTTAGGTGGTGGTAAGTAAATGCATAAGTGTGCACAACCTTAAACTAATACTTTGTTGAATCACCTTTTGATTTTATTACAGCACTCAGTCTTTTTGGGTATGCATCTATCAGCATAGCACATCTTAACTTGGCAATATTTGCCCACTCTTCTTTCAAAAAACACTCCAAATCTGTCAATTGCAAGGGCATCTCCTGTGCACAGCCCTCTTCATATCATCCCACAGATTTTCAATCGGATTCAGGTCTTGGCCAATCCAAAACTTCTTCTGGTGAAACCATTTCTTTGTTGATTTGAATGTATACTTTGGGTCGTTGTCATGTTCAGCTTTCCAGCAGAAGCCTGAAGGTGTTGTGTCAATACTGATTAGAATTTGGAACTGTTCATAATTCCCTCTACCTTGACTAAGGCCCCTGTCCCAGCTGAAGAAAAACAGCCCCAAAGCATGATGTTGCCACCACCATGCTTCCCTGTGGGTATGGCATTCTTTTGGTGATGTGCATTGTTGTTTTTGCTCCAAACATATCTTTTGGAATTAAGACCAACAAGTTTAACCTTGGTTTCATCAGACCATAACACATTTTCCCACATGCTTTTGGGAAACTTCAGATGTATTGTTGTTCTTCGTAAGAAAAGGCTTCTGTCTTGCCACTCTACTCCATAGCCCAGACATATGAAGAATACAAGAGATTGTTGCCACATTTACCAGACAGCCAGCACTTGCCAGATATTCCTTCAGCTCCTGGTTGCTCCATGTTGCTGTATGCCTTTTGGCAATAGGGAAAAACATAGGAAGCTCCAGCTCAGTATATTATTAAAGCAGCCTTTTAATTGCAAGGCTGGTACACTCACAAGATAAAAATGAAAATCAAGCTCATCTGATCTCAACTCTTCAGGCATCCAAAACCGGTATCCAGGCATAAGGGTGATAGCATCACGCAGTCCAGCAAGTTGGCCAGAACCAGTGTGGAACGCATGGAAATGACATCACCGTAAGTGAACAAACATCGAGGAGAGACCATTTTAAATTGGCAGAATAGGCAGGATACGCACTCGGAGAATTGTCTCTTTCTATAGGCCTGGATGATGGTTTCAGATGCCTGGACAGTCACCCCCATACACACATATGAGCTTGATTTCAATTTTTATCTTGTGAGTGTACCATATACCCTAAGATTAAAAATAGGATTTTTACGTCATACTTACCTGTAAAATTTGAGTACATCATGGGACATGGAGTCAGGCTAATATTCATTACCTGCTGGTTATACTCCATCTCCTGGTGAATGGACACTAGTAGACAAAAGGTCTTTAGACAGGAAGTGATCTCCTATATAACCCTTTCCATACAGGAGGTACTTCAGTTTTGTAGCAAGCACTGAATCCTTAAAAAAGAGGGGAGGGATCTCTGTAGCCCATGATGTACTCAAAGAAAAGGATTTTACAGTTAAAGGGTCACTAAAGGATTTTTTTTTTTTGCTAAATAGCTTCCTTTACCTTACTGCAGTCCTAGTTTCATGTCCTCATTGTTCGTTTTTGCTCTGATGTTTCTGTAATTCTCCTCTGTTCTGGACACTTTCTGGTTGTCTGTTTCCCTGTGACCACAGTACTGGGAGCTTCTAGTTTTGTTTTCCAAACTATCACTGCTCTGTATAGCACAGATACAGGATAACATGCAAAAACGAAACTAGATGCAAAAATGAAAGTAAAAAACTACAGGTACATTATATGATTGATTTGATCTATTTTTAATCTTTTTTAAAAGGAATCAGTTAACTATTATGTCTCTATACCCTGTAAACAGTCATTTCAGCAAAAAAATGTTTTTCCTTTACAACTCCTTTAAGTACAGTATGATGAAAATATCCTATTTTCTTTTTAATACATCATGGGACACAGAGTCAGGCTAATATTAATTACTGGCTTTGACAACCCAGAACAATAGCCTTGAGGGAAGGGAGACATCCTGCGAAACAATAGCCATCAGAACTTCTATGGCAGCCCGCAGTACACTGCGGCCAAAAGCCAGATCCTCGGCTGCTCGAACATCCACTTGATAACATTTTGTGAACGCATGAAGACCAGGTAGCAGCCTTACAAATCTGAGAAACAGATACCTGATGCCAAAAAGCGTAGGTAGAAAGAGCTCTCACCCTAAAGGGAGGAGCTTTATGTTTCAGACTGTAGGCATGAATGATCAATTGACAGACCAATTTGGCAGCTGCCTGCCCTTATTGGGTCCTTTTGGTAAAACAAAGTAGGAGTCCTCGGATCTCCACAGATCTAGACAAATAAACCTTGACTGCCCGGACAACGTCCAAAGAATGCAGTCGTCTTTCTTCCCCCGAACAAGGCTGAGAGAAAAAAGAAGGCAAAATAATGTCTTGATTTAAATGAAAGACCAGCACCACTTTTGGCACAAGGGATGGAACAAGTCGTAACACGACTCTGTCGAGGTGAGGGATCAAGTATGGTTCCCTGCATGAAAGGACCGCCAACTCCGATACCCTTCTAGCCGAGGTGATAGCCATCAGGAAGGCTAGCTTGCATGACAGCAAGTCTAATGGAATTTACTTAATAGGTTCAAATGGTTCCCAAGGACACATAGGTGACCTAGTGGGGAGAAGCAAGTGAGTTGCCCCCTGCATAAAGGACCAGTGAATGGGAGGCTAAAGGCCTTAAGAAAAATACTGATAGGGCCAAAACTTGACCTCCGATTGTACTCAAAGACAATTTGATTTCCACAGCTGACTGTAGAAACGAGAGAATTTTCCCAATCACATATTTCCGAGGATGCAATTTTTTGGCTTGACACCAAGCAATATAAATCTTTCAGACCTTATGATAGATCTTCCTAGTGACATCTTTTCTAGCATTCACTAGGGTAGAAACCACTGGTCCCGAGATGCCACGGTCCTTTAACACCCTGACTTCAATAGCCATGCCGTGTAAATTGGGGTGGAATATAGGACCTAGAGACAATAGATGGTGGCGCCATGAAAGCTTCCATGGCCCGTCTATTGTCAGTCTCACAATCTCTGGGACCCAGGGCCTTCTGGGCCAGGCTGGTGACACCAGAATGATTGGAACTCCCTCTCTCTGAATCCTGCGCAAAAAATGTGGAAGGAGAGGGATTGGAGGGTAAGCATAAACCAGGGACTAATGGCTCCATGGAACTCCCAGAGCATCTGCTAGAGGATCTCTTGTTCGGGACACAAACTGCTGTAGCTTGTTGTTGAACCTGGATGCCAGTAGGTCGACCTCTGGCTATCCCCCACGTTGAGTAATTTCCTAGAACACTTCTGGGTGTAGGGACCATTCCCCCGAGCAGATTTGCTAGCGACTGACATAATCTGCCTTCCAGTTCTCTACTCCTGGGATATGGACTGCCGATAGAACCCTTTCGCAGGTTCTGATTCTGCAACCACCAGTTTAGGCTTAAGTGTGCCTAAGGAGATAATGGGCCAGATTCAGGTAGATGGGCGCATCTTTATTCTGGCGTAACGTTGCTCATTTACGTTACTCCGCCGAAACTTTAGGAGAAAGTACTGTATTCACAAAGCACTTGCTCCTAAAGTTGCGACGGCGTAGCGAAAATGGGCCGGCGGAATTTAAATTTGGCAGGTAGGGGGCGTGTAGTATTTAAAATAGGCGCGAACGTACTGCGCATGCGCCGGCCGTCAATGTATCCCAGTGCGCATGCTCCAAATTATGACAGTGTTTTCGACGTGAACGTCAATGACATCAATCCCCATTCACGGACGAGTTACACAAACGACGTGAAACGTTTTCAATTTGACGAGGTCACGACGGCCATACTTAACATAGGATGCACCTGCTTTTTGTTGCTTTATCTTTACGCTGGGAAAACCCTTACGTGAACGTCGTAAAGTGACTGCGTCGGGCCCGCGTACGGGCCATTTCAAAATTGCAGTTCCGATACGCTCGTATCCTAACTCAATCATGGCGTATCTTGTTTTCTGAATACAGAAAACAGATACGCCAAGCGTAGGTTATAAGTTACGCGGCTTATCTAGAGATAAGCCGCGTAACTTCTACCTGAATTTGGCCCAATGTATATACTGCAGTTCAGAGTATATAATGCAGTCCATATAATATATATACTGCAGTTCAGAGTATATAGTGCAGTCCATATAGTATATATACTGAAGTTCAGAGTATATAGTGCCATTTTTTGCCATACATCACTGCATCGTTTTAACTGACATTTGTGTGGTCGCGCAATATTGCACCCAAATAAAATTGATGTACTTTTTTCTCACAAATAGAGCTTTCTTTTGGTGGTATTTAATCACCTCTGCGGCTTTTTTTTTTTTTTTCCTGTTTAGGCCAATATGTATTCTTATACATATTTGTTGTAATAAAAACCACAATAAGCGTATATTGATTCATTTATACAGCTATCAGTGCTATAAAAATGCACTTCTACTGTATAAATGTCACTGGCAGGGAAGGGGTAAACACTAGGGGGGATCAGGGATGTGTGTGTTTACACACACATGTCCCTGTTCTGCCTCTTGTGGCCGGGCGTCATCGCGACTGCCTGTCACAAGCATCGGCATGACCGCAGTGCAGAGGGCACGTTCGCAGGATTGTGCCGACCTGCCGCCTTATAATGACGGCGGCAGGTCGGCAAGTGGTTAAGAAAAAAACAGCATAGGCCCCCCAAAAAAATGTTGGAGTGGGGCCCCCTAAAATCCATACCAGACCCTTATCCGAGCGAGCATCCCCCTCCTGAACCATACCAGGCCGCTTGCCTTCAACATAGGGAGGGTGCTTTGGGGTTCCACTGAAGAACCTTGTCCCCATGTTGATGGGAACAAGGGCCTCTTCCCCACAACCCTGGTCTGGTGGTTGCGGGGGTCTGCAGGCGGGGGGCTTATCGGAATTTGGAAGCCCTGTTTAACAAGGGGGTGCCCCCAGATTCTTCCCCCTTTGTGAATGGGTATGGGGTACATTGTACCCCTACCCATTCACCAAAAAAGGATCAAGATATAAAAAACACAATGCACAGTTTATGGCAATTCCTTTATTAAAAAATAAATAAAAAGTGTCCCACGATGTCCACCCACCTTCAATCACGCTGCCTGACGAACCAGAAAAATAGGAAAAACCTCTGCCTTGATGGAAGGCATTCCGCCAACTGCTGTCTCTTGGCTGTGTTAGCTGTTATATAGGCAATGGCAGGGCCACTCTGTCATGTAACTGAGTGACCCCGCCCATTCTGATATAATGTGCCGTTAGAGGGGTCATCTGGTTACATCAGCGGGTGGCCACGCCCTTGCCTATATAAGAGCTGTCACAGCAAAAAGACAGCAGTCGCCGGGAGGCCTCCCATGGAGGCAGGGTATTTTTGTTTGTTTTTTCTATTTTTTGGGATCGTCGGGTGGCCTGAATAACAATTAATGTACATCACGGGATACTTTTTTTTCTTTCTTTTTTTTTTATAAAGGAATTGTCAAAAACTGTGTATTGTGTTTTTTTTTATTTTTGACACTTTTTTTGGTGAATGGGTAGGGGTACATTCACATGGGGTGGGAGTATTAATGTGTGTACTATTAAAAAAGGAAGAAAGAAGAGCTTGAGGACGGCTTGATTCTCTAAAAGGGGTGGTACTGGGAGGTGGGTAAGGAGTGGACCCAAGGAATGGTGCTCACAGATGGGTAGGGGGCTTATTCAAGGGGTGACTCGGAAGGGAGGAGTTCCTGCACCTCTTCTCTGTGGGAAAAAAACCTGGGTATTTGTAAAGGAAATGTAGAGCATACTGTATATGTAAAAACTTTGTTGGGGATCTTGTTGGATATGAAGGCAGGGATTGAAAAAGGACACTCAAAAGGACGAAAAATAGGCAGGATAATTTGAAATGCTCAAAAATATTTGTGGATTTGTAAGAACTTTACATTCTTTGCAAAATTCTCAAAATAAGTATAATGCATTTTACATGAGCCTATAAACTTCTTTGTATAATTCATGAGGACTACTGTATATTTATAACAGATGTGTTTGTATTTAAACGTTCAAATACTAACTTTCAATTTAACTTTTCTATTTTAAATTGTAATCAAAAGCAATTACAGCTGTTATATGCATTATATGTACTCGTTTTCCAAACGTTTCCACTTCTTTAACCACTTCACTACTAGGGATGAGCTTTGAGTTCGAGTCGAACTCATGTTTGACTAGAACATTGCCTGTTCACCCGCTCGCCGAACAGCGAACAATTTGGGGTGTTCGCAACAAATTCGAAAAGCCACGGAACACCCTGTAAAAAGCTATGGGAGAAATATAAAGTGCTCATTTTAAAGGCTAATATGTAAGTTATTGTCATAAAAAGTGTTTGGGGACCTGGGTCCTGCCCCAGGGGACATGTATAAATGCAAAAAAAGTTTTAAAAACTTATTTTTTTTTAGAAGCAGTGATTTTAATAATGCTTAATGTGAAACAATAAAAGTGAAATATCGATTTAAATTTTGTACCTAGGGGGGTGTATAGTATGCCTGTAAAGCAGCGCTTGTTTCCCATGCTTAGAACTGTCCCTGCACAAAGTGTAATTTCTAAAAAAGTAATTTAAAACCACTCATGGCTATAATGAATTTTCGGCTCCAGGTTTGCTGTTACATCAGAGGGGGCGGGGTCAGCCGTCACGTCACTGGGAAAGCCTTGGTTTTCCCCTGCATCAGAGAGGGACGGAGTCACGTGATGGGTGGCCCCACCCTCACCTACATAAGAGATGTGACTGGCTGAAGCCGCATTATTCCCGGGGTGTCGATGGCGTTGGAGCGGAGAACAAGAGTGGATTACCGCCGCTGGATTCTTTTTTATTTTTTTTAATAAAGGATATTGCCAACGGTGTCTGTGTTTTTTTTTTTTTTTACAATTTGTTACACTTTCTTTGTGAAATGGCAGGGGTACAATGTACCCCATTACCAATTCACATGGGGAGGGCCAGGATCTGGGGGTCCCCTGTGTTGAAGAGGTCTTCCAGATTCCGATTATCCCCCCACCCGCAGACCCCAACAACCACCGAGCAAGGGTTGTGGAGGTGGGGCCCTTGTCCCCATGAACATGGGGGCATGGTGCTTTGAGGGATCACAGACCCCTAAAGCATCCTCCCAATGTTGAGGGCATGTGGCCTGGTACAGTTCAGGAGGGGAGAGGGCCGCTCTCTCATCCCCCCTATTTTCCTGCGGCCTGCCAGGTTGCATGCTCCGATAAAGGGTCTGGTATGGATTTTGGGGGGAACCCCACGTAATTTTTTTTCAATTTGATGCAGGGCTCACCTTAATATCCATACCATACCTGAAGGGTCTGGTATTTGAATTTTGGGGGAACCCCTACTTCATAGGCATACTATACCCCCAGGTATGAAATTTAAAGGAATATTTCACTCTTATTGTTTCACTTTATTGGGGGGGGGGGTTGATTTTGCTAATAGCCAATCGTGATTGCCACAGGGGGAGCCAATCAGCATCCGCCGGCCACCCGCGATTGCTCCCCACAGAGACAAAACGGCAGTCTGCCAATGAAAACAAGCAGACCACCGACCACCGAGCAGACCACTCTTTATACCAAAAAGTGAAAGAATATTGTTTTTTTTTTTTTTTTAATTGTCTTTCTTTTTTTTATAAAACAAAAATAAAAATGAGGTGATCAAATACCACCAAAAGAAAGCTCTATTTGTGGGAAAAAAAAGAACATCAATTTTTTTTGGGTAGTGTCACATGACCATGCAATTGTCAGTTACAGTAACGCAGTACTGTATTGCCAAAAATGGCCTGGTCATTAAGTTGGTAAAACCTTGTGGGGCTGGAGTGATTAATATGAACTTGGGGAAACTTGTACACCATGTTTATGTGTGCCATTCTTGCTGTAGTATGTACTATACTCTTCTTTGTCAAAGAAGATCTAAAATCTAACTGAATGACAATTCCTCGTGGATCATGCCTGCACAGTGTGCCAGCGTGGCCACTTGTAGCATCGATTAGGGTGCACATGTTGACAATGTAATTGAAAAAAATTGTATTGTTAATTTTGAATGGGTATAATAAATACTCCTGTACGTACAAGAGTACAATCTTGCTTCCATTTGTTTCCAGTCATATGCCGCTATTCAGTTTAGCCGGAATAAGTTGACATTATACATTAGCTCTTTAACACTGCTTCCTTTATAATTCTAGCAACAACTATCCTAACCTAGTATGAAGTAGTAACAACTCTTGAAAAGAATCACAGATAGTAAAACTACAGTAACAAGAGTTCTAACCTTACCCCACCCAATCCAAAACTAAGTTCATGTTGATGGGTCAGTAAGTGTCCTGCTAATATAATAAAATACCATGGTAGACAGTCCTTGTTCTGTGTCATGCAAAAATAATGTAATTGCTCTTTTTGAACTATACTATGCCCTTACTCAGAGAGGCTAGCTAGACAAAGGAGACCCTAAGATGTGCTCTGCAACATAAAAGTCAGTTGGTATTTAGATCCTTTAAGGAGGATTGGTTCATTCCCTTGAAAGTTTTGATTTGCCCCAGAAATACACTTTGAATAGTTGCCCCTGTATTGGCAAACAGCAGATCCACTATCTGTAGGTTAACTTCAGATTGAGAAACCATGGGTGGGTTAAAACCTTTTAAAAATACTTGCATCACTTTCTTTCTTTTTTTTAGCATCATATCCCAGAAAAACAGTTGTGTCTGCTATACCTCCCAGTTCACTAACATAACAAATATGGGTAGAACAAAAGAGCAGCATTTTTTGTCATCCTTTTCAGTAAAGCTCCATCCATCTTTTTCAAGTCACTATCACATGGACCCAACACAGACCCAACCCCAAACCCAACGAACCCAATGTCTCATCAACAACACCCCCTAGAGATGACCTCACACAATGCAAGGTTAAAGGCAGGGCTTTTTTCCTCAACCCCTCCCCACACACACCCTAAAAATAACATCAACATAGTGGGTGTGGTCAGATTTCACAAACAGTAGGAGGGTCTTAAAGGGGCATTAAATACCAGGATTGCATTACAGATTGCATAGTTCAGGGGGGGGTGTTACACACAGAGTGCAGAGCAGTTACTTGTAAACACAGAAGCCAGGCTTCTGTATTTACAAGTGATTGTGGCGATTGTGGTGAGCAGGCACTAAATGGTCTGCGCCAGTGGTGGTGTTACTGAGGTCCACCAAGTTCCACCTGAAAAAAGCCCTGTGTAGAGGTATTAAAAAAAAGAGTAAGTCACGATTGTCCATTAAAAAAGCAAAATATACAAAATCCTAGCTTAAAAATATGCAAAATGCAGAAATGTTTTAAAAACAAAAGCATATTATAAACAATAACAAGATTGTCTCCTTTGCATTTGGCAAACCCCAGACAGGCATGGACCACCCATAAATACTAACATGAAATAATAGTAAAATAACAAGTGATGTGCACAACATAAATGATAAATAACCAAACACTCCACATTTGCTAATAGTAAATGATAAACAAGAATATGTGAATAGCAAATCACATAAGACAAAGACAACCGATCCACAGAAAACACAGACAGTGCACAAAGATAGGAATACATTAACTGGTTCCATAATGTAAATCATTACTCTACAACCAGATAGAAGAATCTTGAGGACCCCCCCCCCAATATGTAAATAGTTGTAGAGGAGGAATGATGATGAGAACCCCAACTCTAACACCAATTACAAAAGAACATGCCAAGGAGTGGGTATGGAAACTTAGTGAGGCTTTGCATAAAGAAAAAGGGTTGAGACACCCAGAACACCACACAGAAGAATCAAACTATATACAGTAGCACATCAATGGTAAAGCATAGCAATTAGCCATTAAATGGCAAAACATTTGACAAGGAGATCAGGGTCAGAACACATAAGTATAAAGAAGCCTATCAACTGGATATCCATCCAGTCAGGGAGCATACTGTATACACCACTAACTGTTGTTGAAATTAGGGATACAACATCAAAATATAGTCACAGAGCCTGCAAATTAATTTATTGACATATTCTTTGTGGTAATCGGTTTAAAGAGTTGTAGAGTAGAGTTGTAGAATTTTTAAAACAATGTATCACATGTTGATATAATACTGAACTGTCAAAAGGAACCAGAAAATTTAAACCTATTCGCGAGTAAAACAGAAAAGCATCTACAAAATGTAAGGATTTTGAATATTTTTTAAATAATTGCTGATTTTCAATACAGAGTTTACATGAAATAACAATAAGGCCCCGTACACACGTACAAGAACCTCGGTGGGCGGAACACATCGTTCCGCCCGTCGAGGTTCTCGGCCGGCCGTCAGATTCGGCGACCAGCCGGTCGGGAAAGGCGACCAGTCATTAATCCCGACGGGCCGTCGAGCAAATAGAGAAACTGCTCTCTATTTGCTCGACGGGTTTCCCGACGGGCTGGGCTCGCCGAAACAGTACACACGGCCGAGGTTCTCGGCAGAATGAGGATCCCAGCGAGCTTCTCGCTGGTTTCTGACGAGAATCTCGGCAGTGTGTACGGGGCCTAAAACATTCACTGACAGATCAATGAGTTGAAATTTCTCATCCCATTAACAATTTACAATTACAAGAAAACTATCACTGTACTGATATTATCTGGCACATATTTCCTGGAGAAAAGTGAAAATTGCTTTTTAAATAAAGTGATAGAAAAATGTAACTGATTTCAATGTGTTTCTAACTAGAATTTTTAAAGAATACGAACATCTTTTAGTTTATATATAAGAATTGCTAACAGAACATGCATTCCAGTCCTCCACAGATGAAAAATGATTGTGGCTTTCTAAAAGTCACTAGGGAAAGAACAATTCTGCCATACACCATTCAACCTTTCAATGTAGAGATTTCAATATGTCTATATTGGTAGCATTACTACTTCTGTTCCTGATCACAAGTCATTAACTGAGCATCTGCATGTCTCTTCTTACTGAATTATCCCCTGCCTGCACTAAATATTAGACCTTTAGAGACCTCATCCAGTTTAAAGGGATTGTAAAGGCAGAACGTTTTTTATATTAATGCATTTTACGCATTAAAATGAAAATCCTTCTGTGTGTAGCAGCCCCAGCACCCCCTAATACTTACCTGAGCCCCATCTCTGTCCAGTGATGTCTACAAGTCCCTCAGCAATCCGGGAAGCTTCCCCCTATTTGGCTGAGACACAGAAGTGGCACCATTGGCTCCCATGGCTGACAATCAAAGTCAGTTAGCCAATCAGGAGAGAGGGGGTGGGGCAGAATGGCAGAATTGCCTGAATGGACACACAGAGCTCCAGCTCAGCTTGGGTCCCCCCATCACAAGCTGCTTGCTGTGAGGGCACTCAACAGGGTGGAGGGCCCAGAAGAGGGACCCCAGAAAAGAAGGATCTGGGTTGTCCTGTGCAAAAAGTATATGTTTGTTATTTAGAACACCGTGCGTGTGCCCGGCAACACAGAGCTCCACGTCCCTGTCAGGGAGAAAGGAGACCGATTGTGTCCCTTGTACATAGGGTCACAATCGGTCACCTCCCCCAGTCACCCCCCCTCCCCCTACAGTTAGAACACACCTAGGATACACATTTAACCCCTTCCCCGCCCCCTAGTGGTTAAACCCTTCCCTGCCAGTTACATTTATACAGTAATCAATGCATATTTATAGCATTGTTCACTGTATAAATGTAAATGGTCCCAAAAATGTGTCAAAAGTGTCCGGTGTGTCCGCTATAATGTCCCAGTCCCGAAAAAAAATCGCAAATTGCCGCCATTTCTAGTAAAAAATAAATAAATAAATAAATCATAATTGTGTCCCCTATTTTGTAGGCAATATGACTTTTGCACAAACCAGTCACTTTTTTTTACCAAAAATATGTAGAAGAATATGTATCGGCCTTAACTGAGATAAAAACATTTTTTTTTTTTTAAATGTGATATTTATTATAGCAAAAACCAAAAAATATTGTGTCATTTTTTTTAAAATTGGCGCTCTTTTTTTGTTTATAGTGCAAAAAATAAAAACCGCACAGGAGATCAAATACCACCAAAAGAAAGCTCTATTTGTGGGGGAAAAAAGGACGTCAATTTTGTTCGGGAGCCACATCGCACGACCGCGCAATTGTCAGTTAAAGCGACGCAGTGCCCTAAGCTAAAATTGTGTCTGGGCAGGAAGGGGGTGTAGGTGCACAGTAGGCAAGTGGTTAAATATCCTGCTCAAAAGAAGTCAATTATTAGATTTCTGTTGAGTGGGAATGGCCATAGATGGATCAAAGTTCAGCCAGTCCCTGTTGAGTCAGATGAATTTCAGTCCATTTATGGGCAACCTAAGGTCTGCAAAAGCTGAAAGACAGATTCAGAAGTGCACAGAATGGTAATTAAGGCTCACAGAATAATGAAACCAGGGCAGTTATGATTGACGTAATGACAGCTCACCCATTCCCCTGTCACTGTAGGGTATGGTCCTGTTTGGGGAACCATCTGGTACAAGCTGTAACATTCAGTAGTGAGCTGGGGAGTGGGTTTTTGCACTCGTTTTGGCCAGCAAATATTCTGGCAGAGCAAATGGTCTGCTCCATCGATTTACAAAGTAGATTATTTATTATTTGCTCATCTTTAGTTAGAGTTAGCACACTTGTAAAGGTAAAACTTTACTCAACAAGATATGGATATGTTAACCAAATATGATTTAATTCTGAAATAGCTCCGTCCCTGGCAGTTAAGCTTCATTATATTCTTTGTTCCTGACCTAGGAAAAATATGCTTGTAAGAAAAGTTAGAGATAAACAAGTACAGGGAATATATGTTCCCAATTACGGGATAGGGCATGGGACTGTGCGAATGCAAGTTGGATGTATCATATTAAATAGAAAACAATATTGTTTTCTATTTAATATGATACATCCAACTTGCATTCGCACAGTCCCATGCCCCATCCCGTAATTGGGAACATATATCCATTGTCTCCAGGGACGGTAATGCTGTGGGCTATTTATATACCCTACTTCGTGTTTGCTCCGTATGTACATATTTTCTCTCTATAAACAAGAACAGGTTGATCATCTACAAGACAACCCAAACAGCAAGAGCCTAGGGGACTGTGTCTAAATCTGCATCCTAATGCAGAAAACCAGGGAAGTCGTGCAGCTAGGAAATTCTGGGTGCTCATATGTGACCTCAAAAGTAAATGTTCACATGTAGGCAATTGGTATAAATAGGGTAAGCCATGACATTATAGGCAATACAAATTGGTTTAGAAGTGGGGATGTGGGTTAAAAAGCAAGGCTTTTGGTGGACTATCTGCACCAGATGAAATTCTTTACTGCAACAAAGTGTGGACAGAGAATTGAGCTATAGATCATAATATGACTTAAGCTATCACAGGTAGTCTGGTAAAACTGGTAAAGGGAACAGTATACAAAAAACTGTAGAATGTGAAATTAAATTTAAATTATAGGTAAGTAAGATAAGTTGGCAAGTGTTTTCTTTTGGTGGGCCAGTGAGTATCATCCATCATAACTGAACAAGATCTGCATCACTGGACGATGTGATTGACAATGGATTTACATTATGGGACTTTTTTTTCTGTTTGCATATTTTTATATTATATATGCATACTATGTACCCCCTACTCATTCACATTGGGGAAGGGGCAGCATCTGGAGGTCCTCTAATAGATAAATGGGGCTTCCAGATTTTGATAAGGCTCCCACCTGCAGACCCCCAACCACCACCTGGTCAGGGTTGTGGTGAAGAGGCTATTGTCTTCATCAACATGGGGACAAGGTGCTTTGCAAGGGAGGTATCCCCTGGCAAGATTACAGGGGATGGGCCACATGCTTATCCCATCTTTTCTGGTCAGTCAGGCTGCATGCAACTAAGGGTCTAGTATGGATTTTAGGGGGAAACCCATTTTTTTTCATGGGGAGTCCTCTTAAAATACATGCTATACTGGCATCAAGGATAAGGCTCTTGTATGTATTGTTGGTGTAAAACTCACACCGTTTTTGTGTGGGGTCTCCTATTAACATTATACCAGACCCTCATCTAGGATAATGGTCTATTGTAGATGAAGGGAATCCCTAACAACTTTGTTTACAAAGATAAGTGAGCAGCTGGGAGCTGTCATTTACTGGAAATGTCATTATTTTCTGTTTGAATGTCAGTTTTGCTGCAGTAGGTTGTATAAAAATGTTGCTTTGGTACATATTCCCCAGGGCAGAGACAAGTCCCTGTGTCAATTTTTTACAAACTTTTGCCTATTATCCTAGAAAATGTCATTATGTATTTTTTTAACATTCAGCTCCCATTGACTTCAGTAGGGTTCAGTTTCAACACCAAAAACCTTAGTACTGTTCGCTAAACTCGTCTTGAACCAAACCCAGGTATATGTGGCTTATCCTTAGCTATAATAAAGGGTTTCTTTTTATATATAAGGCTAAAAATGTGTTTACACATAATATAAATATTGCATCCTCAAAGCGGACTTTAATAAAAGATTTCAAGGCATGTTGCAGTGATTAGTACTTAAGAATGCATTAGCCAGTACTTAAGAACGCATTAGTCTGTACACTAAATTTTTTGTTAAAGTCTAAAAGGTTATTATCTGTGAAGTATCTTTACCAAGGACACATTTTCTTCACCCATTTTTCATAGCAAAGTTGAACACTTCCAAAATGAAAAGCAATTTAGATAATGCAGAGCAAAAATACTACGGTATAAGAAAGTGTCGCTCTTTTTACCATGATGAATACTCTAACAATCAGAAAAAGATTAGTATTTGTCAGAGAGCTTAATCTATGGTGGAATTAAGTGACAGGACCTTACAATTTGCAGTCACACAATCTCAGCACTCCAAAATAGAGATTAGAGGGAGGATTACTCTAAACGATGAGAAAGTTGTACAGAGATTTATTAGCTGTAATCCAAAGTAAAATACAAGTGAAAATAGGTAATTGCATTTGTAAAGAGAAGATAAATTGTTCAGGGCTTGCTGTATTAATACACTCCATTTCTGAACACATCTACTCTACATTTAAAATGACTGCAGTAAAAAAAAAAAAACTGCACCTCTAGGTGCCTGTGCTTTATACCTGTAGTAATTTCTTCAAAATATTTATAATGTAAAAATAGTTGTAATGTTGGATAAGCCTATCTAACAATGTTCTGTAGCATACACAAATATAGTACTGCCTCAAAATGCCGTTTGGTAAGGGGTACAGAAGCCTATAACACTGATCCTCTTATACTGTTTTTTTTTTTTTCCCTTAATTTCCCTCGCACATTAGTATGGTCTTGGTGGCACGGTACTCAGGTCTAGGGATGAGCTTTGCGTTCGATGCGAACACATGTTCGCATCGAACATCGGCCATTCGATTGTTCGTCGAAAACGAACAAATCGGGTCGTTCGTGCCAAATTCGAATGGCGCGCAACGGCCCATAATTCACTGCGGCATTGCGCGCTGATGATTGGCCAAGCATGCATCATGACCCCGCATGCTTGGCCAATCACAGCGCCCAAAAACGAAGAGACCTAATTGGCCAAAGCCTGGGTGCTTTGGCCAATTAGGGCTCAGGGCTTTAGCACACGCCCCACACTATAAAAGGCCGCCTCCCGGGCGGCCTCGTGTAGTGTGTTCCGGCTTTCAGAGAGAGAAGTCAGACAGACAGAGAGAGAGAGAGAGAGAGATAGATAGATAAAGACACAGTGTCTTTTCAGATAGATAGATAGATAGATAGATAGATAGATAGATAGATAGATAGATAGATAGATAGATAGATAGATAGATAGATAGATAGATGGATAGATAGATCAGGGAGGCTACTAGTTAGTATAGTTAAATGTACAGTTTGTAGAGAATATATTGACATCCCTAGGAGTTGTCAATATATTTATAAACTGTATAGCTTAGCTAGTTCTGCGATTAGTATCTGTCAGGCAGGAGATTGTGCTTGATGCTCTAACGTGTTAGTGTACACGTGTTAGTTAATTGCACATAGACACATTAACTGTTACTGCACATGTGCTATTTATTTGCACAGAAAGGCAGTTGCTGTTAATGCAAGTGGGCTATTGAATTGCACAGAAACGCAGTCGCTCTGACTGTGCGTGTGCTGTTTAATACCACCTGAGCGCATTTGGGGTCACCGTACGTGTGCTGTGACATACCACCTGAGCGCATTTGGGGTCACCGTACGTGTGCTGTGACATACCACCTGAGCGCATTTGGGGTCACCGTAAGTGTGCTGTGACATACCACCTGAGCGCATTTGGGGTCACCGTACGTGTGCTGTGACATACCACCTGAGCGCATTTGGGGTCACCGTACGTGTGCTGTGACATACCACCTAAGCGCATTTGGGGTCACCGTAAGTGTGCTGTGACATACCACCTGAGCGCAATTGGGGTCACCGTACATGTGCTGTAACATACCACCTGAGCGCATTTGGGGTCACTGTACGTGTGCTGTGACATACCACCTGAGCGCATTTGGGGTCACCGTACGTGTGCTGGTATATACCACCTGAGCGCAGTTAGTGCCACTGTACGTGTGCTGGTATATACCACCTGAGCACAGATAGTGCCACTGTACGTGTGCTCCTATATACCACCTGAGCACAGTTAGTGCCACTGTACGTGTGCTGGTATATACCACCTGAGCACAGATAGTGCCACTGTACGTGTGCTCCTATATACCACCTGAGCACAGATAGTGCCACTGTACGTGTGCTGCTATATACCACCTGAGCACAGATAGTGCCACTGTACGTGTGCTCCTATATACCACCTGAGCACAGTTAGTGCCACTGTATGTGTGCTGGTATATACCACCTGAGCACAGATAGTGCCACTGTACTTGTGCTCCTATATACCACCTGAGCGCAGTTAGTGCCACTGTACGTGTGCTGCTATATACCACCTGAGCACAGATAGTGCCACTGTACGTGTGCTCCTATATACCACCTACGCACAGATAGTGCCACTGTACGTGTGCTCCTATATACCACCTGAGCACAGATAGTGCCACTGTACGTGTGCTCCTATATACCACCTGAGCACAGTTAGTGCCACTGTACGTGTGCTGCTATATACCACCTGAGCACAGATAGTGCCACTGTACGTGTGCTCCTATATACCACCTAAGCACAGATAGTGCCACTGTACGTGTGCTCCTATATACCACCTGAGCACAGATAGTGCCACTGTACGTGTGCTCCTATATACCACCTGAGCACAGTTAGTGCCACTGAACGTGTGCTGGTATATACCACCTGAGCACAGATAGTGCCACTGTACGTGTGCTCCTATATACCACCTGAGCGCAGTTAGTGCCACTGTACGTGTGCTGCTATATACCACCTGAGCACAGATAGTGCCACTGTACGTGTGCTCCTATATACCACCTAAGCACAGATAGTGCCACTGTACGTGTGCTCCTATATACCACCTGAGCACAGTTAGTGCCACTGTACGTGTGCTGCTATATACCACCTGAGCACAGATAGTGCCACTGTACGTGTGCTCCTATATACCACCTAAGCACAGATAGTGCCACTGTACGTGTGCTCCTATATACCACCTGAGCACAGATAGTGCCACTGTACGTGTGCTCCTATATACCACCTGAGCACAGTTAGTGCCACTGAACGTGTGCTCCTATATACCACCTGAGCACAGATAGTGCCACTGTACGTGTGCTCCTATATACCACCTGAGCACAGTTAGTGCCACTATACGTGTGCTCGTATATACCACCTGAGCACAGATAGTGCCACTGTACGTGTGCTGCTATATACCACCTGAGCACAGATAGTGCCACTGTACGTGTGCTCCTATATACCACCTGAGCACAGATAGTGCCACTGTACGTGTGCTGGTATATACCACCTGAGCACAGATAGTGCCACTGTACGTGTGCTCCTATATACCACCTGAGCACAGTTAGTGCCACTGTACGTGTGCTGGTATATACCACCTGAGCACAGATAGTGCCACTGTACGTGTGCTCCTATATACCACCTGAGCACAGATAGTGCCACTGTACGTGTGCTCCTATATACCACCTAAGCACAGATAGTGCCACTGTACGTGTGCTGCTATATACCACCTGAGCACAGATAGTGCCACTGTACGTGTGCTGCTATATACCACCAGAGCACAAATAGTGCCACTGTACGTGTGCTCCTATATACCACCTGAGCACAGATAGTGCCACTGTACGTGTGCTCCTATATACCACCTGAGCGCAGTTAGTGCCACTGTACGTGTGCTGCTATATACCACCTGAGCACAGATAGTGCCACTGTACGTGTGCTCCTATATACCACCTGAGCACAGATAGTGCCACTGTACGTGTGCTCCTATATACCACCTGAGCACAGTTAGTGCCACTGTACGTGTGCTGCTATATACCACCTGAGCACAGATAGTGCCACTGTACGTGTGCTGCTATATACCACCTGAGCACAGATAGTGCCACTGTACGTGTGCTGTTATATATCACCTGAGCGTATTTGGTGTCACTCCGCTTGTGCTGTTACATACCACCTGAGCACTTCAATATGTCTGGAAGGAGAACAAAGAGAGGCAGAGAGTCACGAGGGCAAGCAGGCTCTGCATGTAGAGGTAACGCTGGTAGTGGATGCGGTGCATCCTCTTCAGCCATGGCCGCTCGTCCTTCTTTTCGGGAGCTGGCCGTGTTGAACCTCAACATGCAGAGGAATTAGTAGAGTGGATGACCAAGCCGTCCTCATCCTCCTCATCCTCTCTCACACAGACAGATCAAAGTTTATCTGGCAAAGTAGCTGCCAAGGCGTCCTCTTCCCTCTGCACAATGGCTTCACACAATACTTCCCTAGTACCATGTCCTCCTGAGGAGTCCCCCGAACTGTTTCAAAACAGTGTGGGGTACATGCTGCCGGAAGATGCGCAGCGTTTTGAAGACTCCGATGACGGAACACTGATAGAGGAAGGCATTGATGTGAGCCCAGGGAGAGGGGGTGGCCGAGAGGGACAGCAATTTGTCAGTGATGATGTTCCCCCAGCTGGAGCATACTGCCAGGTTGTTGACAGTGATGAGGAGGGAGGGGATGATGAGGTCACTGACTCTACCTGGGTGCCTGATAGGAGAGAGGAGGAGGAGGAGGAGGAGGACGATGAGGCACAGGCACATCTCCAAAGAGGCAGGATGCCCTCCAGGGGTCAGCTTATGGTCACACCCACTGCATTACAGCGCACATCTACGGCGCTTGTGCATGGCGCTGCTGTGTCTGACCGGTACAGCAAAAGTTCTTTGGTGTGGGCCTTTTTTGAAACATGTCCACAAGATCGTACCTTTGCTATTTGCAAATTATGTCGCAAGCGTATCTCGCGTGGCCAAAACATCAACCGCCTGGGTACCACATGCTTGTCCAGACATATGTCGACCTGCCATGCAGCTCGTTGGCAAGCACACCAGAAAGACCCACACCAAAAACAAAAGCGTACCCCCCCTTGCCCTTCTGGGACCTCCAACCCCAGTAGACCCCCAGTCCTTTCTGAAGCCTGCAGTGAAGGTGTAGAAATAGGTGTGTCACAAGCTAGTAGTAGTAGTCAATCTACTGATAGTACCAGGCAAATTTCCCTGCCCCAGCTGCTGCAGCGCCGAAAGAAGTACAATCCCAGCCATCCACATGCCCAGCAGTTGAATGCTAGCTTAGCGAAATTGCTAGCACTTCAACTGCTACCTTTTCAGTTGGTAGATTCTGCCCCCTTCCGTGAGTTTGTGCAATGTGCAGTACCTCAGTGGCAAGTACCAAAACGCCACTTTTTCTCACGGAAGGCTATTCCGGCTCTCTACCAGCATGTGGAAGGCAATGTCCATGCCTCGCTGGACAGGGCGGTCAGTGGTAAGGTGCATATTACCACTGACTCATGGTCCAGCAGGCATGGACAGGGACGTTACCTGTCTTTTACTGCGCATTGGGTGACTCTGCTGGCAGCTGGGAAGGACGCAGGGCAAGGTCCAGTAGTTTTGGAGGTTGTTCCGCCACCACGCCTCCAAAAAAATACTACTGCTTGTGACACACCTCTTTCCTCCACCCCCTCCTCTTCTTCTTCCTCTGTGGCCTCTTCCTGTGGGGATGTTTTCTCCGAACCAGCCGTGCTCCGTAGGCGTACGAGGGGATACGCAGGAATGCAGGCCAAGAGATGCCATGCGGTGCTAGAGCTGGTGTGCTTGGGAGACAGGAGCCACACTGGGGAAGAGGTTTTGTCAGTTCTGCAGGGTCAGGCTGAGAGGTGGTTGATGCCATGCCAGCTGAAGCCTGGAATGGTGGTCAGCGATAATGGCACCAACCTCCTCTCTGCCCTGCAACAGGGAAAACTCACCCACGTGCCCTGTTTTGCACATGTCCTCAATTTGGTGGTGCAGCGGTTCTTGGGCAGGTACCCGGGCTTGCAGGATGTCCTGAAGCAGGCCAGGAAAGTCTGTGTGCATTTCCGGAGGTCATATAATGCCACTGCTCGGCTGACTGACCTCCAAAGGGAATACAACCTGCCCAAGAACCGCCTAATTTGTGACATGCCCACCAGATGTAACTCAACGTTGGCCATGCTACAGCGGCTGCACACGCAGCAGCGGGCCATCAATGAGTACCTGTGCCAATATGGCAGCAGAACTGGGTCAGGGCAGCTAGGTTTTTTTCCCCACGCCAGTGGGCCTTGATCAGGGATGCATGCACTGTCCTGTCACCATTTGAGGAGGCCACGAGGATGGTGAGCAGTGACAGTGCATGCATCAGTGAGACTGTCCCTCGTATTCACATGTTGGAGCACACGCTACGTGGAATAATGGACAGGGCCCTTGAGGCAGAACAGAGGGAGGAAGAGGAGGACTTCCTTACCTCTCAATGCCCCCTTTACTCAGACAGTGGTCCTGCTTGCCTACCTAGGACACAGGAAGAGGATGAGGAGGAGGAGGAGGAGGAGGAGGAGGATTGTATCAGCAGCATGGAGGTGGAGCCTAGCACTCAGCAGCAGCAGTCTTCAAGGGATCATTTACAGTCCCAAGGAGCACGTGGAGTTTTACGTGGCTGGGATGAGGTGCCTGTGGATCCTGTCGTCCTCAGTGACCCAGAGGACCGTGGCCCGAATGCCTCAGCAAACCTACGCTGCATGGCCTCCCTGATTCTGCAAAGCCTGAGTAAGGATCCTCATGTACGTGCTATTAAGGAGAGGGATCATTACTGGCTGGCGACTCTCCTTGATCCACGTTACAAGAGTAAGGTTGCGGACCTTATGTTGCCATCGCAGAGGGAGCAGAAGATGAAACTTCTGCGGGAGGCCTTGCATAAGGGTCTGTGCAATGCGTTCCCAGAACCGGGGGGATTACCAAAACCTGGCTCTGGACAACATCTTGCTGAGACTTCGGTGAGTCACAGAAGGGGCGGTGGAGAAGGTGGTCGTTTGACCGATGCGTTCAGGCAGTTTTTTAGTCCGCAGCCCCAAGGTCTGACCGGTTCCAGCAACCATCGCCAGCGTCTGCTTTTCATGGTCCGGGAATACCTAGGGGCAAGATCCGACTTGGACACCTTCCCCACCGAAAATCCTCTGGCTTACTGGGTCTTGAGGATGGATCACTGGCCAGAGCTTGCCCAGTACGCAATTGAGCTACTGGCTTGCCCTGCATCCAGTGTTCTTTCAGAACGGACATTCAGTGCTGCTGGAGGCTTTGTCACTGATCACAGGGTGCGCCTCTCCACCAGCTCTGTTGATCGACTGACCTTCATCAAAATGAATCAGGCTTGGATCAACACCAGCTACCAAGCACCTGATGCTGATATTTATGAATAATATATTTTTTGTTGAAATGTCGGATCCCTTTTAGACTGCTGATGCTGAGTGACTGTCCTCTTATGCTGCTGATGGAATATCCTTCTCCTCCTCACTTTTCTTGCTGATAGCTAGTAAGAAATGTTGTGTTTCGTGCCTAAGGCACAATTTTTCAGCCCCTGTTTAACAGGGGCGCCTAATAACAATTTTTGTTGCAATACTTTGCACGTGGCTCCTTGTTGCGCTCCAATTGCAGTTACTGAGAGGGGTTGCAAGTGTTGTGTTGTGCCCAAGGCACAATTTTCCAGCCCCTGTTTAACAGGGGCGCTTAATAACAATTTTTGATGCAATAATTTGCACGTGGCTCCTTGTTGCTCTCCAATTGGAGTTATTGGGAGGGGTTGCAAGTGTTGTGTTGTGCCCAAGGCACAATTTTTCAGCCCCTGTTTACCAGGGGTGCCTAATAACAATTTTTGTTGCAATACTTTGCACGTGGCTCCTTGTTGCGCTCCAATTGGAGTTATTGGGAGGGGTTGCAGTGTTGTGTTGTGCCCAAGGCCCAATTTTTCATCCCCTGTTTAACAGGGGCGCCTAATAACAATTTTTGATGCAATAATTTGTACGTGGCTCCTTTTTGCGCTCCAATTGGAGTTATTGGGAGGGGTTGCAAGTGTTGTGTTGTGCCCAATGCACAATTTTTCTGCCCCTGTTTAACAGGGGCGCCTAATAACAATTTTTGATGCAATACTTTGCACGTGGCTCCTTGTTGCGCTCCAATTACATTATGTTTGAGGGGTGCCCTTTTTTCTAAAAAATTTCTTTCACACAACAATAATGGCCCCCCACCACCGCTAAAATATTCGACATAATGTTGCCACACAGAACTTGCGCAAGTAGCATTAATTACTTTTTTTTTTGGTCCTTTCATGTTGTGCAGGGACATTTCTAAACACGTGCCACTACTATAGACACCCAGCAGGTGTGATATTTAAAGGAATTTTTTTTTCTTTTCACTTTAAGCATCATTAAAATGGCTGCTCCGCAAAAAACGTCAGTTTTAAAAAAAAAAAAATTCCATTGATACATGTTCCCTGGGGCAAGACCCGGGTTCTGAACGACGTTTTCCAACATTTAATTGAATTTTGGTCTTTAAAATGACCGTTTTTGAATTCGAACGTTCGGGTCCCATAGACTTCAATGGGGTTCGAAATGTTTGCGCGAACCCGCGGTCTGTTCGAACGTTCTGGTCCGAACCGAACCTGGGGGTGTTCGGCTCATCCCTACTCAGGTCTACTAGGGATGCAAACATTTAATTCAATCATCCAATCACATGTAAGCAAAAATACTGTTTTTTTAATATTTTTTTCCTTAATTTCCCTTGCACATTAGTATGGCCCTTGTGACACTGTATTCAGGTCACCTAGTGATGCCAACAAGCCCACACTTGTTATTGAAGACCACAAGTTTCTGAATATTGATGAGAAATTCACTCAGAACCAGGGAAAACAGCTGGATATCCTTTTTAACTTTTCCTCCTACGTAGTGAGTATCTACCAAACATTTTCAACAGGCAGTTTCCAGAATTTGCTTTATTGAAGCTGTCCTTTGAGGAGAAAAATAAAGAAACGTTGTATTCTTCATGTAAAAGGTGTACAATGACTATACTGAATCTGCCTCACCTCTACGGGAAGTAATGTTATATAAGCATACGTATATGTAATGTTTAGTACTGTGCAGAAATACAGTATGACCACAAAATGATTTGGGTAAGGTAATGAAACCTTTATCACTGATCCTCTTATAACACTCTGAGGTTGATTTACTAAATGAATAGTGGATAGTGTATGTTCACTAAATAAGGTGAAGCTCTGTTCATTTAAAACATCCAATCACATGTAGGAAAAAATTATGTGTTTTTTTTTTTTTATTTCCTTTGTACATGACTGGGCATTCAAAGTGCACACAGCTAAGTCAACAGTCTATTTCTTCAGTAGATCAACAATATTCACTGAGCAAAATTATAAACGCAACACTTTTGTGTTTGTCCCTATTTATCATGAGCTGCACTCAAAGATCTATGACTTTTTCTATGTACACAGAAGACCTATTTCTCTCAAATAATATTCACAAATCTGTCTAAATCTGTGTTAGGCTGGGTTCACACTACGATTTTCCCATCCGTCAGCCGCATACGATTTATATGAAAAAACGTATGCGGCTGAAACTGATTGAACCGTACGTAAACGTATGCGTTTATAAAACGTATACGGTTTCAAAAAGTGCGTACGGTTCCATCAGGTTTTGATTAAAAAAACGCATACGTTTTTGGAATTAGTGTCATTTAATAAAAAAAGATTTTCTTGTTTTGAAAATGCGCATGCGCAGACGAAAAACGCATACGGTTTATACGTATGGAACCGCACATATGTGCGTTTTCCATTGACTTTAATGTTAAAAAAAAACGTATGCGTTTGCCATACGGTTTCAAAAACGGACTCAAAACCGTGGTCGAACACGGTTTTGTGTACTGTTAAAAAACGTTTTGCCAGCAAATCGTACACACCCGGATGCATCTGAGTGCATACGATTTGCAATGCATTGTCTATGTATGAGTTTTCCCGTACGGGCCCGTATGTTTTCAAAACTGAAATCGTATGCGGCTGACGGACGGGAAAATCGTAGTGTGAACCCAGCCTTAGTGAGCACTTTTCCTTTGCCGAGATAATTCATACACCTCACAGGTGTTGCATATCACGATCCTGATTAGGCATGATTATTGCACAGGTGTAAAAAAAAGGCCACACTAAAATGTGCAGTTTTAATGTACAGTCCCTGACAAAAGTCTTGTCGCTTGTGTACAAATTGACCTTAAGTGCCGCTAAAATATATTTCTAATCAAGATTTTGTTACAAGAAATGGGTCATTTTAATCCAAACAGCTTTGTAATAATGTTTCAGTGCAAAACTAAACTGACAAAAGTATTCTAATACTCACAGCTTGGTAAAGCCCATTGAGTCAATTTTTGCCAAGACATAAGTGTTGTCGCCTTGTTATATGAGCTTCACCTGTGACTAATAATGAATTAATTAGGTCTCATGTGTGTATAAAAAGAACACCAGTTCACTAGACCTTCTCAACTGCAATTAGACCTCTGTAAACATGCCTAAGATTCACCCGGAGACTAAAGTGTTGATTATCAAGAGGCTGAAGACCAGATCCACTGCTGATGTGGCAGACACCTTCAATGTGTCTCAGCGTCAAGTTTAGAGGATAAAAGAAAGATTTGAAGAGACCGGAGACGTTTTGGACAAGGCCAGGTCAGGCCAACCCCGCAAGACAACTGCATGAGAGGACCGTTTGTTGGCTTGAAAATCCAAGGCCAGCCCATTTTCCACTGCAGCAGAGCTCCACGAGACCTGGTCAACTGAAGTCCCTGTGTCAACCAGAACAGTTTGTCGAATTCGGTCTCGAAATGGCCTCCATGGTCGAATCAGTGCCCATAAGCCAGCACTAAACAAAAGACAATTTAAAAACCATGTGGCATTTGCCAAGGGCCACAGCCTGCTAAAAGGATGGACTCTGGAAAAGTGGCAGAAGTTGGATTTTTCAGATGAATCTTCTGTTGAACTACACCACAGTTGCCGTAAATATTGCAGGAGACCTACAGGAACCCGCATGGAGCCTAGATTTACCCAGAAAACAGTGAAGTTTGGTGGAGGCAAAATCATGGTCTGGGGTTACATCCAGTATGGGGGTGTGCGAGGGATCTGAAGGGTGGAAGGCAATATCAATAGTCTAAAATACCAAGAAATCTTAGCTACCTCTTATATTCCCAACCATAAAAAAGGCCACATTTTGCAGCAGGATGGTGCTCCATCGCAAACTTCCATCTCCACATCAAAGTTCCTTAAGGCGAAGAAGATCAAGATGCTCCAGGATTGGCCAGCCTAGTCACCAGACATGAACATCATTGAGCATATGTGGTGTAGGATGAAAGAGGAAGTATGGAAGATGAAACCAAAGACTGTTTTCTTTGCTATTCCTGATGACTTCATCAATTAATTGTATGAATCCTTGCCAAACCGCATGGATGTTGTCCTTCAAGCTCATGGAAGTCATACACAATATTAAATTTGGATCTCAGAGCACCACTACTTAATTTGCTGACATATTTTTGGATTTTCATTAAAGTTGTTCAATTTCTGTATAGTCGACAAAACTTTTGTCTTGCCAAAATTTGACCTTGATTAAATGATAAATCTTTTTTCAGTGAAACTAATTTATTTCAGTGCATTAAACATCATTTGGGAGGGCTTTAGCTTTTCATATGAGCTATTTTTAACACCAATCGATTAATTAAAAGTCAGGTTAATAGCAGGAGTTTCTACAAAATAGAGAATCGACAAGACTTTTGTCAGGGACTGTATTGAGGGGGGTGGGGGGGGGGGGTCTGATAACCAGTCAGTTTCTGGTGGGACCACCATTTGCCTCACGCAGTGCAGAACATCTCCTTCGTATAGAGTTGATTGTGGCCTGTTGAATGTTGGCCATTCCTCTTCAAAGGCTGTGTAAAGTTGCTGGATATTGGCAGGAACTGGAACATGCTGTCATATATGCTGATCTAGAGCATCCAAAACATGCTCAATGTATGACATGTCCGGTGAGTATGCTGCAACATGAGGTGATGGTAATGGATGAATGGCACAGCAATGGGCCTCAGTCACGGTATCTCTGTGCATTCAAAATGCCATCAATAAAATGCACCTGTGTTGGTTATCCATAGAATATGCTTGCCCATACCAAAACCCCACCGCCACCATGGGCCACTCGATCCACAACTTTGAAAAACCGCTCACCCACACAACGCCATACACGTGTTCTCCTCACAGTATTCATCTGTGAAGAGAACACCTCTCCAAAGTGCCAGACGCCATTGAATGTAAACTTTTTTCCACTCAAGTCGGTTACAACGATGAACTGCAGTCAGGTCAAGACCCCAGTGAGGACGACCAGCATGCAGATTATGCAAACCGATTGTTGCAGCAGCTGTCCAGATGGCTGGTCTCAGACGATCTTGGAGGTGAAGATGCTGGATGTGAAGGTCTTGGGCTGGTGTGGTTACAGGTGGTCTGTGGGTGTGAGGCCAGATGGATGTACTGCCAAATTTGTCTTTGGAGACGACTTATGGTAGAGAAATTAACATTAAATCCAAGGGCAACAGCTCTGGTGGACGTTCCTGCAGTCAGCATGCCAATTGCGCGCTCCAAAACTTGTGACATCTGTAGCATTGTGCTGTGTGATAAAACTGCACATTTTAGAGTTTCCTTTTATTGTGGCCAGCCTAAGGCACACCTGTACAAAAATCATGCTGCGTACATAGAAAAAAAGCATAGATCTTTGAGTTCAGCTCATGATAAATAGGGGCAAACACAAAAGATTTGCGTTTTTTAAATTTTGCTCAGTGTATATATATAAATCTATATATCTTTATATATATTTATCGATATAGATCTATATAGATATATAGATGTGTGTATATATATATATATACACAGTATATACATAACAAAAGAGAGAGAGAGATTTTTCAAAGAAGGTCAAAAAGGCCAAGACAGCTCAAGAAAAGATGCCTTACTAGCTAGTAGTGTTGAGCGGAATACGCCATATTGGATTTCGCGATATAAAAGGATCACCTCAGCTACTCGGCCCAGGGTCTCAAATCATACCAGCAATGCTGCGTTGATGGAGATCACTAGGATGTGATCTGTTTTAAAAATAAATTAAAAAAAATATGAATATTCGCAATAGCGAATATTCACCGCGATATTCGAGTTATTTGCGAATACTCGAATATGCAATATTCGTAACGAATATTCGCGATGCGAAAATTCTTGATCAACACTACTAGCTAGTTACAGAGCTTGATAACCAATGTTCTAAAGACGTTTATATATAACCACCTAGTGACCTTGCAGAACAATTTCTTATTTTCTTATTTTCTCAAGAAACGTGTTATTTAAAGATGACCTTTGTTTCCATGAAAAGAAATCTTAAAATTCTGAAACTGAACAAGATCATTGAACAGACATTTATATATTGCAAAGCCAAAAATGTACACTAGTTTGTAAGCCATTTGTCACTCATTTCATCTAACATATTAATGCCATAGCTCACAACTGTCCCTGATTTAGAGAGACTGTCCTTGATTTGGAGCAAAATCCCTCTGTCCCTCATGCTTCCTAATTTGTCCCTCATTTTGGTCTGATCTATATAGAGTAGTTGTATATAACATGTCCTGTTTATCTTTCAGAAAGTGTTTCCCAGTGCTAAACATTTCATCCAAAAAAGCACTTCTGAGTTTAACTAATTTTTTATGATTTTCTTTTAAGGGGGCGTGTCAGGTAGTGTGTCCCATGCCCACATACTTTTGCCAATAGATGTCCCTCATTCCCATCACAAAAAGTTGGGAGGTATGCTAGTGCATCTTCGGGTGGATATACTAAAAATATAGAGACTGTTCACTTGTAAATGTGTGCTTTTAAATGTTTGATTAGCTTATTAATTACAGTGAGGCTGTGCTCATTTTGGATGTTCTCTTATAAACTTCTATTTTATCTAACTGAGGTGAATAGAAGAGGTTATATGATAAAGGAATAAAGAGCAGCGCTGGCAACTGGATGGTGAAATAAATAAACATGGAACTAAACCTATGTGCCCATATACATGAATAGCAAAATGTCCAAAACGGCAGTAAAGTGCAAACGAACAAAAAATGGGCAATGATGCAAAATTTGCAAAACAGCAATGTGCAAAATGGACAACACGACAATAAATGTGCTAAAAACACTTAATGGAGCTGAATGGTTGTCAATATTTAACGAGTCCAAAGTTCCCACGAAAGGATATAACAATCCCCCTTCAGAGACCCCACTCACCAAAAATGACAGATCCTCAGCTCCCCAGTCTGGGATCACATATGCAAGAAACTATCTCTCAAAATGTCAAAGTTCCTTAGATGGGTTTCTCAACACATGCTTGATGGCAGGAGGGATATCACATTCCATCGACAAACAAAGAAAAGGAAATATAGTGAAGTACCGCTGGGCATCTGAGACAAGCACGTCAAAGCACTACTTACAAAATGCGTGGCAGAGACAGGCTTTTAGAAAGAGACTTCTGCAATCGTCACTCGTATAGCGTGCGATCCACGAAGGCAGGAAATTACGTCACTTGTTTGCCTCAAACCGGAAGTTTTGTCAATGCGTTTCGCCTCTTCCCAAGGGCGTCATCAAAGGACATCTTTATTCCTTTATCACATTTTGAAGTTTTAGCACTTTTTTCTCCAGCAGCTGCAGCGGTTATTTTCACTCTATTTATTCACCTCAGCGCCAGTTTTTGTATTACATTATAGACAAGGATATATGTTTAAAACTGCATGTATTTGCCAGTTTAATCACATAAGACACAATTTTGGCTTGATGTCTTCTCATTAAAAGTACAAGTGACAGCATTGTGTACAGCAACTGTAAAATGATGATTTGGCTCAATCTACTTTATTTGATATAAATAACAGCTAATCACAAGGGAGTCCAAGAACAAATAAAGATTGCTTTTCTTTTACTTTTTCAAAGTTTTACTTGAATTTCTTTAAAAGGCTATGTTGTAAATTATCGGTCTTTATATATACATTTTAAAAGCAAGTGTTTTTTTATTACTTTAAGAGGGCATACATTTTTCTTGTGGAATGCAAAGAGTAAAAAAAGAAAATACATTATATATATGTATGTATGTATATATATATATATATATATATGTGTGTATATATATATATATATATATATATATCTTATATATATATATATACATATGTATATATATATATATATATATATATATATATATATATATATATATATATATATATATATATATATTATAGTTAGGACTAATAAAAATCTTCTCATGGTTAATTTTGTAATAAGACATAGGTCGAAATCTTGGCTCCCTTTCACAGAAATTCTAAGCTCTATATTGCTTCACTGAATGTTTCAGTTTGAGAAATTGAGAAGGTAATCAGCTTCTGCTGTGCTTTCTTTTTCTCCTATAATGCTGTCAATGCAGTGTCTTGGGTGTACCCTGTACTTGAATATAGTAGCCAGCAGCTCGATCTTCCACAATTAATAAATGTATTAATCCAGGTGTGGTATAGAAAAATACAGGGTTTACGCTTTTTGGCTTGTAGCCTTAGTCATAGCCCTGTACTGTTTTGTTGCTTATTGTAAAACACAGTGTAGAACTAGTGTGGGTTTATGTTATCAAGTTCCAATCTACAATAAACAACATCTGCACATGCAGCCCGACTGGTCAGAAAAGGGGGCTCAGCAAACATGCTCCCCCGACCTTATTTTTAACCAGACTGCATACCTATTTATTTAAAACATTTTTGTGTTGGGTATCCTCACCTAGAATAAGAGACTGGTATGGAGGTTGAGGGGAATCTTGTCTGCTTTGTCTACAAATGTAGTTTACGTATATTTTAATTAGTTAAATTATTAATTTTTTTCTTGGTAATTGTCAGTGTGTATAACTTCACAAGTTTCAAACATCCCTCAAGCATGTTTTTTGAAATAAATGTAATATTTTTTATATCTTTATTTATTTATTTAGTGAGTGGGATTGCACATGGCATTTGTATGGCCACAACATTGACAGGAGGAAATTACATAAACGTGATTCAAGACATATAGGCCCAGATTCACAGAGCGATTACGCGTGCGCAACTGCTGTTGCGCGTGCGTAAGTCTAAATGTGCGCGTGCGTATAGTTGGACGCGATTCACAAAACAATATACGCCAGAAATCTACGTTTTTTTGGTCCGGTGTAATTGAGTTAGACATTCGCTTCCCTTCGCGCAAAACTGCGCTAGACACACCATTGATTTGCTAGTCAAATATGCTAATGAGGGAGTTACGGGGATCCACAAAAAAACGCAGTTGCTGCGCAGGCTACGCGATGTGCGCAACTGCAAAATGTCCTGTCTAAAGTTAGAGCACATAAAAGCTGATCTAACTTTTGAAAAAAAGTCTAATTGTCAGATAAAGCAACACCGTTATTGAGGAGCAGACCACACACACGTGTTGCACTACAATTTGACTGCCAACATGCTAGGGGCATCGTCGCTCATAGCTGCACTAGTGAATATAGATGACCAAAGAAGGAGGAGGGCACGGAGGATGGCACGGGAGAGGGTATACCGCACCCGCATACACCTGTTTGGCATGAATGATTCAGAGGTCTTTCGCATCTTCAGATTCCCCCCTCATGCCATCCTGGAATTAACCACAACCTTGCAGGAGGACATCACCAGCCCAACACAACGCTCACATGCAGTGCAGCCACTGGTGAAGGTCCTGGCAACACTCCATGTCCTTGCCAGTGGCTCTTTTCAGCGTACAAGTGGAGTGGTGGCTGGGATGTCACAATCCTCCATGAGCAGATGTGTGCACCAGGTTGTCCCTGCAATCCTCACACGCTTGGCCAACCAAATCATCAAACCCACCACTGAGGAGCTTCGAATCAAGGCAATGGCAGATTTCTACCGAATTGCCAGATTCCCACGCACCATCGGGGCCATAGATTGCACACATGTGGCACTCCAGCCCCCCCATGAGACCGAGCACATGTACCGCAATCGGAAGAATTGGCACTCCATCAACGTACAGGTGATAGTTGATGCCCAAGGCCTCATATGGCACGTCCGTGCCAAACACCCAGGGTCCAGCCATGACAGGTACATCTACAATCAAAGCCACATCCGAACAGAATTCGAACAGAACGTGTATGGGAACACCTGGCTGGTTGGTGAGTGACATGGGAGTCAGGCATGACTATCCCCTCCCGTGATGCACAACAGAAGTGGCACATGCATGACTAACATTCTCCTGTCTTTTCCTTTACAGGTGACTCTGCATATGCACTGGGACCCCATCTCATGACTCCTATCCGGAACCCCCAAACCCCAGGAGAGGAACGATACAATGAAGCACACATCAAAACCCGTGCAGTGGTGGAGCGCACCTTTGGCCTCCTGAAGTCACGTTTCCGATGCCTGGATAAGTCTGGGGGTACACTGTTGTATTCCCCAAACTTCGTGTGCCATATCATCGCTGCATGTTGCATGCTACACAATCTCGCAGTGAGGAAGGGCCTGCAGGTTGAGCTACGTGATGATCTGACCCCCCAACCAGAAAATCAACCCCTAACCGAGGATACCCCGTCTTCTGAGGGAAGAGCAGTCAGGAGGCAGCTCATATTGGGCATCTTTGCACGTTAAACACACACATTAATCATGGCACAATGAGAATGCATGCATGCACACCACTATGGTCCCTAGCACACACACCCCACATCCTCATCAAATTGGATTGGCACCAGTCCACCATGCAAGACTGGTGAGCAGTAACGCCACGTCAAGGCTCCAATTATGTCACTGTACATTCATACACCATTCACACGGACCTGGGAATCACTTCTCCCTGGTCCTGGGGAACCCTTCTCCACCAAAATTGAGGGTGACACCCCTTTTCCAGCAGGAATGTCACCCCCACATTCAAACATCATTCACAACCCAAAATATGCCAAAAAAGTCAAACAAACAAAAATGCATAGAAACAAAAAATGCATAGGAAAAAAAAAATGCTTAGAAAAAACAAAAAAAAGCAGAGAACAAAAATAAAAAAGCTTTCAAAACAAACAAAAGGGGGAAAAAAAATTATTGCCCTCTGCCTGAGCCACGCCTGGGGCGCCCCCGGCCACGGCCCCGGACCCTCAGGGGAGACGCATGGGGGAGGGGAAAAGCCGGGGAAGGAGGAGCAGCCCCTGAGATCTGCCCACCTGGCGGCCTGCCCTCCAAGGCCACGGCTATTCTGTCCAGGGCAGCACCAAGTGTTGCCGTGTTGCCCTGGATAGCCTGGGTAAGGGCCCTCACATCCTGCCCAACGCCTGCTGCTGTAGTTTGCAGGTCATTTAGGCAGGTTGTGGAGGCCCGGGAGTGGGAGTCCAGGTTACCCAGGCTATCATTAATGGAGGACAGGCTCTGATCCACCCGCCCCATAGTCTGGCAGAGCTGTCTCAGAAGGCGGGTCTGGGTGGCCAGGTTCCTTCTCAGACAGGCGGGCATGAGATTGGGCGCCCCCCTGGTGCTTGGGGATGACCTCCTGGCTCCAGCTGATGGTTGTGGCCGGGGAGAAGGGGAGGCCCTTGTGAGGGGAGCCATGTTGGGGGAGGAGGGGGGGGGGCTGACCCTTAGGGAGGGCAGGCTTCTTGCAGCCAGAGGGGAAGAGTCCGCAGAAACCAAAGGGCCAGTGCCTTCCATGGACTCCTCCTCCTCATGATTCTGCTCCTCCTCATGATCGTCCTCCGCATGATCCTCCCCCTCCTCTTGTTCCTCCTCTGCGGACTCTGGCCTTGTTGGGGGGGCCTCATTAGGCTGCTGTCCTGGGGTTGGAGCGGTCAGTCCAGATGGCCCTGCACCCTCCTGCACAGCTGTGGATGACACAAAACATTCACAGGTTGGAGGATCCACACACTTGCCACATATTCCCTTTCACCCCCTCCCCCACACATGCTACACACCTGAGAGAAATAAAAACCTTACCTGGCACCGCGGGGACCGGACTTGTGTCAAAGCCTGGCAGGCCCTCCACTTCATGCCGGTGAAAGGTCAGGGCCACCACACGCTCCGTCTCTGAAAATCTAACCCGGCATGGTGGGCCCCCTCCTGTGCCCCTGGCATGGGCATTTATTGCGGCCAGTTTTTTTTTCACCTCACGCCGGAGGTCATTTATTTTCTTTTCTATCCCAGAGCGGGTCCGTGTCTCCCCCTCCCCCGATGAATTCACCTGCTCCGTGATCCTATCCAATATCTCCCTCCTCCTGGCCGGGGTGGTGGTGGCACTCTGCGGGCCGTGGAGAAAACGCCCATAGTCGGTAATGGCCCGGGCAAGAATTCTTTTTTCCCCCACAGTAAAATTGAGCTTTCTTTTTCTCTCAGTCATACTTCCAAACAAACTCACTAGCAGTCACCAAAAATCTGTCACAAATACAAGCACAACCAATCAGACAAGAACACACACAAAGAGAAAAAGAACAGCCAAAAATCACACTAGCACTCAGCAAGAAACACACACAAAAAAATCAGATGAAAAAAAAAAGCAAGAAAACAAACGCTCAGAAATCTATCAATCAAACAAACAGTCTCAAACACTTATCAAAATACACTTTCACAAAACTACCAACAAGCACAAGATCACACAGAACACTAATCTCACAACTACAAAACACACTCTAACGAACAACAGAGCAAAAGCACTTGATTCAATGGGAAGGGACACAAAGGGATGTACTTTTGCAATGGAAGGGCGTTTGTGTGTGTCTATTTATGCTGTCTGCGTAGTTCACAACGTTGCCCTAGTCCATTTCCAATTTCAATGATTGCGCCGCTCCCGAGTTGTGAGCATGCGCACAACGGAGCTGACATGGTTTCCTTCACGCGCGCATGCGCGAGTCGGCCGGCCCTTCATTTGCATGGGGTCACGGCTCATTTCAATGTAACACGCCCACGTCCCTCCCAATTTGTATTACTCCTCCTTACGCCTACGGAAAAAACCTTACGTTTGCGCAAGCTCTTGCGTAAAAGCTACGTGAATCGCCGGATTACGCGGCTAGATTGCGCAAGTCTAACGGAAAAGTGGTGCCGATCTACGTGAATCTGCCCCATAGTCTCTGTCATCTGACTAAAAAATGAAGCACTAGTGAGGGAGTAACGCATGTTGAAATCAATAAATAGAATGTCATGGTCTTTTAAATGGGTAGCCTAATAAACCTTTAGCATTCAAGAGACTGGCGGGTGGTGGTGGTTAATTGTACACTCTATTCCTTGGTGTGGCTGGTGACCTAAAACTAAAGCAGTATTGTTTACAGGTGATTCTGCAAGGGTAGTGGTGATGCAGGGATCATTTTCAAGATGTCTGGTCAAATACCACTGAGTATATGAAGAGCATTGTGCTATCAATTACCGATTTATTTATTTGAATTTCTATTTCTTTGGTTAGAGAGGCCTCCACCCACTCCATACAGAAAACATACAACCATTTTTCAATAAACAATGACATTATGAGAGGATGCAAATAATCCACTTATGTAGGATGGTCTTTTTAGCCACCAAAGATATTAGTTGTTTTGCAGCCTTTAGAATACAGAGTACCTGGGAAATCAAAGCACACCCATTTTGGTGTTATAGGCCGATATAGGCCGATATGAGCGCATTGAGGCCTTCAGGTAATGACTGCGCTCCCAAAAAGCATTTTTATAAATCCATAAATAAATAAACTGACTAAATGTGAAGTTTTCTAGTGGACAACAGATGTCCAAGATTGCTTAACCTTAAAACAGGCCCAAATGTGGTTGTAAAATTAAAAATGAAGTGGTCACATTTCAAACAAAAATAAATAAAGCAAGAGTAAATTTAAACAACCATTTCTTGATACCTTGTGGCCTTGATCCACCTCCAGAACAGATAAAGAGAATTAAAAAGAGTGTCAGCAGAAATATAATGAAAAATTCAAGTCCAATTTTTAAGCAGTCACAGTTAGGGAGTGATCTAGGTTTTCCCCAAAAAGAGCATACAACCTAGAAATTGCGTGGTGCTCAGGGTTGTGACATTTTATTTTAATAGAGTATCCAACCTCAGTCCAAGATCAGTCCTTGTGGGCCAAATTTTAATTGTTGCAGTATTCTACTATCTATAACCTAGTAATCTAGAACAGCTCTTATTAACCACTTAAGACCCGGACCAAAATGCAGGTAAATGACCTTGAAAATTGCGCGGTCGTGTGACGTGGCTCCCAAACAAAATTTGCGTCCTTTTCTTCCCACAAATAGAGATTTCTTTTGGTGGTATTTGATCGCCTCTGCGATTTTTATTTTTTGCGCTATATACAAAAATAGAGCGACATTTTTGAAAAATCTATATTTTTTACTTTTTGTTATAAGAAAAATCAAATAAACGAAATTTTAGTCAAACATTTAGGCCAAAATTTATTTAGCCACCTGTCTTTAGTAAAAAAAAATCACAATAAAAAAAAAATGTGCTACCTAGCTGGAACAGCGACACTAATACAGCGATCAGAAAAATAATAGCTTAGTGATGCTGGCAATAGGGAGTGAAAGGGTTAACTAGGGCGGTGATCAAGGGGTTAAAACTTTATTGGGGGGGTACGGGGGCTACCCTGAACCTAACACTAACTGACTGTCACACTGACACTAAATACAGTAATCATACATGTATGATTACTGCATTCAGTGACACTGTGACAGGGGGAGGGGGGGGCTGATCGCAAGGGGTTAATGTGCCTATGTGTAGTGTGTGTCAGTGTAGTGTTGTGCAGACTTACTTTGCGATGTGATCTCTCCTCAGCGGCGGTTGAAAAAAACACTGAAATGAGAGATCACATCACTTCCCCCTTCCTGTGTTTACACAGGAGGAGGAAGTGCAGGGCGGGGGAGCGCGCGGATTGGCTGGGAGCGATCGTACAGCCGCAGGGACCACCGCATGTACCGGGGGGGGTCCCGATCGGACCCCCGACCCACCTCAAGGCACCAACGTATATATACGTTGATGTGCCTGTCGGTGCCATTCTGCCGACGTAAATGTACATGCGGCGGTCTATAAGATGTTAAAGGGCTGCTCCTGTGCTGAATGTTATTATTTTTTTTTTTTCATTGATACATGTATTTCAGGACAGTACCCCTCTCCCCATGCCCGTTGACAAGTCACTTACCCACTGGATTGGTTGGAAAATGGCTCTGTTTACGAACAGAGTGAAGCTGTCTGGGAAATGTCATGGAATTTGAAATGCCCCTTTTGCTTTAACACATTCTATAGGTGCACCACTTCACAGCCAGGTTTAAGGCACCCCCCAGGCATTGTATTTAAAGTAATTGTGCCTTTTATTGTTTCACTTTAAGCCTTATCAAAAGAGCTGCTCCCCACAAATGTTTTTTTTTATTATTGATCTATGCCCTTGCCCTGTGTGCACAGCTACTTGTGCCCTTTTATTGACAATAGCCTACCTTTTAGCCTGGAAAGAACTGATTTATAAGATCAATCTCGTATTGACTACAATGGGGTTTACATTAAGGTTAACAATATTAGATTTTTTTTATATTTTTGCTAAACTTTTCCGCAAATCAAAACCTAGCAGATTCCCCCATTACTATTACTTATCAAATGCACACACAAAAAAATATGATATGAAATAAAATACCTTAAAACAGATCTTACACTAAAAAACTGCTTATTTCTTCAGACTCTTCATGCCAAAATGGTCATCAAGTAAAAGAACATCCGGCAACTCAAGCATATTTATTGTGAAGCCTTCACAGTACAGTCAGCAGCAGACTAGTTTTGGTGATAAGTCTTGTTTACAGCACACATGTATGTTGAAAATACATAAAAGACTGTCACACAACTACTGCTCCTCTCCAATCAACAATATGTTCAATTAAAATCAGGTGATTGGTTACAGATCGTCAACAGATGTGTAAATGACAAATGAGAAGCAAATAGTCTAGCTATAATAAAACACTTGAGATACAAAGCATTAGGGTTGCCACCTCATCCCTTTAAAACTGAACACCTATTAATTACACAGGTTCTGTGGGAGATTAAGGCTGTAATTAAACTAAAGTAGTGCCTCATTTGCACTAAATTAGCCACAGAACCTGTGTAATTAATAGGTGTTCAGTTTTAAAGGGATGAGGTGGTAACCCTACAAAGCATACAAAGACTATTTTGACATGTGAGAAAAATCATATATTAAAAGCTCTATAAGAGAATCTTTAATGAAAAAATGTAAAGATTATATTTTTTTTTATATTGCTTGATGTGAAATATAAAGACTGTATAAAAGATTCAAAGTGTATCACAAGCGAAGGGCATAATACAATGCCCATTGCTCCAGGGCTTTTTTAAACTTATTTTATAAAAAGGTCCACATCATAGCGATGGTTCGTTCCCGCAGGTGCCCTTGTCTGTAGGTGGAAAATCCACCAAACTTTACGTAAAAGAAGTGCACGGTGGATGTCCTCCCACGTGAGGATAGTTTAACTCTTTCCAAGCCTGAGTACGAGAAGGATGCCATATTGCCATTATGTTCATACTTAAAGTGCTTAGATGCATTTGATAAGCCTTTGTCTGTGCTGTAAGATGCAACATGAAAATGTTCGCTGATTCAAATTCTTAGTGGTTTCATGGTGCAACCCACATATTGTTTGTTACATTTATTGCATTCCACAACAAATACAACATTACTAGTGCCACAGTTGATATATTCACGGATCGTGAATTCTTGTTCTTATGCTGCGTACACACGATCGGATATTCCGAAAACAAAACCGTGGATTTTTTTCCGACGGATGTTGGCTCAAACTTGTCTTGCATACACATGGTCACACAAATGTTGTTGGAAATTCCGAACGTCAAGAACGCGGTAACGTACAACACGTATGACAGCACTATAAAACGGAAATTCCATACCAAGTGCGCCAGCCTTTGGGAGCCTTCTGCTAATCTTGTGTTAGTAGAAGTTTGGTCAGAGATGATTTACGCTTTTCACTCTTCGTGCTTTTTAGTCTGTTGCTGCTCTTCAGTTTGTGCTTGTGGGTTCCTATCTGTTTTTCAGTGTGTGTAGTCAGTTAGTATCTGGTTTACAATGCGTTCTTGTGCGCTCGTTACTGATTTTCAGCTTGTTCTTCTCAGGCCTTTCTGTACTTCAGTGCTTTCTGTTAGTTCGTTCTGACACCAACCAACTGTTTTCTAGCCATTGTAGAGTTTGTGCTGTGCAGGGGCTTGGTGTTTGACCCAAGCCCAGTCCATGAACATGATGGGGAGGAGTTCATGGATGAAGAATTGGTTGCTCCAACGTGACCAATTCTCTCATATGCCTTTGTTGCAGGAGATCCAGGAATTATCTCCAGGTGACGGACCCCATTTTTCACCGTTTGTGAGCTTTGCTGTCCCCCTATATTACGAAGCAGGACACCTGCATGTGGCAAGCCATCACTCCGGTTGCGGTACTTGGCGATGGAGAAGTCTACAGGACATCAAGTTCTAGACAGGAATCTCCCCCCCCCCAGGCTCTGGGGATCATTATTCCAGAGACCTGTTCTGCCATAATTCATGTCCTGCAGAAGGACTATATTAAGGTAAGTTTTCCCCTTTAACATCACATTCTATGTATTTAATGTTTGCTAATGTATTGTATTTCTTTCATAATTCCCTAATTATCATGATTGTAATATGCTGTGAAAGTCCCCTTTGCCCTCATGTATGCTGTAAGCTTTTAATGCTCCTTTTTTGGCCTACATGCATATTTTCCTCTACTAACTAATACACGCCTAGCCTAGTCACTTAACAATGTATTTTAAGTCAGCTCCATTGCAGTGCTTTACCCTAAACACCCCCTAAAATGTGTACACATGTTATTGTTGTCATTAAATTTAGGCAGAGTGCCAGAGGCATGTTTTAGGTCCCAAACTCATTTAAAACCCTCTTCCACCACCCTAAAATGTTTACAATGGGCCATCAGAGGGGCTGAGGAATCTGAAAAGTGGACCTTATACTTGTGTCTTTAAATACTCCTTAAAATAAATGTTATACTGATGTTGACAAAGAATGTTTGTGTCTAATCTGCTTGCAATGTTATGTGCAAAAGTACAATATTTTTTTTTTCTGGTTTGACTCCACAGTTTCCTTCAATGCCACAGAAATGGCAGACTGTGGCTTCCCAATTTGCCCAGCTATGGGACTTTACCAACTGTGGAGGGGCAATCGATGGGAAACACATCCACATTGTCACACCCCCCAACTCGGGGTCATACTATTATAACTACAAGGGGTTAAATATTATAGTGATGTTGGCGGTGATGTCGACATCATACAAGTTTTTGTATGTGGACGTGGTAAACGTGGTAAAAAATAGTGGAGTCATCGCCCCGAGACCGAGTGTTACAGATGGCTCCAGAATGGTGGCTTGGGATTGCCACCTGCTGAAGATAACGTGGCAGGACTGCCGTTTGTCTTTGTCGCTGATGAAGCGTTTGGCCTGGGTGAACACCTAATGCGGCCATTCCCAATGAGGACCCTCACCCGAGGGCTTTTAACTACCAGCTGGCTAGAGCCAGAAGAGTAGTGAAGAATGCTTTTGGGATAATGGCCAGCCGGCTCTGCCTATTCCTCAAAGCAGTCAACATGGAGGAATATAAACTCAATCATATTGTTCTTTCATGCTGCATACTGCATAATTTCTTAAGGCAAAATGCTACAAACTTTGTTCTGTGTAATGTAAAGGGATCCAGAGGTGCAGGGTGCTGTGTAATGTAAAGAGGTCCTTAGGTGCAAGGTGCCGTGTAATGTAAAGGGGTCCAGAGGTGCAGGGTGCTATGAAGTGTAAAGGGGTCCAGAGGTGCAGGGTGCTATGAAGTGCAAAGGTGTCTAGAGGTGCAGTGTAATGTAAAGGGGTCCAGAGGTGCAGTGTAATGTAAAGGGGTCCAGAGATACAAGGGCTGTGTAATGTAAAGGGGTCCAGGGGTGCAGGGTGCTGTGTAATGTACAGGGGTCCAGAGGTGCAGGGTGCTGTGTAATGTAAAGGTGTTCAGAATGCTGCATAATGTACAGTGGTCCAGAGGTGCATGGTGCTGTGTAATGTTAAGGGGTCTAGAGGTGCAGTGTAATGTAAAGGGGTCCAGAGGTGCAGTGTAATGTAAAGGGGTCCAGAGATACAAGGGCTTTGTAATGGAAAGGGTCCAGGGGTGCAGGGTGCTGTGTAATGTACAAAGGTTCAGAGGTGCAGGGTGCTGTGTAATGTAAAGGGGTTCAGAGTGCTGCATAATGTACAGTGGTCCAGAGGTGCAGGGTACCATGCAATGTACAGGGGTCCAGAGGTGCAGGGTGCTGTGAAATTCAAAGGGGTCTAGAGGTGCAGTGTAATGTAAAGGGATCCAGAGGTACAAGGGCTGTTTAATGTAAAGGGACCAAGAGGTGCAGGGTGCTGTGTAATGTAAAGGGGTCCAGAGGAGCAGGGTGCTGTGTAATGTAAAGTGGTCCAGAGGTGCAGGATTTGATTTTTCTGGTAAATGCTGAAATGCTTTCCTATATCTCTAGGGAGATATGTTTGAGAAAGTTCTTAAAGGATAACTGAACTCACAAACAAAAATACTTGCCCTTCATTGTGGTGGCTGCTTAAGTTGAATTTGTCAGGTTGAGAACATTTTCCACTATTGCTAAAAATATCAATCTGTTGATCTTGCCAGAAATTCTGTGTCCTTGTCACTTGCTGTGAGCTAAACTGAAAATGAAAAACAATCTTATTTTTCTTCTGTTAACTACTATTCTCTCCATCCCCTGTGTAATGAAGATAAACAAAGACAGACATGTTCGAAGTCTAGTCTGGGTGAAAACACTGACCCCCCAGATAGATAAAGCGCAGGAATAAACATAGGCACTTTTGGCTTGATTTACTAAAACTGGAGAATGCAAAGTCTGGTGTATCTCTGCAAAAAAACAATCAGCTCTTAGTTTTTTTTTTGTTTCTTTTTTTTGTCAAAGCTTAACCACTTAAGACCCGGACCTTTAGTCAGCTAAAGGACCCAACCAGGTTCTGTAATTCGGCACTGCGTCGCTTTAACAGACAATTGCGCGGTCGTGCGACGTGGCTCCCAAACAAAATTGGCGTCCTTTTTTTATCACAAATATAGCTTTCTTTTGGTGGTATTTGATCACCTCAGCGGTTTTTATTTTTTGCGCTATAAACAAAAATAGAACGACAATTTTGAAAAAAAATGCAATATTTTTAACTTTTTTCTATAATCAATATCCCCCAAAAATATATAAAAAACATATTTTTGTTCCTCAGTTTAGGCCGATACGTATTCTTCTACCTATTTTTGGTTAAAAAAATCGCAATAAGCATTTATCGGTTGGTTTGCGCAAAATTTATAGCGTTTACAAAATAGGGGATAGTTTTATAGTTCATTCTGATTTTATTATATTATGACAATACATTGTAGAATATGATACAGACATTGATGTGTTCAGATAAGTAATATAGTTATTTCATCTAATCAATTTCTGATATATTTTTGTTTCCATATATTGTTCAAAAAGACTATACAAAACAGGACTGGGCAAGACAAGACTAGACATGACAAGACAGGTCAAGACAAACAAAACTGGACTAGACAAGACAAGACAACATACCCAAATACAAAAAAAAAAAAATTAGGGCAAGGTTAAGGATTGGTAGCAACAACCCCCACCACTCACCACTAATTTGTTCTGTTCCTACAAGTAATTTCTAAATTCTTGTTGTTTCTCTATATGCTCTCCAGGGGACCCAAGTCCGAAGGTGCTCCTCATATGTATCCAATTCAAGTGCTAAAAGTGATTCCATCTTTTCTATACCATCCATTTCACTGCCCCATTCCTTAACTGATGGAGTTTGTATTGAGCGCCAGTGCCGTGGTATAACTAATCTTGCTGCTGTCAACCAGTGTCTCAAAAGACCCCTTTTAATATTCTTATATGATCCTGGTAGTATTGAGAGCAAATTGATTTGTGGTATATTTAATATTGGTTCCCCAGTAACTAAAGTGTATAGCTGCATAATTTTTTCCCAGAAATTTAAGATTGGGGGACATTCCCACCAAATGTGTAGCAATGAACCTTTAAATATATGGCATCGCCAACATATGTCTGATTTATCTGGGTATATACGCTTTAATGACATTGGACTCCAATACCACCTGGAAAGAAGTTTGTAATTTGTCTCTTGTGCTTTAATTGTTAGTGACATACAAAGTGTTAAATTAAATGCTTTCTTCCACTCTGCATCTTCAATTTGAACATTTAACTCATTCGCCCATTTCCTTATGTATTCAGGGGATAGTTTTATTGCATTTTTATAAATAAAATTGTTTTTACAACTAATGGTGGCGATCAGCGATTTTTTTTCATGGCTGCGACATTATGGTGGACACTTCGGACAATTTTGACACATTTTTTGGGACAATTGTCATTTTCACATCAAAAAATGCATTTAAAATGCATTGTTTATTGTGAAAATGACATTTGCAGTTTGGGAGTTAACCACAAGGGGGCGCTGAAGGGGTTATGTGTTCCCTAATGTGTGTTTACAACTGTAGGGGGGTGTGGCTGTAGGTGTGATGTCATCGATTGTGTATCCCTATAAAAGGGATCACGCGATCGATGACGCCGCCACAGTGAAGAACGGGGAATCTTTGTTCACACACGGCTCTCCCCGTTCTTCAGCTCTCGGGACCGATCACCGGACTCCAGCGGTGATCGGGTCCGCGAGTCCCGCTGTTCGTGCCATTCTGCCGACATATATGTGTAGGAGGCGGTCCTTAAGTGGTTAAAAGCAGAGTTCCAGCCAAAAATGGAACTTCCACTTTTCAGAAACCCTATTCCCCTCTGATGTCACATTTGGCACCTTTCAGGGGGGAGGGGGTGCACATACCTGTCTAAGACAGGTATTTGCACCCACTTCCGGGCATAGAGTCCCGCGGAATTCACGCCACTTTCCCCTTAATGTCTCCTGGGAAACACGCTGGTCCCAGTAAAAAGCGGGGACCAGTGAGGGTGCGCCGCGCTACTCACGCATTCGCGCTATGGAACCGTAAAGTGAAGCCGCAACCCTTCACTTCCTGATTCCCTCACCAAGGATGGCGGCGGGGCAGCCGAGAGACGAGCGATTGTTTGGCCTCGGCTGCCAACATAGTGGGTGCACTGGACCGGTAAGTGTCCATTTTTTTAAAGTCAGCAGCTGCAGTATTTGAAAAATACAAAAAAATAATTTCGGGTGGACTTCCGCTTTAACTAAACAAGCTAAAGTTAGCAGCTGGTTATCTACGATGCACAGCTGCACCAGATTTTACACTTCCCAGTTTTAGTAAATCATTCCCTTTGGGACAGTCAATGTGTTTTTCTCATAATTACCAGGTAAAAATAAAGGAATGAAAGTCTGACAAAAGATTAACGCAGCCACCATATCTAAGGACTGGAAATCTGCAATGTATTACATTTTGGTTTTGGTTTTAGACTGGCTTAAAGGTCCGGGGTCTACATACTTCTGGAACATCCCGTCAGGCTCCACCCATAACAAAAATATAATTTTTGTATGACCCTATAACACATACAGTTGAGGAAATCAACACAAATACTCTTAGATAAAATAAAGCAATGTGTCTACTGACACCATGGGGCAGATTCACAGACATTTTGCTTAGCGTAGCGTATCAGAAATACACTACGCCGCCGTTTTTTACCTTGCTCTACGTGGAATTCAGGTAGATTTTCTACGGTAAACGACGGCGGCGTAGTGTATTTCTCCCGTCGCAATCCATCTGCGCGAGTAGGGGGCGTGAAACATTTAAATTAGGCGCGTTCCCGCGGCGATCGATCTGCGCATGCTCCGTTCGCAAATTTCCCGCCGTGCATTGCGCGAAATCACGTCGTGACGTCATTCGTTGTTTATGTAGCGTACTTTACGGCCGATTCACGTCCCGACGAGTTACGTAAACAAAATAAAAATTTAAATAAATTCGAAGCGGGAACGACGGCCATACTTAACATGGGCTACGTAAAGTTAGAGCAGCAAAAAGCTGCTCTAACATTACGTACAAAAAAATAGACGAAAACGATTGCGACGCCCGCTCGTATGTTCGTGAATCCCCGTAAAAACACATTTGCATATCCCGACGCACCAAAACGACGCGAACTCCTCCCAGCGGCCGCAAATAGATGGCAGCGTAGATCCGAAGGCTTACGAAGACGTAAGCCTCTCGGATCGAAGCCCGAAGCCGGCGTATCATGGTTTGAGGATTCAAACTAGTGATACGCCGCGCGAAATTTGAAATTACTCCTGTCTAACACCAGTTAGACAGGCGTAATTGTTTTGTGAATCTGCCCCTATATAATTTACATTTCTGCACACTTGTCTGGATTGACAACTTGAACACAGAGCAGGAACGTTCAAACTAGTGCAGTATCATTAAAATGACAGATTGAATGGGGAGCAGGAGGGTTCAAATTAGTGCTACTTCACTACATGCTGAATATTACTGGCAATGATAAAACAGTAAGCAATAAATACAAGTGTAAAGAAAAAAATATGCCTACGTATATCAGCTTCTAACAAAATGTTATTATTGTATTTACCTATTTCATTAAAAGATCAATTCAACCAAAACTGAAAATTAAATTGACAAATGCCTGAGAGTAAAAAAAATTTTATAGCTCTCAGCCCTGATTCACTTAAAAAGGGTTGAAGTTTGCAATGTAAAAAATGTTAAAATAAATTAACTGCATTTCTGCCTCATCCAAGAAAGTTTTTGAGAACTAAGTCGTTGCGCATTCTGATGTAGTTTGCATACAAACATGTTCCTGGAGTGGGGTTGCTGGTTATTGAGGCTGGTTATTGAGGCTGATAGACAATACAGCTCTCATAAAAGTCGGAACTAATAAAAAATGTATACTGTATGTCTCGCGGTATAACATGCACAGGTGTATAACACACACTCCAATTTTTAGTGGGGAGTTTAAGGAGAAAATGTTTTCACAGCCCCTTTACAGTACACAGACCCCCCCCATCCATTATACATCCCCCCTATCCAGTATACAGCCCCCGTCCATTATACATCCCCTCCATTCAGTACACAGCCCCCCATCCAGTACACATCCCCCTATCCAGTACACAGCCCCCCATCCATTATACATGTCCCCATCCAGTACACAGCCCCCCATCCATTATACATCCCCCATCCATTATACATCCCCTCCATCCAGTACACAGCCCCCCATCCAGTACACATCCCCCTATCCAGTACACAGCTCCCCATCCATTATACATCCCCCCATCCAGTACACAGCCCCCATCCATTATACATCCCCCATCCATTATACATCCCCCTCCCCAGTATACAGCCCCCATCCATTATACATCCCCCATCCTTTATACAGCCCCCTCCCCAGTATACAGCCCCCATCCATTATACATGCCCCCATCCATTATACATCCCCCCATCCAATATATAGCCCCCCCTCCAATATACAGCCCCCATCCATTATACATACCCCATCCAGTACACAGCCCTCCTGCACTCCCAGGAGATCCCCAGTCTCCTGGGACAGTGCTGCCAGCATTCTCTACAGTAAGGCCCCTTTCACATTAGGGCGTTTTTCACGTGGTACAGTGCTAAAAATAGCGCTGCTATACCGCATGAAAAAAACCTGCCCTGTAGTCTTCAATGTGAAAGCCCGAAGGCTTTCACATTGAAGCAATGCGCTAGCAGGACCGCTCCGAAAGTCCTGCTAGCCGCATCTTTGCTGCAGTATAGGAGCGGGGTGTTTACCGCTCCTATACCGCTCCTTCCCATTGAAATCAACCTCTGTAGAGGTGCATTGCGGCGGTATTAACCCTTATTCGGCCGCTAGCGGGGGTTAAAACCGCACCGCTAGTGGCCGAATAGCGCGGTAAATACGATGGTATAGCAGCACTAAAAATCGCGCTACTATACCGTCACCGCGGCTCCCGCTGCAATGTGAAAAAAAAAATCACTGTCAGCCCCTTCCACACTACTCCTCCTGTGTCCCTCCTATTGCAAAACGAAGCTTCCATATACCTCAATAGCTCAGTTTTTTTCACTGACCTGGTCACATGACTGCTCTCCTCTGATGTTACACAGATGGTTATGTGACTGCTCTCATCCTCCAATCAAAGCTACACTCGGAGGAGGAGGAGAGTAGCCAGAAAAAGCTGAGCTATAGAGATATTTACAAGCTTTGTTTTACAATGATACTGACTAGAGCTGCACAATTTGTTTGTGAATAAAGATCGCAATTCTCTCACGATTCTCACGGCGTAAAATCTTTTACATTTATACAAAAAAAAAATTGGGCTAACTTTACTGGTTCGTTTTTTTTATTCATTAAAGTGGATGTAAACCCTAACATTTGTATTTATTTTTTTTGATGTCACAATGTACAGTATAATATTTCCTATCATCTGTGCCCAGTCTTGCCACACAGAGTTAATCTGGCTCTGAGCAATCCTCTTTTATTGATCAGTGAAATAAAACGGACAAAGAAAAACCTCCTTAGTCCGTTCTGCCCCCTTGCTGTGAGTGACAGGTTATTTACATATCTCATGCACTAGCCTGGAGACAGGTATTATTTTTTAATTCCCACCCCCACTCCTTTTCTGAAGTCACGTGGTTACTTTTCTGGATTTTGACTGGATGTTAGTCATCATAGCAGAATTTAGTGTAAGGAATACACAGGAAAAAATGCATGTTGACAAGGGGGGTGTAGAGGTGGGCAGGGAGTCTACTGACATCACGACTCCACCCACATAGCTCCAGACAACAGACCCACCCACAGAACCTGCAGTTTTTCAGTTCTTATAACAGATAGAGGGGAGACATTTGACATTTAAGCATACATGCAGGAGGCATGTATATCATTATAGATCAGCACTATGGCAGTAGTTTAGAAAGGATGAGAGTGGGTTTACATCCACTTTTAAAGTATTTTTTTCCCCAAAAAAATGCATTTGAAAGACAGTACACAAATACAGTGCGACATAAAATATTGCAATAACGGCCATTTTATTCTCTAGGGTCTCTACTAAAAATATATATATATATATATATATATATATATATATATATATATATATATATATTTATTATTTGGGGGTTCTAAGTAATTTTCTAGCAAAAAATATATTTTAACTTGAATAGAGATGTCAGAAAAAGGTTTGGTGTTTAAGTGGTTAAATGTTACTAATTTACATAAAGAAGTCTATTCCTTTGATGAAAAAGTCAAATTGATACAATGTTTAGACTTAACATTCCACTGATAGAATGTTTTCAAAACTTGGCAGACTGCCCAGACTTGGCAGATTGCCCAGACTTTGACTTTTGGCTGAGAGCAGAGAGGAAATTATTTGCATACCAAAGTGCAGAGAGAAAATTCTTTGCATACCAAAGATTGTGAAACCCTGTGTCAAGATCGCATCGGGAAAAAGATTGCGATAGCGATTCTTGACGATTAATCGTGCAGATCTAATACTGACACAGGAGGAGCGGTGTAGAAGGGGCTGGCAAGTGAATTTTTTGTTCTCAACTTCATACTATGCAAGGAGCGCTGTTCCAGGGCCAGGGGAGGCGGGACGGCCTGCCTGACACCCCCCAATGGGTGGCTCCTGGGGCGGACCGCCCGCTCCCCGCCCCCTGTTGGTTAAACATGATATCGGCGTATTTAACATGCAGGCACTGTTTACCCTCTGTTTTCGGGGGGAAAAGGTGCGTGTTATACACTATTTATACGGTATGTTAACATTTTGCTTATCAAAAAGATAACTGAGATATTCCCACGCTACATAGACCATCTCGTTCAGATTGATCGACATAAAATATAACACTGCCCCCCCCCCCCATTTTTTATTTTATTTAGGTTGGTTACATTTATATTGAGGCCATATGACATATTTTAATGCCAACACTTAGCTTATGTTGATAAACAGGTAAAACTTACCAACGATCCAGTATCCTGACCCCTGAGATATTACCAGCTTTAAGCAGGAGAAACTGAGCTGTCTCAATTTTGCACTTAAGCACTGAGTAAGGAATTAGCAGTTAATCTGCACTTGAAGCATGACATTTATAGCATCCATGTTGAGTGCTGAAAGAAAATTTGTTTTGGTGTCATCACAACCAGAACATATTAGTGAACAAGGTTCAATTGAAAATACGACCTGGCATGCGGTAACAATATAAGACAAGCAAATCTCTAATGGTGAAATCTCATTTTGAATTCTACAGGTCTACACACCCGTAGTAGTCTGTAAAAGGAGATGTTTAATTATTTTATGGTACAGAGAATGTAATGAGAGTTATAGGAATGTAAGCACATCTAAACAATCATGATAGAGCTTTCTTTGGCTGTGATATTTTTGTACTCATTTGTCCACCTCTAGTATTAGCTGCGTTTTCCCCTCGCAGTTTCTAATGACCTTTTAAGTTATATAGTGATTTATAGAAACTTGCATTTAACCACTTGCTTACTGGGCACATATACCCCCCTCCTGACCAGGTGAAATTTCAGCTTCCGGCACTGCCTCGCTTTAACTGACAATTGCGTGGTCGTGCGATGTGGCTCCCAAACAAAATTGACGTCCTTTTTTTTCCCCACAAATAGAGCTTTCTTTTGGTGGTATTTGATCACATCTGCGGTTTTTATTTTTTGCGCTATAAACAAAAAAAGAGTGACAATTTTGAAAAAAACAAAACAATATTTTTTACTTGTTGCTATAATAAATAGCCATTTTTCTTTTAAATAAATTCTCAGTTTAGGTCGAAACTTATTTTTCTACATATTTTTGGTAAAAAAAAATCGTAATAAGCGACTGGTTTGTGCAAAAGTTATAGCGCTTACAAAATAGGGGACAGAATTATTATTATTTTTTATTTTAATTTTTTTACTAGTAATGGCGGCGATCTGCAATTTTTATTGGGACTGCGACATTATGGTGGACACATCGGACACTTTTGACGCCATTCACATTTATACAGCGATCATTATTATAAATTTGCACTAATTACTGTATAAATGTGACTGGCATTGAAGAGGTTAAAACTAGGAGGTGAGGGAGGGGTTAAATGTGTACCCTGCATTGTGTTCTAACTGTGGGGGGAGGGGGGTTACTGGGGGAGGTGACCGATATGGGTCCCTATGTACAAGGGACACAGATCGGTCTCCTCTCTCCCTGACAGGACAAGGATCTCTGTGTTTACACACAGAGATCCATGTCCTTGTCTCTAACCGCCGATCACGAGTGCCTGGCGGACATCACGGCCGCCAGGCACGCGCATCGGCATCTCAGTGATGCGGCGGGCATGCGCGTGCCCCCCAGTGGCTTGGAGGAGCCGATTACGCAAAAAGACGGCGTCCCAGAGAAGTAGAGACACCCTGCGGCCGTACAAAGTCGTACGGCCGTTGGGAAGTGGTTAATAAATTATTGGGTTTCTATGTCAATTTTTGTAAACAAAAATATATAGTAGTCTTGGATGCGTATCTAGTTCAAGGAGAAGCATTTTAATATTTGTAAAAAGCAATGATCACCTTATTTCAACATGATTTCCAATGTCAAGCTAAAACTTTTATTTTAGTTTTGGACAGAGTAGGACACATGCACCTCCCCTAGGTAGATTCATCCTGGGGACCATTGTCACAGACAGAAAGTGATAAGAAATCCCAGCTTTTTGAATTATCACCAGAACAAGTAGTGGTAGTATATCTTTCAGTGGGGATACGTGTTTTGGGTGGGAATTTCTCTCATTTTGTAGAAATTTCCTCTCACTTCCTGCTGCAACCCAGGACAGAAAGTGATAGGAAATCTTATTTTCGGTTATTGTGGGTGTCATCTTCCTTCGGCAGGTTGGTACGGCTGCGCAAATTGCCGTAGGTACACGTCAGCTGCTTTAAGAGCGATACGGCCAGCGGCCACCGTGTCCGCTGGTGACCTGCAATCGCTGCTCAGAGAGCCAGAATGGAGATCTGTTAATGTAAACAAACAGATCCCCGTTCTGACAAGGAACAGCAATCTCTCTCCTCCAGTCAGTACATTGCCCCCACAGTTATAAACATCTCCCTAGGGAACACTTAACCCCTTTATAGCCCCCTAGTGTTAACCCGTTCCCTGCCAGTGTAATTATACAGTAATCAGTTGCTATTTTTAACTCTAATGGCTAAAAAAATTCACTAATGCCAAAAAAGTGTCAAAAGTGTCAGATCTGTCTGCCACAATGTGGCAGTCCTGCTAAAAATTGCAGATCGCCGCCATTACTAATAAAAAAATGAATAGTAAAAATACCATAAATCTGTCCCCTTTTTTGTAGACGCTGTAACTTTTGCGCAAAGCAATCAATATAAGCTTATTGTGATTATTTTTATAAAAAATATGTAGAAGAATACATATTGGCTGTCAGTCCCTTCATCACATTGCCTAAAGTGATGAAGAAATGAATTTATTTTTATTTTTTGGGGGGATATTTATTATAGCAAAAAGTAAAAAATATTGCTTTTTTTTTCTAAATGTATGCTCTTTTTTTGTTTATAACACAAAAAACTAAAAATGCAGAGGTGATAAAATACCACCAAAAGAAAGCTCTATTTGTGAGGAAAAAAAGAGGACATCATACAACGTCACACGAATGGGCAATTCTTAGTTAAAGCAACGCATTGCCGTATCGCAAAAAATGGCCTGGTCATTAAGGGGGCAAATCCTTCTGGTCCTTAAGTGGTTAATGTTGTTGGAAACCTCAGACATGAAATATGAATAGAGCATATCTCTCTATAGTTTGTATTTGTTTCAATTAAGGCCCCTTTCACATGAGCGGACGAACGGTCCGCTAATTACATGTCCGTTTACGTCCGCCTAAGATCCGCGTCCGTCTGGATCCGTTTTGCGGACGGAAGAAAACCCTATTTTTCTTCCGTCCGGTGGATCGGATCAGATTCAAACGGACAGACAGTCCGTTTCCATCCGATTCCCCATAGGGGATAGCGGAGGAGAGACAGGGCGGTCCCTGCACAGTGTGCGGGGACCGCCCTGTCCGCCGACAGCTGAGCGGGACCCCCCGATGAGCCGACGGACACACATGGAGCGGACTGAAAAACGGTCCTCTCCGTGTGAAAGGAGCCTAAGAGCACTAAGTATCATTTGTGTCTGCTGCTTTATTCCTCTGCTATCAGCATGAATCACTTCTGACAAGTTTTCCTTTCACCGATGGACCGTTTTCATCGGACAAACCGATCGTGTGTGGGCCCATCGGTTTGTTTTCCATCAGTGAAAAAAATAGAACATGTTTTAAAACTTTCCTATGGATAAAAAACTGATAGAAAAAAACGATCGTCTGTGTGGAACTCCATCGGAGAAAAATCCACACATGCTCAGAATCAAGTCGATGTCTGCTCGGAAGCATTAAACTTCATTTTTCTCAGAACGTCGTAGTGTTTTACGTCACCGTGTTGGACACGTGTCTTGGTGTGTAGGCAAGACTGATGAAAGTCAGCTTCATCGGATATCCGACGAAAAAATCCATTGGATTAGATTCCATCAGATATCCGATCGTGTGTACAGGGCATAAGGGTTTACAACCACATTGGGATACAAACCCAGCAAGATTACAAGTTAGGTACCTACAGTAGGTGACTGGGATATTGTGTCAATCTCGCTCCCTTTCTTTGCGAGATTGAGCACTTGCGAGCCCCATCGTGGGAGCCAGCGCCGAGCTGGCTTTCCGCGATGGAGACAAAGCCGTCATAGAAGCGACGGGGATCCGACGCGGATTCCCGCCAATTCTACACGTGGGCGGAGTTTGTTATGAATCCTGAGAAGGAAGTCCCCGCCAGATTTTAAATAAAAATCCGGCATGGGTTCCCCCCTCAGGAGCATAACGGGCCCTTAGGTCTGGTATGGGTTGTAAGGAGACCCCCCCCTACGCCGAAAAAACGGCGTGGGGGTCCCCCCACAATCCATACCAGACCCGTATCCAAAGCACGCCGGCCGGCCGGTCAGGAAGGGAGTGGGGGCGAGCGAGCGCCCCCCCCTCCTGAGCCGTACCGGGCAGCATGCCCTCAACATGGGGGGGTCAGGTGCTCTGGGGCAGGGGGCGCACTGCGGCCCCCCACCCCAGAGCACCCTGTCCCCATGTTGATGAGGACAGGGCCCCTTCCCAACAACCCTGGCCGTTGGTTGTCGGGGTATGCGGGCGGGAGGCTTATCGGAATCTGGAAGCCCCCTTTAATAAGGGGGACCCCAGATACCGGCCCCCCACCATAAGTTAATGAGTATGGGGTACATTGTACCCCTACCCATTCACCTGGAGGCAAAGTGTAAACACAAATAAACCACACAGGGTATTGAAATATTTTATTAGTTGGCCGCCGGGGGGGGGTGTGTATGATCGCTTTTATAATAGCGCCCCCCTCCGGCGGGCTTCTGCGGGGGGGTGAGTGCCGCTGTTCTTTGCCGCCGTCTGGTTCTCTTCCGCCGCCGGGGGGGCGCTTTGATAAAAGCGCCCACCACCCGGCGGGCTTCCTTCGACATCTTCGGTGGCGGGGGGGTCTTCTCTCACTCTCCGGGGTCTTCTCCCAGTCTCCGGGGTCTTCTCCTGCTCTCCGGGGGTCTTCTCCGGCTCTCCGGGGGTCTTCTCCGCTCTCCGGGGGTCTTCTCCGCTCTCCGATGTCTTCTTCTTCTTCAGGACTCGCCGCCGCTATCTTCGTGTGTTAGCTCAATTACTAGCGGCGGCGAGTCCCCTCTTCTGTGACGTCTTCTTCTTCTCTTCTCCAGATGTTGACGCAACACTTCCTCTCGCTGTTATGGCGGGCGAGCGGCTCGCAGCGAGTTATATAGGCCTGTCTTGTGACGTCGCAGTCCCATCATGCTCCGGTAGGTACCACGTGCTACCTACCCACGTGGTACCTACCAGAGCATGATGGGACTGCGACGTCACAAGGCAGGCCTATATAACTCACTGCGAGCCGCGGGCCCGCCATAACAGCGGGAGGAAGCGTCGCGTCAACATCTGGAGAAGAGAAGAAGAAGACGTCACATAACGAGTCCTGCAGAAGAAGAAGACCCCCGGAGAGCGGGAGAAGACCCCCGGAGAGCGGGAGAAGACCCCCGGAGAGTGGGAGAAGACCCCGGAGAGTGGGAGAAGACCCCGGAGAGTGGGAGAAGACCCCCCCGCCGCCGAAGATGTCGAAGGAAGCCCGCCGGGTGGTGGGCGCTTTTATCAAAGCGACCCCCCCGGCGGCGGAAGAGAATCAGACAGCGGCGAAGAACAGCGGCACCCACCCCCCCGCAGAAGCCCGCTGGAGGGGGGCGCTTTTATAAAAACGATCATACACACCCCCCCCTGGCGGCCAACTAATAAAATATTTCAATACCCTGTGTGGTTTATTTGTGTTTACACTTTGCCTCCAGGTGAATGGGTAGAGGTACAATGTACCCCATACTCATTCACTTAGGGTGGGGGCCCGTATCTGGGGGCCCGCTTATTAAAGGGGGCTTCCAGATTCCGATAAGCCTCCCGCCCGCATACCACGACAACCAACGGCCAGGGTTGTCGGGAAGGGGCCATGTCCTCATCAACATGGGGACAGGGTGCTCTGGGGTGGGGGGCCGCAGTGCGCCCCCTGCCCCAGAGCACATGACCCCCCCATGTTGAGGGCATGCTGCCCGGTACGGCTCAGGAGGGGGGGGCGCTCGCTCGCCCCCACTCCCTTCCTGACCGGCCGGCCGGCGTGCTTTGGATACGGGTCTGGTATGGATTGTGGGGGGACCCCCACGCCGTTTTTTCGGCGTAGGGGGGGTATCCTTACAACCCATACCAGACCTAAGGGCCCGTTATGCTCCTGAGGGGGGAACCCATGCCGGATTTTTATTTAAAATCCGGCGGGGACTTCCTTCTCAGGATTCATAACAAACTCCCCCCCACGTGTAGAATTGGCGGGAATCCGTGTTGGATCCCCGTCGCTTCTATGACTTCCTCTGCCTGTATAATGTAAACACAGGCAGAGGAAGTGATGTCAGCTCTCCTCTCGGCGGTATTTTCAATCAATCAATGATTGCAGTGATCATATATTTACTGATCACTGCATTTAGTGTCAGTGTGACAGTTAGTGTGACAGGCAGTTAGTGTTAGGTCCAGGGTAGCCCTGTACCCCCCCCAATAAAGTTTTAACCCCTTGATCACCGCCCTAGCTAACCCTATCACCCCCTATTGCCAGTGTCACTAAGCGATCGTTTTTCTGATCACTGTATTAGTGTCGCTGTTGCCGCTAAGTATCTAATTTTTTTTTATTGCAATTTTTTTTTACTAAAGACGTGTGGCTGAATACATTTTGGCCTAAATGTTTAACTAAAATTTAGTTTATTCGATTTTTCTTATAACAAAAAGTAAAAAATATTGTTTTTTTTCAAAAATGTCGCTCTATCAAATACCCTCAAAAGAAAGGACGCAAATTTTGTTTGGGAGCCACGTCGCACGACCGCACAATTGTCTGTTAAAGCGACGCAGTGCCGAAATGTAAAAACGCCTCTGGGCATTTAGCAGCATATTGGTCCGGGGCTTAAGTGGTTAAACTTGCATTCAGGAGCATTTCCAATCTGTAACAACTCCAGCAAAAAACACATAAGCTGTATAAAGGCAGCATACCCCTCCCTCCTACGCAAAGGCTGTCAGTACCAATACCAGATGGCAAGAGAGGGGTCCTAAAAATCTAAAGTGTACCTGCCAAGTCTGCTTTGTTAAACCCTTCAAAACCTTACTAAACACACCTCATCTGTTACTAATTCTGTACCTATGCATTTGCCACAGTCTTCAAAACTGTTCCGCACCAAATACTTTCATCTGTCAGACAACTTAGCTTCTGACTGCATTAGAATATATTTGCAGCAGAGACTGGGGCAAGAAGTAAAGACGGTCCTGACAGTGTGAATGTATATATTTAGAGCAAGGTGGTCATTTTTAACTTTGGTGAAGGGTGAAGATAGTATTTTTGTTATATGTTTATTGTTGAATTGATCATCAATAAGCAATTGTTAGTTAAACCACATCCTTTTAGGTAACTGCTTGCTTCTTTTTCCTGGCTGCTTTAAGCTAGTGTTTTTTGTGAATTTGGTTTGATTACAAAGACTATATCATACCTGTGGTGAGTGGGCTTTTTGAAGTAGATTAGAATTTCCAGGACGATTATATTTATCATAATTACCCTATTTACTGCCATTAGTGCTTCAAAGGGAACTTTTACTAAATGATACTCCACTCCTTTAGTTTGCTGAATGTAGAAGTACTACTGATCACAGAAACAGAAATCAGTTGCAGTTGTGGGCATTATTTTTATTTATTTTTAAGGGTAAATGTATTGGATTTTCGAAATAAAAATAAAAAAACAAACAAAATGTACAGTACATTTCTCATACACCGTACATAAATGATAATGTAAATTCAACAGCAAACATTCAAAACACGAGCATAAATGTATACTTTGTATGTCTCATCTTACGTCCGTAGCAACCTCTCAATAAAAATTACATATCATAAAGCAAGCAATTGCAAGACATTTACTGTTCCCAGCTTAAAGGGTCACTAAAGGAATTTTTTATTTGAGCTAAATAGCTTCCTTTACCTTACTGCAGTGCTGTTTTCATGTCCTCATTGTTCGTTTTTTTGCTTTGATGTTGCTGTAATTCTGCTCTGATCTCCACACTTCCTGGTTGTCTGTTTCCTTATAACCACAGTACTGGGAGCTTTCTCACTGTGGTCACTAATCAAGGAGGTGTGATTACTGTGTGTAAACTGAAACTGGGTTGGTGCTGAGGGGTTTTAGACAAACCATCACTGCCCTCTATTGGCTCTCTGGCTCTGTACATCAGAGAGACAGGAAATAACAGCAAAAACGAAACTAGAACTGTAGGTTGATTATATGATTGATTTTTATCTATTTTTAATCATTTTTAAAAGGAATCAGTTAACTTTTATGTCTCTATACCCTGTAAACAGTCATTTCAGCCCAATTTGTTTTCCTTTAATCCACATATTGCAAGGAATTATCCCAAGGTCTGGGTCACATCCCATTTTCAACAATCCAAAACCCCACACCTAGTGTCTTATCTCACTACAGCGTCCTCAGAGGTGTATTTCTGCCAACCTGCCCAGACTTTTTCAAACTTCTTAGGGCATCCTCTCGCTGCATACGTCAATTTGTACAATGGCATTGGTTCACCAGGTCCAACAATTCTGTAATGAGGGGGGGATCGGGTCCTTCCATTTAAGAGCTAGAGCTTTTTTGGCATAACAAAACAATATTATGATTAGTGTTATTTGTGATTCGGATATCCCTTCATCCTCCAGATCGCCCAAAAGGCATCTAGCCAGAGAATAGGTATTGGGGAGGGCCAGGGTGTCCTCTATGTATTGAAGGATTGTTTTCCAGAATCTCATTACATGGGGGCATAGCCACACCATGTGAAAAAAGTCTGCCACTGCAGACCTTCATCTATGACACTCTGAGGAATCCTGCCTTCCCATTTTATGTAAACGGTGCAGGGTGTAATAAATCCTATGTAAATAGTTGAACTGTATCAGTCTGTCCCTTGCTGACAACATCGAGGGCAGCAATGAGTCCAGGGCCTCAGACCAGGATTCATCCATAATAAAAGGAATATCAGCTTGCCATTGCGCCACCACCCCCTCCATCCTAGTGGAAGAGGATGTCAGCAGGGCAAAGTAGTATCGAGAAATAAGCTTGAAATGGTCATGTGAGCATTATTTTTACCCTGTGTAAGCTCTAGGTTCTCCCTGATTGCTTGGGTGTTCTCTGTTTCTTTCCAAAAGGATACATTTTCGCTAATGTCAATCTTTTTATGTGAAAGGGTTCAACTTCAAATGTAAAAAATTTAAGCATCCCACAAACTACTGTACATAAATGGAATGAAATCACTATAAATTATAGAGATGCTTATGATCCCAGAGCCAGCGCAATTCATTTCATCCTCTTGCTAATAAGCATAGAAGGAAAATAATAGATGTCTAATGATGTATATGGCAGTGCAAAATGTCATTTCATCTTATGTCGCTTTATTAGCGCAGGTAATATCTATGGTATATCATTCTTTAACTTTAATGTGTCTTCCTTTTCTACACATCCCCATTCTTCTTGTTTCCTATTTTTCTCTTGTGAGATTCAATTTTCTTTTCTTGCTGTAGCTTTATATTATTGCATAAAAATGTAACACGCTGCATTATGATGCCAGCATGATTTATGTGCTTGGAGGTTATATTGGACAATAATGTTGTTGCTCCAGATGGAGCGACAAGAAACAAAAGGGAGTGGACATAAACAAACTGGATATAATGGTTATACAGAGCAGGGATTTACAGGAAATATAACTTCTGAAAAATAAATAATGATCTATATTGCCAATATCTTTAGTTATAGGAAAATCCAGGCATAAACATATGGAAATAGGCCTTAATGCAAACCCACCACTTTGGTGCTATTTATTATGTAATCAGCCAGTTAGTATGTTTTTGAATAAATGCATCAGCTACATGAATATTTAGGTCAACTGTAGTAAAAAAACAATCTCAGTAAAAGTAACTCCACTCTACTCCCTTTATACTTAAAGCACAACTTCACCTTCAGTGATGTTGTCCATTATTAAACCCCCCACGCCTAAATGCAACCAATTGGAAAAAATATTTAACTTCCTACCTGATCCAGCGATCTTTCCTCCAACATGGTCCCAGCCAACTCCTCCTCATGCTATGCATGCAGGTCATTAAACTGTACTTATGCCAGTCCATTTTACACGGTATGACTTCCCTATAGGGTTAAATAGGGCCAAGGTGCACATATACAGTATTGAGCTGGCCAGGACCACCCTGATGCAAATATAGCTGGATAAGGGAGGAAGGTAAATATTATCTATGGTATACTGCACCCAATTGCTTTGTACACACAGAACAAAGCAATGGGTTAGCTTAAAGAGTAACACTTTTGTTGAGAAAAAAAAAAACATTCCATTCTGGGTGTTCAATGTACATTGCAAGAATTTTAACAAGCTTGTTTATTCTGAAGAAATCCCTGTGTGTTTGTCTGTGTCCATGCAGTCAGTGAATCTAATGAGTGGTTACATAATTATCGATCAGCCGCTAGACATGCAGGGCTTTAATAAGGAAGACTACAGGGTCTTCATCCCTTTAGGCTCGGTTCACACTGGATGATCCCAGCAGGGGTCCGGTGTGTCCTGGTTCACCATTTCAGGTCCGATTACAGCCCAAATTTTGGGCTCAATTCGGACCTGAAATATTTTTTTTGTTGCAGGAGATGCCTGAAATCTGACTTGTATCTTAGGGTAGACTTCTGGGAAAATCAGTAAGAAAATCACACAAGCAAAAATTATGTTACTGGGGGGTGTTCTGTACACATTCATATTTCATTGCATTTACAGAAAATTACAGTGCTGCAGAGTGAAAAAGAATAGTAATACTTAATGACATTTAATTACAATATAACTAGTATACACTATATATAGTTTTTTTAATTTGCAATTTTTTTCCCTGCATGAAAGTGGTGGCATCCTGCAGATGCTTACACTTGTCCTCCTTTCATTCCCCTGATAGACAATATTGCTCTTCTGAAGTGATCAAATGGCTGTATAGCCTCCTTCTTCCGTTCTTCTGACAGCAGAAAAGCCCATGGCCAAATATACAAGTGTCATTTTATTTTTTATAATAATATATATTGAGTATGTTCATAAATAGCACTGGTCATGCTGTATGCATATATATATATATATATATATATATATATATATATATATATATCAAAGCAGACAAAATATTTTATCTTAGCTAAGTACACAACATAAGTGTAACATTATCAAAGAAACAAGAACAGAAATGGTTAAACTAGTAGAAAGAATAACAGCATTGTGTTAAAGGGTCACTAAAGGAAAACATTTTTTTTGCTGAAATGACTGTTTACAGGGTATAGAGACATAAAAATTAACTGATTCACTTTCAAAATGATTAAAAATAGATAAAAATCAATCATATAATGTGCCTGCAGGTTAGTTTCACTTTTGAACTGGCTTCATGTTTCTGCAAATTAGAAATAGACACACAGAACAAAAACAAACAAATCCAGGGCAGCGTTTTGTTTTTAAAATTAATCTGATTGGTTCTGGGAAGTTTTGGACACACAGTAATGACAGCTTAAACCATCGTGAGAAAGCTCCCAGTATGGTGGTTATAAGGAAATAGACAAGCAGGAAGTGTGGAGAACAGAGCAGGATTACAGCAATTTCAAAGCAAAAACGAACAATAAGGACATGAAACCAGTACTGCAGTAAGGTAAAGGAAGCTATTTAGCTAAAAAAATAATTTCCTTTAGTGATCCTTTAAGTTTCTTACTCCAAGGGTCTTTCATGCCTAACATGGCCCAGAGAGAACCCCCTAAATACAAATCTAAAAAATGTTATTTATATATACAAACGTGGCCAAAAGTTTTGAGAATGACACAAATATTAATTTTCACAAAGTCCGCTGCTTCAGTGTTTATGATGGCAATTTACATATACTCCAGAAAATTATGAAGAGTGATCAGATGAATTGCAATTAATTGCAAAGTCCCTCTTTGCCATTAAAATGAACTTAATCCCATAAAAAAAAACCAAAAAAAAACATTTCCACTGCATTTGTGAAGAAAGATTCAGGGCACCTAAGAAAATCCAGCAAGTGCCAGGACCATCTCCACTGCGATTCAGCTGCAGGGTCAGGGCACCACCAATGCAGAGCTTGCTCGGGAATGGCAGCAGGCAGGTGTGAGTGCATCTGCTCGCACAGTGAGGCAAAGACTTTTGGAAGATGGCCTGGTTTCAAGAAGGGCAGCAAAGAAGCCACTTCTCTCCAGGAAAAACACATCAGGGACAGACTGATATTCTGAAAAAGGTTCAGGGATTGGACTACTGAGGACTGGGGTAAAGTAATTTTCTCTGATGAATCCCCTTTCCAATTGTTTGGGGCATCTGGAAAAACCCTTGTCCGGAGAAGAAAAGGTGAGCACTACCACCAGTCATATGTCATACCAACAATAAAGCATCCTGAGACCATTCATGTGGGAGGTTGCTTCTCAGCCAAGGGAGTGGGCTCACTCACAGATTTTCCCAAGAACACAGCCATGAATAAAGAATGGGACAAAAACATCCTCCGAGAGCATCTTCTCCCAACCACCCAAGAACAGTCTGGTGAGGAACAATGCCTTTTCCAGCATGATGGAGCACCTCACCATAAGGCCAAAGAGATAACTAAGTGACTTGGGGAACAAAACATAACATTTTGGGTCCATGGCCAGGAAACTCCCCAGACTTTAATCCCATTGAGAACTTGCGGTCAATCCTTAAGAGGCGGATGAACAAAGAAAAAAACCCCACAAATTCTGACAAACTCCAAGCATTGATTCTGCAAGAATGGGCTGCCATCAGTCAGGATGTGGCCCACAAGTTGATTGCCAGCATGCCAGGGTGAATGACAGAGGTCTTGAAAAAGAAGGGTCAACTCTGAAAATATTGACTCTTTGCATAAACTTAATGTAATTGCCAATAAAAGGATTTTTAATAAACAGCTTACCTGTAAAATCCTTTTCTTGAAGTACATCACAGGACACAGAGCACATAGCCATTACACTTAGGTTATATGGGTACCTTCAGGTGTGGACACTGGTGTAATCAATTTCACAGGAAGTTCCTCCCTATATAACCCCCTCCCACTGGGAGTGCTTCAGTTTTGTAGCAAGCAATTCCTCCGAGGTTACACAATGTTCCCCAAAAGAGGGGTGGGAGCTCTGTGTCCCGTGATGTACTTCAAGAAAAAGATTTTACAGGTAAGCTGTTTATTAAAAATCCTTTTTTCTTTATCGTACATCACGGGACACAGAGCGCATAGCCATTACACTTGGGATGTCCTAAAGCAATGCTCTATGAAGGGAGGGAGACCGTAAGGCCAAGAATAGCCAAATAAAAACATTATCAGGAGAAAAAATAGCTCCACCAACAGAAAAACAAGGGGGCGTGAACCGGGCCAGAGGATTCTATACTGCTGCCCGTAGGACCGCCTGCCCAAATGCTGCGTCCGTAGCTTTTGCGACGTCCAACTTATACAATTTAATAAACGTATGTACAGAAGACCAGGTTGCCACTTTGCAAACCTGTGCCATAGAGATCTGATGGTGTGCCGCCCAAGAGGCACTCATGGCCCTCGTAGAATGGGCTTTAACTGATAAGGGAGGTGGAATGCGTTTCAGACCATAGGCCTGAAAAATCAGCTGCTTAATCCACCTAGCCAAGGAAGACTTGGCAGCCGGCTGACCCTTTTTGGGGCCATCCGGAAGAAGAAAAAGCACATCTGTTTTCAGAATCTTCTCTGTAGCCCTGAGATAAACCCTCATGGCTCGGACCACGTCCAAAGTATGAGGCAGTCTTTCCTCTCTGGACTGGGGAGTAGGAAAGAAGGATGGTAGGACTAGGTCCTGATTCAAGTGAAAACTGGATATGACCTTAGGAAGGAAAGAAGGTTGAGGCCGCAGAACCACTCTGACCTTATGCCGAATCAGGTACGGTTCCCTGCAAGACAAGGCTGCCAGCCCGGAGACACTTCTGGCCGAAGCCATAGCCACCAAGAAAACCGACTTTCGGGTTAGCAGCACAAGAGGGATTTCTATCAGAGGTTCAAACGGTTGTCTTTGTAAAGCTGACAAGACGAGTTTTAAATTCCAGGGGCAGAGGGGAGCTCTAATAGGGGGATTTACATGCAAGACCCCCTGCAAGAAGGTTTTCACAAGCGAATGCGCGGCCAAAGGCCTTTGAAACCATATCGATAAGGCAGACACCTGCCCCTTTAGAGTACTAAGAGCTAATCCCTTATCAACGCCAACCTGGAGGAATCGCAAGATCCTGACGATAAAACTTACAAGGATGCCCTCTTTGAGACTCGCATCACTCCCCATAGGTCCTCCAGACTCTGTAATAGATATTTCTAGAGACTGGTTTCCTAGCCAGAATCAACGTAGATATGATCTGGGCTGAGAGGCCTCTGCCCTTAAGAATTAGGGATTCAGCCGCCAAGCCATCGAATCTAGCTGCTGTGAAGCAGGGTGGCATATCGTGCCCTGAGATAACAGGTCTGGGCACAGGGGGAGTGGCCCCGGTGCCCCCACTGACATCCTCACGATGGGCGCGTACCAAGCCCTCCTGGACCCGGCTGGGGCCACCAGGATCACAGGCCTGCGCTCCACCCTGATCCTTCGTAGAAGGCGGGGAATCATCTGCAGTGGAGGGAACGTATACAGGAGAGACAACTGGTGCCAGGGGCAAACCAACGCATTGGTCCCGTAGGCCGAGGGATCCCTGGCTCAGGATACGAATTTGTCCAATTCCTTGTTGACTCTCGTTGCCATGATGTCTACATCGGGAACTCCGAATCCTTGGCAAATGTCTTGGAATACCTGGGGGTGAAGAGACCAATCCCCCGGGAGCAACTGTTGAAGATTCAAAACTCTGCTTGAGAATTGTCTATCCCTGGGATGAACACTGCCGAGATGCAGGGTACATGGGCTTCGGCCCATGAGAAAATCAGGTTTACTTCCCTTTGAGCCACTAGGCTCCTTGTGCCCCCTTGGTGGTTTATGTATGCCACCGCCGTGGCATTGTCGGACTGTACCCTTACTGGTAGACCCTGAAGGGGGAGAGTCCAGACGACCAGGGCCAACCGAGCAGCTCTGATCTGTAGGATATTAATGGGAAGCAGTCTTTCTGCCTCCTATCCCTGTCCCTGCTGGGTCAGTCTTCCTAAAATTTTCCATGTGATGGGGCAAAAGGATTTCCCCCTTTGACAAATATTGAGGGACCAGCCACCAGAACAGGCTGCGCCGGACCCCTGAGGGAATTAACGGACTAGTGCCTGCATGGACTTGTTTCAAGCAGAGAGAATGGCTGCCTGGAGAACTCTGGTATGGATCTGGGCATAGGGCACTGCTTCAAAGGCGGCCACCCTCTTCCTCAGCAGTCGTATGCCTAGGCGAATAGTCGGCCTCTTCTTGCCTAAGACTATTTGAACTGTTTGAGTCAATGACCTGACTTTTTCTTGAGGAAAAAATATCCTCTGGCCGACTGTATCTAGCCGAAGGCCTAGAATTCTGACTGTTTTGTGGCTTGCAACCTCGATTTTTCTTGGTTCAAAATCCACCCAAACTCCTCTAGATGCCGAACTGTGCGGACTACTGCATGATTGAGGTTGGAAGCTGATCTGTCGATAAGCAGGAGATCGTGCAGGTATACCAGGACCAAAATGCCTTCTGTCCTTAGGACGGCCAGCACCGGGGCTAACACCTTTGTGGATACCCGCGGAGCTGTTGCCAACCCGAAAGGGAGGGCTACGAACTGGAAATGACGTTGATCTATCATAAAATGAAGAAACTTGTGATGTGCCGGGTAGATTGGCATGTGCAGATAAGCATCCTTTATGTCTATAGATGCTAGAAAGTCGTCATGATGTAGGCTGGCTGCCACCGAACGTATGGATTCCATACGAAAGGTCTACATCTTAGAAAGCGATTTAGGCGTTTGAGGTCTAAGATAGGCCTGACGTCACCATAGGGTATTTATAAAAAAGGTTGGAATAGAATCCCAGACCCCATTCCTGGGTTGGTACTTCTACAATTACTCCTTGGAGCCAGAGGCGATTCAATGCCTTTACGAGAGAGGCCCTCTTTAATGGGCCGCTTGGAAGACTTTGACCCCCGAAAATGAGGAGGGGGGACTTCTCGAAACTCTAGTTTGTAGCCCGTGGCTACCACGAACCGAACCCAAGAGTCGGGAATTCTGGCTTTCCACACTTCGGAGAAAAACCGAAGTCTTCCGCCCACCCAAGAGAGTGGGGGCGCCCCTTCATGAATCTGACTTGATGACAGGTTTAGCCGGCTTGCGAGACCATGGCCTCTTGTTTGCCGCGGCTTTTCCCTGTGGGCGGCTATTAAATGTTGAACGCCCGGGAGGCCGTCGATACTGACGGGAAGCTGAAGGGGCCGAGCCAGTAAAAGGCCCGTCGCTTAAACGCGGGCCCGCGCGGTCTTTTCTTGATCGGTAAGGAAAAACTTTTACCACTTGATATGGTTTGGATATATTTATCTAGGTCTTCACCGAATAGTCTTCCACCCTGAAAGGGAAATCCTGCTAAAAGTTTTTTGCAGGGTGCCTCTGCTGATCAGTTCTTTAGCCACAAAAGACGACGCATATGAACCAACAGCAGAGATAGACGGGACGCCCGTTGAACGGAGTCCTTAATAGCATCTATTGCAAAGCAGAGAGCCCTTGGGAGGTCTGCTAATTCACGAGTCTGCTGAGCCGGCATGTCCTTTTAACAACTGTTTCTTTAAAGCCTGACAAACGCCAATGGCTGCCACTGCTGGCTGAACCACGGCACCTACTGTGGTAAACAAAGCCTTCAGTAGGGTCTCCAATTTTTTGTCGGCCGGATCTCTGAACATCTGGACATTTCCAACCGGACAGGTCAGGGATTTATTCACGCAGGAAATGGCCGCGTCCACAGTAGGGAGTGCCCATTTCTTTGCAAATTTTTCTTCCATAGGATAGAAAATAGTGAACCTTTTAGGAGGGAAAAAGATCCTATCAGGTCGAGCCCAATCCTGAACAAAACACGCTCTCCAGAAGGGGGTGAATTGGAAAAGACACCCAAGTTAATGGTGCCTTTAAAGAACCTAATGAGGATACTGCAGGGGCTAATAGTTCTGACACTGGAAGTTTTTTAAAAGCAGTGCGAACAATATCTGTCAGAGACTGGATCCACAGGCTCTCCACTTGAGAAGCCGAAAAAATTTATCTAGAGTGGAACCCTCCATGTCTGACCCGTCGGGACTCTGGTCCGCTTGATCCCCTTGTGGGTCCTGTTCCTCCGGCGAGGAGACCCCGCATCTGAAAACACCAATCTAGGTGACGGGGATCTAGCCCGTTTGCCACCTGGCAAAGAGCGGGCAATCAAAGCCGTTAACCTTTCCTCTAGCCCACCCAGGGTGGTCGCTAGCATTTCTTCCGTTACGTAAACGGGAATAGGTGGATTGGGGGCCGCCTCTGCCCCCAGCACCCTCAATGGCTCCTGTAAGATGCTACTCGGTGGCCTATCTAGCGAGGGTGGGACCATCCTGACCCAAATCCCATGACCCCGATGGAGACTTGTTCTTTGGCACCCTTTGCAGCCTTAGCTGGTCCCGATCCCTTGGGAGCCATTGCACAACCTTGAGACACCCCTGTAGCCAACACCCGACTGTTGTAGCTAGGAGTGAACAAATAAGAACAGGCTATGGAAAAAAAAAATTTTATTTATTTTTTTTTTAATTTTTCCACGCTCTAGAATGTGGCAATACCGAGGAAAACCTGTGAGTATTGCAACACCAATGCCCGTTAGCTGGAGCCCAAGGTAGACTCGGATGCTGCCGGATCTAAGGCTGAGTCCTTTTAAGAAAAAAAAACTTTTTTTTTTTTTTTGTCAAAGTGGACTTTAAGTCCAGACCTGAAGATCCACCAACCGCCACTAGGTGTCACTGCATGCCAAAAAAATGGCTCAGCTGCGCGCTCTGTGTCCTTTCTTCACCGCTCTCAGAAGGGAAAGACCAGCCGGCCCGCCCCCCCTATGCACGAGGACGCCATAAAAGACGGCGTGCACGCTCCCCACGCTGAAATCAACATGGAGGAAGCAGGGAGCAGAGGAGAAGCATGGACCAACGCCAGCAGCCCAAACTGACACCAGGTAAGCACTAATTCTCAATGTAGTGCACACATAGAGGAAGCTGTCCCCATAGGCTTCCTAAGAAACAGGAGTTTCACCAGCATTCCCTCTTTATAGTACGTGGGGGCTGCAGTATCCATGCTAACAGGCAAATCTGGGGGGAGTAGCAAAATATATATCTTAAACAAGCATACATATATCTACATGTTATCTGGGTAAACATTAGTACATCCCTTCCTGCCTCAAAAGACATAGTGGAGATAGTGGCTGATGCACAAGCATACCATTAGCCAACCCAGAACCCCCAGGGGGATACCTACTGTCGAACCAAGTCCCGCAGGTTCCCTCTTACCTGCTCCACGCCGCAGGGTATTGCAAACTGCAAGAGGCCCAGCCTTCCCCCATCTCCGTGGGTATTGTCTTGGACCTTCAGGGACCGGGGTCCTGTGTTTAAGGAACCCACACCCCTGGACCTATATAGCATCCTGGCATCAGTGGCGTTTAGTTCTTGGAAGAGACTAAGGCACTGGAGCCCAGAATCCAGCCCTCCAAGGAGAGGCATTATAGGCAAAACCCCACTCCAGCAGGGCCCGGGTACCGTACACCTTGGCTTTGAAGCACTTCGGACAGATCTGGCTAGCTATCCTGGGTCCCGAGACCTCCGAGGGACAGCTAGACGTGACCAACACCTAAGACACTGGCGAAAAAACTGAAGCACTCCCAGTGGGAGGGGGTTATATAGGGAGGAAACTTCCTGTGAAATTGATTACACCAGTGTCCACACCTGAAGGTACCCATATAACCCAAGTGTAATGGCTATGCGCTCTGTGTCCCGTGATGTACGATAAAGAAAAAAGCCTTTGACACTTCTGGAATGCTTGAAATTATACTTTAGTATATTATAGTAACATCTAACAAAAATATCCAAAAACACTGAAGGAGCAGACTTTGTGAAAATATATTTGTGCCATTCTCAAAACTTTTGGCCACAGCTGTATATATATATATATATATATATATATATATATATATATATATAAGAAACATGGATGAAAGTAGGATAAATACAGTCCATAGTCACAGCAAACACCATAGTGAGCAGATGCATCCAGTCCCATGTGCATACAGCATCGAACAACAAACTGTAGGACAGTCTACAGAATGAAGATCGGAGTTAGGAAAACCAATTGTCTAGGTATTAACAATTTTTTAAGGGCAGCGTGCAAATACAAGTCAGTGAATTGGAAGTGTTGCATTAGTGAAGCAATTTCTAAAGAGGTGGAAGTACGTTCTATAAACCGTCATCATCTGGTAAAGAAACGCTTTACAGGACCAACATTTTGAACAATAGCGTCCAATTTTTTTCTAAATATAGAAATACCTTCAAGTCCATCTTGAGAGTTACAATAGTGGGGATAGACGATGAGGTACAGTTTTTCAGGATAAATTTCTGGTCGTGAGTAGGCATGTGTGAAGCCAGCGCCGTAGTTTTGTGGTTGAGGAGGTAGAGGTCATGGATGACCACTTGCACAACCAGAGATTTGGATAGAGGTAATACCATAGATGTAGGTGATCACCTGGTCCCAGTATGATGAAATAGACTTGCAAGTCCAGAATCAATGGAACAGGGAGGGGAGCGGTGACAACTGGACCAAGAGCAGTTGGAAGCATTGGGGGGAAGTTGGATCATTGAGAAAAGGCAGGTATGCACTATGAATGCACTTAAACTGAGTTTCCTGCCACTGCTCATTGATAGTAATTTTACGGATTTTATGATAACCCTTAAGCAGTTTCTGAGTGGTTTAGTTGTCAGGTAACAACAAAAACCTCGGGAATGCCTAGGGAATAACCAAGCCTACTTACCGACTAGCTAGCAGAACAACCAATTAACCTGTCTAACAATATGCGTTAAAAACAGGGGGTTTTGTCCACACGCATTTGCAAACGCATGCGTGAGCCACAGAGCCACGCCAAGGCACCCCATAATTCTGTGGTCCTAACACTAAACAGTGAGTGTCCTCACAGTGGAGGCACGTGCATTTTAATGGATAGATAGGGGCAGGTGGACTGAAGTGGAGCCACCCCTCCTTAAAGGTACAGGAGCACATCAAACACCGGACATATAGCACAATGGCTGCAAAGGTGTTGGTGCACTGCTGGACCAATATAAACACCACAGGTGAAGAAAAATGTGTCCACCGCCCCCATCTATGGCTGGCAATCGCAGTAAGTAGCATTGGAAGGCTAAAGCAGATAACAACAAAAACTTGGGGAATGCCCAGGGAATAACCAAGCCTTCTTACCAACCAGCTAGCAGAACAACCAATTAACCTGTCTAACAGTATGCGTTAAGAACAGGGGTTTTGTCCGCACGCATTTGCAAACGCATGCGTGAGTCACAGAGCCGCGCCAAGGCACCCTATAATTCTGTGGTCCTAACACTAAACAGTGAGTGTCCTCACAGTGGAGGCACATGCATTTTAATGGATAGATAGGGGCAGGTGGACTGAAGGGGAGTCACCCCTCCTTATAGGTACAGGAGCACACCAAACATCCAGCATATAGCACAATGGCTGCAAAGGTGTTGGTGCACTGCTGGATCAATATAAACACCACAGGTGAAGCAAAACGTGTCCACCGCCCCAATCTATGGCTGGCAATCGCAGTAAGTAGCAATGGAAGGCTAAAGCAGATAACAACAAAAACCTGGGGAATGCCCAGAGAATAACCAAGCCTACTTACCAACCAGCTAGCAGAACAACCAATTAACCTGTCTAACAGTATGCGTTAAAAACAGGGGTTTTGTCCGCACGCATTTGCAAACGCATGCGTGAGCCACACAGCCGTGCCAAGGCACCCCATAATTATGTGGTCCTAACACTAAACAGTGAGTGTCCTTACAGTGGAGGCACATGCATTTTAATGGATAGATAGGGGCAGGTGGACTGAAGGGGAGCCACCCCTAGTTGTCAGGTAAGCCTTTGGACCATGCCATGGACAAAGTTAATGGCTGTGATTTAGCTAGATGAGAGATCGCTTGATGAGTTTGTTTGTTTTTTCAAAAATGTATTTATTAACCACTTGCATACTGGGCACTTACACCCCCCTCCTGCCCAGGTAACATTTCAGCTTCCGGCACTGCGTCGCTTTAACTGACAATTGCGCGGTCGTGTGACGTGGCTCCCAAACAAAATTTACGTCCTTTTTTCCCGACAAGTAGAGCTTTCTTTTGGTGGTATTTGATCGCCTGTGCGGTTTTTATGTTTTGCGCTATAAACAAAAAAGTGCGACAATTTTGAAGAAAAATACAATATTTTTTACTTGTTGCTATAATAAATATCCCAATTAAAAAAAAAAAAAAAAATGTTTTCTCAGTTTAGGGCGATACGTATTCTTCTACATATTTTTGGTAAAAAAAAAAAAAAAATCGCAATAAGCGACTGGTTTGCGCAAAAGTTATAGCACTTACAAAATAGGGGAGAGAATTATTATTTTTTATTATTTATTTTTTTACTAGAAATGGCGGCGATCTGCGATTTTTATTGGTACTGCGACGTTATGGCGGACACATCGGACACTTTTGACACATTTTTGGCGCCATTCACATTTATACTGCGATCAGTGCTATAAATATGCACTAATTACAGTATAAATGTGACTGGCATTGAAGGGGATAACACTAGGGGGTGAGGAAGGGGTTAAATGTGTATCCTAGGTGTGTTCTAACTGTGGGGGGAGGGGGGTGACTGGGGGGGTGACCGATCTGTGTCCCTATGTAGAAAGGAACACAGATCGGGCTCCTCCTCTCCAGAGACAGGACGCTGTCTCTGTGTAAAACGGCAATGAGAGATGATCTATGAGAGATCATCTCTCATTCGCCCACAGATCGCATCGCAAACGGCCACTCTGATTGGCCATTCGCCGCGATCTGTGATTGGCCGTGTCCAAGGGACACGGACAACACAGGGCTTCCCCGCAGCGCGCTCTACAGTGCGCGCTGGGAATGCCTAAAGGACATGCCGTCAAATGACAGCATGTTGGATATTCAGGCCCGCGCTGTTGCCGTCATTCGACGGTAGCGCGGGCCTGAAGTGGTTAAACATGATTTTTCAAACTTTACAAACAAATAAATACACATTATACAAACATACATACATAGTCTCAATATATACTCCTATTTACACCATCATACTACTGTCTACACTGCCTACAGGTTATATTCAATTTCCCCCTATGCCAGATGTTTACTTCTTTATACTGTAACTTCCTTCTTCAGCCCCTCTAGCCCAGTGATATTGACCGAGGTAGGCAGGATTCTTTGGAGGGATGGCACGGCTTTTCACGGGGTAATCCTAAGGGTGGAAGAGAGGGAGAGAGAGGAAAGAGAGAAAAAAAAGGGGGTGAGGAAAACCTCCACCATTTAGGAGTCCAAATGTATATATATATATATATATATATATATATATATATACATACATACATATATAGGGGACGCAATAAACCTATGTGTGTGTTAAGTAGAGGGGCTTACCCCCCTACTAAAAGAGGAATAAAAAACAAAATGATGTTCAATGTACGAAGGGGGTCAAATGTCCCCTATAGATTAAGGGTGAGATCCAAGGTGAGAAAAAAAAAGGGGGAGGGAAAGGTGTAAGGGAAAGAGAAAACGGGGGGCAAAAGCCCCCTCCTTCTATATATGTGTAGTGCTTGTTTATATATATACCTAAGAGAGAAAAAAGAGAGAGAAAAAAAAGGGGGGAATTATGTGTATCTACTGGGGGAGCTTTCCCCTGTGTCCGAGGGACCGATCTATATAAGTGTCCATAAATAAAAAGGGGTCATATTGACACCTATGTATTTAGTTAAGGGAAAAAAAATGATGAGTTTGTTTTAACCATTTTATTTTCATCACATAAAACATTCATTATTAGCTACTGTACTTGGCAGCAGTTGCAGCCAAGACATATGGTCTTTGGCAGTCAAAGGGTTAAATGTTTGTAGACCTTGCTCTCTAGAAAGATGAAAGACTGGTTGGATTTGTTAAATATGAAATAGTATGTTTTAGATAATATTTTTCTCAGAGGGCTTAAAAGTAAGGTAAACTATAAAGGATTTGAGTTAAATGTATATTTAGGTTTTAATGTTGATACTGTATGTATATTTTAATTACTATGTGTTTAAATTACCGTCCTTTAAAATATATAACGGAGAGTGCAACGATGACAAATAATTCCCTGGGTATTATTGAATTTTCACGGAAAGCACAGGAGATGTTAGTTGCCTTCAGACATTCTCTCCTTCACTGACTGGAACTTCATCCCTATTTGAGCACAGCAGACACGAGAGGGACAAGTCAATGCTATGATTAATTCAGCTGTATAAACTTGAGCTTGAGCTAATGGGTTTTGTAAACAAGAATTTTTTTTTAAGAACGTAGCCAAGAATAGACAGACTAGGCTGCAAAATGCAAATTAGTCATATGAAATATTATATTTTTAACTGACAAAAAGCTCAGATTTTTTTGATTTTTACCATAATAGGTAAGGCAAAAATATATGAAAAAACACTTTTTGTTTTCATGCACGATTCCCACTACTGTTCTTTCTCAGAAATCTAACTTACCAGTTCGAAGAAGGTGGTGTATATAGACACATGCTATGCAGAAATTGTTGGAAAACTTAAATCAACAAAGAATCTACTGTCACAGAAACAAAAAGTGTTCAGCACTACAAAGATGTGTCAGATTATCAAAATAACACAGTTATGACTGGAAACGGTAGGGGTTCTCCTTTAGGAGATTTTCCAGGTGTATTCTATAGAAGAGTGGTACAAAATTAATCATAGCTCATCTGACACCTCTGAGACTCAATTTTTGCTCAGGACAATCAGCGAGTTTTATCTTTTCTAGTTATAGTCTTGAAGTGAAGACCATACCAAACAGCGATCTTCCAAAACAACACAACTGACATTAAATAGAAAAGCAGGAGATAACCTATACCCACAAATAACTTATCTTTGAATATAAATTGAATCTACCTTATGCCTTGTACACACGATAAGAATATCGAAAACCAATAGGTTACTAAAGTTGTGAAAATTCTCCTATGACAGAATACAACTTCAGAACTGATGTATTCTACGGTAATGTATTCTTTCATTTTGTAGCATTCACTGTCATGGTCTTCTGATTTTTTTTTAGATGAATACTATATTAATTAAACAAAAATTGTTAATTTTGGTGTGATACGAGTAAAATTTTCCTCCTTATCTCTTCGGACAATTTTGCATCAACTGTCATGATAGGCTATCCAAAGCTGTGTACTAACAATCAGTTTATCATACAATTGCTTAAAAAAAAAATTGTCAGATTTCCTTACGTGTACTAGGCATAAATGTTTCCTCTAAAAAAGAAGAATGCCTGACTCAAAGAGTGCTTGGATAGGTTTTTAGACAATAGTAAACTTATTAAATAAATAATTAAAAAAAAGGATTTAGTTAATGTTGCGCTTCATTTCCCCAAAAAGAAACAGGATCTTGATGGAAATGTGCATCCAAAAATCCATGCTGAATCTTTCAGCATTTGTATAGTGTTTCTTGTAGCCCTTACCGATGTTTGCCTTTTTAGTTAATTGAAATCTGAGTGAAGTAATTAAAATGTCTTAATCTATTTATTTCTTTCTTTATAATTGCCTTGCAGCTATTAGACACAGCCCACAACCTTCATTTTTCCACGGGTTAGACTTAAATAGGATTTACTGGATATGTCACAAAGCCGTAGAATGACGTGGGAAAAATGTTCACAGTCTAGTTTGATATTACAGACAGCATCAAAGGCCATGTCCCAGTAATATACTTCTTAACAGCTTTCAATGAATGTTCAAAGCCCTCATTTCAAAGTAGAGCAAGCAGTTTTAATGTGTATCTTAATGAACAAATTAAACTACATCAGACATGAATGGTGTGCAATACATAACAGAAAAAAACATTCTGGAAATGAGAACCCTGTTATATTGTGGTCTAAAATGTATTTTAAAAGTATTATTAAAAAATTCTGTGGTGCACAAAGCCAATAGCTGAAGAAGAAAATATTAGATGTTTATAAATTGTAAAATACACACATAAAATAAATAATGTATATAGTTACAAATAATATGTTTGATTTATTTAAAATGTAGACTCAAAAATTAACAATCATGTGATTAGAGAATAGCAAGGCTTACATTGGAGAGAGCTATAGAAGTTCAACAAGGCACCATTCTAGGTGGCCAATCAAAGCTACATCCTTATATTTATCTTATTCCTTATCTTTAAAAAGTGACCAGCTGTTGGTTATGTTACCACTAAAAAGTCATTTGTGTAGTACAGCCCTCAGTTATAAACTTGTGCACACTCCTGTTGAACAATGAGGGAGCTATAAGTGTATTGCTGAATTTTGAATATTAATATGGTCAGGACTAAAAACATTTTTTTTCTTTTTTATTAGGTAAAAGTAAAATATTGCATATTAATATTATATTGTTTTCTATCCAGCCAGTGGGCAAAGCTCTAATTTATTTTTTACATTGCAAAACCTTTATTGATCCAGAAAAAAAACCTCATCACAGCACTGACTCATTATTTATCAGAAGACCCATTTCAAGGTTTAATTCTTTCACTGCCTGAGATTTTTGTTTTGTCTTTGTTTGCTCACGTTTCAAAAATCATTTTAGGCCTGAAGAATTGATACTGTTTTCTTTGGGAGCACTTTTTTAATTTATTTTGGGCACACGTTGTTTATTGTGGAGGTAGGATGGGGACTCCAGATGCACCTGATGGAGGGGACGCAGTGAACAGGACAAAGTGATTATATCTTCCCTTATGAACACTGTAGGGAGTACTTTTGATTATGCCATAAGGCAAAATTAGATTGGTTTTGTGTGGAAGGCATTAGTCTGCAGGAATTGTGTTATAAGTAAAATTATGGTTCTTTGGATACCCTTCTTTTTTCTGCACAGTACTGAGGCATAATATATTTCCATCTACTTTTTTTATCAAACAGGGATACCGACTTTTATGAGTTATCCCTTATATGCGCCTTTCTGAAGTAAACTTTAGGATGTTACTGCAGTTCAGAACTGTTGTTTTCTGGACAGTTTAAATAATATACCACCAGTACTTTGGAGTCATTTTGAGCCCCTACCTATAAGTAAAAGCATATACACAGTCCTTCATGAACATGTTAATAAAGTTCTAACGCACCCCCAGCCAAAACTCTCACCTTAAAATTAGACCTCCTTATACTATAGGAGGTAAAATAACCCTTGGTGAAAAGCAAGGGTTAAAATCTTTCACAATGACCTTTAGAGATGATGTATACTAGCATACTAGCAACAATGGGTTAACCATATGTCTCTCCACAGCACAGGTCAGACATGAAACAAACAAAACCACAGAAAACTCACACCAAAGCATCATATAGCACACTTACAGAGTACTCAGACAAGCAACAAGTATACAGAGACTGCATCCAGTGATGGAAAAAAATCAGTCATTACTCAACCATAGTTACATATAGTTACATAGTTACATAGTTAGTCAGGTTGAAAAAAGACACAAGTCCATCCAGTTCAACCATAAAAAAAAAAATAAACAAACAAAATAAAACACAGTACATCCCATACACCCAAGCTGGTATTCATTTCATAATTCTATAATTCTGCCTAAAGAAAAAGAAAGGGAAAGGGTACCTAGGAACCCTGGGACTTTGAAGCGGTGCTGATAAAGTGTAACGAAACACCAATTATAAAAAATTGAAAATTTTAATTTATAGATACAAATATATATAAATAAAAATAAAAAACATCCATCATGTTTCGCTCACATTTGAGCTTTCTCAGGAGCTTAGAACTAACTACAATATATCAAAATAAATAGGTATAAGAAAGATGGTCAATGGGAAGATACAAAAGTATATTAAACAATATAAATGTAACAACAGATGTTGAATAGATACAGTATAAAATAATTTATAATTAATGAATTCAACATGATGACAATTCAAAATTTGATTATGTTTAAGCAGGAGAATAGGCGCAAGGAACTTACCACAACATACAAAATTAGATTTCCAATCGATAAAGCCAGATAGAATAATTTCGGACACAAATGCCCATAAATGTAGAGCCACAGAGTCCAGATGATGCGACACTCAGTCCAAGAACCACAATAATTTGTTCTCAATGGAATATAATATTTAAGGATATGCATAAAAGTTAACTTCACTGGAAAGCTTATTTTAAGATTAATGTACCTTTAAGAGTTAACCAAATAATGTTGAATTCATTAATTATCAATTATTGTATACTGTATCTATTCAACATCTGTTGTTCCATTTATATTGTTTAATATACTTGTTGTATCTTCCCATTGACCATCTTTCTTATACCTATTTATTTTGATATATTGTAGTTAGTTCTAAGCTCCTGAGGAAGCTCAAATGTGAGCGAAACATGTCGGGTGAACTACAATTACAACAAATTGTTTTACATTGTTAAAGCTTAACACATTCAAAGATGATGGATGGTTTTTATTTTTATTTATATATATTTGTATCAATAAATTAAATTTTCTATTTTTTATAATTGGTGTTTCGTTACACTTTATCAGCACCGCTTCAAAGTCCCAGGGTTCCTAGGTACCCTTTCCCTTTCTTTTTCTTTATACAGGATGAGGTGCCCCGGCACCACCCCGGCCAGGAGGAGGGAGATTTTGGACCACATCACTGAGCAGGTCAATTCAGCGGGGGAGGGGGAGACACGGACCCGGTCTGGGATTGACAAAAAAATTAATGACCTCCGGCGTCTGGTCAAACAGAAGCTGTCCAAAATGCATGCCCTTGCCAGGGGCACAGGAGGGGGCCCACCATGCCATATTAGGCTGACAGCGGAGGAGCGTGCGGTGGCCCTGACCTTTCATCGGCATGAAGTTGAGGGCCTGCCCGGCTTTGACTCAAGTCCGGAGCCCGTGGTGCCAGGTAAGTATTTTTTTTGTGCATGTGTGGGGGAGGGGGTGAAAGGGAATATGTGGCAAGTGTGTGGATCCTCCAACCTGTGAATGTTTTGTGTCATCCACAGATGTGCAGGAGGGTGCAGGGCCATCTGGCCTGACCGCACCATCCCCAGGACAGCAGCCTAATGAGGCCCCCCCAACAAGGCCGGAGTCCGCGGAGGAGGTTCAAGAGGAGGAGGAGAATCATGAGGAGGAGTCCATGTCAGGCACTGGACGTTTGATTTTTGAGGACTCTTCCCCTCTGGCTGGCAGCAGGCAGCCCTCCCTAAGGGGGAGCCCCCCCCTCCTCCCCCAACATGGCTCCCCTCCCAAGGGCCTACCCTTCTCCCCGGCCACAAGCATCAGCTGGAGGCAGGATTTCGTCCCAGAACACCAGGGGGTTGGCCGATCTCCTGCCCGCCACTCTGAGAAGGGACCAGGCCCTTCAGACCCGCCATCTGGGACAGGTCAGCCAGACATTGGTGCGGATGGAGGAGAGCCTGTCCTCCATCAAGGATACGCTGGGGAACCTGGACTCCCACTCCCGGGCTTTCACAACCTGCCTAAACGACCTGCAGACTACATCAGCAGGCGTTGGGCAGGATGTGAGGGCCCTCACCCAGGCTATCCAGGCCAACACGGCAACACTTGGTGCTGCCCTGGACAGAATAGCCGTGGCCTTGGAGGGCAGGCCGCCAGGTGGGCAGAGATCAGGGGCTGCTCCTCCTTCCCCGGTTTTGCCCCTCCCCCATGAGTCTCCCCTGAGGAGCCGGGGCCGTGGCCGGGGGTGCCCCAGGTGTGGCTCACGTAAAGGGCAATATTTTTTTTTTCCCCCTTTTTGATTTTTTTTTTTTTTGCTGGAAATTTTTTGATTTTGCTGGTAATTTTTTTTTTTTGGGGTTGTGAATGCTGTTTGAATGTGGGGGTGACATCCCTGCCGGAAAAGGGGCGTCACCCTCAACTTTGGTGGAGAAGGGTTTCCCAGGACCAGGGAGAAGTGATCCCCAGGTCCATGTGAATGGTGTATGAATGTACAGTGACATAATTGGAGCCTTGGCGTGGCGTTGCTGCTCACAAGTCCTGCATGGTGGACTGGTGCCAATCCAATTTGATGTGGATGTGGGGTGTGTGTGCTAGGGACCACAGTGGTGTGCATGCATGCATTCTCATTGTGCCATGATTAATGTGTGTGTTTAATGTGCAAAGATGCCCAATGTGAGCTGTCTCCTGGCTGCTCTTCCCTCAGAAGACGGGGGACCCTCGGTTAGGGGGGGATTGTCTGGTTCAGGGGTCAGGTCATCACGTAGGTCAATCTGCAGGCCCTTTCTTTCTGCGAAGTTGTGCAGCATGCAACATGCACCGATGATCTGGCACACAAAGTTTGGGGAATACAAGAGGGTACCCCCAGACTTATCCAGGCATCGGAAACGTGACTTTAGGAGGCCAAAGGTGCGCTCCACCACTGCTCGTGTTTGGGCATGTGCTTGATTGTATCTTTCCTCTCCTGGGGTTTGGGGGTTCCGGATAGGAGTCATGAGATGGGGTCCCAGTGGATATGCAGAGTCACCTGTAAGGGAAAAGACAGGAGGATGTTAGTCATGCATGTGCCCCTTGTGATGTGTGCATCATGGGAGGGGATAGTCATGCCTGACTCCCATGTCACTCACCAACCAGCCAGGTGTCCCCATACACGTTCTGATCGAATTCCATTCGGATGTGGCATTGATTGTATATGTAGCTGTCATGGCTGAACCCTGGGTGTTTGGCACGGACGTGCCATATGAGGCCTTGGGCATCGACTATCACCTGTACGTTGATGGAATGCCAATGCTTCCGATTGCAGTACATGTGCTCTGTCTCCTGGGGGGGCTGGAGTGCCACATGTGTGCAATCAATGGCCCCGATGGTGCGTGGGAATCTGGCAATTCTGTAGAAATCTGTCATTGCCTTCAGCCGCAGCTCCTCAGTGGTGGGTTTGATGATTTGGTTGGCCATGCGTCTGAGGATTGCAAGGACAACCTGGTGCACACATCTGCTCATGGAGGATTGTGACATCCCAGCCACCACTCCACTTGTACGCTGAAAAGAGCCACTGGCAAGGAAATGGAGTGTTGCCATGACCTTGACCAGTGGCTGCACTGCATGTGAGCGTTGTGTTGGGCTGGTGATGTCCTCCTGCAGGGTTGTGGTTAATTCCAGGATGACATGAGGGGTGAATCTGAAGATGCGATACACCTCAGAATCACTCATGCCAAACAGGTCTATGCGGGTGCGGTATATCCTCTCCCGTGCCATCCTCCGTGCCATCCTCCGTGCCCTCATCCTTCTTTGTTCATCTAAAGTCAGTAGTATAGCTATGTGCGACGATGCCCCTGGCATGTTGGCATACAGATTGTTGTGCAACACGTGTGACTGCTGAGCTCCTCACTAACAGTGTTGCTTTATCTAACAAGTAGACTTTTTTTCTCTTTTTAGACCAGCTTTTATATGCTCTAATTTTAGACAGGACATTTTGCTGCTGCGCACACTGCGTAGCCTGCGCTGCCCCAACGTTCTTTTGTGGATCCCCGTAAGTCCCTCATTAGCATATTTGACTAGCAAATCAATGGTCTGTCTAGCGCACTTTTGCGCGGACGGATGCGCCAGTCTAACGAAATTACGCTGGACAAAAAAATGTAGATTTTTTGCTTATCTCGTTCTGGGGATGCCGTGCATCGAAACGCACGCGCACATTTCGACTTACGCCGCGCATCTCCTGATGCGCAGGCATAATCGCTCTGTGAATCTGGGCCAAAGTCTTTACCAAGTAACTATAAACCTGTTAGTTTAATTTATATAGTTGGGAAGATACTGGAGAGTTTAATAAAAGACCACAGACAGACAGACAGAATTCAGAGAATAGTGGTTAATGATTCTTACTCTGAATGGTCTAAGGTTATCAGCGGTGTACCCCAAGGTTCAGTGCTGGGACCCTTACTTTTTAATATCTTTATAAATAATATTGGGTCTGAGATCAAAAATAGTACATTTCTGTCTTTGCAGTTGACACCGAGCTATGCAGTGGAATAACGTCCTTACAGAATGTCTCCAATTTACAAGCCAACCTCAATGTACTGTCTAATTGGGCGACTATGTGGCAGATGAGGTTTAATGTTGATAAAAGTAAACTGGGGGAATCCGTAGTGGAGAAGGATCTGGGGGTTTTGGTAGCTCATAAGCTCAATAATGGCATGCAATGGCATGCAATGGCATGCAATGCCAAGCTGCGGTTTCCAAAGCGAGCAAAGTCCTTTACTCCTTTCTTGTATTAAGAGAGGTATGGACTCCAGAGAGAGAGATGTCATATTGCCCCTGTTCAAATCATTAGTAAGACCTCATCTGGAATATGCAGTTCAGTTTTGGGAACAAGTTCTCAAAAAAGAATATCGGGGAACTGTAGAAAGTGCAGAGAAGGGCAACCAAACTGATAAGAGGCATGGAGGAGCTCAGCTACGAAGAAAGATTAGAGGAACTGAATTTATTCTCTTTTGAGAAGAGGAAAATAAGGGGGGATATGATCAACATGTTCAAATATATAAGGGGTCCATATAGTGAACTTGGTGTTGAGTTATTCATTTTACGGTCAACACAGAGAACGCGGGGGCACTCTTTACGTCTAGAGGAAAAGAGATTTAATCTCCAAATACGGAAAGGTTTCTTCACAGTAAGAGCTTTAAAAATGTGCAATAGGCTCCCTCCAGAGGTTGTTCTGGCCAGCTCAGTAGATTTCTTTAATAGAGGACTGAATTGTTTCCTTAAATGCACACAATATATCTGACTACACAGATATATTGTGTGCATTTAAGGAAATAATTGCTAGTACTACTAACATTTATAGGTAAAGTTGATCCAGGCAAAATCAGATTACCTCTCAGGGGGATCAGGAAGGCATTTTTTCCCCTGCTGTAGCAAATTGGAGCATGCTCTGCTGGGGTATATGGGATTGTACAACCTTTTTTTTTTTTTATGGTTGAACTAGATGGACTTGTGTCTTTTTTTTAACCTGACTAGCTATGTAATGATGTAACTATGTAATATAGTAGATCACCATGCTTTGTAAAATCCTCTTTCAGTTGACTTATTTGTTAAGCAGCTGTTCAATGTCTATGCTTTTTACTTTTCTTTTTCAGTTACCGGCTGAAAGCATTTTGTGAAAGTGACATATTCATTTTATCTAATTTTCATTAAAAGCAGTCAATTCTTAGTCAATCAGCAATTTTACAGGTAGCTAAGAAAGGAATACTTCTGAAAAAAAATCTGTCTATTGCTTCTCATCTAAAAATAAATGTTTCAATTCAGTGAGCTGAGACTACAAGATGAGTAGTAATTCAGAAAATGAGTCTAGTATTTGCATCTTTGTTTGCTTCCATGTTTGGCTTTATTTTCGTAAAGCAGGCCATGAACTACAGGAAAGATCTGCTTATTTACTAAGGGACCTCTCTCATGGCATAACACTATTCTGCAATTTAAAAAAAAAAATTATGGGTAAAAAAAGTTAGTCAGGCTAAATTATTTAAACACAAGAGATTTAAAGTATGAATCTCTTATTTATTTTCTTAAAATTTGGTTATGGAATAAGATTATTACCATTGCAAACCTTCTATATTCCGAATTATGATCAAACGACAACAATTTCATGTTACCTTAATCTTTTAGCTGGTTTTGCAGAAGGTATTACCATTGTGGGAGGAGATCTCAATTTAGTCTTAAATCCTACACTAGATACCTTTACTTAGCGATCGAATATTTCATACTCTCGTTTGAGGGCTCTTAAAAAGAAATTTTACAAACATAGGCTACTTGATCTATGGTGGACTCTATATCCCAAAGATCGCAATTGCACACATTTTTCATTAGCTCATAAATTATACACTAGATTAGATTACTTTTTAACAGGCCCAAAGGTATTAGAATGGAACCCCTCAATGGAAATAGGTTCATTTATCTGGTCTGACCACTCACCGGTATTTTTAACAATAAATGCTCCCCAGACCCAGGGAATAAATTGGTCTTGGCTTTTGAACGATACACTTATGTCAGATCCAATCTGTCATAAGGCAATTATAGAAGCGATTAGTAACTTTATTTCTGATCATGCCCTAAGATGAAACAGCACTCCCTCTAAAATGGGAAGCTCTAAAGGCAGTACTACGGGGGGGCGTTTATTCAACATGGTTCGCGCCTTAAAAAATAAAAATCTATAATTATTCAAAACACTTTATCAAAACTGCACTCTTTAGAAACTTTAAAAAAAAGCCAGTCATTCTGCAGAACACAGAAACACTAGCTAACATATCGTCCACCAGGACATCTCTTCTGCAGCTCTTTGAAACAACTCATAACTTACTTTAACAAAGAAATGCCCTAGGTAGGTACAGATTTGGGGATACATGTGGGAGACTATTAGCACTAACATTACATCCCCACCCTTCTCAGGCTTTAATATCTAGTATAAAGAACTCATCTGGGGAAATCACATCAGACCGACAATGCCTTCAACAAACTTTTAGAGAATATTTCTCAGGACTTTATAACCTGGCTGTGTCGTCATCCATAGAGGATGAAGATGGAGCCAATCAACATATTGAAGAATATGTACAGGAAACTGCTATCCCATTATTAGATAATGACAAAAGAAAAATTCTAGATTGTCCTTTTCAATACGAGGAATTATTGGAGGTGATTGCTTCAGCCAGAAATGGTTGTATGCGACAATGGTACCAACCTTCTCTATGCCCTTTGACAGGGAACTTGACCCATGTTCCATGTTTGGCACACGCCCTGAGTTTGGTGGTGCAGCGTTTCTTGACCAGGTACCTGGGCTTAGATGATCTCCTGAGGCAGGTCAGAAAAGTCTGCCCGAGCGGAAGTTGGTACAGGTACAAAACTAAGTACCTGCTTCCCCCCCAAAAAAGCGACATACCAATTGTGGCATGTAAAGGGGTAAGGAGTGCTTAAAGCAGAACTTCCAATTTAATGCATTAAGGTAAAAAAAACTTGCACCTTTAGAACCACTTTAAAACATACTGCAGGGTATCAATCCTTAAATGTGGTGGTCCTACTAGTTATAATTTTTCAAGCTTTTCTTCTTTTCTTCTTAACTGGTGATTCAAACAATTACATACTTTCCATCATAGGATGACATCACACAGTGCATGCTCTTGTAACATCTCTGGTGAACGGAGTGAACCACAACTGCTGTTAGCAAGGATTTCAATGCATTTCTTTATGTGAGAATTCAGTATTGGACCCCAGGCGTCATTCCACGCAAACAGGAGTTTGGGGGTTCTCTACATCATCTCTCTCACACATAAAGAAAGGCGCTGAGCTACTAAGGTTAAACGCATTACAACATGCGACCAGAGCTTAGCATTTAAAATTATAGCATACACTTAAAGATTCCAATGCACCTCTATATGCAAGTGATTATCAGTAAGGGACCCCAGGCATCACTCCACGCAAACAGGAGTTTAAACATATAGTAATGCATTAGGCCACTAAGGGAGTTGGTATGAAAATACCATCAACCCTTAGCATAAAAAAGTTAAAGCGAACATGTTCAGCAAGTTAGGGCAAGGCCCATAAGCAAATAACACTTATGCAAAACACGTAGTAAATAGGAGTTATAAAGACAACTAATAGTTGCATATGTGAGGCAAATATAGCTCAGGTAATATTAGTTGCATATGAAAGGCAAATATAGCTCAGGTAATTTGAGAGTAGATGTCCCTTTAAAATATGCCTTAGCAAACAGTCATAGGCACAACAGTCTATCCCAAGTAGTGTTAATAGCCACAAGCCATAATAAATAACAGCAATTGTTTTAGGTGGAAAGTATGCAGCAGATCTTTCTAGAGTACTACAAGTGACACAATTGCTACTTATCCATTTGCAGGGCTTCAGTGTAGCAAGAAGGGATTCCGTAGTGTAGGGTGTCAGCAAGGAAGGTCTCTAAGGTTGTCCCCGGCAACGGCAGTCTGTTGCACAAGTGTAGCAGCATTAATGCAGGAGTTGCAGGCTGGCGAGAATTGCAGCATGGGGAGCGATGGCACCATTGGTTGTAGCGTGGCCGAGCTACGGCTGACAATATTAGAACCGCTCTGTTTATAGCATCGAGGCAGGTGCAGTGCATAAGCACTAAATCAAAGGGAACCGCCGTAAGCTGCGGCCCACTTCCGCATTCCACGGTGGAATGCACACGGCGTCGCACGTCATCAGAACACATTATGACGGCGCAAGGAGCGCCTGTTACAGCTCTCTTTGTCATGATTCACCCTTTTTCAGCCCACAGAAATCTAAACAATCAGATCTGCCTGCTGATACCAGCACATTTGCTACTGCACACAACTCTAGGGAGCGTGTGGAACTTTTTGATAACTACACCACCACTGACCAGCCAATAATTGATACTACATCGAAGGGCATGCTGGTGTCCCTGAGGGGCTTCCTTCACTTTCCTTCAGATATGCTATCTTTTATCACCCAAGTATAAACGAAAGTTCCTTATAGTGGGGAAAGTGTGAGCCACGTGGAATCAAAAATGGCGAAATTTGCCACAGCCCATAATTAGTTAGTGTGTGCTCACAATGATATTGAGGATGAAGTTAAATCCCTTAAGGGCCTGGTATGGAATTTGGGGGACCCCACACAATTTTTTTTTACATTTCAGTTTGGGGTTCCCCTTAATATCCATACCAGACCCAAAGGGCCTGGTAATGGACTGGGGGGGACCCATGCCATTTTTTTTTCAATGACTTTTATCTGTATTGCCAGAAACTGACAATTCATTATAGCTGCGAGTAGTTTTAAATTACTTTTTTTCCTTTAGAAATGTCATTTTGTGCAGGGACTGTTCTAAACACAGGGAAAAAGTGCCACTTTACAGGCATACTATAGACACCCCCCAGGTATGAAATTTAAAGGAATATTTCACTTTTATTGTTTCACTTTATTAGGATCACTGCTCCCAAAAAAACTTCCGTTTTTAAAACTTTTTTTTTTACATTGATACATGTCCCTTGGGGCAGGAACCAGGTCCTCAAACACTCATTATGACAATACCATGCATATAAGCCTTTAAAATCAGAACTTTCGATTTCTCCCATAGACTTTTAAAGGGTGTACCGCTTTCGAATTTGCCACAAATACCCCAAATTGTTTGCTATTCGGCGAATAGCCGAACACTTGATGTTCGAGTCAGGCCGTGTACACACAATCGAATTTGTCCGCTAAAAAATGGTCTGACGGACCGTTTCAGCAGACAAATCCGATCGTGTGTATGGGCTAGCGGACATGTCTGACTGGCGGACAAATTTTAAAGCATGCTTTAAAATTTGTCCGCCGGAGACATGTCCGTCGGATATGTCCGCTGGTTAGTACACTAACCAGTGGACATATCTGCCCGCACATGTGTCGAATGGATTCGACGCATGAGTGGAAGTTTTTTACTTCCTGGCGCGGTGACGTGGCAGCGTCAACGTCTCCGCCACGTCACCGCGCTGTCTGCCGGCGGGGATTTTGATCCGATGGTGTGTACACGCCGTCGGATGAAAATCCGGAGGAGACATGTCCGCTGGAAACGGTCCGTCGGACAGTTTCAGCGGACATGTCCCCCCATGTGTACGCGGCTTCAAACTTACGTTCGACTCGAACATTGGGCTCATCCGTACTCTATATGTGGACTTCCACTTACTAATAAAATAATAATAAAGTACAGTATACAGTAGGTGGGGGTTTCCAAAAAGTTATTGATCACTAAAAAGTATGCTACCTTTTTTTGTTTCTCTTCTTATATTAAATTATGGCCACTATTGTTCAGTCACTAATGTACACCTGTAAATTATTTTATATATTTTGCATGTTGACTTACATCAATTTACAAGGGCAGATCTCTAAAAATATTTAGGGTATCAATGGGCACTATTGTACATTTACATGTTGTTAATGGTGATTTCTCCTTTTTTTTCCTCTTCTACGTAAATTTCTATAAACTTTACCAATGAAAATAACAATTAAAACATATATTTTTTTTTAAATACGCTACCTACACTCTGGCTTTGGTGTAAGAGGATATGCGCCTAGTGAAAAAATGGGGCTTCTTGATTACTACTGCTGAGCCAAGCAAGACAAAGTCCCCATCATGGGGAAGTGTGACAGGTTGACTTAGTAGCTGTTTACTCAATGTTAAAGATGGATTTGCGGTTTCCTTTTAAATCTGTCCTGAGGTATTAATCCATTGGAGTGAACTTTCCCCCACCTACTTGAAGCAGCAATGCTTCTCTGTAAAAAAAAAACCTTACTGTTTTCTGTCTTGTTTGAATTTAATAGTTTACACTTTCTATTTGCCCCTACCTACTGCCAAGGACATGACCAAGCTGACCAGTCACTCTGTAACCTGATCTGCATATCCATGTGGGATTCCATTACTGATGGACTTTGTGTGCCTGGCAGTAGCTCTGAAAGTTAATAGAATTTCTCCTCTACCTTTAAGTCACACCGCTTTGGTGCAATCTAATTTCTATCTTCCCAAGGATGCTTAAAATTATATCTCAAAACATCCATGAACTCATTAGCCTATATCGGTGGAAAGTAATGTGGCGGGAAGCCAAGTGGTTGCAGGGAGATGTTCTTTGCACCCAGGAGACATATTTTCATGCCCACAAACTCCCTAAATGTATCTAAATATAGGTGTTTATAGCCATTAGTAATACAGTCTCCTTCCAATTGAATGAGGTGATCCAAAACCCTCAAAGGAGGTATTATCTTAGATTTTAGTCTCAACAACTCTACGTACATGATTTAAAATGTATACGCTTCTAACACAGGCAGACTAAGTTTTTTTTGTAAAATATGTTAAGGGAGTACAAAAAGGCTCCCTTGTGGTGTGGGGGGACTTTAACTCATTGGCGGATAGGATATTTATGCATGCAAGGGTCTGTATGTTTAACCACTTGACTCCTGAAACCCCCCCTTTTTTTTTGCTATTCAGCACTGCTCTACTTTAACTGGCAATTGGGCAATCATGCAAAGCTATATGCAAATACATTTTTTATAATTTTTTTCACCCAAATAGAGCTTTCTTTTGCTGGTATTTAAACACCACTGGGGTTTTTATTTTTTTCCGATATAAACAAAAAGCTATTGAACATTCTGAAAAAAATATATATTTTCTGATTTCTGTTATAAAACATATCCAATAAAATCTAATTTCTTCATAAATGTAGGACAACATGTATTCTCCTAAATGTAAATTTGGTTAAAAAAAATCCCAATAAGTGAATTAGTTTGCTTTAAAGTTATAGTATTCTACAAACGATGGTATATAAACTGGGATTCATGCAGATTTTACTTTCTGATTTCCTATCATATTTCTTGAAGTTCTAAAATGCCAGAGCAGTACAAACATCCCCCTAATGACCCCTTTTTGGAAAGAAGACACCTAAAGATATTTGTTGAGAGGCATGATGGCTTCCTGAAAGATTACATTTTTTTGATAAATTACAAAAAAAGTTGTCACTTCAATGCGATATTTCTCACACATGCCATGTGTATAGGTGGAACTACACCCTAAAACACATTCTGCTACTTCTCTGGAGTATGAGGATACCACATGTGTAAGACTTTTTGAGAGCCTAGCTGCGTATGGGGTCACAAAACCAATGACTTCTTTATTTGGTCATTGAAGTCTACTCTTCCCATATAAAGATTTTGTTCATGGACACAGAGAAGCTTTTCAACTAAGCCAGATGCTGAGTCAATTTGGAATCTTATGTCTGGATGAATGGCAGACAGGATGAATTCATCGCACTTCACTGTGAGTAGTTCATCATTGCGCAAGCAGGCTTTCCCTCCCTTTCTTAGTCGGATGTTAGCCAGCCATTGGGGTAAGCCCTTGCAACTGGGTAGCATAGGGCGAGAGCAGTCAATTTCTTTAACGAACTGTTCGAATATTATTTCAAATTCATAATTCGGCAATTCATAATTTATGGCAAGCTTGCAAAACATATTTGGTTTTATGATTAGTCATAGTAATTAGGCATAATTGAATGACCTTGATCAATTGATATGACATAATTCTTCAATCTAAAGCTGAGCATTGCTGGATATTTCTGGTCAGCCAATTTGAGAATGACATAAGTAATTTTGGTGTAGGGTGACAAGAATAGGTCTCAAGAATAGATTATGTAGTATACTCTAAGTATAGAGTGTCACATGTGTGCCTATCAATCAAACTCCATACGACTCTCTGTGCTAAGATCTTCATATTGCTGAACATAGCATAAATGTATGTATGCCATACAAGGGTCTAAGTTGTACAGGATGAGGTAATGATGTTCATATATATGAGCTTTCCTTTAAAGAAGGCTGAACACACTTACACCACACACTTTTACGACACTGACACTCACACACACAGATTCACTCACTCACACCCTCTTTGAGCGTTTGTGGATGTAAATATGGTACTGCTTTCTTCTCTTTCTGGTCAGATCTTGTGTCTTTTTTTAAAACAAGTCATAGGATCATTCCGTGATTGGCCACAGCCAATCAGCAGGTCCCAGCCGAAAATCATTGGCAGGGACCTGCTGACATGCGTGCCCACAAACACGAATGTCCCCAGTGACATACAAGTACATTGTCCGGCGATCTGTGTCGCTTGCCCGCAATGTGACTACTGTGGGTGGGTGGCAAGTAGTTAATCATTTGCTGAGGAGGGTAACAAGAAGGGGTGGCATGGGGAGGTTTGCTCTCCAAAACATTGCTTTGCATTTAATATATTTATTTGCATTGATACATAGAACTAAATGGTATGGGTTTCTCTGTAGATCCAAAAATATTTAGCATCTTATAGTATATATTTTTGCAGCCTAAGCAAACATTCAGATCCTGCAGGACATAATAGATTATGTTAGTATTATGTGGACGTCTGCAAAACCTGCAGAATTTATCAAGTATGGCACAATTGTGTGTAGCCTGTAGGCTTCCAATGAACACTTTTCCTTTGGGGATCATTTTATAAGAGAAACATAAATTGCTAAATAGACCTAGGGGACATTTTGATCTTATTATCATTATTCATATACATTTTACAACTGTGTCTGTAAAGCTATTACATTTCCATAGAATAATCTAAGGTGACATTATGCTAATGTTATGGCACAAATCGTAAACAAATTTTCCAATAATGTAATATAACAAATTCTTTAAATGGGAGTTCTGGTTGGTATCTAAAATATAGAGCAGAAAGGTCCAATATTATATAAAGAAATGTAAAGAATTAATGTAAAGGAATATCAATATGTAAGGTCTTTATACAATATATTGCCAAGAGCGTGTATTGTACTTTTTTAAGAGCTGAAATATAGAATAGGCTACAAGCAGTAATCTTTGTATTAATAATATTTGCAACAACAAATTTAAATGTCCTACACTAGAGAAGTTGGTGTGTCAGTTGTACCTTGTGAGGAATTAGTTAATAAGCAAATGTGTTAATGTTTCAGGTAGAATATTTGGACCTATATAAGTGGAAATGAAACCACTCCTATGTGCTATGAAGGCATTGCAGACAAGGCTGTAATGTTTAGACATGTGCACGTTTTTTTTTGTTCTGTTTCGTATCGTTCCTTTTTTTCGTTTTCCTGTTTGTTCCCGTTCGTTTTTCGTATGACGCGATTTTTTCGTATTCCAATCGTTTCGTATTTTCGTTACTGTTTTATTTTCGTACATGCGGGATGGTTCATTATTCTGTTTAATTCATGTTCGTTACTTGTTAGACAATAATTTTCGTGAATTTTCGTCAATGATTTGCAGTATCTTGAAACCCTTTTCTTTTGCTATTTTCAGTCGTATGTTCATATGACATCTATAACAAAAGATTTGCATTCTGTATTTTAAATTCCTTTTTTCTGTTCGTATTTTGGATTCAAAATACAGCATGCAAATCTTTTGTTATAGATGTCATATGAACAATGAACATACGACTGAAAACAAACAGAAAAAGGATTCAAACAAAATACAGCATGCAAATCTTTTGTTATAGATATCGTATGAACAATGAACATAGGACTGAAAACATACAGAAAAAGTATTGAAACAAAATACAAAATGCAAACCTTTTGTTATAGATGTCATATGAACAATGAACATACGACTGAAAACAAACAGAAAAAGGATTCAAACAAAATACAGAATGTACATTTTTTGTTACAGATGTCATTTTTGTTCTTTTGCCGTTTTCGTTTTGTCGTTTTTTTTCGTCGGATCATTCGTTCGTATTTGCGGTTGTTCGTTATGCGGCTCATTCGTATACTCGTAGTTTTCGTATTTTGGTGCTTTCATTTTTTCGTATGTACACATTATCCTGCGGGTACGAAAATGAACATTTTCGTACGAAAATAACATTTGTACGAACGGGAATGCACATATCTAGTAATGTTTACAGTTTTGCTGCTAATTGCAAAGTTCTAAAGAAACAAGAACCACTATACCTGAGCATATTAAGTTAGACATTTCAGTGCTTAATGCATAGAAATAGCAAGCACAATGCTCAGGAATATTACTCATATTATCTAGGAATACCACTCAGCCACCAGGAATGTGATCTGTTAGCTCTGCTTCTGCAGTTTTTTATTACTGATGAACTTTAACTACATGTGAGAATATACAAGAGCTATTATATTGTGCCTGGAGTGCAACAAAAGTGGATAACGTGAAAGAGGGATGATATGTACAGCTACTACATAAAGCATACTAATGCTTGCTTGTAGGGATTGCAGATACTTTTCTTTGCAACATGTTTTGTGTCTAACTCAAAGACAGCTCAACAACTAATATTTTCAGAAGGTTAGCAAGGCCAGACAACACATTTGGGGTTATTTACAAAAGGCAAATCCACTTTGCACTACAAGTGCAAACTACAAGTGCAAAGTGCACTTAAAATTGCACTGAAAGTGCAGTCGCTGTAAATCTGAGGGGAAGATCTGAAATGAGGGGAAGCTCTGCTGATTTTACCATCCAATCATGTACAAGCTAAAATGCTGTTTTTTATCTTCCTTGATGTCCCCCTCGAATCTACAGCGACTGCACTTCCAAGTGCACTATCAGTGCACTTTGCACTGATAGTGCAAAGTGGATTTGCGTTTCGTAAATAACCCCAATTATTTTCATTGCAGATATATCAACATTTCCAGCAGACAGGATGATCTTACAGCATGAAACTTCCGCTCTGAATGCAAGTAAAGGATAAACAAATATTAAGTGATTCCTGGGAAGTAGTGTTGGTGGGAAGTAGTGATTCCTGGGAAGTAGTGTTGGTTTGCAAGTGTTGGTTAACAAATAGAAATGTAATACATGACAAAGGATTCCCAGATCACTATGAACTTTCTAAAAAGAGAGCATTGTGATAGTTTCACATTTTTACACAATAGGGTTGATGTACCAAAGGAGTAAAGCCTGTTCAATTTACTAAGTGAATTTTCACTTAGCTTGGTAAATAAGTCAAGCTTTGCGGATTACAATCATCTAAACATGTGCAAAAACCCTAAACTAAATGAAAATAAACACTTTTTTCTCAACAAATCAGCTTTGTGACTCTTATTGAAACATCTGACTGAGCTGCTTTATGGAAAGGAAGGTGGGATGAGCCAGTGCTCTGACTTATTGACTTCTGTAAATAATGGTCTTTTTACAACATGAAGTAAACAGAAAGAGGAAACTAAGCCGGCTGAAAATGAGAATGCAAAATATTGACATCCATGTTTTTATATATTTTCATGGCCAAAATAAAAAAAGGAAAATTCTTTATAAAATGGTACATTTAACTGTGTCATGCAGCCTGATTTCAGTTTACTGTTCCTCCAAGTAATACTATGGAGCCAGTTTAGGGACTTTTTGCTCAAGAATCATTGTCTAAACCCTTGTCTGCTCTCTACCTGGTTTTTCTTAGCGTTGATTCCCCTAATACGGAAGATGGGAAGACTGACCTTGCTGACCTTGATAGTACCAAAGTATAGTTCCAAACTTCTAATCTCCTCGAGGGACAAACTGATTCAGATAACATTTCTACAAAGGGTTTACTATACCCACCAGGGACTTCATAGCATACAGTGGGGCAAAAAAGTATTTAGTCAGCCACCACTCAAATTATGGTGGAAAATAAGTATTTGGTCAATAACAAAAGTTCATCTCAATACTTTGTTATATATCCTTTGTTGGCAGAGGTCAAACATTTTCTGTAAGTCTTCACAAGGTTGTCACACACTGTTGCTGGTATGTTGGTCCATTCCTCCATGCAGATCTCCTCTAGAGCAGTGATGTTTTGGGGTTTTCGCTGGGCAACACAGATTTTCAACCCCCTCCCTTTTTTATGGGGTTGATATCTGGAGACTGGCTAGGCCACTCCAGGACTTTGAAATGCTTCTTACGAAGCCACTCCTTTGTTGCCCGGGCAGTGTGTTTGGGATCATTGTCATGAAAGACCCAGACATGTTTCATCTTCAATCTCCTTGCTGATGGGAGGAGGCTTGCACTCAAAATCTCACGATACGTGGCCCCATTCATTCTTTCTTCTACATGGATCAGTCGTCCTGTTCCCTTTGCAGAGAAACAGCCCCAAAGCATGATGTTGCCACCCCCATGCTTCACAGAAGGTGTGGTGTTCTTTGGCTGCAACTCAGCATTCTCTCTCCTCCAAACACGAGTTGTGTTTCTACCAAACAGTTCTACTTTGGTTTCATCTGACCATATGACATTCTCCCAAACCTCAGACGGGCCCGGACATGTACTGACTTAAGCGGGGGGACATGTCTGGCACTGCAGAATCTGAGTTCCTGGCGGCGTAGTGTGTTTCTGGTGGTAGCCTTTGTTACGTTGGTCCCAGCTCTCTGAAGGTCATTCAATAGGTCCCCCTGTGTGGTTCTGGGATTTTTGCTCACCATTCATGTGATCATTTTGACCCCACGGGGTGAGATCTTGCGTGGAGCCCCAGATCGAGGGAGATCGAGGGAGATTATCAGTGGTCTTGTATGTCTTCCATTTTCTAATTATTGCTCCCACAGTTGATTTCTTTACACCAAGCTGCTTGCCTTTTTCAGATTTAGTCTTCTTAGCCTGGTGCAGGTCTACAATTTTGTTTTTGGTGTCCTTTGACAACTCTTTAGTCTTCACCATAGTGGAGTTTGGAGTGTGACTGTTTGAGGGTCTTTTATACTGATAACAAGTTCAAACAGGTGCCATTAATACAGGTAATGAGTGGAGGACAGAGGAGCCTCTTAAAGAAGAAGATACAGGTCTGTGAAAGCCAGAAATCTTGCTTGTTTGTAGGTGACCAAATACTTATTTTCCACCATAATTTGCAAATAAATTCTTTCCAAATTAGACAATGTAATTGTCTGGATTTGTTTCCACATTTTGTCTCTCATAGTTGAGGTATACCTATGATGACAATTATAGGCCTCTCTCATCTTTTTCAGTGGGAGAACTTGCACAATTGGTGGCTGACTAAATACTTTTTTGCCCCACTGTATATCCTCAGAGGTGACAAGAATGCACTCACTGTAGGGATAGTCTAGGCACGTTCTGGAGCTGGCTCAGTTCTGGGGTAAGGTGGTTGAACTTTTTAAATTCCGCCTTCAGCTAACCCTCCCAGTCTCTACCGAACTGGTGCTACTCGGAATGCAGGATGAAGAACAGAAGCCTAGTTGCACTAAATTGCTACTTTCATATTTGTTTTATTATGCTAAAAGAGAAATTATACTCAAGTGGAATGCGCATTACCCTCCCTTCTAAGGTTATTCGGAAAAATATATTAACGCTGTTCTTCCTATGTTTAAGTTGACTTATATTGGCAGGAACTGCCCTAGAAAGTTTGATAGGGTATGGCAGCCATGGACAGTCTAGGCAAGAAGGTTTTCCCCTCATATATATTGGGTACCAGCTGCTGTGGCTGCGACACCCTCTTTATGTGTTTCTGGATGTTTAAAAGGATGAGCACTGCTATCCTAACAGTTTTCTATGTGGTGTATGTGTTTGTTTTTCTGATACCATTGTCAGTGTGTAATGTACTACTTCCATTCTACCAACTTTGCACCATGCCTTTGTTTCAATAAAGGAACATTTTGTTTGTTGAAAAAAAAAAAGGAATATTTACTTGACTTTAATAAATAAAAAATCTGCAAAAAAAATTGAAGAATGTTATCAAACCATAAGAGCTATGCAGGTTTAGGGCACAACCCTATGTATAAACCTGCTTAACCTCCACCCCAGTTTTTTTATCTTCTACCCCCCCCCCCATATCTTTTTTCCACATGTGTTCTCCTGTAGTGATCCTTTTCTTTGCATGTAGTGGTCTTCTTCCCATTACCAGCCCTATACCAGCACAAAATGGCACACATGTAATGACATGTAAGCATTATCTGTACAGAAGGGCTGTGAGCCCCGGCAAAATAAAAGATATATGTCACTGGGTGTCATTACACACAGAAGGACAGTGATAGTAGCAGAAGAGAGCTGACTTGGGAATTCAATAAAGCATTTACAACACTTTTCTGGCAGTAAGTTCCTTTCTGCACCTAATTTCTCAAACAGTTTGGACATAGCCCCTTCCTGTATGTATGTGGGTGTAATGAAACAAAAAGTTATTTTCCCACTACTACTGAGATTATGCCGATTTGTCACTGCTGTCCCAAAGAAAAACATTCCAAAACCCTACCTTCTTGTGTCCTAAATGTGCTGGTTGTTACTGACAGTTGTTGTCCAATGCTAAACGTAGAAGATGTCTGACCTTTGGATCATTATCACTTTGTATAAGCACTGTATAGCACTCTGGAGCCACACATTAAATAATATATATATTGGCATTGTGATTGCTACAATGATATTTCTAATAACTTACAACTAGGGTTGTCCAGATACCGATACTAGTATCGGTTTCGGGACCGATACCGAGTATTTGCGGGAGTACTTGTACTCCCACAAATGCTCCCGATACCTAAATAGAATACTTTTTTTGTATTTATCAACATGTTCTGTGAAAATTCTTTGAGTTTTTTACTACTGCGTGACAAGAAAATAAAACATTTTTATTCATTTTTACTCATTTTTATTCTTTTATAATGTCTTGAATTAGAGTTCTTCATAATTCTAAAGAAAATATCCTTAGTCTGTATTGTGGTTTGAAAACTGTCACATGACATTTAAAAAAAGTATCGGTAATCGGTATCGGCAAGTACATGAAAAAAAGTATCGGTACTTGTACTCGGTCCTAAAAAAGTAGTATCGGGACAACCCTACTTACAACCATTTTCACAGTTAAAGGGATGGGTGACCAAACTCCACTTAACATCGAACACCTGGCTAAATCTTTTTTGTCATAAAAAAAATCAATTCTCTGACTTGTTTTCAAGGAGGGAAATCACGGTCACCACAACTGTGATAGTTTAGAATTGGCGCAAGCGGATCTGTCCTCTAATGTATGCATGGGTCCGCATGGAACAGATGATACACGCTGAAGAGAAACCCCTTGAAAGATTCCTGGTATCTTTTTATTTTTTCACCTCTGATGCTTTTCCACAATATTTATAAGGAGTAGTCTCCCACAGTCTTGTCCCTGACCATGTCCTGCCGCCCTGAGGACAGAGCCATAGACCATCTTTCCCCCCTACCCTATTACCCCGTTCTCCTTCAATATTCTTTACACTTTTTTTGTCTTTTTTTTTCTCCCACCTTTTTTCCTCTCTCCTTTCTCACTGGTAAATCTGCAATAATTTTTTTTGTGTTATTGATTTATGGTACTTATGCATGTCACATGTTTATGATATTACACCTGCTGTTAAGCTCTGATTGGGTTCCCATTCAAGATCCATCTGTAGTAATTGTTTGTCTGTCTAGCAGAAGATTTCTCCACTACTGAACTAATGATCTGTTATGATTTTCCATACGCCAAGACTGTATAATGTTCTTTGTATATGAACCCCTATGTCATACCAATGCATATTAGATATGTAAGTTACTACTTTTGTGTGACATACATCAATATGTCTGTATGTTTTTTATTTTTACACTATTCCCTCATTTGGAATCTCTTTTATTGTAATCTGAAAACCTTTAGACATTATACAAAGAGGGAACAAAACATAAAAGGGGAGAATAAAAGAAAGTCGTTAACTTCACAAAAAGTAAAAATATTAAATAAATAAAACCTGTTGTGTTGTTTTGTTCAGTTTTATTTTACTTTACTTTATTTTATGCACTTGTCTGCTTACTTGTTTATCTGCATATATGTTACTGTTTATATTTTGTCCATATCTTTAAACTACTACTTCAGGTGTGGATCTAGTTGAATTTTCCAGGTTATGTACGTACCGGTCTGCGGTTAATACATGAAGCCTTGATGTGTACTGGTCATACATGACTTAGTTGATTCCTGCCTGAAATCGCTGATTTATATGAGATGTGATTAGCTATGTTTAACTGCTCATTGATTGTACTTTTCTTTCTGTCGGACGATATATTCTGTTTCTGAAAATCTTTCATAAATAAACAATTAAAAAAAAAAAAAACTGTTGTGGGCTGACCATGCTAAGCCACTGCATTGCAATAAGCATCTGCAGTCCAGCAATGACTGCCTGCTCCTTTTAAGCATTGAAGGCTTTTTAAAAAATGATACTTTACTATTGAATTTCCTAATTCCTTTGTATTGTGGCCTCTGGTCTGAGTGTGCATCCCCAGATTGAAGTGTCTGTTCCCCCTGCCTCATCAAGAGTTATTTCTGGCTATACCAGGAGAATTTTGGTGACACGGGAGATCTACTAGGCCCTGCAGAGGGTTTATTCTGCTCACGCTCACGACCTTCCTTTTTAGGGGTCCACCAGTTCAGGTAAGGGTTCCCACATATAGAGTGGGATTCTCTCTTCATACTGAGAACTTCCCTCCCTTCTTCTTCTCTTCCACTTCTCTGGTGAAGGTGGATAGAATTTGGAACTTATTGCCTCAACGGACTCACCATTATCATAATCTGGCTTTCACAAATAATTTTGTCACAATCAATAATTTTTTTCATGAATTTTTTGCTATACTGACTTTATTTAACGACTTGACCACTGGGCACTTAAACCCCCTTAATAACCAGACCAATTTTCAGCATTCGGTGCTCTCACAGTTTGAACTCATACAAAACTGTAACCAAATGACATTTTTGTCCTTTTTTCCCCACAAATAGAGCTTTCTTTTGGTGGTATTTGAGCACCTCTGCGGTTTTTATTTTTTTCGCTATAAATGAAAAAAGAACGAAAATTTTATATAAATATATATATATATATATATATATATATATATATATATATGATATGATATATGATTTTTTCTTCATTTCTATTATAACATTTTACAAAAAAGTAATTTTTCTTCAAAAATGTATACTGCTACATATCTTTGGTAACAAAACAAAAAAAAAATTGGATATTATTTAGTCTGGGTGAAAGCTATGGTACCAATCACTGAAAATTTATCAATTTGATCACACCCGATGTAATGACAGCCTCTCTCATTTCTTGAGATCCTAACATGCCAGAAAAGTACAAATATCCCCCAAATGACCCCTTTTGAAAGAAGACATTCCAAGGTATTTAGAAAGAGGCATTGTGAGTTTTTGTTGTCATTTTTTCCCACAATTCTTTGCAAAATCAAGATTTTTTTTTCCCACAAAATTTTCATATTAGCGGGTTATTTCTCACACACAGCATATGCATACCACAAATTACACCCCAAAACACATTCTGCTATTCCTCCCGAGTATGGCGATACCACATGTGTGAGACTTTTACACAGCGTGGTCACATAGCTGTTCTAAGAAGATTGGAATCTTTAAAAAAAAAAAAAAATTGTTAAAACGATAACGAAAATACCTGAAATTCGGTCGAAAATGCATTCGGACGAAAATGAATGGACATGTCTAAACATAAAAGAAAAACGATTTTCAGTTTCTATACATTTTAAGGTTCCATATTTCCCTTATCATGAAATGAGAAGTGTATGTGGCATATTTACATAAAAATCACATAAGTACATAAAAGAGATGAAAATACTGAATCTTTCAAATTCTCAAACAACATCTCGGGTTAGGGGAGGACAATATGAAACGTCACCTTCACCTTCACCTTCACCTTCCACAAAGAACAAATTACCACGTTTATTTTCCTAGAACTGATGAAAAAACAGCTAGAACATGGCATCATTTTAATTAACATGTGTAGCACTCTAAAAATATTTATACTTTCATATGATTTTATTAGAAATTTTGTCAGACTTATTTAGCTTCATTCACCATCTGATACTGATGCAGATACTGTACCTGAAATAACCCAGACAGCCTTACAGATACAATGGATATTCATTCTGAGTACACTGAATGCATGTTTTATTCTTGGAAGAACATTTGTTTTTAATGTGTAATTAGCCAAGCAGATGGATAGATATATGGAGTATTCTTCATTGTAAGCTGAAGAAATGCAGATGGGAATGTGCTGAAAGCTAGAATAATTAACATTTGTGATGGACAAATGTTCTAATGCCGCGTACACACGGTCGTTTTTTGTGATGAAATAAAACAACGTTTTAAAAAAACGTAATTTAAATTGATCGTGTGTGGGCAAAACGTCGTTTTATGTCTTCAAAAAAACGACCAAAAAAAAATTCCAACATGCTTGAATTTTTTGTGTCGTTTTTCAAAACGTCGTTTTTTGTTTCACAAAAAGTCACCGTGTGTAGCAAAAACGTCGTTTAAAACAACGTTTTTCAACCCGCGCATGCCCAGAAGCTAGTTATGAAGCAAGCTTCAATGGAAAAGAGTGGTGAACGTAACCTCGCTTTTTGTTAAAAAAAACGATGGTGTGTATGCAACATCGTCTTTGAAAAGTCATTGCCGTTTTACACAGAGACAGCGTCCTGTCTCTGGAGAGGAGGAGACCGATCTGTGTCTCTTGTACATAGGGACACAGATCGGCCCCCCCCCAGTCACCCCCCCTCTCCCCACAGTTAGAACACTATGCAGGGAATACATTTAACCCCTTCCTCACCCCCTAGTGTTAACCCCTTCAATGCCAATCACATTTATACAGTAATTAGTGCATTTTTATAGCACTGATCTCAGTATAAATGTGAATGACGCCAAAAATGTGTCAAAAGTGTCCGATGTGTCCGCCATAATGTCGCAGTCCCAATAAAAATCGCAGATCGCCGCCATTTTTAGTAAAAAAATAAATACAAAATAATAATTCTGTCCCCTATTTTGTAGGCAATATACATTTTGCGCAAACCAGACGCTTATTGCGATTATTTTTTTTACCAAAAATATGTAGAAGAATACGTATCGCCCTAAACTGAGAAAAAAAAGTGTTTTTTTTTTTTTAAATTGGGATATTTATTATAGCAACAAGTAAAAAATATTGTATTTTTTTTTCAAAATTGTCGCTCTTTTTTGTTTATAGCGCAAAAAATAAAAACCGCAGAGGTGATCAAATAGCACCAAAAGAAAGCTCTACTTGTGGGGAAAAAAGGACGTCAATTTTGTTTGGGAGCCACGTCGCACGACCGCGCAATTGTCAGTTAAAGCGACGCAGTGCCGGAAGCTGAAATATCACCTGGGCAGGAGTGGGGTATAAGTGCCCAGTAAGCAAGTGGTTAATGTTTACATAATATGGATAGGATCGCCCCTGGTTGGCGTGTCTCACGCCGTAGGAAACCTCCTTCCATCCATTCCCCATGTCGCGGTGCACCATGGGATTTGTAGGCGCCCGGGATGTGATGTATCTGACGCATGCGCATTGACGCGATGTGTCCGTGCACGCTCGATTACGTAAGACGCTCGGGCATGAGGGAGGGGGGCTATTTAAGGAGCGCCTCAACTGCTCGGCTTATTTTATGCTGTGCACTGAAGGACCTATCTATACTATACTCTTCATTAACAGACTCTTTATGCTGTTTATGATTTGATAAATATATATATATATATATATATATATATAAATGACAAAGTTCTCTTTTCTCTTTTCTTCTTGTTTTCTGTATCAATTTAGTGTTTTGACTGGCTCTTCTTAGGACCTGTGTCAGTATTGAATCTGCTGGCTTTTGTGGTTGCTCCATTATGTGCATCTATATATTAACCCTTGTAAGTGAATTTGTTTAGGATTTTGTATAATTGCTAACTAATTGTTATTTATGGAGCACTTTACTCAAAAGGTGTCTTGTGTTCCCTATAGCTGGTTCTCCTTCTCCACTCCTGTGGTTGGGCATTTGGTCCTTGCACGCAGCACTAGGGAGTCCAAGTCTTCATACCATTTCCATCTGTATGGTATTCTCTGCATTTGATCCCCCTACCCTGATTGGGTTTGGAGTAGTCCCTTCCCCCCTCCCCTCTTCTCCTCCATCCCGCGATACCAGGTCAGCATACTCTCTACATGCATTGGCTAATTTAAATGTATTGGTTTTGTGTATTTCTGTGACTGTGTTTATAATATGTATTTTTCTATAAATAGAGCTGGCTAATTCTTTTGATACCAACCTCACCCCTGAGGAAGCCTGATTAGGCAAAATATATTGGGTAATACCATCTCGGTTGTGATCTTTCTCTGCTCTGTGTATATACACAGGATTTTCAGCTGCCCAGATAATTTATGTCCAGCTCCAGTTGTTTTTAACCCCTTAAGGACCGCCGCATGTACATATACGTCGGCAGAATGGCAAGTACAGGCACATTGGCGTACCTGTACGTCCCTGCCTAGACGTGGGTCGGGGGGCCCCCGGTACTTGCGGCGGTCCCCGTGGCTGTCCGAGCGATCCGTGATGAGGGGGCGGCTGTTCGTTTTTGTCCGCCCCCTCCGGATCGCTCCCAGCCAATGCGCGTCCTCCTACGCGTGTCACTTCCTCTGCCTGTGTAAACACAGGAAGGGGGAAGTGATGTAATCTCTCCTCTCGGTGGTATTTTCAACCGCCGCTGAGGAGAGAAGACATCACACAGTGAGTCTGCACCAACACTACACTGACACCACACACATAGGCACATTAACCCCCCCAATCACCCCCCCCCCCACCCCCCTGTCACAGGGTCACTGAATGCAGTGATCATATATGTACTGATCACTGCATTTAGTGTCAGTGTGACAGTTAGTGTGACAGGCAGTTAGTGTTAGGTTCAGGGTAGCCCCAGTAGCCCCCCTAATTAAGTTTTAGCCCCTTGATCACCGCCCTAGTTAACCCTTTCACCCCCTATTGCCAGTGTCACTAAGCGATCATTTTTCTGATCGCTGTATTAGTGTCACTGTTGCCGCTAGGTAGCTAGTTTATTTTTTATTGCGATTTTTTTTTACTAAAGACATGTGGCTGAATACATTTTGGCCTAAATGTTTGACTAACATTTAGTTTATTAGATTTTTCTTATAACAAAAAGTAAAAAATATTGATTTTTTTTCAAAAATGTTGCTCTATTTTTGTATATAGCGCAAAAAATAAAAATCGCAGATGGGGTTCAAATACCATCAAAAGAAAGCTCTATTTGTGGGAAGAAAGGGACGCAAATTTTGCCACGTCGCCACATCGCATGACCGCGCAATTGTCTGTTAAAGCGACGCAGTGCCGAATTGTAAAAAAGGCCTCTGGGCATTTAGCAGCATATTGGTCCGGTCCTTAAGTGGTTGATGAATTACTTGGTTTTGTATTGTGTCATGTCTTTGTGATACTTTTTTAAATAAACTATTAAAAATTATTTGTTACCTTGTTTTGCAATTAAGCACCACTACACTCCCCTACTGTCCATACTTGTCATCCAGTTGTTAATGTTTTTGTTCACATGCTCATCCTAATAGTTCATAAAATAAAAGCAGTTACCTTAACAGAATGACACTACAGAGTCAACAAAAGATATTAAAAAAAAAACAGGTCCAATTTGCAGCCAAGATTAAAAAACAGTGCAAGACAGAGCAAATACACAATGTACCTTACCTAAAAAAAACACGTTCAGGTGAATAAAGCCAAGTATGTATACCGAGCTTACCAAGGAAAAAGGCAGTGCCAGCATATGGCAGTAGGCCACTTCCACCACATAGCCGTGAACAATCTTGTTTACAGAGGGGCAGATTGGTAAAGCATGGTTACAGCAAAAAGATTATCAAAAAGTCTTTACAGAAGGCATCTCTCAAATTTTGCAAGAACTACTTTGAATTTCTGCAAAATAAAAAAAATGTAGATTCCACACACAGTATTCATGTAATCATCATATTATCTGAGCCATTTTTATAAAACACTGGTATCTATTAACTAATGGCCTAATGGTGGTTCAAAAATATATTGATGAACCACCTGAATTCATCCTTAGATGTTCAGTGTTTATCTAGGATTGTTAGGTGGACAGCCACTATTAGGGAAATGGTAGAGGGGAGTAATAAATGACTAAAAGTACATTTAAATGTGGATCCTGTGAACACAATGTACAAGAAATAAACAAGTGTTAACATTACTTGATAGGTCAGTATTCAAGCAATACCAGCTTATCTCATGTGTATTTGGTCTCTTTATTGTGTATTTTTTCATCCTAACTGGAATTGAGGCATGGGCTTGTTAAGTATACCTTAGCTTAGTGAATAAGCTAAAGCTTTGCCAGTCATGTGCCAGTAAAATATATTTTTTTTCTTATTTAACCCCTTAATGACCAGGCCATTTTTGTGATATAGCACTGCACCGGTTTAACTTACAATTGCACAATCCTGCGACACTGTACCCAAATAAAACCACTTTTGCTGGTATTTTACCTCTGCAGTTTTTAGTTTGTGTACTATAAACAAAAAAAGAGTGACAAAAAAAACTATATTTTTTCTGTTTGCTATAATAAATATTCCCAAAAATAAATAAATGATATTTTCTTCATCAGTTTTAGACCAACATGTATTCTTCTACATATTTTTGATAAAGAATAAAAAAACGAAATAAGTGTATATTGATCGGTTTGCGCAAAAGTTATAGGGCCAGATTCACAGAGCGATTACACCTGCGTAACAGGAGATGCGCGGCGTAAGTCTAAATGTGCGCGTGCGTTTCGATGCACGGCATCCCCAAAACGAGATACGCAAGAAATCTACTTTTTTTTGTCCATCGTAATTTCGTTAGACAGGCGCATCCGTCCACGCAAAACTGCGCTAGACAGACCATTGATTTGCTAGTCAAATATGCTAATGAGGGACTTACGGGGATCCACAAAAGAACGTTGGGGCAGCGCAGGCTACGCAGTGTGCGCAACAGCAAAATGTCCTGTCTAAAATTAGACCATATAAAGATGGTCTAAAAAGAGAAAAAACGTCTACATGTTAGATAAAGCAACACTGTTAGTGAGGAGCTCAGCAGTCACACGTGTTGCACAACAATCTGTATGCCAACATGCCAGGGGCATCGTCGCGCATAGCTATACTACTGACTTTAGATGAGCAAAGAAGGAGGAGGGCACCGAGGAGGGCACTGAGGTGGGCACTGAGGAGGGCACGGGAGATTTTTTTTTTTTTTACTTTTTATTTGCTTATATAAACTTTACAATTTAATCTAATCTAATACTATATTCTTATCTGATACAAGCCCCTCACTCTTCACGGGAGAGGATATACTGCACACGCATAGACATCTATGGCATGAGTGATTCTGAGGTGTCTCGCATCTTCAGATTCACCCCTCATGCCATCATGGAATTAACCACAACCTTGCAGGAGGACATCAGCAGCCCAACACATGACACTACCCATGACACCCATGACAGCTACATATACAATCATAGCCTCATCCCCACAGATTTCGAACAGAATATGTATGGGGACAGCTGGCTGGTTGGTGAGTGACATGGGTGGCAGGCATGACTGTCCCCCCCCCATGATGCACACATCACAAGGGGCACATGCACTTCTAACATCCTCCTGTCTTTTCCCTTCAAGGTGACTCTGCATATGCACTGGGACCCCATCTCATGACCCCATCTCATGCCAGCTCACATATGCATCTTTGCACGTTAAACACACACATTAATCATGGCACAATGAGATTGCATGCATGCACACCAGTGTGGTCCCTAGCACACACACACACCACATCGTCATCACATTGGATTGGCACAAGCCCACCATGCAGGACTTGTGAGCAGCAATGCCATGCCACGGCTCCAATTATGTCACTGTACATTCATACACCATTCACACAGACCTGGGTTTCACTTCTCCACCACAAATGAGGGTGACACCCCTTTTCCCGCAGGAATATCACCCCCACATTCCAAAATCATACACAAACAGAACCAAAAAAATTAAATAAATGACGAGCAAAAATAAAAAATGCCCAGCAAAAATATAATTTAAACAAAATAACAACAAAGAAAACACATAAAAGACAAAAATCACTCTGCAAAACAGTCCCCAAATATCTCAAAGACACGTCACAAACAAACAAACAAACGCTAATAAACAAAAGCACCTTGCTGTATAGGGAGTGATACAAAGGGATGTACTTTTGCAAAGGAAGTGCGTTTGTGTCTGTCTATTTATGCTGTCTGCGTAGTTCACTAAGTTGCCCTATAAAAAACAAACAAAAGGACAGGCGCCAATAAATAAAACTGCTGAACTTTAATGATAGAATAACACAAAAGCACTCACATGGTAATTGAAGTTCACAGGCATAAAGTGAGGTGAGGGTCTTCATGGATCGTCAGACCAGCCGAGGATAGATAGCGTCCCAGGGAAATCATCCAGCTAATGTCTGCTGTGCAGGGAAAGTGAAACCAGCAGCGCTGAATCCGGAAGCGTGCCGGTGTTTGTGTACGAGTGAATCAGCAAGAGGAGCTGGAACGCACTCTGGAGCGCACGCTGGGAAGCTATGGTTGCGGCTTGGCAAGGGGGGATGATGTCATCACGCAGTACCTCAAGGATGCGACGCGTTTCCGTGCATGTGCCGTGTGTTGAATGTCTGTCACACGGCGCGCACCTTTTCAAGCCTAAGTTGCCCTAGTCCACTTCCAATTTCACTGATTGCGCCATTCCTGAGTTGTGAGCATGCGCACAGAGGTGCTGACCATGGTCTGCTTCAAGCGCGCATGCGTGAGCTGGCCGGCCCTTCATTTGCATGGGGTCACGGCTCATTTCAATGTAACACGCCCACGTCCTTCCCAATTTGTAATACTCCGCCTTACGCCTCTGAAATAACGTTACGCATGCGCAATTTTGTGCGTAAAATCGACGAGAATAGGGTGATTGCGCGGCTACATTGCGCAAGTCTAACGTAAAGGCGGTGCGCTACGCCGGTCCAATAATGCGCAGATGTACCTGAATCTGGCCCATAGAGTCTACAAAATAGGGTATATTTTTATGACATCTTTATTATTAATATTTAATTGTTTTACTAGTAATGGCGGTTATCAGCAATTTTTTAGTGGGATTGCAACATTGCGGTGGACAGATCGAACACTTTTGACACTTTTTTGGCAACATTGACATCTATACAGCCACTGATTACTGTATAAATATCACTGGCAGGAAAGAGGTTAACACTAGAGGGCAGTCAACAGCTTAAGTGTGTCCTAGGGAGGTGTTTCTAACTGTGGGGGCAATGTACTGACTGGAGAAGGAGAGAGAACGCTGTTCATGATCACCAGGAACAGCAGAATTCTCTCTACTACCCTGTCAAAATGGGGATCTGTATGTTTACATGGATAGATCCCCGTTCTGGCTCTCTGAAGATCGATCGTGGGTGGCTGGTGGAAAGCGCGACCACCTGCCACGTGCATATAACAACGGCGGCTGATCGGCAAGTCGGAAAGTTGGCACTTGCTTGCATATTCTTTTTTAAGGGGATTTTCATCACATTCACAAAGCTAAAGGAAAATTCCACTGCAAAGTGATCAAACTTTTTGCCATTAGTAAATCAACTCTTTTTAGTGACCTTGATCTGATGTATAGATATTGGCTGCGGATGTATATTAGTCCACAATAAGTAACTCTATATTGTGTTTAAACACAGTTCCTGGCTTTCAGATCCAGTAAATGTATGATTGGTTCCTGTAGTATAAGGATATTAATGACTTTTTCCTATACATTTTAGTTGTTAAGTTACCGTAATATTAAATATGTTGCACCAACATTTCATATTTCTGATATGTGGCTGTTGAGTGAAATTATGCCAGTCCCTCCTCTTTCCTATTTCAAACTGACCATCCTAGACGTGAGAGCACAGCCATCTCAGTGTGGTCAGTTTTCTGGCTATGCTGGGAGAACAGACCGCCTGTCCTCCAATGACCCCACCCCGTACAGCCATTTCCTGGGAGATCAGTGTATTGCAATTTCTCCACCCCTATCCCTTTATACAGCCGAGAACAGAGATTATTTAGTCACTTATAGAAATATATGTGTGTTGTGACAGGGTACACGATTGTATGTACACCAGTGAGAGACTGGAAAGGTCAGCATTCCCTGCCCTGGAAGGGGTTAAGCCTGGCCAACAGGTAAACCTCCTTTCTTCCCCTATTAATTAACACTCACCTGGTAAGGAAGGGGGAAGTGAGAGCTCAGTGTAAGAGGTATGCTGAGCTGGACGGACAGGTTGGAAATTGTCTGCATTGAAGGAACAAGGTCTGTCACAGATAATTGTTTATTTGGACTGTTATTCTGTTTGTTTTATACTGGAGGCTGGAATAGCCCCTTTAGTACAGTGTAGTTAGCCTAAATTGGAGTAGGCCATTTTGTTTTGTATTATTTCTTTTAAGTGCAATAAAGCTGTATTTATTGCTTAAGATCAGCGACTTTTCTGTATTACATTACCGCTATTTCTGCGACCTTGTCACAGTGTATATATATATATTTATATTGTATATACTGTATACACACACACAAATATTTTGCCTTTCATTTCTATTTGAAACTGAATGGGTTGTTTTGCAAGGTGAGGGTCCACATATACTTTAGAGCCTTTGTTGGTTCTTTAACCGCTTAACGCCCGCCCACTGTATATATACGTCCTATTTTTAAAGATGGATATCTAGGTAACGGCAGCAGCTGCTGCCACAACCGAGATATCCATCTCTTCAGCGGGCCTGTTAACGATAACGGTGGTCTCCGCAGAGGATTCGCTGTGAGCTCGCCGTTATCGATGGCGGGAGAGGGCCCCTCCCGCCGCTCTCCCACACCCTCCGCCGCATACTGTAGCCGTCGGCAGCGGCGGAGGCGATCGGGTCAGCTTGGCTGCTGTGTGGGGATGCGAGTGAGGGCAACATGGCACCCACCCGTCCCCATAGCTCTGCTGGGCGGAAGTGACGTCAAAACGTCAGTCCCGCCCAGCGTCTTAAAGAGACATTTTTGTTTACCTTTTTTCAAAAGACAAAATTTCTTTTTTTTTTCATTAAGGCCTAAATATGAGATCTGAGGTCTTTTTGACCCCAGATCTCATATTTAAGAGGACCGGTCATGCTTTTTTCTATTACAAGGGATGTTTACATTTCTTGTTGTAGGAATAAAAGTGATATATTTTTTTAATTTCAGTGTTAAAAATTATTAAATAAATAAAAATAAATACGAAAAACAAATTTATTTATTTTTTAAATTGCCCCGTCCCGACGAACTAGTGCGCAGAAGCGAACGCATACTTGAGTAGCGCCCACATATGAAAACGGTGTTCAAACCACACAAGTGAGGTATCGCAGCAATTGTTAGAGCGAGAGCAATAATTCTAGCCCTTGACCTCCTTTGTAACTCAAAAAAATGCAACCTATAGAATTTTTTAAACGTCGCCAATCAAGTTTTTTAAGGGTAAAAGTTTGACACCATGCCACAAGCGGGCGCAATTTGTAAGCGTGACATGTTGGGTATCATTTTACTCGCTGTAACATTATCTTTCACAATATGTAAAAAAATTGGGCCAAATTTATTGTTGTCTTATTTTTTAATTCAAAAAGTGCATTTTTTCCAAAAAAAGTGCGCTTGTAAGACCGCTGCGCAAATACGGTGTGACAAAAAGTATTGCAATGACTGCCATTTTATTAGGGTGTTAGAAAAAAATATATAATGTTTGGGGGTTTTAAGTAATTTTATAGCAAAAAAACTGTTTTAGTCTCGTAAACACTGAATCTGAAAAATAGGCTCGGGGCTTAAGTGGTTAAGCAATTTCTACACTCTTTTTGGATATCTACTAACCAATCTCAATTAGACACTCAAGAATTACTATCTGACAGGTTAAAAGTAACATTAGGGCATCATGGAGTAGCTATCTTATTATAGTCTTGGATTTGTGAGTTTGAGCATACAGTATACCATATTAAATATTTATTTTAGATATTTTAGATATTCTGGTCTAAGTAAAGTCATGTAGATGATATGTTCTCTGCAGTTTTTATATTCTCTGCAGCCTACTTTTTTGTACAATATGTCAGTATACAGTGCCATCAATTGGTGATTTTGGTTTATATGTAAGTGACACACATACCATGATATCATTGTACAATTATTATTATTAGTATTATTGTTCTAGATGTTTCCCCACATTATTTGACAAAGCAGACTGGATTCTGGGAAATGCATAATAGTGCTACCATTCTACTCTTAGTTATTGGCACAGTCTTAAGAACTAGCATAATGTAGTGGATGGCAAAGGGTATATGTGAGGGCATTTATGTGTTTGTTAGTACCATCTTAAATTTTTTTATCATACTCTTTGGGGAGACTACATTTATCCTATGTATTTTAACAAAGAGATCTGACAAAATTAAAAAGTCCTAGAATACATAGTTTAGTAATTGTATCTACCTATTGGATGTGGTGTTGTGATTTTGTACCAATCAAGCAACAAGTTTATGTGCTTAAAGCTAGTAATCAATTCCCAACAGATAAGTCCAGTCCTCCCACTGGGGATGGGCAAGGGTCCACAACTGAATGATCTTGTAATGTGTGCAGTGTACAAAAGAACGTTGTGTCATTTTCACAGATATACACTGTTTTAGGTCCTGAGCTTTGTGGATCATTTTACTTACATTCCAGTAAAAAGGCAAGCACAGGTAAATTGTCAATAACACTGTTTATTTATAAGCAAATGCATTTTTTCCAGATCTCTTTTAAAAACGCAACCAACCTCAGGTTTACATAAATGACCAGGGAACTGTATAAGAAATCTGAAAATATTTTCAGAAAAAGCAAAAAAGTATTAATGTAAACAGTAAAGACATTTGAAAATGGCATTAAAATTTAATAAAGTCTGGATATCAATATGGTAAGATTTGTTCCCTTTTCCGAAAGGTCAGAAAAATGAAAACATTGTAAAAAAAACTTGCTATAATTTTAGGTTGTAATTGACACATCCATAGCCCTAGAAATTAATATTTTATAAGCTTATAACATGCAACTAGAGTTGGGCCGAACATCCCCAGTTCATGCCAGAACTCTCAGGCCGCGTACACACGATCAAATTTATCTGCTGAAACTTGTCCGACGGACCGTTTCAGCAGACATCTCCGGTGTATTGCCTAAGGTATTGCGGAGTATTGCACAAAGTATTGCAGAGTATTGCACAGGGTATTGCGGAGTATTGCACGGGGTATTGCGGAGTATTGCACGGGGTATTGCGGAGTATTGCACGGGGTATTGCGGAGTATTGCACAGGGTATTGTGGAGTATTGCACAGGGTATTGTGGAGTATTGCACAGGGTATTGTGGAGTATTGCACAGGGTATTGTGGAGTATTGCACAGGCTATTGTGGAGTATTGCACAGGCTATTGTGGAGTATTGCACAGGCTATTGTGGAGTATTGCACAGGTTATTGTGGAGTATTGCACAGGCTATTGTGGAGTATTGCACAGGCTATTGTGGAGTATTGCACAGGGTATTGTGGAGTATTGCACAGGGTATTGTGGAGTATTGCACAGGCTATTGTGGAGTATTGCCCAGGGTATTGTGGAGTATTGCCCAGGGTATTGTGGAGTATTGCACAGGCTATTGTGGAGTATTGCACAGGCTATTGTGGAGTATTGCACAGGCTATTGTGGAGTATTGCACAGGCTATTGTGGAGTATTGCCCAGGGTATTGTGGAGTATTGCCCAGGCTATTGTGGAGTATTGCCCAGGCTATTGTGGAGTATTGCCCAGGCTATTGTGGAGTATTGCACAGGCTATTGTGGAGTATTGCACAGGCTATTGTGGAGTATTGCACAGGCTATTGTGGAGTATTGCCCAGGGTATTGCAGAGAATTGCACAAGGTATTGCGGAGTATTGCACAGGACATTGCGGAGTATTGCACAAGGTAATACATAGTATTGCACAGGGTATTGCAGAGTATTGCACAGGGTATTGCAGAGTATTGCACATGGTTGGCTGAGCATGGATGGCTGGATCTGTGACTGCAATTGTCACAGATCAAGCCCACAGCACTGCTGCTGCCATCCGACACTAGTTTGTTTACAAGTAATCGCTTCCTCATTTGGTCACGTGGTAAACGACCGCTATCAGCTTCAATTTACTGCAATCTGTCACGGTCACGGATGATTCCGGGATCCCAGGGGGTGCGCGGGAGCAAGATTCTGGGAGGACATTCATAGATGTCCTCCCAGAATAACTCGACCACGCTGTAGATCTGGGACTGCAATTGTCACAGATCCAGCCCACAGCATTGCTGCTGCCATCCGATCTCTCCCCCTCTCCGATCGGTACAGAGAGGGGAGGGAGGAACCGACGCTAGTTTGTTTACAAGTAATCACTTCCTCATTTGGTCACGTGGTAAACAGCCGCTATCAGCTTCAATTTATAGACGTCCTCCCAGAATAACTCGACCGCGCTTCTAGAAGTATTTTGTCTACAGCGCGGTCGGCAAGTGGTTAATGTTAAGTTTATATAAGCCATGTTACATTACATTACAAGCATTACATTACAAGCTTTGTGTTCAGTATTATTAGGTCTAGGGCCAAAATTATTGCTCTCGCTCTAACGTTCGCAGTGATACCTCACATGTGTAGCTTGAACACCGTTTTCATATGTCGGCGGGAATTCCGTATGCGTTCGCTTCTGCATGTGAGCACACGGGGACAGGGGCACTTTAAAAAATATATAGGAAAAATTATTGTTGATTTTACTTTATTTATTTTAGATACTTTTTTTTTCTCCAAAAATACATTTTTTTATCACTTTTATTCCTACTATAAGGAATGTAAACATCCCTTGTAATAGGAATATAGCATGACAGGTCCTCTTTACAGTGAGATGTGGGGTCAATAAGACCCCACATCTCACCTCTAGGCTGGGAAGCCTAAAATAAAAAAATAAAAAAATTATCCTGGCTTTGATCATAGCGGTGAGCTGGCAGAAGCACCAGAAGGTGGCGGGAGCGGGGCACGTATTGCAGGGTATTGCAGAGTATTGGCAGAGTATTGCGGAGTATTGCACAAGGTATTGCGAAGTACTGCACAAGGTATTGCACAAGGTATTGCGTAGTATTGCACAGGGTATTGCGGAGTATTGCACAGGGTATTGTGGAGTAATGCACAGGCTATTGTGGAGTATTGCACAGGGTATTGTGGAGTATTGCACAGGGTATTGTGGAGTATTGCACAGGGTATTGTGGAGTATTGCACAGGGTATTGTGGAGTATTGCACAGGGTATTGTGGAGTATTGCACAGGGTATTGTGGAGTATTGCACAGGGTATTGCAGAGTATTGCACAGGGTATTGCGGTGTATTGCCCAGGGTATTGGAGAGTATTGCCCAGGTTATTGCAGAGTATTGCACGGGGTATTGCAGAGTATTGCACGGGGTATTGCAGAGTATTGCACGGGGTATTGCAGAGTATTGCACAGGGTATTGTGGAGTATTGCACAGGGTATTGTGGAGTATTGCACAGGGTATTGCAGAGTATTGCACAGGGTATTGCGGTGTATTGCCCAGGGTATTGTGGAGTATTGCACAAAGTAATGCGGAGTATTGCACAGGGTATTGCAGAGTATTGCACAGGGTATTGCGGAGTATTGCACAGGGTATTGTGGAGTATTGCACAGGGTATTGCAGAGTATTGCACAGGGTATTGCGGTGTATTGCCCAGGGTATTGTGGAGTATTGCACAAAGTAATGCGGAGTATTGCACAAGGTATTGCAGAGTATTGCACGGGGTATTGCGGAGTATTGCACGGGGTATTGCGGAGTATTGCACGGGGTATTGCGGAGTATTGCACGGGGTATTGCGGAGTATTGCACAGGGTTTTGTGGAGTATTGCACAGGGTATTGCGGAGTATTGCACGGGGTATTGTGGTGTATTGCCCAGGGTATTGCACAGAGTAATGCGGAGTATTGCACAAGGTATTGTGGAGTATTGCACAGGGCATTGCGGAGTATTGCAAAAAGTATTGCGGAGTATTGCACAGGGTATTGCAGAGAATTGCACAGGGTATTGCAGAGAATTGCACAGGGTATTGCAGAGTATTGCACAGGGTATTGCAGAGTATTGCACAGGGATGGCTGAGCATGGATGGCTGGATCTGTGACTGCAATTGTCACAGATCCAGCCCACAGCACTGCTGCTGCCATCCGATCTCTCCCCTCTCCTCTCACACTGTAACGATCGGTACAGAGAGGGGAGGGAGGAACCGACGCTAGTTTGTTTACAAGTAATCGCTTCCTCATTTGGTCACGTGGTAAACAGCCGCTATCAGCTTCAATTTACTGCAATCTGTCATGGTCACTGATGATTCCGGGATCCCAGGGGGCGCGCGGGAGCAAGATTCTGGGAGGACATTCATAGACGTCCTCCCAGAATAACTCAACCGCGCTGTAGATCTGGGACTGCAATTGTCACAGATCCAGCCCACAGCACTCCTGCTGCCATCCGATCTTTCCCCCTCTCCTCTCACACTGTACCGATCGGTACATAGAGGGGAGGGAGGAACCGACGCTACTTTGTTTACAAGTAATCGCTTCCTCATTTAGTCACGTGGTAAACGGCCGCTATCAGCTTCAATTTATAGACGTCCTCCCAGAATAACTTGACCGCGCTGTAGACGTATTTTGTCTACAGCGCGGTCAGCAAGTGGTTAATGTTAAGTTTATATAAGCCATGTTACATTACATTACAAGCATTACATTACAAGCTTTGTGTTCAGTATTATTTTACACTATGTACACATATCTGTACTGTTTTCAGTTTTAATTAAGCCTTTATTGTGAAAAAAAAGTATGTTTAACGTTTATTAAAAAATTATTAAAATTGCACTTACATCATTGAAAATTATAACAGGCATGTTTTCAAATGAAGAATGACAGTTTGTGTTCCACCTGCGTTCCACCGACTGGAAGTTACGTGTCTTAGAAAATCCCGATCAAGGCATTTTGTCAGCAACATCTGACATCATCAGGGATCACATGTTTGTTAATTTAAATTGCTACTGCCTCCCCCTCCAGAATTAAACAGATGGATAATAACCCCCTGAGAAAAAAGCAATTAGATAGGCATATGCACTCTTCATAAAACACCCAGGGATGTAGACATCCCCACATCTTAATAAAATAATCAGATAGGTAGGCAACAGTGTTGTAACTAACGGCGTTTAAATAAACGCCGCTAGGTAACGATACCCCTTTTGAGGGTAACGAGTAATCTACCAGATTACACTTCCCCTCTCGGCAACGCCGCTCCCATTACTGGGGCTGCGTTACCGTAATTACTTACCTTTTGTAAGTCGTCGCTATCCATTATCAAAAGCCGCGCCTCCTCCTCAGGCTGTTCTGTGATAGGCAGAACAGTAATTTTCCCAGCAGTGCCTCTGTTTATTGTTCAGCCTATCACAGATGCCTTCTCATCCTCAGCCTCGGCCTCAGACGATGAGAAGACATCCGTAATAGGCTGAACACTTAACAGAGGCACTGCTGGGAAAATTACTGTTCCGCCTATCACGGAACAGCCTGAGGAGGAGGCACGGCTTTCGAATAATGGAGCTTCTCGCCGACGTCTGACATCCTCGCCGCCGCCGACGTATGACATGTGGTGGAGAACAGGGGAAGGTAGGGAGATCGTCGTCCAGGCATTTTACAGGCACAGTGAGGCATGTATGATGGCACAGTGACTCACTGTGCCATCATACATGCCTCACTCACTATGCCTGTAACATGCCTCATGCCTCAGGCCTCACTGTGCCATCATACATGCCTCAGGCCTCACTGTGCCATCATGCATGCCTCATGCCTCACTGTGCCATCATACATGCCTCATGCCTCACTGTGCCATCATACATGCCTCATGCCTCACTGTGCCTGTAACATGCCTCATGCCTCACTGTGCAATCATACATGCCTCACTCACTGTGCCTGTAACATGCCTCATGCCTCACGGTGCCATCATACATGCCTCACTCACTGTGCCTGTAACATGCCTCATGCCTCACTGTGCCATCATACATGCCTCACTCACTGTGCCTGTAACATGCCTCATGCCTCACTGTGCCATCATACATGCCTTGTGCCTCACTGTGCCATCATACATGCCTCATGCCCCTCACTGTGCCTGTAACATGCCTCATGCCCCTCACTGTGCCTGTAACATGCCTCATGTCCCTCACTGTGCCTGTAACATGCCTCATGCCTTACTGTGCCATCATACATGCCTCATGCCTTACTGTGCCATCATACATGCCTCATGCCTTACTGTGCCATCACACATGCCTCATGCCCCTCACTGTGCCTGTAACATGCCTCATGCCCCTCACTGTGCCTGTAACATGCCTCACTGTGCCTGTAACATACCTCACTGTGCCTGTAACATGCCTCACTGTGCCTATAACATGCCTCACATGCCTCACTGTGCCTGTAACATGCCTCACATGCCTCACTGTGCCTGTAACATGCCTCACATGCCTCACTGTGCCTGTAACATGCCTTACATGCCTCACTGTGCCTGTAACATGCCTCACATGCCTCACTGTGCCTGTAACATGCCTCACATGCCTCACTGTGCCTGTAACATGCCTCACATGCCTCACTGTGCCTGTAACATGCCTCACATGCCTCACTGTGCCTGTAACATGCCTCACATGCCTCACTGTGCCTGTAACATGCATCATGTCAGTCAGTTACTTTGCTGAGTAACTAATTACTTTGCCAATGTAGTAACTGAGTCACTAACTCAATTACTTTTTCAGACAAGTAATTTGTAACTGTAACTAATTACCTTTTTAAAGGACGATGAGCAACACTGGTAGGCAGTGTCCTTCCTCCTACAACTAACAGACAAGAAGGTAATTTTTCCTCCTCAAAATCCAGCCAAATATGTAGACAATCCTCACTCTCATAAGCAAAACCATACTTCTCATAAAAGAGCTAGGCAATTATCTTACTCTCATTTAGCAGGGTCCAGCCAGCCCTTAATCCAGAGATCTACAGCAATATTTTCACAATTGTATTTTCTGGCTAAGTTGGTGAATTGAGGGGAAAGCTCTCTGCACTCACTGGTTTACATGTGCATCCTTGTGGACAATGGTGACAGAGGTGGCACCCATTATAAAGCTTTTCCACCTTTTCCACCAATCCTATGCCTTAGGGCGCGTACACACAACCAAATACATCTGTTCAAATCGGTCTGACAGACCGATTTGAACAGATTTGTCTGCTGGTCTGTTTTGGTTTGATCGCTGTACACACGATCAAACCAAAATCCCCGCCGGCAGACAGCGCGGTGACGTGGCGGTGACGTTGACGCCGCCAAGTTACCGCACCAGGAAGTAAAACACTTCCGTGCATGTGTCGAATCCATTCGACGCATGTGCGAGCAGATATGTCTGCTGGTTAGCGTACTAACCAGCAGACATGTCGGGCGGACGGATTCCTAGTAGACAGATTTTAAAGCATGCTTTAAAATCTGTCGGCTGGCCAAATCTGTCTGTCCGCCCGTACACACGATCGAATCTGTCTGCTGAAACGGTCTGGTAGACCGTTTTCAGCAGATAGATTTGATCGTGTGTACGCGGCCTTACACGTCCATGCCACTGAAGTACTCACGAGCACAGGTTGAGTTATCTTATGATAAAGGGGGTGAAAGTAGCACATTTAAAGGGAACAATTGACAGGAAAGGACTGGGAAGGTGAAAGGCCCCAACATGAGGAGTACCAAGAGCACCTACTTTAAAATGTCCACCTTAAAAACATTAACTACATTTTAATGAATAGTTGTTTTAGCTCAAAATTTGCTGAAAAAAAAAACTTTTAGTAACACGTCACTAATTATAGGCTACATCAAGTGTACATCTGGAAATGGAGTGGAGGTGACTCTGCCAAATCCATCACCAGAAAAAGTCCAATGAGCCCACAGAGGCAATAAGGTGAAACCTTATCACATCAGTTGTCAGGGGAATAAGGTACCTTTCAGTTAATGATGCAATAGCATGTACTGTATAAAGTTTGTGGTATACAGTATGTCCATGTGCCCAAGTATACCACAGAAAGACCAAAAGGAATTAGAAATTAAGGATTCAGGAGCACAAAAGATGCATCACTGATTTTTGGTAAAAAAAAAAAAAAAAAAGAAAGAAAGAAATGTATGACACTTCAGCTGCAAGAAATGTGAAGAGCTGCTCAATTGAGGCACATTGTAATTGATTCCATTCCTGTCTTTAGACAGGTGTTGATTGCAATAAACTACTTCTATTTTTACAAAAGGTATTGGATTGAATCGGCAGGATAGATTGTGTTGCCCCTAAAGGTAGAGACAAGGTACGTTTTTGACTTTATTTTTTTAAGTACAAAAAAAAGGAAAAAATGGATTGAGAGTCTAAGTATAGGTCAAGAATCTAAAGACAAAGCACATATAGAGTACAACAGCCATATAAATAAGTCTTCTTAGACAAAAACAACAAAATCATGTAATAAACTGTAGCAAAACAGAAGCTGTTTAAACTGCTGTATAGGATATTTTGAGTTCGAACTATTTACTATTACTAAGTAAAAAGGGTCAGTTTAAAAAAAATAAAAAAATAACTACGTGATAAGAAGGCAAAGTCTTTGACTGACTTAGGGCTTGCTCACGTATACTACTGATCCTCCAAAAAGTGATGAGGAGGTCATATGTTGCTTCCTTGCCACTTTCTTTAACCTGAAAATGCTGAACCACTGCACTACACGTACATTGTACATAATCACAGGGTTGTTGCGGCATTGGCCATATTCACCTGCCAAATGGGACATGCTGTTTAACTTTTGCCACAGGCATGATGTTTTGCTTCCATGGGTACAGCACTGAGCAGCCACTCTGCTTGGTTTAGGTCAGTGAAGGTCAATTCTTTTGGACCCAGACATCACCAAAGGGTTGCACATAAAATTCAGTGATCATTCAATATCACTCAAGATATTTCTAACAATCAAAGACTAATAGAATGATACAAAAGATGATCAGAGACTGCAAACATAATACAAGACTTGCTGCAGGAGACGGTTAAACTGTGAACATACAAGTTAAAGGAGTTGTAGACTGGGGTCATGCTTCAGGAGGCAGTCTAAAGCCTCGTACACACAATCAGTCCATCCGATGAGAACGGTCCGAAGGACCGTTGTCATCAGTTAACCGATGAAGCTGACTGATGGTCTGATGTGCCTACACAGCATTGGTTAAAAAACTGATTGTGTTAGAACGTGGTGACATAAAACACAACGACGTGCTGAAAAAAATGAAGTTCAATGCTTCCAAGCATGCGTCGACTTGATTCTGAGCATGCGTGGATTTTTAACCGATGGTCGTGCCTACTAATGATCGGTTCTGACCTATCAGTTAGGAATCCATCGGTTAAATTTTAAAGCAAGTTGGCTTTTGTTTAACCGAAGGTTAAATAACCTATGGGGCCCACAGACGATCGTTGACGCATTTTGAATGACAATTGCGCGGTCATACAACACTGTACCCACAAATAGAGCTATCTTTTGGTGGTATTTGATCATCTCTGCGATTTTTATTTTTTGAGCTATAAACAAAAGAAGACCAAACATTTGAAAAAATAACACAATATTTTTAACTTTTTGTTATAATAATATCCCCATTTAAAAAAAAAAAAAAAAAATTTTTTCCCTCGGTTTAGGCCGAAACGTATTCTTCTACATATTTAAAAAAAAAAAATCACAATAAGCGTATATTGATTGGTTTGCGCAAAAGTTATAGCGCCTACAAAATAGGGGATAGATTTATGATTTATTTTTTATAAGTAATGGCGGTGATCTGCAATTTTTTTTTTGTCAGGCCTACGATATTGTGACAGACAGATCGGACACTTTTGACACAAATTTGGGACCATTCACATTTATACAGTGACAGTGCTATATAAATGCACTAATTACTGTATAAATGTGACTGGCAGGCAAGGGGTTAACACTAGGGGGTGAAGAAGGGGTTAAATGTATTCCCTGGGTGTGTTCGGACTGATTGGGGCAGGTGACCGATGATGTGTCCCTATGTACAAGGGACACGGATTGTTCTCCTCTCTCCCTGACAGGACGTGGAGCTCTGTGTTTGGATTGAATCGGCATGCTTGGAAGCATTGAACTTTGTTTTTTTTGGTTAAAACACGTAAACATCACCGCGTTCGAACACGATCGTTTTTTTAACCGATGGTGTGTAGGCACATCAGACCATCAGTCAGCTTCATCGGTTAACCGATGAAAACGGTCCTTCGGACCATTCTCATCAGATGGACTGACCGTGTGTACGCGGCCTTAGACAACATTCCCAAGGTAGAAACTTTTGCTGATGGTTGTGTATAAAGTAGCATAATTGCTTCATGGATAAATCCTGAAAATCCAAACTTCTCAAGAGTCCTGGAGATATAGTTCCAAGGCACTCTATCGAATGCCATTTCTGTGTCCAGACCTAGGAGCAGAGAAGGCGTTTATGTGTTCTCAACGTAGTTAATCAAATTGATCATCCTTCCCGTGCTGTCCAGGGCTTGAAGACCCTTAACAAAGTTTACTTAGTCAGAGTTGACCAGCTAAGGGGTTATTTCTAACAAACGATTGGCCAATATTTTGGCATAAATTCTAATGTCGGAATTGAGCAACAAGATTGGTCAATAGTTTAAAAGGAGATGTCAAGTCTTTGTCAGATTTCGGCAGAGTCATTTTACCGCTTCTAATAGTTCTTTTAAGCAATATTTGGCTGTAGCTATGCAATTAAACAGGTTTAAGTGCGGAGCTAAAATATTAATGAATGTTTTATAATATTCGTTGGATAGACCGTCATTACCTGGCGATTTATGCAGCAGAAGGTCTTTTATAACTTTCTGGGTTTTCATTAACGATATGGCTTGATTTAGTGCGTCAAGTGTATTAGAGTTAAATTTTGGTAAGTTCACGTTGTCTAAGGCCCCGTACACACGAGGAGACATGTCCGATGAAAACGGTCCGCGGACCGTTTTCATCGGACATGTCTCCTGCAGGATTTTGGTCCGGTGGTGTGTACACACCATCGGACGTATACCCCTCGGACAGAGAACGCGGTGACGTATACGTCACCAACGTCCTCAATCCAGGAAGTTCAATGCTTCCACGCATGCGTCGAATCCATTCGACGCATGCAGGGGATTTCTGTCCGCTGGTTAGTCGTACTAACCAGCGGACATGTCCGACGGACATGTTTCCAGCGGACAAGTTTTAAAGCATGTTTTAAAACTTTTGTCCGCTGGAAACCTGTCCGCTAGGCCGTACACATGATTAAATCTGTCCGCTGAAACTGGTCTGCGGACCAGTTTCAGCAGACATGTTCGATCGTGTGTACGCGGCCTAAGAATACCTAAGAATGTCTTTTGTATTTCAATGGTGTTTATTAAAGAATTTTTCAAGTATACAATGTTATGCGTTACATTCCCAAGATTTGTTTAACAATATAACGTTAGTCCCGCAGGAGCAGTATATTACGGCCCAAGTTGTACAAACAAACAGCATTGAGCACAACTTCATGGCCAGGTCCAGCAATGAACATATTTTACAAGTCAAATTTGTGTCCTCTGGGGACACTTAATACCCGGGACAAGCACTGCTCTCGCAGGAGGCCCCCCGACACTAGGGGGCTGTAATGTCTTTTAATGTTGGTTTGATAGTATCCTTGTAATTTTTAAAGTTGTATAAATCTCCATAATAATCTGAGAAAGCATCTGCTATTTCTTGTGGGTTTATTAATGCTTTTCCAGATATATGATGAATTAGTCTATCCATTTTTTGTGTTCTTTGGCAGTGATGTAGTACAGAGACCATCAATTTGGCTGCCCTATTATTTTGGGAGTAATAATTAAATTTCATTTGTTTGAGTTATTTGTCATGATTAGTTAATGAAGTTGACCTGAGCTCATTCCCTTTGTTGTTGATTTTTTTGTAATAAGTTAGAATTATCTAGAGATTGTTTATGTTCTTTTTCAAGACTAGATATATCTTTTAAACGTGTATTAACAAATCTTAGCCTTTCTCTTTTATCCCTAGATGCCATCTGGATAAGGATACCCCTAATAAAGGCTTTGTGAGTACACCACAGATTTGCAGTAGATGTAGAGCCATTATCATTCAAATCAAAGAATTCTATCAATTTGTTCTTCTTTGCAGATACGTAACTCTCTTGAGAGAAAAGAAATGAATTATTCTTCTAAAGGGTCGTAATAGATAAAGTGATTGGTGAATGGTCTGACTAAGTGATATTATGAATTTTTGCATCTGAAATTTTTTGTAAGAGCATTTTGTCTGCAATGAAAAAAACTATTCTGGAATAAGTTGTATGTACATTACAGAAACATGTGTAGTCTTTTTCAGTGGTATGAAAACACCTCCATGGATCATATAAATCTTCCTCAGCGAATTATATACCAACCATGGTCATCTTTTACTGAGTCCAAAAGGTGGAATGAGACTGTCCCTTTGTTTTCCGTTATAACACCTTTCTTCTTTTTGAGGTTGTTAGAAAAGAAGATATGAAAAATTTAGGTGCTTTATCCTTCGCAAAATGTGACTCTTGTACACATATGATGTCACGCTGAAGTTTGAAAGCATCTCTGATATCACCCCCATCCCTGATACTAGCATGTACCAGGGAATAATAATAATATTTTCTTTATACATACATTCGATCCTACTTATTATACTACCCGTCTTTAAGGTTAGGAGCTACGGGAATCCATGATCTCTTTATACCTCCTTTTTTTTTTTTTTGTCTGTTTCTTCTTTTTTATGAATGTCTCTCTCTTTTTCTGTGTTGCCTAATTTACAATATCTCCATATACCCCGTGGTAGGATCTATTTTGTGTTCTTGGAACTCGTGCATTTTCCATATCCGGTATTGTCGTGCCTTTCCATCTTGACAATTTTCTAGCGGTTTCGCTCAAGGTTTTGGTCGGTGGTCATCACTGAGGTACGCTGTTGCAGTTTGATCTTTGTGCATGCTGGGGGAGGGGCATCGGCGGCAAATGGTCTCAATATATAGTGTCTATTTATGTAACAATATTTTTCTTTATTATTATATTTTCATGCGATTCATACTTTATGCTTATTTTACTATAAATATACTAAAAACATATATAAAGGTAATACTATCTGCATCATAATATGTTCTACTTACTAAATAGTGTCTACCTCTAATATCATCAAAATTATTATTGTTATATTTTTTCATCTATAGATTATTGTATACACCTCCTTGTCCCTGAGGAAGCCCGAATGGGCGAAACATGTAGGACCTGATGTATACATCTTTTATCCATTTTTTTCATCTGTGGTGAAATGCAATCTCATATATGTTTTTCCTTTAATGTTTTGTTTGTATGAAATGTTTAAAATTAATTTATTAAACTTTATATTTTTATATCTACATAAGCCTTGTTCACAATCTTTGATCTCTGTGGTTTCAGAGTGTTTATACAATTTGAATACCCAATTAGCGTTCATATAGTCCCATGCCCTATCCCGTAATTGGGAACCTATTTCTATTTCTTTGAAAGCATCAGTCCAGAGAGCTTTTTTTTTATGAGGACTGTTAAGTCGCAACATTTTTTAAGGTGTTGATGATAAGTAGCAGCAACATCCTATTGTGGATAAGCCAAGATATATAATAATCATAATCATGTCCCTGAGTGGAGAGACAAATCTTGAAGGAAAAAATATAGATTTGCGTAGAATGTATGAGTAATTTTGAAATCCTGAAGAAGTATAAGGAGACTAAATTAGAAACAATCATAAAAATTCAAAATTTTGAAGAAAAACTTTGAGTCGCCATGCAACTGTAGGATGAACCAATGTGCACTTATAGATAGGGGGAAATTTACCCTTTCCTTCCGGGGTAAAAGTTTCCCTGAGAACAGATAGCTTTGAGGGTTTAGCAGTGAACCAGAGTAATCCAGTGAGTTTAGGCATGACCAAGTTGCTCTTCTTGTGCGATTTATACTGCAGATTATTTGCTCTGTGTGTTATCTTCATCCATAGGGAGCAACCCCCATATCCCAACAACTTCAGGCCGTCATCCAGTGTATGGATATTGCAGGAAACATCATTATGATCAACGATCAATTTGGTGGGGAAAACCCATCTATACTTGAGATTATGATTTTCAGTATCAGTATCTTAGTAATGGAATTCAGGTTTTTCCATGCCAATAAAGTTGCTTGTGAAAGGTCTGAGTAGAAAAAAATACTTGCATATGGATCAGGTAGTGGGACATGTTGTTGTACCCTTTGCATCGGGAGATCTTTAATATGATAGAAATTAATTCTCGCAATAACATCTTTAAGGAGTTTTTCTGGTATATGCAAAAGTTTTGCCAATCGATGAGCCCTGTTGTCTGCTCCTGATGCGGGATTTTTGGGAGTAGATCACACAGTAATTCAGTATTTTTGACAGTTTCTGGGATCCCTCTGAATTTGATATTATTGCATCTGGATCTGTCCTCGATATCTGTCACTTTCAACTTAAGTTGCCTTAATTCTTCTATTAGCTCAAAATGGGAGTCTACCAATTAATTGTGCGCGTCAGTGACATCCTCCATTTTATTTTCCATGTTATCAATTCTTACTCCTAGACCTTCTATTGCAACATTAGTATTGTGCATATATGACTGCACATCTTGTTGAATCACTCTCCTCAGAGACAGAAGCATTTCTTTGACATCTGTATCAACTATAGGCTGTCCAGATGTGGGGACGGCAAGCAGTTTATCAGCACAGGGATTATTAACAGATGGCTGGTCATAATCGAGCAGTGAACTACTGGAATGTTCCCCTGAGGGGGAAATCCGTCTTATTTGTCTCTGAGGTACAATAATTTCCTCCCCCATGTCAGGGTCAGACACATATCTGCCGTTTTCAGTGTTACCAAGCTCACTGTCTCTGTCACTGAGTCGTGCAGGCTGCTGTCCAGCGCCAGAGTGCTGAGGTAAAGCTGTGTAATTTTTCCTCACAGGATCACTATAGTAATTGTTAAATGACCCCAGTTTCCTGGGTCCTCCGTGGTCTTTTCTTTTCCCCACTGTGACATGCTATTACTCCAGTAATCCCAATATCTTTTTGTGCCCTCAATACCTCTGTTAGTTGCCATGTGCCGCTTCAGGGAAAGTCAGTGCTGCAGAGCCAAGCTAGATAGCAGCCATCTTCCTCCACTGCCTGCCACACCCCACACGACTTTTGACTTTTTGATGACGCCCTGTGTATACTGTACGTATGTTTGCTTTGCACTTTAAGTCTTTTAGGCTCTGTTTTCGCTACTGCGAGTCGTTGTGCAGCTTGACACAAGTCAAAACACATGTATTTTAATGGTCCATGTTCTATTAGTGCGACTCAAGTGGCAGCGACTCCAAAAAAGGTTCTTGCACTACTTTTTTCCGACTTTTGATGTTCCGACTTGCTCTCACATGGTTTTCACCGGTCACATGACATTGCATCAAAAATCACAGTGCAAAGTCGCATTGTAAATCGCATGACTTTGGGGTTGCAATAGTGGAAACAAAGCTTTATACCTGATTAAGGAATCTCTCACCCTAAACATTTACTGTGCAGTATATTGCTTAATACAGACTTTGAAGACAGTAGATTGTCACCCTGTTTCTACTTTCCTAAGACCACATCTGATCAACATAAACATGCAACAGCTAAAAAGGTACAGGGTACTATGGAACCAATATAGTATGCATTTGTAAAATCTGTAACCTTTTCTCACATGATTTTAAACATTTTAAATTGGCCATGAAATGCATGTGTTATAATGCTCTACATTTCAGATAACACCACCAATGAAACAAGTAGTACATCCTTGTAAATTAAATGTAGTTGCTCTGAAAAATATACTAGGATCAATCAAAGTTCTACAAGGGGTTTGAATAGTTTAACAATTAAAACTTAACTGTATGACATTTAGGGGTGGCTTCATAAAAAAAGAAAATTATAATAGCATTTTACCAGGCGAACCTGTGTTCTGTGTAAATTGGGCAAAAAAAATAAAAATGTGTGCTGTTTAAATGTTTTACATTGATTTAAAACAGAACATACTACACTTGGCCACTAGATAGAGCTAAGTATCATACGAGTGGCACTTATGAGGACAACAGGACTGTGTTTATTGGTGGCAAAGGTAAAGAAAAAACATTCCTTGTGCAGTTATTGGCCATTTTTTTTCCTGTCATTAGTAGAAAGACAATAGTCTCATATAAGCTTATTCATACGTTACCAATTAAAATTATACCATTTTATAGTAATACTGGTTAGGACAAGTAAGACAAATAAAAAGTCTTTATAAAAGAAAGGGTCCTAGTAGAAAGGTTTTGTTTTGGGCACCATAGATTGTTATATTCCTAAAATGCAAATTAAGCTCTATGGGCTAGGCTTTTCTGTTAAAGCAGAACTGCAGTTAAAAAATAAAGTATTATTATTTAGCACTGCTACCCAATCAGTCCAGAATCAGTAGAGCTTACAGGTGCTCGATCTGCAGTCTCACAGCTGTAATATACAGTGTACTGTACAAACTACTTTTTTTACTGTTTCTGACCATTTTTTTAACTGCAGTATATATCCATAAAAGTGATTTGCACCACCGTTGTTGCTAATAAAATCTTGTTTTATTGTAAAAACCATAGTGTACAGGTCAGAAATATCACTGTATTCCTGATTTTAAGAGCAGCAACAGTGCTACAGATTATTTTTATGGATATATACTACAGTTAAAAAATGCCCAAGAACAGTAAAAAGAAAGTAGTTTGTAATACTCATCTTTAATCTTAGTCTTTCCCCCACAGTAATTCCTTTCCACAACTAGATGCTGCCATTCTTCTGGGTTGAATGGCATCCAGGGTCATGGACCCACCCCCTGGATGAACATTACCATGCAGCCTGGGCTCATGGAACTCCAAAATTGAACATTGCTTATACATCACCACTAATTACAGAAGGAAGAACCACCTCTCCCCCTCAGGCTGGAAAAATAGGAAGGTTCCATGATGTAATTAGACTAGCCAGAAGACCACTTTAAAGAGGTAATTCTAATGCAATATAAAAAAAAAAAAAAAAATGACCAATTTTACCCTTAATGGATCTACTACATAGAGTGAGGAGTTTAAAACATGCTTATGGTCACAGTAGCAGCCATAAACTTGTATTTGCTGTCCCAAGTCAGTTCCTGGCTGTAATGTAAAAGTGATCAAGGCAGCTGAACAACTGCCCGATCACTTTTATAGTGTATGCCAGGGCTCAAAATTTTAACCCCTGAGCAACTAGCTAGGTCTCAAGAGTTACTCGCCACCAGTTGCCCCACCTAATTCATACACTGCCCCGTGCCTAATTGCGCCCCTAAACACAACCTCGTAGATTATCTCATGGAATGATGGGAGCCAGCACCAGGGGCGCGCCGGGAGCCAGCAGCAGGTCCCTGACATTGCCCCCCCCCCCCCCAAGGGGCAGCCTCCGGATGCCAAGCCGGGCCGGTTTCCCAGGATGGGCAGAAAAAAAGGCACGAATTAGTCTTTGGGCATGAACATTGTCCTCGGGTTCCACGAGTTGTCCTCCGGCCCATACCCCTTCCTCTTGACCAAAAATTGAGTTTGCCCCTGCCATTTCCTGCAGTCGAGGATGGCCTCTACCACATATTCCTCGCAGCCATCGACCAAAATAGGTTCAGGTGGGCCAGCCCCTCTGTCAGGAAAGGGATCAGGGGCTGCGGGTTTCAGCAACGATACATGGAATACCGGATGAACCTTAAGAGACTCTGGTAAAGACAGTTCATAAGAAACCTCATTGATTCTTCTTCTTACCGGGAAGGGTCCCATAAACCTAGGTGCCAGCTTCTTGGAAGGACAAGCCAATCTGAGATTATTAGTAGAAAGCCATACCTGGTCTCCCGGTTGCAGGTCCAGCTCACCTCTCCTCTTTTTATCGAAGGCTTTCTTGCTGTCGGCTTGAGCTTTCGTTACCGCTTCCTGTAACACCCGGTTGTTGCGACTGAGGAAGTCCACCGTGCTCTGCACCGCTGGAACTGGGGATTCTGGAAGAAAATCAGGTAAGAAGGTTAGGTTAAAGCCATAATTGGCGAAGAAGGGGGACTGATAAACAGTGAAAGTATTCAGCGCTGGAAAAAACAATAAAATAAACCTAACATATGCAAGCCAGCACTAAGGATAAATTCAAAAAATATTCCCAGAGTACATATAAAGTGAAAGAGTGCAGCGCAATATATTAAACTAAAAAGCAATAATATTTAAAAATTATATAATAAGTGTCCAAGTGATAAAATAGCAAAAAAGTCCATGTGAGAAAACAATCCAAACTTCAACGTATATCCAGAAAAAGTGAGGGTGACGATAACACCACAAAGACTTCCACCACCGCATGCAAGATGGACTCTCACCTTAATACTTTGACCTGAGACAGGTCACAAAGCGTAGCAACAGTTGTCACAATACAGCTAATCCTCGGATGGGACAGTGGATCATGGATAACACCCACAGACAGGGCGCATAGGAACCATAAAGGAAAGAACACACAGACAAGATCTAATGCTCTCCGTATGGAACCACTTTAATGCTATAGAAATATTATACAAATGGCCACTCGCATTAAGAAACACTCATGAGCCGAGTGTATGCTGTGTCAGCAACGAGCAAACGATGACGATCGGGGTAACGTCCTGCGTAGCTCCTCCCCTTGCGTACGCGTTACGTCTCGTGGGCGGGACTTCTTCAGCGTCAAGTAGAGGGAGTACAACGGACATCCCCTTTAGCATATATTATATAGGCCAACAGATGATTCAACGGCCAATAACATTCCCCTAAGATGCGGCCAATCGAGACGCAGAACGGCAACAACATCCGGGGCAAGACCATAGAGAACACCCGGCCGAGCGGAAGAAAAACATCATGAATCAAAATAGAGACAAACTAGTATAAGGGGAAAAAAGGAAATAAAATCCCCTGTATACCACAGCAATGTCTTATAAATGCACAGCTCAAAAAAATGAATGAACTATCATGATGTTAACCGCACAATAAAAGAATTTGGAAATTGATAAAATAATAATAAAGGACGTCATCCCCGATCATCACCACCGGACAACAAGCATAATGACCATATCTAATAAATACAAATATAATCAATATAAAAAAGGAGAGCATAATCACATATTAAAAAATAAATGACATAATCACATATTAAAAAATCACATACGTATTAAACCTGATAGAACTATTAAAATACACATAATTAAAATTTGCATAGAATACATAAAAAAATATACATAAAAAAGCCAATGAGTCATAATATAATCAACGATCGGAAATAAAACAATTTAAATCAAACTCAACGTTGAGCCCCCCCGGAGAAGCAACCTTGAGCTCATGAATCCAATAAGATTCTCGGCGACTTAATTGGTGAATAAAATGTCCACCCCTCTAATGCTTGGTCACTTTCTCAATTCCCCAAAATTTAAGATATTTAGGATTACGATCATGATGCTGTCTGAAATGCCTAGATACGCTGTGTGTTTTAGAAGGGGGACTGTCCAGTTGCCGAATGGCTGGCATTGTTGTAGGCAAACTCTGCCAAAGGTAGCAGGGAGACCCAATCATCCTGAGAAAAGGAAGTAAAGCATCTAATATATTGTTCAAGTGTCTGGTTTGTGCATTCCGTCTGTCTGTTGGTTTGGGGATGGTAAGCCGAGGAAAGAGCAAGTTCAATATTCAGGATCTCACCCAGGGCTCTCCAGAAACGTGATGTAAACTGGATCCCCCTATCTGACACGATGTTTGAAGGAACCCCGTGGAGTCTGACAATTTCCCTGATGAAGACACGGGCAGTATCAGCAGCTGATGAGGTACTTTTCAATGGGAGGAAATGGGCCATTTTAGATAGGCGGTCCACGACTACGAAAATTGCTGTGCACCCCTCGGAACATGGAAGCTCTACTATAAAGTCCATGGTGATCATCCGCCATGGTCTATCAGGTACAGGCAGAGGTTTTAGTAGGCCCCAGGCTCGATTCCTTGTGGTCTTGCTCGGTTTGCAAGTTGGACAGGTATTGACGTAAGATTTACAGAATTCCTCCAAACCCGGCCACCAGAAGGTACGCCGTACCAGTTCAAGGGTTTTACGGACTCCAAAATGTCCTGCCAATGGATGGTCGTGAAGTAGCTTTAGGACTTCTACCCGAATGTCTGCCGGAACAAAAATTTGGCTCCCTCTCCAAAAGAGTCCGTCTCTGGGTGTCAAGGTGACACCAGGAGGCTTGGAAGAATCCGTGGATGCCTCCCTAAGTCGAGGAAGCAGATCGTGTTGCAGAAGTAAAAAGTTCCCGGCCGGAAGAATGGTGTCAGGAGCAGGTGAGTCCTTGGGATTGTCGTGCATCCATGACAATGCATCTGGCTTGATGTTTTTTGAACCGGGGCGGTATGTGATGTGAAAGGAAAAGCGTAAAAAGAATAGTGCCCATCGGGCCTGACGGGGTTTCAATCGTTTTGCGGATCTTAAGTACTCGTGGTCAGTATTCTTGTGGTCAGTATAGATCAAGACCGGATGTGCAGCGCCCTCCAGAAGGTACCTCCATTCCTCCAGTGCGGCCTTGATGGCGAGTAGTTCCCGGTCACCCACATCATAATTCCCCTCCGCTGGGGAGAGTTTTCGGGAGAAGAAGCCCACGGGATGCATCAGATCTTTGTTCCCCTGGCGTTGGGAGATGATAGCCCCCACTGCTACTTCGGATGCGTCCACCTCAAGGAGGTAGGGCAGTGCCGGATCAGGATGGCTAAGAATCGGGGCTGACGTAAACAGTCTTTTAAGCGTATCGAAGGCCCCTTGGGCTTCTGGGTTCCACTGGAAACGTTGGTTCTGTTTGGTTAATTGTGTGATTGGCGAGATAATTGCGGAAAAATTCCTGATGAATCTTCTGTAGAAATTTGTGAATCCCACAAATCGTTGCACCCCCTTCTTGTCCAGGGGCACTGGCCAGTCTAGTATGGCGGATACCTTGTTGGGATCCATCTTAATTCCTGTAGGGGATATTATCAGGCCTAGGAACTGAATGGTTCGTTGTTCAAATTCACATTTCTCGGCCTTGGCATACAGTCTGTGTAGGCGGAGGCGACTTAGGACCCTACAGGCGTGTTCCCGGTCTTTGTCCAGCGATCCGGAGAAGACCAATATGTCGTCCAGGTAGACGATGACGAAAATGTCAAGGAAGTCTCTAAACACGTCATTAATAAAGTGTTGGAAGGTCGCGGGTGCATTGCACAGACCAAAGGGCATGACCAGATATTCGTATTGTCCAAACCGGGTGCGAAAGGCCGTCTTCCATTCGTCCCCGTCCCGAATGCGAATTAAGTTGTAAGCTCCCCTCAGGTCCAGCTTAGTGAAGATGGTGGCAGATCTTAGTTTATGAAAAAGCTCAGGTATCAAGGGCAATGGGTAACGGTTCTTTATTGTAATATTATTTAATTCCCGATAGTCCACGCATGGGCGGAGAGATTGGTCCTTTTTAGTGACGAAGAATATTCCTGCGCCTGCTAGGGAGGTAGACGGGCGGATGAACCCCTTACTTAAATTCTCGTCAATATACTCCTTCAGGACTTCCTGTTCCTTCTCAGACAACGGGAACATGCGTCCAAAGGGAATCTCGGCCCCTGGGAAGAGCCCGATTGGACAATCGTATGGACGATGAGGCGGAAGGGAGTGGGCTCCCTTTTTACTAAAAACATCGGCAAACTCATGGTAGGGTTCCGGGATAGACTGGAGCAAGTTGGGGTCAGTGTCCATACAAAGTAGAGCAGTGGGTGAGCAAGGAGGAGCCGGTATGCAGTATTGTCGGCAGTAGGAAGAAGCAAATGACACCTCTCCGGACCTCCAGTTGATTAGGGGATCGTGGGCCTGGAGCCAGGGTAGGCCCAAGATCACAGGGAACAGAGGTGAAGAGATGACGTCTAGGGTAAGTAGTTCTTTATGTAGGGGAGGAACTGTGGTAAGCAAGGGAAGAGTCTCTTGGGTAACTTGTCCTGAGCTTATGCGGGAGCCATTGGCCAAGAAAACGGTAAGTCCATGAGTCTTTTTACGTAGCGGAATGTGGTGGAGGTCAGCGAAGGCAGAGTCGATGAAGCAGCTACAAGCCCCCGAATCAATGATGGCGTTGACTGGCACTATCTTTTCCTGGAGCTGAAATGAAAGAAGAGCAAGATGGGAGGCATGGGTAGGCAGGGTTGACAGATTAACAGGATTTGGAGGAGGGCACTTACGCATCTTGGTGGGACAGTTGCTCACGTAGTGACCGGCCCCGCCGCAGTAGAGGCACAGATTTAGTTGGCGGCGACGTGCCCGTTCTTCAGGTGGCAGCGTTGGTCGCATGAGGCAGAGTTGCATGGGTTCGGAGGTATCTGGAGGGGCGCTGGGAGGACTCATGCTGGTGGGAGGTAGGTAGCGGGAAGCGGACATCTGCGCCCTAGTGGTCATCCATACAGGCCGGTTTTGCTGAGAAGAGCGCTCGGCCCGACGTTTACGAAGTCTACGGTCAATCTGGATGGCCTTGGTGATTAGGTCTTCAAGGGTCTCTGGTACCCCTACCCGGGCAAGCTCGTCCTTGAGACCCTCGGAAAGGCCCAAGCGGAACTGGTGTCTGAGGGCCGCGTCATTCCAGAGCGTATCCGCGCTCCAGCGTCTGAAGTCCGAAACATAGTCCTCAACTGCCCTACGGCCTTGCTGGAGCGTGAGTAAAGCAGACTCGGTGGTGGCGGCCCGTTGAGGATCATCGTAAAGCTGGGCCATGGCTTCAAAGAAGGCTTGCAGGGACTGGGTCTGAACGTTGTTCTCTTGCAACAGTCGGTGGGCCCAGGTCTGAGGCTCGTTTCGGAGGAGGGAGATCACAAACCCCACCTTGGTGGCTTCCAAGGAGAAAGTCTGAGGTTGCAAAGCAAAATACAGCTCGCAGGCGTTGCGAAAGGCCCGAAACTTCGCTCGATCGCCTGAGAACCTTTCTGGTATAGGAACTCTGGGTTCGGGTGGAAGCATCACCACTGAGGGGGCGGAGGCCGTCGAAGAGGATCTAGCAGAGGTTGAGGGGGTTGCATCGCTGGAGCAGGACAGGTTTTGGACTTGTCCCTCTAACCTCATGTACCCTTCTTGTAAGTTCTTGACAGCTTGTGTGAGGGCTGCCAGGTGTTTGCAAATCTCATCCACAGCGGGGGCCACTCCTGCAGGATCTGACATGATGGCTGTCTGATACTATTATGTATGAAGGCGTACCTGGTCGTCAGAGCCTAGTCACAGGAGGAGGCCTCTCGTACAGCTCTGGCTCGGGAGCCGCTGGATTTGGGAACAGCGGACTCGGGAGCGCAGCGGGGTAAGGGTGCCTGGATGATGGTGCGGGTCGGCACTGCGCTGGTCCTTCCGGGTTGCTGAAGCAAGGAGGAGAGCAAGCACTCTGATGCAGGAGCTAGCAGCTCTGGAGCTGGTGCGGATGGCTAGCGACTCTGGTGCGTCTTGGCAAGCGACTCTGGTACGGATGACAAGCGACTGTGGAACTGGTGCAGAGCAGAGTAAGACAAGTGGACTGGACGGAGGCTGGGTCAGGCAGGCCGGGTCAGACACGTAAGCAGACAGGGGTTTCAGCAGGCAGGCGTAGTCGGTATTCAGGCAGAAGGTCTGGCAACAGTAGTAGCAGTAGGCAGGGTCAAGGCGGGCCGTGGTCGGGTTGGAGAGGTTCGGATAGTCAGACGTAGCTGGGTCGGTATAGAAACTGGTTAATCAGGATACAGATTTAGTCACGTAAGCACTGCAGATCAGACAGCAAGAGGCTGCTGCATCTGCCTGTCTTTTAAAAACGTGCACGCGCGCGCACCACCGGCGTGCACGTGCGCGCACACCAGGGGCGCGCCGGAAGCCAGCAGCAGGTCCCTGACCTTGGCCCTCAGGCTGTTCAGGAACTACAGCTCCCATCATGCCTAGTCATGTCTGTGAATGTCAGTTTTACAATGCCTTATGGCATGTGTAGTACTGCAACAGCTAGAGGGCCATGTTTCAGAGATCCCTCCTCTAAAGTTTTGAGCTATACAGTGTTACCTATTTATAATTTTGAAAAAATACATATCTGTGCTTAAATCCCAATAGCTTGCACACTTGTACACTTGTACATAGGTACAAGCTATTGGGATTTGAGCACAGGTACATTTTGTTTCCTGTTGCATTGCAGTCCTGAACCTAATGGCTCTCCCTCAATTTGTGTCCATTTGCCCCATGTTGGCATTGTGTCCACTGTAGCATTTCCAATTTGCAGAGCAGGTTAGGGACTGGCCATAGGGGATTACTTTGACACAGTTGGCCTGTTAAAGTAATGCAATATGTGTGAACTAATTTTTTATTTTATTTTTATTTCAAAGTTTGTTATAAAGCAAAGGGTTCATCCAGAATTTCTATTTGTAATTTTAGGTACTATGGCCCAGATTCATAGAGCAATTACGCCTGTCTAACTGGTGTTAGACAGGAGTAATTTCAAATTTTGCGCACCGTATCACTAGTTTGAATCCTCAAACCATGATACGGCGGCTTCGGGCTTCGATCCGAGAGGCTTACGTCTTCGTAAGCCTTCGGATCTACGCTGCAATATTTTTGCGGGCGCTGGGAGGAGTTTGCGTCGTTTTGATGCGTCGGGATATGCAAATGAGTTTTTATGGCGATCCACGAAGATACGAGCGGTCTTCGCAATCGCTTACGTCTATTTTTTTTTACGTACTGTTAGACCAGCTTTTTGCTGGTCTAACGGTGCGTAGCCCATGTTAAGTATGGCCGTCGTTCCCGCGTCGAATTTAATTTTTTTTTTTACGTAAGTCGTTCGGGAATAGAAATGTCCGTAAACGACGCTACTCAAACAACGAATGACGTAACGACGTGATTTCGCGCAATGCACGGCGGGAAATTTGCGAACGGAGCATGCGCAGTTCGATCGCCGCGGGAACGTGCCTATTTTAAATGCTTCACGCCCCCTACTCGCGTAGATGGATTGCGACGGGAGAGATACACTACGCCGCCGTCGTTTACTGGACAAAATCTACCTGGATTCCACGTAGAGCCAGGTAAAAAACGGCGGCGTAGTGTATTTCTGATACGCTACGAGAATCTAATTCTCTCTGAATCTGGGCCTATATTTTTTCATTTTTTTTTTTTTTGGATGCATGCAGTTTTGAGACTGACACATATCTTTTAATGCTACACTAACTCCGCTTTTACAAAAAATAGGGGGTTGCATTTCATTAGTGCTCAATAATATTGGTTTTAGTGTTTTTTGACCTGAAAAATATAGATTTGATAAACAGTTGTGCAAATATCATGTAACATAAAAAAAAAAAACATCTGCCATCTTGTTATACTTTAAGACCTCTGCTTTCCTACTGTCAGAACCATTGACATATCTCGGCATAGAGCCTACATATACCGTCAGAATGTTTATACTGAGATATAAAATATTATTTTATTTATGGAAATATGGAAATCTGTGCTTTGGGAGATATACAATTTTCCTACAATACAAGAAATGCACAATTCTTTTATCCGTGCTATTTTGAGGACAAGTAACACAAATGGATATTTAAAATATATATATTTATTAACTAAAGATATAGTGCAAAATTAAAATCAGGTACAATTTGTGATAAAACAAATAATTGATATACTTCTACAATCAGAGATACATGATAGTTGAATGTTCAGATAATATTTCCATTATTTGAGAAGGTATATTTACAGTACCATACTTAAATCATACTTGTATATTTAAAACCTTGTTAACTCTTAGTGAAATAACCTTCCCGTGATTTCCACGGACTCTAGGTGTTTGTTTACTTTGACACTATGTTATCTCTTCTCAAATCAAACACATTTCCCCTTCTACTCCTTATATATGTGTACAGAACAAATGTCATATTGTGAAAAAAGGTCTGCAATGCAGACAAGCTTATTTTAAATTTAGAGAGAATTTATTTTCACAGACATCACCCTAAAACCATAGTACCACTGTTGGCATTTAGCTTTTTAAAGACACACATAATTTGAGTATGTCTCCTAATATTTGGAATATAATTATTTCATACTGCAGTTAAAAATAATATAATCCAAATTATTTTTGTCAAGTATATTTAAAAGGTTTTAGTTATGTGTATGCGAAAAACCTCCTTTTACCTAAATGGTAATAATCAAAATGATACATTACCAGTATTTAAGAGATCTTTTTGTTTGAGAAGTGAAAATCCTACGAGGGACCCTTTTCTATGAACCCCCTACATCTTTGCGTTCAATCTCTCCCTTCCAGCTTCCTTCAGAGATCCTCTCAGAGAGAGGAAGTTCTCCAGACATCTTCTCAGGGTCAGCTTCCTTCCAGAGCTCGACCCCTCCAAAGATCCCTCCAAGAGAGATCAGATCAAGATCCAGAGATCCCTTTGTGCTTTCTGCAACACCTTTTTAACATACCTCAGAAGTAGGTGTGTATCTCACTTTACTACGTCACTGATGATGTCATATGATGCTATGTTAGGTAGGCTGCTATTAGCAACCAACTATGCGACCATTTTGAGTAATGCCACTATTTACCTGTAGGGGTGGTGGTGTATAAGGAATAATTCCTAATTTTAGGGTCGTCGAGGGTCAGTACTAATTTATGACTCCCTTTGACCTAAATCTTGGTATAGCACCATTACTTGCTAAACAATGTCAAAGAAATGACAACCAACCCAAACACTTTGGAAACTTCTAAATTTATGGTGGAGATGAGGTTTATGACCAACACTAATGTTCCTTTGAACTAATTCCAGGATTTAAACTAAGCAGTCTCTAATACTTTTAAAGAGGTGGTTCACCCTAAATATACTCTCTCCCATGCGATCCAGCATACTGGCGTCAGCGCCAGTATGCTGTTTTTTTTTTTTTAAATCCCCCACTTACTGCGGAATCTTTAATTTAAATTTCTTTCCCCCGTGGTGGATGGTGCCAGTATAGCTCGTCACATCTTACGAAAATACCCGATTTAGGACTCGGGTATTCTCGGCGCAATGCGGCGCCTGCGCACAGACCTAGGAGCTGACTGCGCAGGCGCCGTATTTCTCAGAGTCCTACGGCTATGGCGTGTCACGCCCTCCGAAAAAAGCCGGAATAGGACTCGGAGAAATACGGCGCCTGCGCAGTCAGCTCCTAGGTCTGTGCGCAGGCGCCGCATTGCGCCGAGAATACCCGAGTCCTAAATCGGGTATTTTCGTAAGATGTGACGAGCTGTATAGGGGCCATCCACCGTGGGGGAAAGATATAAAAAATAAAGATTACACAGTAAGTGGGGGATTTAAAAAAAAAAACAGCATACTGGCGGTGACGCCAGTATGCTGAATCACATGAGAAAGACTATATTTAGGGTGAACCTCCGCTTTAAGCTATTGTAGGATCTTGTACTTGGGACCCTAGTAATGTCTATGTATTAAACAGGTGTATATATATATATATATATATATATATATATATATATATATATATATATATATATATATAATTAGTATATAGATATACTGTGAAGGTATTATAAAGAAACAATTTTAATATGTATATATAATCCCACCGGGATTGTGAATAAGCCCCTTTGGTCTTATTATACAAAGACGACCCTATAAAGCTTGTTTTGTGACATGCTGTGCAAGGCCTTTCATCTTTTTTATCTTACCAAGTGTCTAAAACCTTTAGTGTTATAACCTGGGAGATGGCACAGCCAGACATCCATAGTCTCTTGTAAAGATATAAAATCCTTGTCTATTCATAGGCTTGTGAACTTAATTTCACCCTTTGAAGAGAATATTGCTGCCCTCCTGCTCATAATATATATGAATAGGAACACTATGAAAGATATACAATGTGCGACTTTATATATTCCTTTAACCCCAAATGTCCTGACACTACAATATATAGTTCTTTGGGATTTTATATATGTGCAAAAAAATGAAAAAATTGCTCTAGAGGGGAACTGGTTAAAAGGTGGAGGGAGCAAAGGTAAAGGGTTGGGAAAATGTCAGCTGGAGTTCACCTTTAAACCTATAGGTATCAGTGTACAATCATAGAATATTGCTTTGATAAGGATAAGGGGGGGAGGGTGACAAAATGTGCACAGGACACCTCAATTGCTTACTACAAAACGGAGAACAGCTTTTCTGTGAGTAATCCAAGGTGAAACCTCCAAATTGCTATCCTTATCCTTCCTTTACTACTTAGTGTGTCCCTGACCAATAATTAATATGTGCATAGCAGATGTCCTTACTGCACTCTTGTTTCGGGTCACTGCAAATAGTAAAGGGAGGACAAAGATGACACATAAGCAGTGGCTACTCATATATTTCCATTCTTACAAGCTCTCTGTAGGGTAAAAGAACTCTAGAGTGTTAACAGCAATTAACAGAAAAATATATCTGAATATGTTTTTATCTTTACAGAACCTCATGAAAATTTCATGATCCAGGTTTGCTTACTGAACATAAGGAATGACTATTTAGTTCTTTGCATAATCATTACTAATGCTTGGTAAATGTCATGTATTCTGCTGGGATTTGTGCCAAGAAAATGCTTGTTCGATCCCATGTTCTACAGAAATGCACACAACAAGAAAACAAATGTATGCATAAGAGAGTACATGCAAAAAAGTGTAATGGTGATAAATTTTACAATTACCTGAAATGGTAGTTAAATACATTTTGGGTATGAAAGAAAAGCATTAACAAGTAATCAAATATGATGTTCTCTTACTGTTCCTCATTAAATATTCGCGTTTTAAGAAATGCAAAATTGCTCCAATTTAATCGTATTTGCAATTCAGATTGTATGTTGAGTAAATATACCTTATTAGATGGTAAATCTGTGACTTTGTTTACAGAGTTAAAAAGTTTGCAAACCACAAGGGACATTTGCCCAGAGCTTAGGTGAAATTTCATTTTGCAGGTACAAAGTTTGTACAAATGCAAGTTGCATTTTTGCTTGGAAGTCATCAGATCTACACCTCTACAAGCTCTCTGGAAAAATATTTTTCAAACTCCAACTTCCCAACAGCCTATTTGCTTTACTAAATCAGCCCCTGACTGGGGCACTGTCTGGTAATATTGTGGACACTGTACATGTGTTATCTAGATTTATCGCCTACACAGTGTGAGTGACTCCAGGGTTTGTGACTGATGTGGAAAAAACAAATATTTTTGGTTTTCTCAGATCTTATTAAGTTCTGTCCTGGGTCCCAGAGGGTTTGTAGAATTTTGGGTTTAAGAAAGGCTCCGGTTCTTTGTAGCCAGTCCTGATTAATTAGTCTCATGTGTCCACAGGCTATTTTATATGTGAGCTGACTGATGCTCAGGGCCCTCTTTCTCTTATACTATCTGCAATGAGAGCACTCTGCTCAGTGAAAATCATTAGGGCTCATTGTAGATTTTTCCCTGTTTAGTAAAGCATTGATACATTTAAGAAGTCTAAGCTTCCTTTGTTTTACCACAAGAACTTAATAGATAGACGGAAAGCATTACACTCATGTATACTGGGCTTAAAAGACACTTTTAAGTGTTTGACATTGTTTTCATCCCCTAAAAACATCTCTATTTTAGCCTATGTGGTTGATTTACTAAAAGAAAACAGGCTGTTCACTTTGCAAGGGAAGTTACATTATACAAGGAAATTATTACCAAAGCTTAACCACTTTAATTCCCCGGCTTTTATACACACCTTCATACCGGGCCTATTCTGGCACTTCTCTCCTACATGTAAAAATCATCATTATTTTGCTAGAAAATTACGCAGAACCCCCAAACATTATATATGTTTTTTTATCAGACACCCTAGGGAATAAAACGACGGCCATTGCAACGTTTTATCTTGCACAGTATTTGCGCAATCATTTTTCAAATCATGAATTAAAAAAATAACAAAACACTAAAGTTAGCCCAATTTTTTTGTATTATGTGAAAGATTATTTTACACCGAGTAAATAAATACCCAACATGTCACGCTTTAATTATGCGCACTTTAATGGAATGGCGCCAAACTTCGGTACTTAAAAATCTCCATAGGCAACGCTTTAATTTTTTTTTTTACTGGTTACCAGTTTAGATTTACAGAGGAGATCTAGTGCTAGATTTGTTGCTGGCACTCTAACACACACGGCAATACCTCACATATGTGGTTTAAACAGCGTTTACATATGTCGGCGGGACTTACGCGTGTGTTCGCTTCTGCACGCGAGCTACCAGGGACAGGGGCATTTTAATTATTTTTTTAATCTTTATTTATTTTTTGACTTTTTATTTATTTATTTATTTTACACTTTTTTTTTCATTTTTTTTTTCACTTTTTTCTCCTATTTCAAGGAATGTAAACATCCCTTGTAATAGGAAATGTGCGTGACAGGTCCTCTTTATGGAGAGATGCGTGGTCAATAAGACCCCGCATCTCTCCTCCAGGCTGGAAACCATGGGATCGGTGAAAAGAAATTCACCGATCTCATGAATAGTTGCTTATAGCCACAATCGCCGCTTTGTTTACTTACGGGGACCCGGGCCTGACGTCATCACATCGCGCCCGGGTCTTCCGACGGTCATAGAGATGACTGGTGACCATCTTTTCACCAGTCATCTCTATGCTTCCTGCCTACGCCGGACGATTCGTTCTCCGGGCCCCCGAAGGCACGGGAGAGCCCGGAGAAGCACCGGATGGCGGCGGGAGGGGGGATGTCCCCTCCCGCGGCCTGTAAGAACGATCAAGCGGTGGAACCGCCACTATGATCATTGTTATGTTGTGCAGAATTGCCGGCTGAACAAGAGAATATCTGGATAATGCCTCTCGCTGCAGGCATCATTCAGATATTCACCCGCAAAGCCCAGGACGTCATTTGACGTCCACCCAGGATGGGAGATCCCATCTGTGGACGTCAAATGACTATGGGCGGGTATTGAAGTGGTTAAATAATTTGGTGAAAATTATCTTTCGCAAAAAAAATATCCAATCAAGAAAAATTTAAAAACAAACAAAAATTATTTTGCTTGCACATAATTTAATCATGGAAGTTAAGAAAGCTTCACCCTATTCACTAAACTCTAGGGAAAATTCCCTTTCAAAATGTGACTTCCCTTGCAAAGTGAACAGTCCTTTTTACCTTTAAATTGATTGATTAAATCAACCCCATCAGTGTCTATATACACATAGGCACATACAGGCACATTAGACCAGCAACATTTTCAGGCCAAAAAAGCTTTACCAGAGCTTTCAGGCAGAATTTGAGAAGAATTTAGAGCAGAAAAGCAAAAGCCGAGTGTGCATGAGGCCTAAGGGTGCACCAAGTTTTGTAGGGATAGTTCAGCCATTGTGAGTGTAGTGTGACCATTCATCTTTACGTTAGTGTAAATGTAGGGATAGTTCAGTCAGTGTGAGTGTAGTGACTGTTCAATACAGTATATTTTTACTGCAAGTTTAACGCCATCTAGTTCTGTGCTGGATATTTCATTGCATTACTGCAAGTTTAATGCTGTATATTTCACTGTGTTACTGCAAGTTTAAAGGCTGTATAGTTCTGTGTGTTACTGCAAGTTTAACCACCATACAGTTCTGTGCATTACTGCAAGTTTAACACTGTATATTTAATTGCGTTACTGCAAGTTTAATGCTATACATTTCATTGTATTACTGCAAGTTTAACGCCATATATTTCAGCATTACTGCAAGTTTTACGCTGAATAGTTCTATGCGTTACTGCAATTTTAACTTTGTATAGTTCTGTGCATCACTGCAAGTTTGACACTATATATGTCTGTGCGTTACTGCAAGTTTAACGCGGTACATTTCATTGCGTTACTGCAAGTTTAACGCCATATAATTTTGTGCATTACTGCAAGTTCAACGCCAGATAGTTATGTGCATTAATGCAAGTTTAATGCTGTATATTTCATTGCGTTACTCTAAGTTTAACGTCATATAGCTCTGTGCGTTACTGAAAGTTTAAGGCCAGATATTTATTTGCATTACTGTAAGTTAAACGTGCATCCACATACACATTTACACATTATTATTAAACGTCGTTAATAAGCACCCCCCCCCCATCACGTCTGGAAGGACAGCAAGGAGAGGCAGACGCTCTCATGGCACTGTATGAGGGCCAGCAGCATATGTGTCCACAGGCAAAGATGGACATGGTCATTCCTCAGGCAGGGGATAATTTCCTCTGTTTAGTGAAGTTGCCTGTGCTATCCAGCCACAGCATTGAGAGGACGTGGTGGACTGGCTTACTAAACGGTCCTCATCCTTCTCATTCTCTATCACCCAAGCAGAGACTAGTGCGCAGTCCCCTGCAGCTGCCAGAGTGCCAAATCCACCTCCTTGCTCACAGCCATTCCTGCCATAGCCCCGGCGATCAGGCATGGAGGAGTCAGTGGAGTTATTTGAACACAGCATCAGCCACTTGCTCATTGATGATGCACAGCCATTACTCTATTCAAATGTTGGTTCTGACTCTGAGGTTGAGGAAGGGAGGAACATAATCCTACAGAGAGGGGAGAACACTTGTACACAAATTGGCAGTCATGTTCCCCCAGCCGCAGCGTATTTCCAAGTTGTTGTCTCTAGTGGTAATAAGGATGGAGGAGATGATGATGATGATGAGGTCACTGACTCGACTTGGGTGCGGGATAGAGCAGAGGAGGAAAGTGAGGTTGAGGCACAACCTCAATGAGGCAGCCACCCTATACCATCACATTGTGGAGCTGTTATCTCCTGGCCCACTTCCCACAGCTCAGCTGTCTTTTTTTAGTACATGTGCAGCCGGTTGCTATTTACAAACTTTGACCCAAGTGCATAAAGCATGGCAAAAACACCAACCATTTGGGTACCACATGCTTGACAAGGCATTTAAACTCCCACCACTCAGCCCGTTGGCAAGAGCACCTACAAGCCACACAAAAGGGTCACAAATCTGTCCCTCCTTCTTACTCATCACAATCTGTCCCTGCTATACCTCATGACCCGTCAGCAGCCTCCACTGACAGGGATGGTGGTATAGCGCAGGGTGTCAGCAGCACACCACCAGCTGTAGACTATAGCCAGCAAATTTCTGTGCCCCATCTGCTGCAGCAGAAAGAAAAATGAAGTCCCGGTCAAACAGGTGTGAAAAAATTGTTATAAATTGATTTGCATTTTAACCACTTAAGGACCACCTAATGCCGATATACGTCGGCAGAATGGCTGGGCACAATCACGTACCTGTACGTGATTGTTAAATGCCCAGCCGGAGTCCCGCGATAGGTCCCCGGAGCTGAAGAACGGGGAGAGGTATGTGTTAACACACCTTCCCCATTCTTCACAGTGGCGCTGTCATTGATCGTCTGTTCCCTGATATAGGGAAAGGCAATCAATGACATCACACAGCCAGCCCCGCCCCCCTACAGTTAGAAACACATATGAGGTCACACTTAACCCCTTCAGTGCCCCCTAGTAGTTAACTCCCAAACTGCAATTGTCATTTTAACAGTAAACAATGCATTTATAGAATTTTTTGCTGTGAAAATGACAATGGTCCCAAAAATGTGTCAAAATTGTCTGCCATAATGTCTTGAAAAATATCGCTGATCGCCACCATTAGTAGTAAAAAAAAAATTCTTTATAAAAATGCAATAAAACTATCCCCTATTTTGTAAATGCTATAAATTTTGCGCAAACCAATCCCCTATTTTGTAAATGCTATAAATTTTGCGCAAACCAATCGATAAATGCTTTTTGCGATTTTTTTTTTACCAAAAATAGGTAGGAGAATAGGTATCGGTCTAAACTGAGGAAAAAGTAAAAAATATTGAATTTTTTCCAAAATTGTCGCTATATTTTTGTTTATAGCGCAAAAAATAAAAAATGCAGAGGTGATCAAATACCACTAAAAGAAAGCGATATTTGTGGGGAAAAAGGGACGCCAATTTTGTTTGGGAGCCACGACGCATGACTGCGCAATTGTCAGTTAAAGCGAAGCAGTGCCAAATCGCAAAAAGGGGCCTGGTCCTTTACCTGCATTTTGGTCCGGGTCTTAAGTGGTTAATGAATGAAATAAGTATTTGATCCCCTATTAATCAGCAAGATTTCTGGCTACCAGGTGTCTTCTATACAGGTAACAAGATGAGATTAGGATTAGGGATGAGCTTCACGCTCGATGCGAACACATGTTCGCATCGAACATCGGCTGTTCGATCGTTCGTCGAAAACGAACAAATCGGGTCGTTCGCGCCAAATTCGAATGACGCGCAACGGCCCATAATTCACTGCGGCGTTGCGTGCTGATGATTGGCCAAGCATGCACCATGACCCCGCATGCTTGGCCAATCACAGCGCCCAAAAAACGAAGAGACCTAATCGGCCAAAGCCTGTGTGCTTTGGCCAATTAGGGCTCAGGGCTTTAGCACACGCCCCACACTATAAAAGGCCGCCTCCCGGGCGGCCTCGTGTAGTGTGTTCCAGCTTTCTTTGAGAGAAGTCAGACAGACAGAGAGAGATAGATAGATAGAGACACTGGCCCAGATTCAGGTACATCTGCGCATTATTGGACCGGCGTAGCGCACCGCCTTTACGTTAGACTTGCACAATTTTGCCGCGTAATCACCCTATTCTCGTAGCTTTTGCGCAGAAAATTGCGCATACGTAACGTTTTTTCAGAGGCGTAAGGAGGAGTAATACAAATTGGGAAGAACGTGGGCGTGTTACATTGAAATGAGCCGTGACCCCATGCAAATGAAGGGCCGGCCGGCTCGCGCATGCGCGCTTGAAGCAGACCATGTCAGCTCCGCTGTGCGCATGCTCACAACTCGGGAGCGGCGTAATCAGTGAAATTGGAAATGGACTAGGGCAACGTTGTGAACTACGCAAACAGCATAAATAGACACACACAAACGCACTTGCATTGCAAAAGTACATCCCTTTGTCCGTTCCCATTTAACCAAGTGCTTTTGTCCTGTTGTTCGTTGCGGTGTGTTTTGTAGTTGTCAGATTAGTGTTCTGTGTGATCAAGTGTTTGTTAGTAGATCTTTGAAAGTGTTTTTTGATAAGTGTTTGAGAGACTGTTTGTTTGATTGATATATTTCTGTTTGTTTGTTTTCTTGCAGTTTTTTTGCTGTTTGTTTTTGTGACTGTTTCTTGCTGAGTGCTATTGTGATTTTCTGGGTGTTAGTTTTGTCTTTGTGTGTGTTCTTGCTTGCTTGGTTGTGCTTGTTTTTGTGAGTGAATTTTGTTGACTGGGAGTGATTTTTTTGGGAAGTATGACAGAGAGAAAGCGAAAGCTCAATTTTTACAGTTGGGGAAAAACAAATTCTTGCCCGGGCCATTAGCGAGTATGGGCGTTTCCTCCACAGCCCGGACAGTGCCAACACCACCCTGGCCAGGAGGAGGGAGATTTTGGATATGATCACTGAGCAGGTCAATTCAGCGGGGCAGGGGGAGACACGGACCCGGTCTGGGATTGACAAAAAAATCAATGACCTCCGGCGTCTGGTCAAGCAGAAGCTGGCCAGAATGCATGCCCATGCCAGGGGCACAGGAGGGGGCCCACCATGCCGTATTAGGCTGACAGCGGAGGAGCGTGCGGTGGCCCTGACCTTTCATCGGCATGAAGTTGAGGGCCTGCCCAGCTTTGACTCAAGTCCGGAGCCCGTGGTGCCAGGTAAGTTTTTTATTTTTAATATCAGGTGTGTTACATGTGTGGGGGAGGGGGTGAAAGGGAATATGTGGCAAGTGTGTGGATCCTCCAACCTGTGAATGTTTTGTGTCATCCACAGATGTGCAGGAGGGTGCAGGGCCATCTGGCCTGACCGCACCAACCCCAGGACAGCAGCCTAATGAGGCCCCCCCAACAAGGCCGGAGTCCGCGGAGGAGGTTCAAGAGGAGGAGGAGAATCATGAGGAGGAGGAGTCCATGTCAGGCACTGGACGTTTGGTTTTTGAGGACTCTTCCCCTCTGGCTGGCAGCAGGCAGGCCTCCCTAAGGGGGAGCCCCCCCTCCTCCCCCAACATGGCTCCCTTCACAAGGGCCTCCCCTTCTCCCCGGCCACAAGCATCAGCTGGAGGCAGGATTTCATCCCAGAACACCAGGGGGTTGGCCGAGTACCTGCCCGCCACTCTGAGAAGGGACCAGTTCCTCCAGACCCGCCATCTGGGACAGGTCAGCCAGACATTGGTGCGGATGGAGGAGAGCCTGTCCTCCATCAAGGATACGCTGGGGAACCTGGACTCCCACTCCGGGGCTTTCACAACCTGCCTAAACAAACTGCAGACGACATCAGCAGGCGTTGGGCAGGATGTGAGGGCCCTTACCCCGGCTATCCAGGCCAACACGGCAACACTTGGTGCTGCCCTGGACAGAATAGCCGTGGCCTTGGAGGGCAGGCTGCCAGGTGGGCAGAGATCAGGGGCTGCTCCTCCTTCCCCGGTTTTACCCCTCCCCCATGAGTCTCCCCTGAGAAGCCGGGGCTGTGGCCGGGGGCGCCCCCTTTTTTTAATTTTTTTTTGCTGGAAAATTTTTGCTTTTGCAGGTAATTTTTTTTTTTTGGGTTGTGAATGCTGTTTGAATGTGGGGGTGACATTCCTGCCAGAAAAGGGGTGTCACCCTCAATTTTGGTGGAGAAGGGTTCCCCAGGACCAGGGAGAAGTGATCCCCAGGTCCGTGTGAATGGTGTATGAATGTACAGTGACATAATTGGAGCCTAGGCGTGGCGTTGCTGCTCACAAGTCCTGCATGGTGGACTGGTGCCAATCCAATTTGATGTGGATGTGGGGTGTGTGTGCTAGGGACCACAGTGTTGTGCATGCATGCATTCTCATTTTTTTATGATTAATGTGTGTGTTTAACGTGCAAAGATGCCTAATGTGAGTTGTCTCCTGGCTGCTCTACCCTCAGAGAACGGTTAGGGGGGGATTGTCTGGTTCAGGGGTCAGGTCATCACGTAGGTCAATCTGCAGGCCCTTTCTTTCTGCGAAGTTGTGCAGCATGCAACATGCACCGATGATCTGGCACACGAAGTTTGGGGAATACAAGAGGGTACCCCCAGACTTATCCAGGCATCGGAAACGTGACTTTAGTAGGCCAAAGGTGCGCTCCACCACTGCTCGTGTTTGGGAATGTGCTTGATTGTATCTTTCCTCTCCTGGGGTTTGGGGGTTCCGGATAGGAGTCATGAGATGGGGTCCCAGTGGATATGCAGAGTCACCTGTAAGGGAAAAGACAGGAGGATGTTAGTCATGCATGTGGCCCTTGTGATGTGTGCATCATGGGAGGGGATAGTCATGCCTGACTCCCATGTCACTCACCAACCAGCCAGGTGTCCCCATACACGTTCTGATCGAATTCCATTCGGATGTGGCATTGATTGTATATGAAGCTGTCATGGCAGGACCCTGGGTGTTTGGCACGGACGTGCCATATGAGGCCTTGGGCATCGACTATCACCTGTACATTGATGGAATGCCAATGCTTCCGATTGCGGTACATGTGCTCTGTCTCCTGGGGGGGCTGGAGTGCCACATGTGTGCAATCAATGGCCCCCACAGTGCGTGGGAATCTGGCAATTCTGTAGAAATCTGTCATTGCCTTCAGCCGCAGGTCCTCAGTGGTGGGTTTGATGATTTGGTTGGCCATGCGTCTGAGGATTGCAGGGACAACCTGGTGCACACATCTGCTCATGGAGGATTGTGACATCCCAGCCACCACTCCACTTGTACGCTGAAAAGAGCCACTGGCAAGGACATGGAGTGTTGCCATGACCTTGACCAGTGGCTGCACTGCATGTGAGCGGTGTGTTGGGCTGGTGATGTCCTCCTGCAGGGTTGTGGTTAATTCCAGGATGACATGAGGGGTGAATCTGAAGATGCGAAACACCTCAGAATCACTCATGCCAAACAGGTCTATGCGGGTGCGGTATATCCTCTCCCGTGCCATCCTCCGTGCCATCCTCCGTGCCCTCATCCTTCTTTGTTCATCTAAAGTCAGTAGTATAGCTATGTGCGACAATGCCCCTGGCATGTTGGCATACAGATTGTTGTGCAACACGTGTGACTGCTGAGCTCCTCACTAACAGTGTTGCTTTATCTAACAAGTAGACTTTTTTTCTCTTTTTAGACCAGCTTTTATATGCTCTAATTTTAGACAGGACATTTTGCTGTTGCGCACACTGCGTCGCCTGCGCTGCCCCAATGTTCTTTTGTGGATCCCCGTAAGTCCCTCATTAGCATATTTGACTAGCAAATCAATGGTCTGTCTAGCGCACTTTTGCGCGGACGGATGCGCCAGTCTAACGAAATTACGCGGGACAAAAAAAGTAGATTTTTTGCGTATCTCGTTCTGGGGATGCCGTGCATCGAAACGCACGCGCACATTTCGACTTACGCACGCGTATCTCCTGTTGCGCAGGTGTAATCGCTCTGTGAATCTGGGCCACAGTGTCTTTTTAGATAGATAGATAGATAGATAGATAGATAGATAGATCAGGGAGGCTACTAGTTAGTATAGTTAAATGTACAGTTTGTAGAGAATATATTGACATCCCTAGGAGATGTCAATACATTTATAAACTGTATAGCTTAGCTAGTTCTGCTACTAGTATCTGTCAGGCAGGAGATTGTGCTTGATGCTCTAACGTGTTAGTGTACACGCGTTAGTTAATTGCACATAGACGCATTAACTGTTACTGCACGTGTGCTATTTATTTGCACAGAAAGGCAGTTGCTGTTAATGCAAGTGGGCTATTGACTTGCACAGAAACGCAGTCGCTCTGACTGTGCGTGTGCTGTTTAATACCCCCTGAGCGCATTTGGGGTCACCGCACGTGTGCTGGTATATACCACCTGAGCACAGATAGTGCCACTATACGTGTGCTGGTATATACCACCTGAGCACAGATAGTGCCACTGTACGTGTGATGGTATATACCACCTGAGCACAGATAGTGTCACTGTACGTGTGCTGGTATATACCACCTGAGCGCAGTTAGTGCCACTGTACGTGTGCTGCTATATACCACCTGAGCACAGATAGTGTCACTGTACGTGTGCTGGTATATACCACCTGAGCGCAGTTAGTGCCACTGTACGTGTGCTGCTATATACCACCTGAGCACAGATAGTGCCACTGTACGTGTGCTCCTATATACCACCTGAGCACAGATAGTGCCACTGTACGTGTGCTCCTATATACCACCTGAGCACAGAGAGTGCCACTGTATGTGTGCTCCTATATACCACCTGAGCACAGATAGTGCCACTGTACGTGTGCTCCTATATACCACCTGAGCACAGATAGTGCCACTGTACGTGTGCTCCTATATACCACCTGAGCACAGATAGTGCCACTGTACGTGTGCTGGTATATACCACCTGAGCGCAGTTAGTGCCACTGTACGTGTGCTGCTATATACCACCTGAGCGCAGTTAGTGCCACTGTACGTGTGCTGCTATATACCACCTGAGCACAGATAGTGCCACTGTACGTGTGCTGCTATATACCACCTGAGCACAGATAGTGCCACTGTACGTGTGCTGCTATATACCACCTGAGCACAGATAGTGCCACTGTACGTGTGCTGCTATATACCACCTGAGCGCAGTTAGTGCCACTGTACGTGTGCTGGTATATACCACCTGAGCGCAGTTAGTGCCACTGTACGTGTGCTGCTATATACCACCTGAGCACAGATAGTGCCACTGTACGTGTGCTGGTATATACCACCTGAGCACAGATAGTGCCACTGTACGTGTGCTGCTATATACCACCTGAGCACAGATAGTGCCACTGTACGTGTGCTGGTATATACCACCTGAGCGCAGTTAGTGCCACTGTATGTGTGCTGCTATATACCACCTGATCGCAGATAGTGCCACTGTACGTGTGCTGGTATATACCACCTGAGCACAGATAGTGCCACTGTACGTGTGCTGCTATATACCAACTGAGCACAGATAGTGCCACTGTACGTGTGCTGCTATATACCAACTGAGCACAGATAGTGCCACTGTACGTGTGCTGGTATATACCACCTGAGCACAGATAGTGCCACTGTACGTGTGCTGCTATATACCACCTGAGCACAGATAGTGCCACTGTACGTGTGCTGGTATATACCACCTGAGCACAGATAGTGCCACTGTACGTGTGTTCCTATATACCACCTGAGCACAGATAGTGCCACTGTACGTGTGCTGGTATATACCACCTGAGCGCAGTTAGTGCCACTGTACGTGTGCTCCTATATACCACCTGAGCACAGATAGTGCCACTGTACGTGTGCTGCTATATACCACCTGAGCGCAGTTAGTGCCACTGTACGTGTGCTGCTATATACCACCTGAGCGCAGGTAGTGCCACTGTACGTGTGCTGTTATATATCACCTGAGCGCATTTGGTGTCACTCGGCTTGTGCTGTTACATACCACCTGAGCACTTCAATATGTCTGGAAGGAGAACAAAGAGAGGCAGAGAGTCACGAGGGCAAGCAGGCTCTGCATGTAGAGGTAACGCTGGTAGTGGATGTGGTGCATCCTCTTCAGCCCGTGGCCGCTCGTCCTTCTTTTCGGGAGCTGGCCGTGTTGAACCTCAACATGCAGAGGAATTAGTAGAGTGGATGACCAAGCCGTCCTCATCCTCCTCATCCTCTCTCACACAGACAGATCAAAGTTTATCTGGCAAAGCAGCTGCCAAGGCGTCCTCTTCCCTCTGCACAATGGCTTCACACAATACTTCCCTAGTACCACCATGTCCTCCTGAGGAGTCCCCCGAACTGTTTCAACACAGTGTGGGGTACATGCTGCAGGAAGATGCGCAGCGTTTTGAAGACTCCGATGACGGAACACTGATAGAGGAAGGCATTGATGTGAGCCCAGGGAGAGGGGGTGGCCGAGAGGGACAGCAATTTGTCAGTGATGATGTTCCCCCAGCTGGAGCATACTGCCAGGTTGTTGACAGTGATGAGGAGGGAGGGGATGATGAGGTCACTGACTCTACCTGGGTGCCTGATAGGAGAGAGGAGGAGGAGGAGGAGGACGAGGCACAGGCACATCTCCAAAGAGGCAGGATGCCCTGCAGGGGTCAGCTTAAGGTCACACCCACTGCATTACAGCGCACATCTACGGCGCTTTTGCATGGCGCTGCTGTGTCTGACCGGTACAGCAAAAGTTCTTTGGTGTGGGCCTTTTTTGAAACATGTCCACGAGATCGTACCTTTGCTATTTGCAACTTATGTCGCAAGCGTATCTCGCGTGGCCAAAACATCAACCGCCTGGGTACCACATGCTTGTCCAGACATATGTCGACCTGCCATGCAGCTTGTTGGCAAGCACACCAGAAAGACCCACACCAAAGACAACAGCGTACCCCCCCTTGCCCTTCTGGGACCTCCAACCCCAATAGACCCCCAGTCCTCTCTGAAGCCTGCAGTGAAGGTGTAGAAATAGGTGTGTCACAAGCTAGTAGTAGCGGTCAATCTCCTGATAGTACCAGGCAAATTTCCCTGCCCCAGCTGCTGCAGCGCCGAAAGAAGTACAATCCCAGCCATCCACATGCCCAGCAGTTGAATGCTAGCTTAGCGAAATTGCTAGCACTTCAACTGCTAGCTTTTCAGTTGGTAGATTCTGCCCCCTTCCGTGAGTTTGTGCAATGTGCAGTACCTCAGTGGCAAGTACCAAAACGCCACTTTTTCTCACGGCTATTCCGGCTCTCTACCGGCATGTGGAAGGCAATGTCCATGCCTCGCTGGACAGGGCGGTCAGTGGTAAGGTGCATCTCATGGTCCAGCAGGCATGGACAAGGACGTTACCTGTCTTTTACGGCGCATTGGGTGACTCTGCTGGCAGCTGGGAAGGACACAGGACAAGGTCCAGTAGTTTTGGAGGTTGTTCCGCCACCACGCCTCCAAAGCACTACTACTGTTTGTGACACACCTCTCTCCTCCACCCCCTCCTCTTCTTCTTCCTCTGTGGCCTCTTCCTGTGGTGACGTTTTCTCCGAACCAGCCGTGCTCCATAGGCATACGAGGGGCTACGCAGGAATGCAGGCCAGGAGATGCCATGCGGTGCTAGAGCTGGTGTGCTTGGGAGACAGGAGCCACACTGGGGAAGAGGTTTTGTCAGCTCTGCAGGGTCAGGCTGAGAGGTGGTTGACGCCACGCCAGCTGAAGCCTGGAATGGTGGTCAGCGATAATGGCACCAACCTCCTCTCTGCCCTGCGACAGGGAAAACTCACCCATGTGCCCTGTTTTGCGCATGTCCTCAATTTGGTGGTGCAGTGGTTCTTGGGCAGGTTCCCGGGATTGCAGGATGTCCTAAAGCAGGCCAGGAAAGTCTGTGTGCATTTCCGGAGGTCATATAATGCCACTGCTCGGCTGACTGACCTCCAAAGGGAATACAAACTGCCCAAGAACCGCCTAATTTGTGACATGCCCACCAGATGGAACTCAACGTTGGCCATGCTGCAGCGGCTGCACACACAGCAACGGGCCATCAATGAGTATGTGTGCCAATATGGCAGCAGAACTGGGTCAGGGGAGCTAGGTTTTTTTTCCCCACGCCAGTGGGCCTTGATCAGGGATGCATGCATTGTCCTGTCACCATTTGAGGAGGCCACGAGGATGGTGAGAAGTGACAGTGCATGCATCAGTGAGACTGTCCCTCTTATTCACATGTTGGAGCACATGCTACGTGGAATAATGGACAGAGCCCTTGAGGCAGAACAGAGGGAGGAAGAGGAGGACTTCCTTACCTCTCAAGGCCCCCTTTACCCAGACAGTGGTCCTGCTTGCCCACCTAGCACATAGGAAGAGGATGAGGAGGAGGAGGATTGTATCAGCAGCATGGAGGTGGAGCCTAGCACTCAGCAGCAGCAGTCTTCAAGGGATCATTTACAGTCCCAAGGAGCACGTGGAGTTTTACGTGGCTGGGATGAGGTGCCTGTGGATCCTGTCGTCCTCAGTGACCCAGAGGACTGTGGCCCGAATGCCTCAGCAAACCTACGCTGCATGGCCTCCCTGATTCTGCAAAGCCTGCGTAAGGATCCTCGTGTACGTGCTATTAAGGAGAGGGATCATTACTGGCTGGCGACTCTCCTTGATCCACGTTACAAGAGTAAGGTTGCGGACCTTATGTTGCCATTGCAGAGGGAGCAGAAGATGAAACTTCTGTGGGAGGCCTTGCAGAAGGGTCTGTGCAATGCGTTCCCAGAACCGGGGGGATTACCAAGACCTGGCTATGGACAACGTCTTGCTGAGGCTTCGGTGAGTCACAGAAGGGGCGGTGGAGAAGGTGGTCGTCTGACTGATGCGGTCAGGCAGTTTTTTAGTCCGCAGCCCCAAGGTCTGACCGGTTCCAGCAACCATCGCCAGCGTCTGCTTTACATGGTACGGGAATACCTAGGGGCAAGATCCGACTTGGACACCTTCCCCACCGAAAATCCTCTGGCTTACTGGGTCTTGAGGATGGATCACTGGCCAGAGCTTGCCCAGTATGCAATTGAGCTACTGGCTTGCCCTGCATCCAGTGTTCTTTCAGAACGGACATTCAGTGCTGCTGGAGGCTTTGTCACTGATCACAGGGTGCGCCTCTCCACCAGCTCTGTTGATCGACTGACCTTCATCAAAATGAATCAGGCTTAGATCAACACCAGCTACCAAGCACCTGATGCTGATATTAATGAATAATATATTTTTTGTTGAAATGTCGGATCCCTTTTAGACTGCTGATGCTGAGTGACTGTCCTCTTATGCTGCTGATGGAATATCCTTCTCCTCCTCACTTTTCTTGCTGATAGCTAGTAAGAAATGTTGTGTTTCTGGGCTCCGCCACCAGTGCCTAAGGCACAATTTTCAGCCCCTGTTTAACAGTGGCGCCTAATAACAATTTTTGTTGCAATACTTTGCACGTGGCTCCTTGTTGCGCTCCAATTGGAGTTATTGGGAGGGGTTGCAAGTGTTGTGCCCAAGGCACAATTTTTCAGCCCCTGTTTAACAGGGGCGCCTAATAACAATTTTTGATGCAATACTTTGCACGTGGCTCCTTGTTGCGCTCCAATTACAGTATGTTTGAGGGGTGCCCTTTTTTCTAAAAAATTTCTTTCACACAACAATAATGGCCCCCCACCACCGCTAAAATATTCGACATAATGTTGCCACACAGAACTTGCGCAAGTAGCATTAATTACTTTTTTTTTGGTCCTTTCATGTTGTGCAGGGACATTTCTAAACACGTGCCACTACTATAGACACCCAGCAGGTGTGATATTTAAAGGATTTTTTTTTTTCACTTTAAGCATCATTAAAATGGCTGCTCCACAAAAAACGGCCTTTTAAAAAAAAAAATTCCATTGATACATGTTCCCTGGGGCAAGACCCGGGTTCTGAACGACGTTTTCCAACATTTAATTGAATTTTGGTCTTTAAAATGACCGTTTTTGAATTCGAAAGTTCGGGTCCCATAGACTTCAATGGGGTTCGAAATATTTGTGCGAACCCGCGGTCTGTTCGAACGTTCTGGTGCGAACCGAACCCGGGGGTGTTCGGCTCATCCCTAATTAGGATCACTCTCTTAAAGAGGGTGCCCCTAATCTCAGCTTGTTATCTGTATAAAAGACACCTATTCACAGAAGCAATCAATCAGATTCCAATCTCTCCAACATGGGCCAAGACCAAAGAGCTGTCAAAAGATGTCAGGTACAAGATTGAAGACCTGCATAAGGCTGGAATGGGCAACAAGACCATCGCCAAGCATTTTGGTGAGAGGGTGACAACAGTTTGTGCTATTATTTGCAAATGGAAAAAACACAAAATAACTGTCAATCTCCCTCAGTCTGGGAATTCATGTAAGATCTCACCTCATTGAGTTTCAATGATCATGAGAATGGTGAGGAATCAGCCCAGAACAACACAGGAGAATCTTATCAATGATCTCAAGGCAGCTTGGACCATAGTCATAGAGAAAACAATTGGTATCACACTACGTAATAAAATCCTGCAATGGCCACAAGGTCCCCCTGCTCAAGAAAGCACATGTACAGGCCCGTCTGAAAATTAACATCTGAATGATTCAGAGGAGAACTGGGTGAAAGTGTTGTGGTCAGATGAGACCAAAATCAAGCTCTTTGGAGGAGGAGGAATGCTGCCTTAGACCCCAAGAACACCTTCTACACCAGAGATCTTCAAACTATGGCCCTCCAGCTGTTGTAGAACTACACATCCCATGAGGCATTGTAACATACTGACATTTACAAACATGACTAGGCATGATGGGAATTGTAGTTCCTGAACAACTGGAGGGCCGTAGTTTGAAGACCCATGTTCTACACCGTCAAAATATGGAGGTGGAAGCATTATGCTTTGGTGGTGTTTTTTTGCTGAGGAGACAGGACAGCTTCACGCATCAAAGGGACAATGAACAGGGCCACGTACCATCAAATCTTGGGTGAGAACCTACTTCCATCAGCCAGGGCATTGAAAATGGGTCATGGATGGGTATTTCAGCATGACAATGACCCAAAAAACCCATGGCCAAGACAACAAAGGAGTGGCTCAAGAAGAAGCACATTAAGATCCTGGTGTGGCCCAGATCCTAATCCCATAGAAAATATGTGGAGGAAGTTACCAAATGTTAGCCTCAAAACCTTAATGACTTGGAGAGGATCTGTAAATAGGAGTGGGACATAATCCCTCCTGAGATGTGTGCAAACCTATTGGCTAACTACAAGAAATGTCTGACCTATTGCCAACAGGGGTTTTGCCTCCAAGTTCGAAGACATATTTTGCAAAGGGGCCAAATACTTTTTTCACTGATTAAAATGCAAATCAATTTATAACTTTTTTAAATGCTTTTTTCTGGATATTTGTGTTGTTATTCTGTCTCTTATGCCTAGTACGCATGATCGGTTTTCCCGACGGTCAAAAGACCGCTGGGAAAACCGAGAACCATCTCGGTCCCTTTTCCCCTGTACACACGGATGGTTTTCCCGACAGGAAAACTGCCAGGACAACTTTGGTCGGGAAAACCGGCCATGTGTATGCTCCCTCGCAGTTTTTTTTCCATTGCAGGGAAAAAAACGCTGCAATTCATGGCGAGAAAAAAGAGAACATGTTCTCATTTTTTAAACCGTTTTCCTGTCGGGAAAACTGCTAAGGAGCATACACACAGCCGGTTTTCCCAGCCAAAAGGAAAACCCGGCAGTTTTCCGGACATGTGTACTAGGCATAACTGTTAAAATAAACCTACCATTAAAATTATAGACTGATTTTTTTTCTTTGTCAGTGGGCCAACGTTAAAAATCAGCAGTGGATCAAATACTTTTTTCCCTCACTGTATATTGATCCATGTTAAACGTCCAGCCCATTGAATCCAAGCAGAGAGGCCGGAATATAAGTCGGACAGCTGTTATTTCCCTAAATTGACTAAAGAGGGGGTAGAAATTAGCCTTCATCATAAATAAATATAAATCTAAATATAGCCCTCCAGCTGCATCCTCACTGGCTGTGCCATTGCAATCCACACTAATCTGTTGTGCATGTCCAGAAAATCCGCACATTTGCGATCCTCCATGTCAGCGCACATACACACAAGGGAAAATACACGCCATTCTCTGTATGCCACAAATAATAAAATTAAAACAAAACAACCCAAATTAATTTGAAGTGCAGACTTTCAGCTTTAATTCAAGGGGTTGCACATAAATATCAAGTACATTTTAGGAACTGCAACCATTTGTATACACAGTCCCCCCATTTTCATGGGCTCAAATGTAATTGGATAAATTAATATAATCATAAATAAAATGTTCAATTTAAATATTTTGTTGACAATCCTTTACTGGCAATGACTGCCTGAAGTTTGGAACCCATGAACATTGCCAAAGACTAGGTTTCCTCCTTTCTGATGCTTTGCCAGGCTCTAATTGCTGCTGTCTTCAGTTGTTCTTTGTTTGTGGGTCTGTCTTTTTAGTTTTGCCTTCAGCAAGTGAAAATGCATGCTCAATTAGGTTGAGATCAGGTGATTGACTTGGCAATTGCAAAATATTACACTTATTTGCCTTTAAAAGCTCCTGTTGTTTTTTTTGTTTTTTTTGCAGTGTGTTTTGGATCATTGTCCATCTGTACTGTGAAGCGCCATCCAATCAATGTTGCTGAATCGGGGCTGATAGTATGTCTCTAAACACTGCAGAATTCATCCGGCTGCTTCTGTCTTCTGTCACATCCTCAATAAACCCAGATGACCTAGTGCCACTGGAAGCCATGCATGCCCATGCCATTACACTGCCTTCACCATGTTTTACAGATAACTTTGTGTGCTTTGAAGCCTGAGCTGTTCCAAGGCTTCACAACAAATCTAGTGATTAATCTGTACTGCAAACCCAGCTCTGGCAATACAATTTTACATGCCTCTGGTTTACACCCGGCCCTGCTCATCCGTAACATACCTGTAAGGGCTTACCTTGGTTGGAGTCCATATTGTAGAGTTGTATGCTCACCCTTGCAAATACACACAGCCCACGTTAACAAGGTAAGAAGCTACCTGGGCTGTGAGTCTGTGCACGGGGCTTGAAAGGCCCCGTCTATTTGCCCCTTAATGCTGCAAAGTCTGCCTGTACCTTTATCAGAGAAACAGCCCCAAAGCATCATGTTTCGACCTCCGTGGTTGACTGTAGGGATGGTGTTCTTAGGGTCATAGTCAGCATTTTCCTTCCACCAAACAAGGCGAGTCGAGTTAAAGCCAAAGAGCTCAACTTTGGTCTCATCTGACAACAGCACTTTCTCTTAATTCTTCTCTGAATCATTTAGATGTTCATTGCCATGGCTGTGGCTGGCGAGGCACTGGCTAGTATCAGAGCCAGATACACAGTTATTTAGTGAATAAACCCCACATCAACATTTAGTGAATAAACCCCCACCCTAGGGTTCCTCCAGAGGTTGCTAGGTGTTCCTTAAGCAATGAGCAATTTCTGCCCCTTAGATAATTTTTCCACTGACACCACTGCTCTTTTCAATTATTTGTAAGGGTGTAATTCTTCCATAAAGCATAACAATATATTATTTAGCTTGATTAAAAAAGTTCCTTTTCAGCAGCAGCAGATTCTCCCTCTCAACTATGTGAGAAAAACATAGGATTATGGGTAAACCTTATACCCATAAACCCATGTTTTTTCCTTGTAGTTAAGAGGGCTGGGCTGGAAGGGAGCATTTGTCTTTTAGACAAATGTCCCCTTCTTTGACACTGCAGTGAGAGGAGAGCCTCCACTGCAGCATTTTTTTGGACATCTTGGACCACTGGTGCTCTACCATTGGTCCTAGGCTCCAAGCTGTCCATTGAACTCGGTGCCTCTGACAAGAAGTCAGAGGCACTGTGAGCTCATCCTCTTAGTCTCCTGCTGCAAACAGCATGTGCCAGCTTGTATTTAAACTGGTGGTTTCAGTTGGTAACCTAACCTGTGTCAGGATCAGGTTTAGAGAAATACAAAAAAAAGAGAAACTCGCACATCAAAGTGCTCTCTTTTATAGCCAACACATACTTCTAATTAGGGGTGAGCTTCGAGTTCGAGTTGGACTCATGATCGGCGACCAGCGAACAATTTGGGGTGTTTGCGGCAAATTCGAAAAGCCACGGAACACCCTGTAAAAGTCTATGGGAGAAATCTAAAGTGCTAATTTTAAAGGTTTATATGCAAGTTATTGTCATAAAAAGTGTTTGGGGGCCTGGGTCCTGCTCCAGGGGACATGTATAAATGCAAAAAAAAAACTTTTTAAAAACGTCAGTTTTGGGCGGGAGCAGCAAAAATTCAGCAGACAATTCATGATAGCTGTGAGTGGTTTTAAATGACTTTTTTCCTTCAGAAATTACATTTTGTGCAGGGACAGTTCTAAGCACGGGAAATTAGCGCTACTTCACAGGCATACTATACACACCCCCTAGGTATGAAATTTAAAGGAATCTTTCACTTTTATTGTTTCACTTTAAGCATTATTAAAATCATTGCTCCCGAAAAGCTCCCCAAACACTTTTTATGACAATAACTTGCATATTAACCTTTAAAATTCGAATTTTGGATTTCAAATGTTTGAGTCCCATAGACTTTAACGGGGTGGTTCTAAAGTTCACACAAACTTTTGGTCTGTTTGCAGGTTCTGGTGCGAACCGATTGGGGGACGTTCAGCTCATCCACACTTTCACATTGAGGAGTTTTTCAGGCAGTACAGCGCTTAAAATAGCGCTGCTATACCGCCTGAAAAACTCCTTCACTGCATCCTCAATGTGAAAGCCCAAGGTGATGCGCTGGCGGGAGAAAAAATAACTGTGCGGACAGCACTATGAGACTTGGTGTCCAATCAATCAATCAAGAAAAGAAGTTCCAAAGGAAAGTCCAATTAGTCATCCATATGTGTGGGGTGGGAATAGAATGAAACCGATCCACCATGAAAATGCACCCAGGTGAGGTATTGTAGTCTCCTTACCATGTGTTATGACCGCTATGTGGGTCACTCTGTGCGCGGGGATTTAAGGTCTCCCTCCTGACCCTCTGTACTGTCACTGCGGTGTTTCTCAATTGAATCGCGATGTTAACCGGAATGTAAGAGAGAAACAAGGACCATAGCGTGATACCAGAGATTGATTTATTCTTTCAAAAAGATAAAAAGCTATTGCACTCACATTTGATGTGTTGTATAACAAGCGGTATTTCGAATGTCATAAAGCCGGCGGCTGATCGTCCCTCTCCTGCTCGATTCCGTTCTGGCTTCCTCAATAGGATCAGCGTGATGGCGTCGATACAGCAAGGTGTAAATAAATCAAATCAAAGAATAAATCAATCTCTGGTATCACGCTATGGTCCTTGTTTCTCTCTTACATTCCGGTTAACATCGCGATTCAATTGAGAAACACCGCAGTGACAGTACAGAGGGTCAGGAGGGAGACCTTAAATCCCCGCGCACAGAGTGACCCACATAGCGGTCATAACACATGGTAAGGAGACTACAATACCTCACCTGGGTGCATTTTCATGGTGGATCGGTTTCATTCTATTCCCACCCCACACATATGGATGACTAATTGGACTTTCCTTTGGAACTTCTTTTCTTGATTGATTGATTGGACACCATTTAAGGACCTTTTTTTTCACCATATAATTTTTCAACACACTTACACTGTTCACGCACCGCACGAGTTGTTTTTTGTGTTAATTTACTTATACATAACCTTTGTTGTTTATGTCAATTTTGAGTTCAATCTGCAACCACTGAACCTAGCTCTTTCAATCATCCAGCGCCGTATCCACTTTTTCTATATTTCTGTTTAATTTTTTGTATCACAAATTATTGATACTGGCAGCTCCTATATTAATACCAAGTATTATTCTATAGTTCACTCTTTTTAGTTCTGTCTAGCGCAGTGTTTCCATCCGGAATTTTTTTAACTATGAGACTTGGGCCCGGATTCACAAAAGAGTTACGTCTGCATATCTCCAGATACGTCGCCGTAATTTTAAATGTGCACAGTCGCATCTTTGCGCTGATTCACAAAGCAAGATACGCCGAAAAACATGGCTTCAGTCGTCCGGCGTAACTTGCCAACGCTGGTCGCATTCGGCGTTCCCATAAAAAATATGCAAATGAGCAAGATACGCCGATTCATGAACGTAGATGCGCCCGGCCGCTTCATATACGCGCTTTGCATAAGGTTAACGCTCCGGCGTAAAGTTTCCCCTGCTATATGAGGCGCAGCTAATGCAAAGGTATGGTCCAGGAAACGACGCCGTCGAATTTTACGTCGTTTACGCCGTTTACGTAGTACGTGAATAGGACTGGGCGTAGGTTACGTTCACACGTCGTAAACATTGCACGGCGACGTCACTTAGGCATTCTATCCCACGTGATTCTGAACATGCGCACTGGGATACGTCCATGGACGGCACGTTCGCCGTTCGTTCGGCCCATGGGGTCACGGATCATTATACTAAAACACGCCCACTGCCTAGCTACTTTGAATTACGCGGACTTACACCGGCCCATTTATGATACGCCGCCATAACTTAGGGAGCAAGTGCTTTGTGAATACAGCACTTGCCTCTTTAAGTTGCAGCGGCGTAGCGTAAAGAAGATACGCTACGTGAATCCGGCCCACGGTCTATAGCTTTCACATGAACAGAGGCCTGGCTCTCCTGAGGTCCAAAACACCCCACTGAGCACTGCTCTAATCAACATTGTTCTGGCTTCTCACAACATTTACAAGGTACCTTGAATTTTACATTTATTTTATAGTGTGGACTGGAGCGCAGGTGATCCCAGATGCTCTGGAGTGTGGGCCGGTCCACTTGCTGGAATAGCCATGCTGTCCTCTGAGGTCCCTTTGAGGTGGGTGATCCAGCTCCCCGCTAAATAGGCCACAGTCTCTCACTCCCTGTCACACAGACCTCCTGCTGGCAGGTGTTGAATTGCATCCAGAGAGACTGAGAACAGGCCGCACCTGTCCTTTTATCTCTCCTCCCAGCAGGCTGTATGGTGCGCTTTGCATTGTGTGTCCTGTAGTCCAGAGCTGATCCAGTCAACAGAGTCAGTTTCTCATCCAGACTACATGTTCCATAATGCACTGCTCTGTTCACTTCTCACGGAAGAAAGAAAATCCTGACAGAGGTCAGCAGACACGGGGGGGAGCCAAACTCATATACAAGAAAGCAATGAACCATTTAACAATAATAACTATAGTAGCAACCCCTGGCTACATATATACATATGTATACAGTGCCTTGCAAAAGTATTTACTGCCCTTGGCAAACAACAAATAGGACAAAATAACAGAAAAAGTCAATATGCTTAACTATTCACCCCTCTAAAGTCAATCCTTTTGTAGAGCCAGATTTTGTGGTTATCACAGCTCCAAGTCGCTTTGGATAAGTCTCTATGAGCTTGCCACATCTTACCACTGGGATTTTTGCCCATTCCTCCTTACAAAACTGCTCCAGCTCCTTCAAGTTGGATAATTTGCGCTTGTGAACCGCAATGTTTAATTTAGACCACAGATTTTCTATTGGATGAGGTCTGGGCTTTGACTAGGCCATTCTAACACATTTACATGTTTCCCCTTCAACCATTTAAGTGTTGCTTTAGCAGTGTGTTTGGGGTCATTGTCCTGCTGAAAGGTGAACCTCCGTCCTAGCCTCAAATCACACACAGAGTGGTACAGGTTTTGCTCAAGAATATCCCTGTATTTAGCACCATCCATTTTTCCCTCAACAGTTTCCCAGTCCCGACTGCTGAAAAACTTCCCCACAGCATGATGCTGCAACCACCATGTTTCACTGTGGGTATGGTGTACTTTGGGTGATGTGATAAGTTGGGTTTGCACCAGACATAGTGTTTTCTTTGATGGCCAAAAAGTAAAATGTTTGTCTTATCAGACCAGAGCACCTTCCTCCACACTTTTTAGGAGTCTCCCACATGCCTTTTCGCAAAAAAGTGCCAATTAGTTTTTTGCTAAAGTTAATGGCTTTCTTCTGGCCAAAGGGCTTATTAGCTTAGGTCATCCTATGTACAGATACTCCAGTCTCTGCTGTGGAACCCTACAGCTTCTCCAGGTTTACCTTAGGTCTCTGTGCTGCCTCTCTGATTAATGCTCTCCTTGCTCATTCCGTGGGTTTTGGTGTGCGGCCATCTCTTGGCAGGTTTGCTGTTGTGCCATGTTCTGTTCATTTGGTTAAGGTAGATTTATAGTAGATTTGATGGTGCTCTTAGGGATCATCAAAGATTTGGATATTTTTTTATAACCTACCCCTGACTTGTACTTTTCAACAACATTGTCCCTTGTGCCTCTTGCTTGGGGCCTTTCAAAAGGTGTGTATATGTAATGACAGATCATGGGACACTTGCACACAATTGGACATAATTTCACTAATTATGTGACTTCTGAGGGTAATTGGTTGCCCTAGAGCTTTTTGTGGGCTTTATAACGAAGGGGGTGAATACATATATGCACATGCCAATTATCAGTAAATAGTAAATAAATAGTTTTATGTATATATTTTTTTATTTTTACTTTACTTAGACTATTGTGTTCTGATCCATCACATACAATTCCAATTAAAAAAACATTGAACTAAAGGCCGTAATGTAACAAAATAGGTAAACAGCCAAAGAGGTGAACTTTTGAAAGGCACTGTAAATCTGTAGAGTTACGCTTTTACATGCACACATTCATTCTGAGGAAAAAATTACCTGGATAAAAAAAAGTCACCCTAATATTTTAAGAGCAGAAGTTGAATTATGCGCATTCTCTGCCTCCTTGCTCAAATGGCATAAAAGGGAACACCTCCCTTACTCAAGATAGAGTCTGAGTGGTTGGACTGTACTGCACATATTCACACAAGCGCCACATACCTGCACAGTTTAGAAACAAACATGGTTCCTTTCTCATAAACATGCGAAGAAATGGGAAAATAACAACTAATGGAGGTAAGAGGAAGAGGATTGAGGTGTAACAGTAATAGAGAAGAAAAAATATGGGGGATTTTTTGAAAAACAAAAGAATATATACCTTAGTATATTAGTATATTACCTTAATTTTAGATAAGGTAAATATTCTGCTCACCCATGCCTATGCTAGTCTCTGAAAAGCACCAGGAAGCAAAAATGTTCCCAATTAGGAAATGTGTTATGTTCCAAAAGATCCTTTAGAGGGGCCTTCCAGACTTATTAGCACATTTAGCGGCATAAGTGCAGTAAATGAGACAGCTATGTGTTGAATCAAGGGAATTTTGGCACAGGTAGGGGCATGCACATCATTGGATATGAGATGCAATCCAAGGGGGGGAAAAGAATGCTGAGAGCCCTTACTCTTTTGTTTTTATCTATTCACTGGTCCTATGGGAGAGGTTAGAGGTGGAGCTGTATCAATGGTATGCTTTAAGCATGTAGGCACCAGGAAAAAAGTTAAATGTTGGATTTTAAGAGAAAAACTATGCGTGTTTACAATACCCAGTGCTTAAAACAAACTAAATGTCATTCGGGTAAAATTAGGCTTACTTTACCAGAGCATTGCTGCAGGAAGAGTGTGAAACCATGAGTTCTTTTACAGTCTTGAAGCTGTAAAGGTTAATAAGGCTTTATTTAACTTTTGCTCTTTTTGCTGTATCAAACCTGTACTGTATCCATTTATTTTCCTTTGTAGTTTGGTTCATTATAAAGCTGCAGTATCACCTTTGACCAGAACTGTTCAACAAGTATTCTCTGATCTTCTTTTGTTTTTTTCTACTATACTTTTTCTTGGAATTTTTATTTGCAGTGAAGTGGTAGTTGCAGTATGTGATGCTGCATAAATTGCATTACATTTTATTATTACTACAGCTTTTTAATATAACATAATATAACATTATACTTCACTGCAGCAGTATTACATACTGACAGACTTGGGTCTTGCCTCTGTGGGTGAAACTGGCTTCCGATATGAAGGGTGCCAACTTGTTTAATGAGATTTTATACATCTTACAAATGTATAAGGAATAGTGGAGATTGAATGATAACTTAATTAAAAACAAAGAATGTGAAAAAGACATTTGACAAGCAGTAATGCCGCGTACACACGGTCGTTTTTTGCGATGAAAAAAAACGTTGTTTTTTAAAACTTCATTTAAATTGATCGTGTGTGGGCAAAACGTCGTTTTTTGTCTTAAAAAAAAACAACCAAAAAAAAATTCCAACATGCTTTAATTTTTTGTGTCGTTTTTCAAAACTTTGTTTTTTGTGTCATAAAAAGTGATGGTGTGTGGGCAAAACGACGTTGAAAACGACGTTTTTAAACCCGCGCATGCTCAGAAGCAAGTTATGAGACGGAGCTTCAATGGAAAAGAGTGCCATCGAACGTGGTGTACGTCACCACGCTTTGCTAGAGCTTTGTAGAAAAACGATGGTGTGTACGCAAAGTCGTTTTGGAAAATGAAGTTTGAAAAACTTTGTTTTTTTTCATGATTGAAAACATCGTTTTTTTTCATCGCAAAAAGTGAACGTGTTTACGCGACATAAGAGAATATTTGCTAATTCATGAAAGTGATGATACCTCAATTCCCATGCAATGGGAAATACTTACATGTGTGCTGTGGGGACTATTCATCAAGCATGGATCAAGATTAAAAATGGAAAAAGAACAGAAAAAATCTCAACTAATGGTGAAAATTATACATTTAGAAAACAAGCATTACAGGGCCTTAAATCAGTGGATAAAATAACTTTAACCACTTAAGGACCGCCTCCTGCACATATACGTCGGCAGAATGGCACGGCTGGGCACATGCATGTACAGCTACAAGCTGTGCTAGTACCCAGCCTGCGGGGTGCTCCCGTGACCTGGTCCGAAGCTCTGGGACCGGGATAGCGGGACTCACGGACCCGATTGCCACTGGAGTGCGGCGATCGGTCCCGGAGCTGAAGAACGGGGAGAGCCGTGTGTAAACACGGCTTCCCTGTGTTTCACTGTGGCGGCAGCATCAATCATGTCATCTCTCTTATAGGGGGACACAATCGATGGCATCACACCTACAGCCACACCCCCCTACAGTTGTAAACACACTTCAGGTCACACATATCCCCATCAGCGCCCCCTGTGGTTAACTCCCAAACTGCAACTGTCATTTCCACAGAAAACAATGCATTTAAATGCATGTTTTGCTGTGAAAATGACAATGGTCCCAAAAATGTGTCAAAATTGTCCGAAGTGTCCGCCATAATGTCGCAGTCACGAAAAAAATCGCTGATTGCCAACATTAGTAGTAATTTTTTTTTTATAAAAATGCAATAAAACTATCCCCTATTTTGTAAACGCTATAAATTTTGCGCAAACCAGCCGATAAATGCTTATTGCATTTTTTCTTTTACCAAAAATAGGTAGAATAATACGTATCGGCCTAAACTGAGGAAAACATTTTTGGGGGATATTTATTATAGCAAAAAGTAAAAGATATTGCATTTTTTTCAAAATTTGTCGTTCTATTTTTGTTTAGATCGCAAACAATAAAAACCGCAGAGGTGATCAAATACCACCAAAAGAAAGCTCTATTTGTGGGGGAAAAAAAGACGCCAATTTTGTTTGGGAGGCACATCACACGACCGCGCAATTGTCAGTTAAAGCGACGCAGTGCCGAATCGCAAAAAGGGGCAAGGTCCTTTAGCTGCATTTTGGTCCGAGTCTTAAATGGTTAAAAGATAAACGAATAGAGTTGCAGTCTATGCTTGAGGGATAAAAACAGAATACAGTGGTGTCAATATGGGAATAAAACAGGGAAAACATTAGCTAGAATACAACAAATCAAGAACCCATGACCTCCATAGTAAAAATCGTATAAAAAAAAGGGGAAATGATTTACGATCCAATAGAAATATCCAAAACCTTGCATACATAATATTAAGTTATTATTAAGTTATACAGTATAAATACACAACAAGAAAATAAAGAAAAGGAAAAAGAGGGGGAAGAAATTCATAAATATATAAAGGAGACAGCTCTACCTGCATTCTGTAGAGAAATGATGGAAGAATTGGAAAAATAAATCTCACTAGAAGAAATTCAACAAGCTTTCTCAGAACTGGTCCTGGGCAAAAGTCCAGGACCAGATGGATATACTCCCAGATTTTATAAGACATTTCAGGATATAATTACACCTATCCTACAAAAAAAACATATAACTTCATATACAAAACAGAAATTTTTGTAACACAATGTATGGAAGCTCATATTACATTAATTCCAAAACCGAAGAAAGATCACACAAGTGTAATAACTACTGACCGATTTCTCTGACAAACATAGATATAAGAGTGTACTTAAAAATGATCTCTAAGGCCGCGTACACACGATCGAACATGTCCGCTGAAACTGGTCCGCAGACCAGTTTCAGTGGACATATCCGATCGTGTGTACGGCCTAGCGGACAGGTTTCCAGCGGACAAAAGTTTTAAAACATGCTTTAAAACTTGTCCACTGGAAACCTGTCCGTCGGACATGTCCGCTGGTTAGTACGCCTAACCAGCAGACTGAAATCCCCTGCATGCGTGGAAGCATTTTACTTCCTGGTTCCACGTCACCGCGCTGTCTGTCTGCTGGGATTTTGGTTTGATCGTGTGTACACACCATCAGACCAAAAGATCCCCGGAGACATGTCCGTTGAAAACGGTCCGCGTACCGTTTTCATCGGACATGTACCTCGTGTGTATGCGGCCTAACAGATTAACACCTATTCTACCTAGACACATACATTTAGAGCAAACGGACTTCACTAAAGGATGAGAAACCAGAGATAATATTATAAAAACTTGCACATTGGTAGAATATGCTCAGAGAACTGCAATCCCAACATGTCTTTTATCTATCGATGCTGAAAAAGCGTTTGACAGGGTGGGATGGCAGTTCTTAGAAGAAACATTAATCCAGATAGGAATGGGCCCTAAAATGCTTGCTAGGATTGTTGCATTGTATTCTAACCCGAGGGCCAAAGTACAAACAAATGGAATGCTATTGGAGTATATAGACATGTCAAATGGGACTTGACAGGGATGTCCCCTATCCCCCGTATTATATATAATAGTAATGGAACATCACATTACAGCAATAAGGGACAATAAAGATATTCAAGGGATAAATATTAATTAAAGGTAAAGAATATAAAACACCGGTATATGCAGATGACCTATTAATATATGTGACTAACCATATAATAACAATACCAAATTTAATAAAATAATTTAAACGATTTGGAGAAAGCAGCAAGAAGCATAGATATGAAAAAATAACATACTCATGGATGGGAAGAATTAATATAGTAAAGTGGACATATTGCCAAAATTATTATTTATTTTTCAAACAGTACTCTTAGTCCTTCCAAAATATTCATGATGGAATTAAGAAAAGCAATAGGAAGCATTATCTTGACCCAAAAATCTCCTTGAATCAAAAGAGAAATTCTAAATTAGAACTAAAATTTTTTAGCATTACCTGACTTTTCAAAATATCTACAAGTCGCGTCATTGACTAGGATTATAGATTGGCATCACAATATGGAAAACAAGCAATGGGTTAAAATATATTATAGGAGTACAACTTAAATCCCTTCCTTTGATAAAACCAGATTTAAGACCTAGAAGTAAAGAATTAAAGATTTTTGTAAGAGCCACATTAAAAATACAGGACGCTGTATTAAAAAAGGGGAAACTCTCCACTATGATCGGACCTATGACCCCATTGTTCTCCAATCCAGAGTTTCCGCCAGCTTTAGAAACCACAAAATATTTAAAATTGAATATATTGGAGAACGCAAGGGTGGCTCAGATCCTAGTGGGTGGTAGATTGTCAAGAATGCAAGATTTAGGATCAGAATATAAACATAAATGGCTACAATTTCATCAATTAAACACACATATCGAAACAAAACACAATTATCTTTAATAAATAGGCCAAAAACCAAATTTGAACAAATATTAACTAAAGGACAAGAACCGACGAAAAAATGATCTAAGATATATGATTTATTACTCCCTTCCGAATATCTCTTAGGCCACGTACACACGATCGAATCTATCTGCTGAAAACGGTCTGACAGACCGTCTCAGCGGACAGATTCGATCGTGTGTACAAGTGAGCCGACGGATTTGGCCAGCAGACAGATTTTAAAGCCTGCTTTAAAATCTGTCTGCTGGGAACTCGTCGGACCGATATGTCTGCTGGTTAGTACGCTATAATGGATTCGACGCATGCGCGGAAGTGATTTACTTCCTGGTGCGGTGACGTGGCGGCGTCAACGTCATCGCCACATCACCGTGCTGTCTGCTGGCGGGGATTTTGGTTTGATCGTGTGTACAGCGATCAAACCAAAACAGCCAGCAGACAAATCTGTTGAAATCTATCGGTCCGACTGATTTGAACAGATTCATTTGGTCGTGTGTACGCAGCCTTAGAGAGCTAACAGGAATAAAAAAATGGGAAGAGGAAATAGGAAGCCCAATATCAGAGAAAAATTGGGAGAAAACATTTGCAACAATACATAAAACATCTATAGCGATTAAACATCAAGAGAGAAATGATAAAATTGTAATGAGATGGTATTGGAACCCAGTAAATTTAAATAAAATAAATAAAGTAAATACATAGATCTGTTGGAGATGTATGGTAGGAAGGGGGACTATGGACCATATCTGGTATGGATGTCATCTGGTGAGGACTTTTGGAATAAGATTTTTGACATTTATCAGAAAGTGTCTGGAGTGGAGATGAGTCCAAGTATAAATATTTCATTACTGTCTTTTATGTCAGATTCAATAAAGATTATTAAAATGGATATTCTTCACCATATGATGACGTCAGTAAGAAATGGAACCAGTGAATCAAAGAGGGGGAACAAGGATGTACCAGATATATTATTGGAGAAGGGAATTAGTGGATGTTCAGATCTTTTTTCCCATCTAGGGCTTTACTCAAGTAGGAATCTAGTCTGCACTTTAAATATTTGCTTAGCCTCCATTATAACAACATAATTGGTTCCATAATTAATGTTTGATTTTAAAAATGCTCACCAGTAGCCAAGGAAAGAAATATTTGGGTGTGTAAATTCAGATAACAATACCTGCATGTTTTCATGCCACATGGAAAATAACCCAGACTGGACAACCAAGTAGAGAGAGAAGAGTATCTAGACTGGGTGTGCGATATCTGAAAAAAAGACACTCTCTTTGCTCTCTTTGCTGAATATAATAAATTGGAAGTTTTTCTTTGCGATATTAACAATTTGATGTTCCCGCTTCATTTTTTTCAAATCTTGCAAAGTTATAAATTCATGTTTGAGTAATGTTAAGTCTTTCTTTGTTGCAGATACCTTCTGACAGAGGTATCTTTTCCATTCCCCATTCTTTGTTTCCTCTTATTACATCTTTTTTTTTTTCTTGTTGCCCTTTTAACTTGGTAGATGATAATAGGGGTATTGTTTTTGTAATTTCCCTACTATCACCTTCAGAGGAGAAAGCAGAAGCAACAGACGCTGTATGTGAAAAGGATTCCTGAATCCACAGCATCAGATGTTTCCCAATTAATCTGAGGTTTTAGGCGTGATAAAGTTAACTCTTTACTTAGTTTGTCCCCCTTTTTTTCAGAATAGAGCATGGGGTTCTTGAATGACTCACATTTCTTCTGCCCCATTCAAATGATACATTGTTTTGGCGATTCTGTATGTCATAGAGAAATGTTGTTCTTTCGATCTCCATAGTCTGCCCTTCTAAATCATCAACAGCCTTCAGTAACTTTGTATTCAATTCTCAGCTGTCACTTAGATATCAGCTGTCACTTTCTCCAAGCTTTGTTCCTCATGCTGGATCATAAGCCACATCAGTTCAAATGAACAGTTAGATAAGATTCCACTCCTGAATAAAATCTTCTGAATAAACAGTCCTTTTTTTGATTTGTAATCCTTGTTGAATAATTTTTTCTGCTAAATTTTGTTGAAGGCCCACCACGTCCAACCATTTAGTCACTTATATCTTTATAGCATTTAGCAACTTAAAATATTCCCTTTTGCAAGCAGAATAATCTATTTTTGTTACTTGTATCATTTGTGAAGACTTTAGTTTTTCTCAGTGCTGATTTAGATATTTGGGGGCCCGGGTACTTTAAGTTCAAGGCGGCCCTCAACTTAAAAATTTAATTATATAACAGATAAAAAAGTGAACTGAAATGAATGATAAACCGCATTTATTCTAAAATAATTTGTTAGGTTTCAAAGAAGATACTTGTCTGGTTTTTTTTTACCCTCAATTTTATTGACTGTAAGAATCCCCATTATACAGGTAATTGGAACAGGCAAAATCAGTTATGCATCACACTACAATATTTTCAAAATGTATTTCTTCCAGCACTTCATGGGTCATAGTGGTTCTCAGACAATTCTTTATTAGTGTCAGTTTGCTGAACAACCTTTCTCCTGAACAGCTAGTGACCATCATGCTTAAATACATTCTAAGAGCTACATAAACACCTGGAAAGGTATCAGAAAGCCCTTAGTCATGTAATCAGTGGAACAGACATGGACCTGTCATCAAGCTGCTCGGCGGGGATTAGTGGACAGATCCCTGCTGAGTGGGCGGATCCGCTGGCAGTGAGAGAGGGGCCTTTAACATCTTGAAACATATTGCAACAATCACAATAGCAATAAATAGGTATAAAACTAAAAACAAATAATCCGAGCCCCAAATGCAAAGTATAACAAATAGGACCAGCAAATTAAAAAGGTTTAATGCATGTGGGACTTCAATCTGCAATTTAAATATCCACTTAGCTTCCTTCTTCCACAATTTATTATGATGTTCTCCTTTAAGAGCCAGGATTACTTATTCAATTCCACTAAATCTGAAAAAGGAGGTATCCCTTCCATGTTTCTCTTTAAAATGCTTTGAGGCATCAGAAATCAATTCTGTATTTGAGTTGCTGGAGTCACAAAAGAGTTCCCCAGTTCAAATTCTTAAAGACCGAGTGGTACATTCAACATATTTTTTTATTTTTTTTTTAAATTTAAAGTATTTATTGATTTCCAAAAGGAGAGGGTAGAAGTGTGTACAAAACATAGCCAATTGGGCATACCCTGGCTCAACATCCAAATCAAGGAGAACAATCACAGTGTTATGTACTTGCAGGTTAGTATCAAAAAACTTCAGCAATTAACCACTTAAGGACCCCCGCACGCACATATACGGCCACAGAAGGGCACGTACAGGCACAAGGGCGTAAATTTACGTCCCCGCCTGAGTGCGGTTCGGGGGTCCCATCGGGACCCCCTCCGCGGCGTGCGGGGGTCCCCCTGGCTCCGGGAGCGATCCGGCATCTGGGGGCGGATGTCGGCGAATACCCGCCCCCCCGCGATCGCTCCCAGCCAATGGGAGCGCGCTCCCATCCTGTCATTTCCTCCTCCTGTGTTTACACAGGAAGGAGGAAATGATGTAATCTCTCATCGCAGCGCTGTTTCCCAGCGCTGCTGATGAGAGAAGACACCACAAGTAAGTGTGCACCAACACAACACTGACACACACTCACATAGGCATATTAACCCCTTGTGATCGCCCCCCCCACCCCCCTGTCACAGTGTCACTGAATGCAGTGATCTAATCACTGCATTTAGTGTCAGTGTGACAGACAGTGTAAAAAAAAGTTAGTGTTAGGTTCAGGATAGACCCCCCACCCCCCCTAATAAAGTTTTAACCCCTTGATCACCGCCCTAGTTAACCCTTTCACTCCCTATTGCCAGCGTCACTAAGCGATCATTTTTCTGATCGCTGTATTAGTGTCGCTGTTCCCGCTAGGTAGCTATTTTTTTTTATTGCGATTTTTTTTTTTACTAAAGACATGTGGCTAAATAAATTTTGGCCTAAATGTTTGACTAAAATTTAGTTTATTTGATTTTTTTTTTAACAAAAAGTAAAAAATAGTGTTTTTTTTTCAAAAATGTCGCTCTATTTTTGTATATAGCGCAAAAAATAAAAATCGCAGAGGTGATCAAATACCACCAAAAGAAAGCTCTATTTGTGGGAAGAAAAGGACGCAAATTTTGTTTGGGAGCCACGTCGCACGACCGCGCAATTGTCTGTTAAAGCGACGCAGTGCCGAATCGCAAAAACACCTTGGGTCATTTACCAGCGTATTGGTCCGGGTCTTAAGTGGTTAAACCAGTAGATGGTTGCACTGTATATTAACATAACCAGAGTAGGAAACATAACAGGGAGAGTAGTACCATAAGGAGCAATACTTAACATTTAGCGAGGTATATGTGGTCAACATAGAGCGGTTAAACATATCAACAGTATAAAAATAGTATAAAAAAAAAGGAGAACCACATGAGGTCTAGGAATCCACTAAGGGAGAGCCAACTAACACAGGGGGGCACTTCTAGGATCAGTAAGCCACTTATCCCAGAACAGGTAAAAGATATTGGTAGATAGATTGGCTTTAGCGAACGAGAATTCCATCAGGAAATGGGAGTTAAGTAAACAGATTACATCTTTTAAGAGAGGAGATTGAGTCGATTTCCATTTTCTAGCAATCGCCAACCTGGCTGCTATTAAAATGTGCGTCACCAATGTTCGCAAATGTCCAGGCCAGGAGGGGATTGATAGACCCAACAGGAGATCCAAAGGGGACATTGGAAGAGATATGCAGCACAATGAAAAAATCAGATTCTCAAACTCTGCCCAGAATACTTTGAGAAGCGGGCAATCCCACCAAATATGGGATAGGGAACCAATACCTCCACATCCTCTCGAATATTTAGGGGAGGTGGACGGGTACATTTTCGCCAGCCGATCAGGGGTGAAGTACCATTTATGAAAACGTTTCTGAAGGGATTCCCAGTGATTTATGCAATGAGATAGACGCAGTGGAGTCAAGAGGGCCTTCACCCAGACATCAGGTGGGGGTGATTGAGGGATATAGGGGGACCAATATTGAATAGAAGGGGAGAGTAGCTCTGGACTTGGCTTAGTAATCATCTTGTAAAGGAGGGAAATAACTTTGGGATCTTTGGAGTTAAAAGCTTGGAGTAGATGTTGGGAGAAAGAATCTGTAGATGTCCGAGGAATTGTGTAGAGAAGAGCCCTAATTCGAAGGTAAATAAAGAACGATTTGGAGGACAAGCCATATTTCTGTTGTAGGTAGGAGAAGGGGTGGATACCCATGGGTGAAAGGAGGACACCCATGTTGACAACACCTAGATTAAGCCAGTTCCCGATGGGAAGATCAGGAGCCAATAGAGCAAATGCTTCAATGGGCAGCAATGAGAGTGTGTCTGCCGATATGCCTGAATTAATTTGCGAAACAGCGGACCAGACTTTTAGAGAGGCAGTGATAGTGCCCAGGAAGTTACGCTGTGGTTTGAAAGTAAGCCAAGTGTCAGCGAGGACATGTTTAGGATTTGCACGGAGTGCAGTAGCTTCTATTTGTCGCCATGTTGTGGAGTGTTGGTCCGACCACCAATTTTTGAGCTGATCTAGGATTGTTGCACGATAGTAAGCTAGAATGTCTGGGGCACCAAATCCGCCATGCTGGACCGGGGTCAGGAGCACAGCTTTCTTTACTTTGGGTCTTTTTTGTTGCCATATGAAGGAATTAACAATCCCTTGAAGTTTTCTCAGTTGTGTTTGTAGTATGGGGAGAGGGATGGTTCGGAACAGATATAAAATATGGGGAAGCAGAAACATTTTTGCTTGAGCAATTCTTCCAGCCCAAGAGGTGGGAACATGCGTCATATCTTTTGTGAGCCTCAAAAGCTTGCCTGCGAGGTTTTCCAAATTTATCCTAAGTAAGATACGGCTTGGGAATGTTGGTTGTATCCCAAGGTAGGGAAGAAAAGAGTTAGGGGCCCACGCGATGGGAAATTTTTTCGAGATATAATGGGTCTGTGATTGGTCTAAACATAAATTAAGCATAAGGGATTTGCTATGATTCAATTTATAGAGGGAAATTAAACTAAAAGACTCTAAAATACGCTGAACCTCGGGGAGGGAGACTAGGGGGTTGGTTAGGGCAATAAGGACATCGTCAGCATAAAGACCGATTTTATGATCAACATCTCCAATTTTAATGCCAGATATTAACGTGCTGGACCTAATGACCTGTGCTAATGGTTCCATTATCATAGCAAAAATTAGGGGGAACAACGGGCACCCCTGTCTGGTGCCATTGGTGATATTAAATGGATCGGAAATTACACCCGAAGTCCAGACGCGTGCCGATGGATGAGAGTATAACCCCAACACAGCAGACAAGAAGGTTCCTGAAATGCCAAACTTACTGAGAACCGCTTCCATATAAGGCCAATAAACTCTATCAAATGCCTTCTCTGCATCTAAAGATAGGAAGAGAGAAGGCGTTTGACTGTTTTCCACCCACTGTATCAGGTCTATAAATCTCTTGGTACCATCTGAGGCCTGAAGCCCCGGCACAAAACCTACTTGGTCTGGATGTATGATCGACGGGATGACATTCACGAGGCGCTGTGCTAGGAGCTTAGCGTAGATCTTGGTGTCTGTATTTAGGAGAGATATTGGGTGGTAATTGGCGGGGTTGTCTGTCGCTTTGCCTGGCTTAGGAATGGTAACCATCAAAGCATCAAGGGATTCCTTCGGAACAATACCTGTAGATACAAATTGATTGTACATGTTACAAAGGTGGGGGAGCAACAATTCAGCAAAGCGTTTGTAATACTCATTAGGGAGTCCATCAGGTCCCGGGGCTTTATGAAGGGGAAGTTTTTTAATGAGATCATGTATTTCAGTAGTTGAGAAAGGTTCTGCAAGAAAAGCGAGTTGTTCCGAGGAGATGGAGGGCAAGGAAATGGAAGACAAGAAATCGGAGATACATTCTTTAGACGGGGGAGGGAGTTGCTCACTATCAGCAAGATTATAAACCTTGGCATAAAAACTACTAAATTCATTGGCAATATCTAGGGGGTTATTAAGTCTCTTCCCTTGGGAGTTAATGAGAAACGGAATCTTTTTATTGGCGAGTTGCTTTTTAAATTGTTTAGCCATATAGGCGCCAGGCTTATTGGCTTCAACATATTTTTTATGTTATGTTAATGACAATCAGTTTAATCTACATTTTACCAATAGACGCCAGCCATTTGAGATAGGCCTCGTACACACGATCAAATCTGTCCGCTGGAAACGGTCCGCCGGACCGTTTCAGCAGACAGATTCGATCGTGTGTACGGCCGAGCCGACGGATTTGGCCACCCGACAGATTTCAAAGCATGCTTTGAAATCTATCGGGTGGGAATCCGTCCGCCCGACATGTCTGCTGGTTAGTACACTTACCAGCAGACATGTCGTCCCGCACCGCCGCCGCACCGCCGCCGAATGGATTCGGCGCATGCGTGGAAGTGTTTTACTTCCTGGTGCGGTGACGTGGCGGCGTCAACGTCACCGCCACGTCACCGACACGTCAGCGCGCTCTCTGCTGGCGGGGATTTTGGTTTGCTCGTGTGTACACGCGAGCAAACCAAAATCCCAGCAGACAGATTTGTTCAAATCTGTCGGACGGACAGATTTGAACAAATCTGTCTGCTCGTGTGTATGGGGCCATAGATTTTTTTGGATGTTACCTTGTGGGGAAATGTGCACACTGGAGAGGTGACCACTCATACTTACTGTTAGCTCTGCTCAGGTGAAGCCACCTTATTTGTCACTAGTTGTCACCCCTCCCACACCATCAGATCAATACCAGTTGGGAAATTTATACTAGCCTGCAGAAATTGCTTTTCTGAGAATACATGCCATATGAAATACAATAGCATTAAAGCTTTCTTGCTAGAAAGATCGGTTTTCCAGATTGGATTATAGAGAAAGGAAGGAGGATATAGCAATAAGAATAGGGGGGATCTTTTAATATCATAAAGAAAAGCCTCCCAATAGTAAATTCAGACAATCAGCTGTTTTCATTTTGCCAAGATTGTGCATAATTTCCAGCCATTGCCCACTCACTCTAGCTTATTTTAGTTCTTCTGAACAAGTTTGACCTACTTGGTTGTCCAATCCGGGTTATTTCCATGTGGCATCAAAACATCCAGGTGTTGTTATCTGAATTTGTGCACCCAAACATTTAATTCCTTGGCGACTGGTGATCAGTTTAGGATCAAATGTGGAACCAGTTTTGTTTTTGTTTTTTTAATTGTCTGCACATCATTCCACCTGCAATATGTTGACTGTACCACCAGTCTTTAAGAATTGTAATTGGGGAACACTTTTGTGTTTGTGCAACCCAAACGCACAATGTATTTCTAATGCCTCTAGGCATTTTAACCACTTGTCCACCGCCCACCGTCAAATGACGTGATGTCTTTTTAAAGCCGTGGGCGGGCGCGCGCGCACCCGCCGCTCTGCTGGGATCCCGGCGCGAGTGCCCAGCGGCAACGATCGCCGCCGGGCACACGCGATTGCCCAGTAACTGAGCGGGGACGTGGAGCTCTGTATGTAAACACAGAGCTGCACATCCCTGTCAGGGAGAGAGGAGACAGATTGTGTTCCTTGTACATAGGGACACAATCGGTCACCTCCCCCAGTCACCCCCCTCCCCCTACAGTTAGAACACTCATAGGACACACATTTAACCCCTTCCCCGCCCCCTAGTGGTTAACCCCTTCACTGCCAGTCACATTTATACAGTAATCAATGCATATTTATAGCATTGTTCACTGTATAAATGTAAATGGTCCCAAAAATGTCAGAAAAGTGTCCGAAGTGTCCGCCATAACGTCGCAGTCCCAATAAAAAAATCGCAGATCGCCGCCATTAATAGTAAAAAAATTAAATAAAAAAATGCCATAAACTATCCCCTATTTTGTAAACAAATTTTGTGCAAACCAATCGATAAACGCTTATTGCATTTTTTTTTTTACCAAAAATATGTAGAAGAATATGTATCGGCCTAAACTGAGGGAAAAAAAAAAAATTTGTATATATTTTTTGGGGATATTTATTATAGCAAAAAGTGAAAAATATTGCATTTTTTTCAAAATTGACGCTCTATTTTTGTTTATAGCGCAAAAAATAAAAACCGCAGAGGTGATCAAATACCACCAAAAGAAAGCTCTATTTGTGGGAAAAAAAGGACACCAATTTTGTTTGGGAGCCATGTCACACGACCGCGCAATTGTCAGTTAAAGCGACGCAGTGCCGGAAGCTTAAATTTTGTCTGGGCAGGAAGGGGGTGTAGGTGCACAGTAGGCAAGTGGTTAAAGAGGAACATGGAGGGGATACCTCTTTTTCCAGAATTTTGTGGAATTGAACGTGTAATCCTGGCTCTTAGAGGAGAAGACTGTCAACATAACTTGTTGGAGAAGGAGGCTAAGTGGGTATGTAAATTGCAGACTAGTGACCCACATGGGTTAAACCTTAGGTGAGGCATAGATCTATTTTCCGTTTCCAATATTATATCTGGTACATTCTTGTTTCCTCTCTTTGATTCGCTAGTCCTATTTGCTAAACTTTGCATTTGGGGTTAGGATTATTTGTTTATACTTTTATGTATTTTTATTGTTGTCATAGTTGTTGCAATATTTTTAAACTGGTTTTCTATTCTATTTCTCTGGATTTTTCATTGGAGGGTGAATATTGCCATTGCATGAAAAGGTACATTTTTGACCCTGCCCTCCTTGTAAATAAAGTGAGATATTTTTTACAGTGCTGTTATCCTTTAGCAGTTTGCTATGACTTAGGCCTCGTACACACGAGGCAATCTATTTGTTCAAATCGGTCGGACCGACCGATTTGAACAAATCTGTCTGATAGGATTTTGGTTTGCTCGCGTGTACACACGAGCAAACCAAAATCCCCGCCAGCAGACGGCGCGCTGACGTGTCGGTGACGTTGACGCCGCCACGTCACCGCACCAGGAAGTAAAACACTTCCGCGCATGCGCCGAATCCATTCGGCGGCGGTGCGGGACGACATGTCTGCTGGTAAGTGTACTAACCAGCAGACATGTCGGGCGGACGGATTCCCACCCGATAGATTTCAAAGCATGCTTTGAAATCTGTCGGGTGGCCAAATCCGTCGGCTCGGCCGTACACACGATCGAATCTGTCTGCTGGGACGGTCTAGCAGACCATTTCCAGCAGACAGATTTGATCGTGTGTACGAGGCCTAAGGGCAGAAATGTGCCAGCGACTTTTTTTGAATAAAATCTTTTTGTCCCTGTGGGTTTACAATAAAGAATATTTTACATACATTAAACATCCGAGTGCCGACCTCTCTTAACAAGTAAAATAAGTATTTGCGCAGTAGATCCTCTGTACAATCCCCTGTACAGCACAACTCTTGAGGGCAGAGAGGAGAAGTTGCACAAGTAGTCATTTAGGATTGTTGCAGTGATTAGGTGCTAACAATGGGCATGAGAAGACGAGAGAACAGAGTGTCTGTTTCTTCTATTTTCACTGTTCAGACATGGTTTGGGAAAGACTTATGCCGCGTACACATGGTCGTTTTTTGTGATGAAATAAAACGACGTTTTAAAAAAACGTCATTTAAATTGATCGTGTGTGGGCAAAACGTCGTTTTTTGTCTTAAAAAAAACGACCAAAAAAAAATTCCAACATGCTTGAATTTTTTGTGTCGTTTTTCAAAACTTCGTTTTTTGTTTCACAAAAAGTCACCGTGTGTAGCAAAAATGTTGTTTAAAACGACGTTTTTCAACCCGCGCATGCCCAGAAGCTAGTTATGAAGTGAGCTTCAATGGAAAAGAGTGGTGAACGTAACCTCGCTTTTTTGTGAAAAAAACGATGGTGTGTATGCAACATCGTCTTTGAAAAGTGACTTTCAAAAATGTCGTTTTTTACTTCACAAAAAACGTCGTTTTTTTTCATCACAAAAAATGATCGTGTGTACGCGGCATTAGTTGTATTACATAACTGCATGACAGGACTGTATAAAATGTGGCTACAAATACAGTAAACAGAAATACAAATCTTTAGCTGGGAAAAACGGTTCTCATATATGCATTTCATCTGTGTATTTGGCTATTTATCTAGAGTTCAGTTTTAAGGTCTGAAAAAAGGTGAGGGAGGTCCCATAGATTTTGGAAATTTTTAAAATAACCACCCTGAATCAATTTATCTGAGAACAGGCAGAAGATTTTTAGATCTGACTGATTAAAGATTAGAGACGTTAAAACAGAACTTCAGTCCTGCTCTGTAGTGGCTTTGCACCCCTCAAGCTCTGCCATTTTGGCACATACTCAGATGCTCAGCGTTTGGGTCCTGGCAGAGCCATTAGATACATGCACAGGAGATTTTCTACGCATGAGCAAAGACAGGGAGATTTTTGGACTTCCATAATAGCCATCCTTGTGCATGGCTGGAAACCCTGCGTATGCACACATTTTTAAAGAAACCAACAAGCACACAGCTGTGCCACGAGAGTCATTAGAGACCTGAAGCCCTGCAGTACATCTGTGCATACTCAGAAGGCGGGGAGAAAAATGTAATTCTCGCCCAAAAACACATGCCACGTTGTATTCCAAATACATGAGGAAACGGGACAGCAACAATTAGGAGATATTACCCATGAACAAACACATGCAGTCTGTTATCACTATAACGCCTTTGGGAAGGGACAGGCTGCACACAGACTGCAAGACATCAGCAATAATAAGATTTGTATCCCCATTCCTCCCTCCACCACAATATTTTCAAGATACACAACATTTTTCTTCCTACAGTACATTCAGTACGGATTTACGTCTACTTTAAAAGACATGCAAGTGCCTTCAAGTCCTACTCTAATCTGTCTTTATGCACTATATCACCAGCATTTACTATGCTTTCCCTATCACAGCTATAAAAATTGTCAATATTGGTGGTGGCAACCTGTTTCTGTTATGGTGTGGGTGCTGTCCGATCAAAGACTTCTCTTATTGGACCTTTGTATGCCAGCGGACTGAAATTAAAAGGCCAGGAATTGCATTATGGTTAGTTGGTTAATACGGCAGTGAAACCCTGTATTAGGTTTGTGGGTCTGCAAATAAGCAGGCCTTGGACCCATGTTAGACTTGAATTTAAACCTCATCCCTACCTCCAATTAATAATAAGCTCGATCTTACATGCATTTGAAGATGATGATGAAATGTATTTATTTCTAATAAATGATGAGATGTCCTTGCCATAGCTATGACTGTTATTTTTATTATTATATTGCTGGGCCTTAGCTAGCACCAGTAAGCACACACTGCTCAGGATTAGGGATGAGCTGAACATACCCGCGTTTGGTTCGCACCAGACCGTCGAACAGACCGACCGTTCGCGCGAACATTTAGAACCCCATTGAAGTCTATGGGACTTGAACGTTCAAATTCAAAAACGCTAATTTTAAAGACCAATATTCAAGTTATTGTTGGAAAACGTCTTTGAGAACCCGGGTCTTGTCCCAGGGAACATGTATCAATGGAAAAAAATAAAAAAAACTATCGTTTTTTCAGGAGCAGGACTTCTGAAAAAATGACCATTTTTAAAACTTTTTTTTCCATTGATACATGTTCCCTCGGGCAAGACCCGGCTTCTCAAAGACGTTTTCACAGGCAAACTATAGACACCAAGCAGGTACAATATTTAAAGGAATTTTTCAGTTTTTTTTTTTAAGTTAAGCATCATTAAAATCACTGCTCCACTGCTCGTATCGAACGCGAAGCTCATCCCTACTCAGAATACTGAACATTCTGGGACTGCTTTGCATCATAATTACCAGAGAAAAAATCTCACTCAAATAATTCTTTTATGTCAGTTATAGGCATTATGATGCAGCACAACTCAATAGCCAGGATGATTTGAAACATCTTATTCTAAAAAAATATATTTTGGTGAAAGCAGGCATTTTTTAATTTTACAGTGTTTAATCGATATTCTTTTCATTCAGGTGTCTGCTTTTAAATCTTAGCAAGACTATTATTTAGAACCATAAATTGCAGCTCTACTTGAATATCAATTACATACATAATTATATTAATTGTTTACTTATATGCATTAACAACGTATTATCAATGTCACTAAGTAACGTAAAAATATGCTCATGCTCAGATACCAGACCTTTATCACTCAATCCTTTACAATGAATTATAAAATAAATCAAAGTGTTTTTTTGCTTTTTTTACTTTCTTCCATCAACGTTGGGTGTAATTTATCACCTCTGAGCTCAGGCAGGCGTTATGTCAGCTTTTGTTTACAGTACACTGTGACACTGAGCTAAAATTTCTGCTACATTTCTTAAAGGCTAATTTAAAAAGTAGCAATATGGTTGGGAGGACCTATCAAAGTCACATAACCAACTCCTTTACAATTACAGAGAGAACTCTAACAAGCTATGTGGGCTTCACACTTCGGCCCAATTTTTATGAATGGTTATGCCGCGTACACACGGTCGTTTTTTGCGATTAAAAAAAACATATTTTTTAAAACGTCATTTAAATTGATCGTGTGTGGGCAAAATATAATTTTGAATTTTTTGTGTCGTTTTTCAAAACGTCGTTTTTTGTTTCACAAAAAGTCACCGTGTGTAGCAAAAACGTTGTTTAAAACGACGTTTTTCAACCCTCGAATGCCCAGAAGCTAGTTATGAAGCGAGCTTCAATGGAAAAGAGTGGTGAACGTAACCTCGCTTTTTGTGAAAAAAACGATGGTGTGTATGCAACATCGTCTTTGAAAAGTGACGTTTCAAAAACATCGTTTTTTACTTCACAGAAAACGTCGTTTTTTTTCATCACAAAAAATGATCGTGTGTACGCGGCATTAGGTTGTGAAAAAGCAGTATAACAAAACGTGGATAGCATTATCCGTTCTCTATTATAAACAAATCCCTTGAAAAATGTTTGTATCTAAAAAAAATAAAAAAAATCCTCATCATACAGCACAGGACAAAGGCTTCTTTAATTCATTATGGCTAGGTTAAGTGCAGGTATACCTTCAGGTGAATGAACACAAGAAAATCTACAGGGACCCTAATATAACCTTTCCTGCTCCCAGCTAGCCTTAGTTTTTGCTAGTGTTCTTGGGTGATGGACCTCTTGTCTCTACTGAGAAAATATTACCTTCTCACTATGGAGGTTTTTTTCCCTCTCTTTTTCTCTCGATGATTTCTTCCAAGATGGGTTTCTTCCAGGATTTCTTCATCACTCTGTTCCATCATAGCCACTGCATCTTTGATGCAGCTTCTGAATCAGTAAACTACTCAGTGGAGCTTTGGGAGACCATACCCAGTCCCTATCCGATTAAAGAAGGGTGACCAGTCTGTACAGTTGCCGTACACAGTGTCAGAGTTTATGGGCAGAATTTCTAGACTTGTTGCTACTTTTGACTAGATCATGTCAATGCCCCTTCTACCTCTCCTTCAACTTCAGTCTTTGACTTTTCCCTTGAGGTAGACACAATACTGGCGGAGAATCTTTGCACTTAATGGCATCTAATTAGGATAATACTCCTGCTACTTAATTTATTCCCAAACCTAAGAAGACTATTTATACACTGATTAAAGCAATACATTCTTGTTTAGCATTAGAGTAGACTGGGTTTTCTCACTGTAAAGTGCCTGGTATGGGGTCCCTTATAGTTCCCTATATCAGCTAAGACTTTTCTGGTTCACACGCTTGTTGAATCTGTCCTATATGGAGGCTGCCTTATTAATTTTTACCAACAATATCCCATTGAGGAACATTTCCTTTGGAAATTCCTGTAGTATATCCATAGAAAGATGAAGGAGTGGACTAAGTGGTTCATTGAGTCTGCCCAATTTTTTTGTTTTTGTTAATTTATACATTTGTATTATATTTTTATTCTTTTTATTTTGTTTTTGTCTGCGTAAATATATATATATATATATATATATATATATATATATATATTTGCCCCAAGTATGTTTGAATCTACTTATTGTTGACTGGTTCACTACCTCTGCTGAAAGTCTATTCCAAGCACCAACTTGCATATATTTATTTATAAGATTTGTTTTTAACTTTCCTTCTGATCGTTTAGGGTCATGTCCCCGTATTCTTGACTTTGGCTTCATATTGAAAATATTTCCCTCCTGAACCTTTTTCACCCCTTGATGTATTTAACCACTTAAGGACCTCGTGTTTTTCAGATTTGGAGTTTACTTAAAACCCCTAAACATTATATATATTTTTTCTAACACCCTAGAGAATAAAATGGCGGTCATTGCAATACTTTTTGTCACACCGTATTTGCGCAGCGGTCTTACAAGCGCATGTTTTTTGTAAAAAATTCACTTTTTTTAATTAAAAAATAAGACATCAATAAATTTGGCCCAATTTTTTTATACATTGTGAAAGATAATGTTACGCTGAGTAAAATGATACCCAACATGTCACGCTTAAAAATTTCGCCCGCTCGTGGCATGGCGTCAAACTTTTACCCTTAAAAATCTCGATAAGCGACGTTTAAATAATTCTATAGGTTGCATCTTTTGAGCTAGAGAGTAGGTCTAGGGCGAGAATTATTGCTCTCGCTCTAACAATCGTGGTGATACCTCACTTGTGTAGTTTGAACACCGCTTTCATATGAGGCGCTACTCACGTATGCGTTCGCTTCTGCGCGCGAGCTCGTCGGGACGGGGCGCTTTAACCACATGCCGACCAGCCGCCGTCGTTCTACGGCGGCAGGTCGGCTCTCCTGGGCGAGAGCCCGTCATCCTACGTCGCACTTTCGACGGCCACTAGGGCGCGCCCCCCGCACTCCCCTAAGTCCCGCGCGCCGGGCACCCGCGATTACTCGTTACAGACCGGGGAACGGGAGCTATGTGTGTAAACACATAGCTCCCGGTCCTGTCAGCGGGGGAAACGCTGATCTTCTGTTCATACAATGTATGAACAGAAGATTAGTGATTTTCCCTAGTGAGATCACTCCCCCATACAGTTAGAACACAAATAGGAACACACTTAACCCCTTCCCCGCCCCCTAGTGTTAACCCCTTCACTGCCAATGGCATTTTTATAGTAATACAATGCATTTTTATAGCATTGATCGCTAAAAAAATGCCAATGGTCCCAAAAATGTGTCAAAAGTGTCCGAAGTGTCCGCCATAAGATCGCAGTACTGAAAAAAACGCTGATCGCCGCCATTACTAGTAAAAAAAAAAAATATTAATAAAAATGCCATAAAACTACCCCCTATTTTGTAAACGCTATAACTTTTGCGCAAACCAATCAATAAACGCTAATTGCGATTTTTGTTTACGAAAAATATTTAGAAGAATACGTATCGGCCTAAACTGAGGAAAAAAAATGTTTTTTTATATATTTTTGGGGGATATTTATTATAGCAAAAAGTAAAAAATATTGCATTTATTTCAGAATTGTCGCTCTATTTTTGTTTATAGCGCAAAAAATAAAAACCGCAGAGGTGATCAAATACCACCAAAAGAAAGCTCTATTTGTGGGGAAAAAAGGACTCCAATTTTGTTTGGGAGCCACGTCGCACGACTGCGCTATTGTCAGTTAAAGCAACGCAGTGCCGAATCACAAAAAGTGCTCTGGTCAGGAAGGGGGTAAATCCTTCCGGGGCTGAAGTGGTTAAAACATTTTTTTTCTTTAAGATGCATGGGCGGGACTGACGTTTTGATGTCACTTCCGCCCAGCAAAGCTATGGGAATGGGTGGGGGCCATCTTGCCCTCACTCGCATCCCCACACAGACAGCAGAAGGACCCGATCGCCTCCGCCGCTACCGACGGCTCCGGTAAGCGGCGAAGGGCGCGGGAGGAGGGCGCGTTATCGTTTAAAGGACCGCTAACTGAAAAAATGGATATCTCGGTTGTGGCAGCAGCTGCTGCCGTTACCAAGATATCATCTTTAAAAAAAGGACGTATATATACAGTGAGGGGTCCTTAAGTGGTTAAAGGGTTCTATAATGTCTCCCCCTTAATGTCTCCCCCTTCTTTCCTCTAGACTGTACATAATTATTTCCTGAAGTCTCTCTTTTTTTTGCACACATTTGACGTTCATGTCAAATCCCGCCCGACCAAAGCACGCTGACGTACAACACGTATGACGGGACTATAAAGGGGAAGTTCCATTCAAATGGTGCCACCCTTTGGGCTGCTTTTGATGATCCTTGTGTTAGTAAAAGTTTGGTGAGAGACGATTCGCGCTTTTCAGCCTTGTGCTTTTCAGTCTGTTACAGCGTGACGAATGTGCTATCTCCATTACGAATGCTAGTTTTACCAGAACGAGCACTCCTGTCTCATACTTGTTTCTGAGCATACACGTTTTTTTCCCCTCGGAAAAACCTACACACGAGCGGTTTACGATGGGAAAAAGACAGCCGGGAATCACGATGGGAAAAAAGAGAGCTGGTTCAAATTTTTTTGCAAGCAGTTTGCTCGTTGAGAAAACTTTTATGGAGCATAAACACGGCCGGTTTTCACGACAAAAAGCAAACATGGCAGTTTTCCCGTCGGAAAAAACAGTCGTGTGTATGAGGCATGAGAAGCTGTCAGGGCCCATGTGTATAGATTTTAGGTACTTCAACTTCTCATCTTCACCTCTGAAATTTCTCCAATAAAGTTACTGAAAATCAATTATGGTCTGGACCTGTATTTATGTAAGATTCAAGTATGTGTATCAGTTTGGGGACAAGGCTTTCTAGCTAGAGGGTTCCAATTGCAAGATCATGGCTATTATCAGTGGAGTTCATGTACAAAGATATTTCAAGAAAGTCTCTTATCTCCCACTTAGGCAGAGGCTCATGTCTATTGATTTAGAGAGAAAGGGCCAGATTCTCATAGAATTTTGCTTGCGTATCGTAAGCCATTTGCACTACGCCGCCGCATCGTACTAGAGCAGGTGCCGTATTCTCTAACCATTTGCTCAGTCGTTTGCGTTGGCGTAGCAAAAATGGCCCAGCATAAGCCCACGTAATTCAAATGAGGCGGCTTGTATTTAAATTAAGCGCGCCCCCGCGTCGAACGAACTGCGCATGAGCTGGCCGGGGAAAAAGCCCAGTGCGCATGCTCCAGCTCACGTCGGAAAGCGTCGTTGAAACCGACGTCAAAACGACGTGATCGTCACTACGCAATGCCCCTATTCGCGAACGAGTTAGTAAAACGACGTAAGCGACGGAAAAAGCCGACGCTGACCCGACGCCATACTTAACATGGCATCCAATGGCACCCGACGGCATCCGACGGTACTTCGTAAGGTTACTCCACATAGAAGCTGGGGTAACCTTACGCAGATGAAAACGACGTACGCGACGACGGGGCAGCGTAAAAGCGATCGGGAATCGGCGTACTAGCCTCATTTGCATAGGCAAATGAGAAAACAACGTAAAGGCCACCTAGTGGCCGGAGTTGTCATTACAACTACGATCCGCAAGTGTAATGGTTTTACACTTGTCGGATGTTGAAGCGTATCTATGCAAAAGTGATGCTAAGCATCACGCGCATAGATACGAGGCAAAAAAAACGGCGATACGACGGGGTATCTGAGATACTCCGTCGTATCGCCGCTGAGAATCTGGCCCAAAAATAGCAAGTAACCTGCCAGCAAAGAGTAATCTGAAATGACTTGGTGATTGCTTTTAAACAGATTGAAATAAGGTAAAAGCCAAGTGGAACATAGCAGAGTGATAAAGCTTGGATAGATGGACCATTTGGGCTGTTGTATATGTGTTGTCTTTCCTCATCCTTTAACAAAAAGGGATCCAATTCCTGTATAAAGCAGCAGTCTGGCATGTCTGCTTTAAAAAAAATGTAAATGTATGTATGTATATATATATATATATATATATATATATATATATATATATATATATATTAGGGCTGTGCAAATTAACTTTTAATTCATCGATTAATCTTTAATTTTTTTGATCGATCAAAATCTTTTTGATCGATTAAAATTTGATTAAGATTCTTTTGATTGGTACTCACCTCTCCGCCGGCTTCTGGGCCTTCAGGGAGTTCCGTTGGATATCCGGTAACGTCACGGACACCTGCGGGGCTTGCCGTGTCCATCTGAAGGGCTCCTTTGCTGTGCCTTCATATCTGCATGCCAACGGGACCTTACTATCTGCCACATACAAGGGCTGTTATACTTCCCTCTATCACTTCCCTCTATCAACCTGGAATTCTACAGCCATCCACTGGGAGTTGTGATAGTTCTCTTATGGGACATCTACATGCCCACGGACAGATGTTAACCCCTCCTCATCTGGATTCAGCAGTGGTATCGTTGTACACATTTTTATACCAGTATCATACTTAGCTACATGTTTTTATGACTGCTTTTGGTACCGTTTGGTATTACTCGCACCATTTTTACAGTTTATGTAGCTGCATCGATTTTATCTCCAGAGCAATATTTATTTTGTTACCTACTTGAAGACTATAAAAGTTGCAATGCTATTCCCATCGAGCGCTGCCTTTGTGTGTTTTTTGTATCCTGCTATCCATTTTTCCAGTGGTTGGTAGCGGCACTGGAAATCAGCCTGCAAGGAGATCAGCTAAAAGTAGTTGGATATGTATGTGCGTTATAATTAATCGAAATTAGTTGATTAATCGATTTAAAAAAATACGATTAATCGAACACAAAAAGTTTGATCAGTAACAGCCCTAATATATATATATATATATATATATATATATATATATATATATATATATATATATATATATATATATATATATATATATATATATATATATATGTATATATACTCTATATATATATATCTGGTAACATATACTTTTAGAGACCTATTCCCATTTTCAGATGTGCAGGAAAAAGAAAACATTAAATGCTTCTTTGTCCTGAAGGGAATAAAATTACAGCACACACCCATTAAATAAATGGGTGAACCGATTTTTTGGGATTATTTTTACTGGATCCGGTTATACTAATTTCTTTAGTACTGGGAGTTAAGGCATCATATATCTGCTAATATATACTTACTTTCTGTTTTAAACCTACATAATACTCTTAATGGGATGTAATAATCTGTCATTACAATTTCCCATGAATTTAGGAAATAATACTGTACAATACTTTTAAAATTACTTTAACCACTGGAACTCATGGCAACATAAAGATTACCATAAATAAAGTCAGTGCTCTTGATGGTATGTGTCAGAAATATAGCTTCAGTCATCAGTATAGCAGTAGATTGCTACCATATTTAAATAATCACTTATTCAGCAGCCCGTTTTAGATACCTTGATACTGTCTGTATAAAATTAGGATAATAGCTTCATATTTACTGTGATTAGAGTCAGTGCAGTCATTAACAATTTTGCATAAATTTAGAGCTTGCTGGTTCCTGAGTAAGTCAACTTGACCCAGGAATGAACTTGCTGCTGCATGAAGATTTAGAATGCAAGTTCCACATTCTGTATGTCTATGTGAGCCAACAAATATTTACATTTTCTTAACCATGCTTTAAGCTGTGACATGAATCCTTAAATTAGCTCAAGGGTTTGAGTGAAAAAATGCATTTTACTAAACAAATTAATGTTTTTGTTAAAGAACTATACAGTCATTTAAAAATAAAAACATTATTTTAAACATCAAAATACATTCATAGCATAATTTAAAAGAGCACCCTCTGCTCCAAAAAAATCCCCTCCCCCCTCGCCCGAGAATATGCTATATGCTATATGTAGGCCTCAGGGGCTCATCCTCACTCCGTGTAGGTTCCGTCCAAACTTTATTACATTTTTAATGCATAAATGATCAAAGTCACGGTCAGGATCTTTTTAATACTCTTTGGGCATAAAAAGAAAAATGTAACTTTATTTATTTTTTGAACATTCATTTTCCAAGAAGTTAATCACATGTCCACTCGAGTGGACTGCATGCGTTTGAGGTTTTAACTGAAGAAACAGTTTAGATGGTATTTTCTCCAGTATCTTTTTAGGCCTTTCTACACATTCTCACTGTCACACTCTATGTCACAGATCGGCTATGGTGCTGATCTGTGTCTTACCTTTTACTGCTATAGGTCGCTACTTCCTGTCCAGCCTCCCATGTGCTTCTCTATTTAAATTCCACTCAGACCAGTTTCTGGTTGCTTGAGCAACACTTGTTCCTGAGTTCCCTTCATGTATCCTGCTTAACCTAACCTCTTGAACTGATCTCTTGTGTACCGACTTGGCTAGTTCTCCTATCTGCAGCCCGCCCTGACCTTTGCTCACTATACGGCTCTCCTTTGCTTCATCCATCCGTGTCTGACAGTGTCTTCTGGTACTCTCCTTACGAGCAGGGGGAAGCTGGGGGTCGTGACCTGGGGTCAGCACGCAGCTAAGCCCAAACCCTCATGAGGGGGTCCCTGGCAGAATACCGGCTGGTCCTTAGATTCCACGCCCTGGGGGATCCCGTGTCACCTGCTCACTTGTGGGCTCACACCAGTAGCACTGTGAAACTCTACACGTGAGCTCTACAAAATATAAAGACATTAACTATTAGGCGTCATGCACATTGGACGTTTTTAACATTTCTCCTAGGGGCAACTAGTATTTTTGATTTCTTTGCTTCTAAATGCCCCTGCATGTTAGCCTATGTGTCCATGCACACATAAGCATTTAGAGTAATTTAGAGGCAGGGCCTTAAGAGGCAGAAAATAAACCCCTGCCAAACATCCAGGAGCAACCGCTTTTGATGCATATACATGTGTACACGCGTGTACACGTCCATTAACCCTAGGCTCACTTAGCTCTTGAGAGTCAGTTAATTTCAATGGCCAAAAAAAAACTATTGTTCTGACCAATTAAATGAATTAAAGCCTAAACACGTGTTTACAAGCGTCAAGCCAGGAGGAATGACATCTATGAGTGCTAGCAAAACATCCAATGTGCAGTAGGCCTTACTCATATAATGGAACTCTGCACAAAATGATTTTTTTGTTACAAAAATTGCAAACTACATTCTAATAACATAAATAAACTGATTTACAGCCAAAAAAGTTATTGCAGCCGTATTATTTTCAATAAAAACAACATCTCAGTAATAGTATGAATTGTAGCTGAAATATAACTAGTGATGCATGATTTCCAATTTAGTGGACAGATGATTATTGTAATATCTGCCACAGATTTATGTTATGAGTGGTGAGTCAGAAGTAGACAATTGGCCGGTTGGACTAATGTCGTTTTTCTAGTATATATTAAGAGTGGTCCTCCAAGGGTCTCCTTCTATGGAAGAATTGAGAAGATATTCCTATGTTGCTCAACCTTTCTGGGTTTTGAGAAATTTTTGTTTCACTTACAATGACACTTTAGCAACCACTGTAATGGGTGATATTCAACTATACAATCAGAACCCATGCATATACAAGAAAACAGCTTTTACACACAGTATCTCACGAAAGTGGGTACACCCCCTCATATTTTTGTAAATATTTTATTATATCTTTTCATGTGACAACACTGAAGAAATTACACTTTGATACAATGCACAGCTTGTATAACAGTGTAAATTTGCTGTCCTCTCAAAATAACTTAACACACAGCTATTAATGTCTAAACCGCTGGCAACAAAAGTGAGTACACTTCTAAGTGACAATGTCCAAATTGGGCGCAATTAGCCATTTTCCCTCCCCGATGTCATGTAACTCGTTAGTGTTTCAAGGTCGCAGGTGTGAATGGGGAGTCGGTGTGTTAAATTTGGTGTTATTGCTCTCACTTTATCATACTGGTCACTGGAAGTTCAACATGGCACCTCATGGCAAAGAACTCTCTGAGGATCTGAAAAAAAGAATTGTTGCTCTACATAAAGATGATCTAGGCTATAAGAACATTGCCAAGGCCCTGAAACGGAGCTGCATCACAGTGGCCAAGACCTTAAAGCAGTTTAACAGGGCAGGTTCCATTCAGAACAGGCCTCACCAGGGTCGACCAAAGAAGTTGAGTGCACATGCTCAGAGGTTGTCTTTAGAGCTACTCAAACGTCTTTAACAAACACAAATATATACAAATAAATTATCTCAAGTGATATGTGTAAAAGGCTAATTGCTATGTCAGAAATGTGACCTGTGATGGCCACAATACGACATGCAGTCACCTTAAAAACCCTCAATGTTATTAATGATGGTGATTTACCGAAAAAACAAAAAACAAAAAATATTCCAAGTGACATACAAATACACAACCATCAACTGAGTATAAACTTTGGCTCTGAATAAATCGCGCTCGTTCTTGACACACAGACAAATGCTCTGCTCTTTAGGGGTGCCATTAATTCTTAATTGTGCCCCATCCATTGGCAAACATGGGTTGCTTTTCTTATGGCACAATTAAAAAAAAAGAGACGGGGACTTCTTTCCCCGCATTACTGCGGGTAGGGAAATGAATGGGCTGCCCTACACGCAGCACGCATCCACACAGAACCAAGAGCTTGTTCACATATCAGGCTGGAGGGGCAGTAAAACCACATGGTTGAGCTGTTTTTACCACCCCCAACTTTTGCCCCTTTAGCTACAGAGGCAACAGCTGGGGGTGTAAACATGCTGTGGCTGCAGCTGGAGGTATACCCAGGGATAATGGGGCTGCACTGCAACTACCCCGCAACTGTGTGCATTGCATTTACGGTCTTAAAACAGGTGGTAAGGAGGCAAGATATGCCTCTTTACTGGCTGACAAATGCCCCTGAATAGCGATATGAACACAAGTTGCTTCTCAGAGGAGCAGCAGTCCTTGCTGATATCTCGAACCCTACAAAAGTAGTTCTGATGGTACAGCAATAGGGGGGTCAGGATTAAAAGTAACATACATACAGACAGATGCGCATGCACACAAACAGACACACGTACATCTGTCTGTATGTATGTTACTTTTAATCCTGACCCCCCCCCATTCCTGTACCATCAGAACTACTTTTGTCACACACACACTAACAGACATGTGTACACATACACTGAAAGAAGAACGGTCAGAGCTGCACAACAACCAACACTGGTTGAAAAACGTTGCATTAGATAGCAGCTATAGCTGCCAATATTTGGGGTCATTTTGCCGCGGCACACCTAGGGACTCTTCGCGGCACACCAGTGTGCCGCGGCACACTGGTTGAAAAACGTTGGTCCAGAGTATTAACAGTAGAAAGTCTGTGAATAAAAATTAACAAACACCCGTGCTTCTGTGTCATATAGCGGATTGATAAAAACGTGTCCAAAATCAAATAACGTGTCCTCCACCAAACTTTTCCCACTGAATTGGCCTCTTACTGAAATCCCACGATCCCTTGTGACAAGGGATCAGAAACAGCGTTTGCATTGCATTTTAAGCCCCAGGTAGCGATGATTTTTTCAGACAGTAAAAATAATCAACTTTCTATTCCTTGTAACCATGGTAACAGTACTCTCATGTACTATGATACAATGATTGGTTCACTGCTTTCAACCAGATATCCACACAGATATTTAAATCTGGCATTGGAAAATCTTCTTGCGAGATATTGGGCATGCTCTGGCAATCTTGTTATCACCTTCCCCTTTGATGGGCTAATCCTAACTGGAGCATGTCACTGGGGATGGGTCAAACCTTTAAACCTGTTATGGCTGATCATACCGCTGTTACTAGAGCAATGTTTAAATCAAGTCCCTCTTTAACCACTTAAGGACCTGCTCACGCAGATATACGTCCTTTTTTCAAAGATGGATATCTCGGTAACGGCAGCAGCTGCTGCCACAACCGAGTTATCTATCTTTAGCGCGAGCGGTCCTGTTAACGATAACCGTGGTCTCCGCGGCGGATTCGCCACGAGATCACGGTTAGCTTACCGGAGCCGACCGGGTCCTGTGTTGTGCTGTGTGGGGATGCGAGTGAGGGCAAGATGGCCCCTACCTGTCCCCATAGCATAGCAGGGTGGAAGTGACGTCAAAACGTCAGTTCCGCCCATGCTTCTTAAAGAGACATTTTCTAAATGTAATTTTTTCAAATGACAAAATGTCATTTTTTTCAAATGACAAAATGTCCCTATTTTTTTGCATTTAAGTCCAAATATGAGATCTGAGGTATTTTTGACCCCAGATCTCATATTTAGGAGGACCTGTCATGCTTTTTTCCATTACAAGGGATGTTTACATTCCTTGTAATAGGAATAAAAGTGATCCATTTTTTTTTCAGTATAAAAAATAATAAAGTAAATAAAAATAAATAAGAAAACACAAAAACAATTTTTTTTAAAGCGCCCCGTCCCGACGAGCTTGCGCGCAGAAGTGAGTAGCGTCCGCATATGAAAAAGGTGTTCAGGGGTGGCAGTCCGGCTTCAGTGACAGCAGACTATATGAGTCTATCAACAGCCCCATTTTTTCCTTTATTACCATCATTTATTTATTAATGGATTTTTTTTAAAATAATATTTTAAAATAAAATAATTTTTTATTCAGTTAAGAATGTATCCGCACATTGTTTAGAATATGTTGATTTTTGAACCCCAGTGGAGATGGAAGTGTTTATTCCGATTCATACACCATGGGGTTAATTTTTATCAATGTGCGCGTCCTATTTATTTTTGTCTGATGAGCGGTGAAGATTATTGAGTGTTTACATAACCTGTGTACACTTTGTCGTCTTCACTAATTTTTATGGTCAATATATAGCCTTTTTATACGCTTTGTGTATGCAAATTTTTTTGATTTGGCCTCATTTAATGCTATTATGGCCATCTCTATATTGAATCACAAGTTGTATGGGCAAATATCCCATCTCCAATATGGCGGATGAGGATCGTAAATTTCCCGGATGTCAGAACTGGGCGGTCCGATTGACCTTGCAAATGTACAATTAGCGGCGAGTGAGCGCGCCGCTCGTGCCCCTGGAAGACGTCATCTGTGACGAAACGGCGTAGGGAGGAGCGGCGTGCTGACGTCACCGCTAACGACTATCCGGAAGGACGAGTGAGTGTTGGAGCCGGCCGGCTATACAACCAAGACGCTAATTGTTTACACATACCATGTGAGTGAATTCTTTTTTAATTACCTTGATTTTATCTATGGTACTACTCTATTTTGGCTTTTCTATTTCCTCCAAACTCCGGGATCTGGCATTTATCGATGTATGGTTTACTACATGTGGAGTTGAACACCAGAGGACTAGTAGAAGCAAGCCTGCCATAGAGACACAGAGTTACATGCGATTTTGATCTTTTTATTAAGATCATTGGGAGTCGGTAAGCAGGCATTTTTATTAGAGGTGGAAGTGCCCTTTGTCTGATCCTACTCTATGGACTTTTTTCAAACACACTTCGGGTGCAAGTTTGATACACACGGACTCTAATTTATTTATATATATATATTACATTATATTTGATTGTGATTGTTCTTTTTTCATTTGTCACTTCACCAGTGTTCCACTTATGAATATATTGAGTGGGATGGTCATATTTGTTATATGATATTTTTTGCAGCGCATCATACCTTTGTATTAAAGTTAATTTATGTGAATCGCACATTTTTTATGCAGCACCAGCTTATCACTTCATTGTATTTTTTATTTTTAATTTATTGACACAGACCAGCGCAGTAATTTTTTCCATATATAGTGACAGCAGACTGCCACCCCCTCCGCTCCTCTGTCTCTCCCTCCTCGCATCGCACACCTGGGGGGAACAAAGAAGCAGGGGGAGGACCAGAGGAGCAGGGGGGATGACAGGGGAGCATGGGGGAGGGGACAGACAGCGGACTCAACAGCTATGGCCTGGGAGTTTCTCACTTCTGCCTAATATTGTCCCATAAGGGGGGCACTGAACTGATTCTTTGCCCCAGGTGAAATAATGACTAGCTTTCCCACTGGTACTGCCTAAAAGAGTACCAGTATAAGCCGTTCTACTCTAATAAAGTGGCTAGTGAAGGGGGAGAGGAGGCTTGAGTGACTGAGGGGGGGGGGTAGGGAGTTGTCCAGCCGCCATGGGAGAGACCTGTCAAAATGGGCCAGTCTGGATGAAGTCCAGGGCCAAATTTCTGTCCCAGTCCAGCCCTGATATGGAGTAACACTTTGTTTTACTATTTTCAGCACACAAACAATATACTTCAATGAATCCATAAAAAAAGATAAATACAAATAACATTTAATAGCTAAAAGCATTGTGATAAGTAAAGGTGATGAATTAGATCTTTCTTACTGCTTACTGAGTTGTGTAATTTATAAGGTAAAGCTTACCCAGCAAAGGTGAGTAACCCATATAAAAAATATAGTCGAAATCTTCTGTGTGCAATAAACAATGTAATGAAATTCTATTTTCACCTATTCTTTATTCTTTGTTTCATCTCAGTGCTGTGTTCACCTCCCTCAGTCACTTCCTGTCTAAATGCACATACTCCAGTGTACTGCTTTGCATATTATTCCTGACAGGGACATTGGTGGACCTTGCCTGCCCAATGAGTGTCAGAATGGCTGTATGTAGTTTCCATCAGGTCTGCATGTGACAAGGTAATGAAGTAGGGGCACAACTGGGAGACAGTTGTCCACCCATAACAGTAGATGACTGAACAAGGGTCTACATGGCAGGATCGTCATGTATTATTTTTATGAAATCTGCTGAATTTAAAAGATTGCAAATGACTTCTGAAATTGCATTAACATGTTAAAGCTTATATAAAGTTTTAGTGGTTGGGTTTAGATTTATTTTAATGTCTGATGACTCAGATGTAGGCCTGGCAAAAACTGTCACTCCTAAAATGAACACTCATTTTTTTGTCTAGTACTTTGTGTTTCACTTTTCTGATCAATTAAAGATTAAGCAGACACTCTTTGAATTGTTTATACTCTGTGACGCACACCAAATGTTATCCTTGTGCTTATTTGCATACAGTCAAACCTTCAATAGATTGTAATAAAAAGTTTTTACAAGAATAAGATGTATATGCCTGGAATTAACATTTGTTCATTAAAGCAGTTGTAAACTGCTGCTGGTTAAAAAAAAAAAAAATCCTGCAAGGCAATGTCATGATGTGCTAGTATGCATCGCATACTAGCACATTTTGAGAAATGTATCTTAGATTGAAGCCCTCCCAAGACACAATGTCAATGCTGAGACAACTGACATCTTCCCCCGGTCTTCCTTACGGGTTCATAGCCTCTGGCTACTTGAGTGGCCAGGGGAGCAATGATGTCACTCCCACGCACCCGTGCTGAAGCTGGCTTTTTTGGCACGGGTTCTGAAAATCCGGCACTGTAAGCCGGACCTTTAGAGTGTATGCGTTAATAATTTCATCAGTTGCATGTGCTTTGAATATCTCCCAAACTGTGTATGTTTAGGAGATAATCACAGTACCTACATGTAAGCCTTATTATAGGCTTTCCTATTGGTACAAGTGGAAGTACAGAGTTTACTACTACTTTAAGTAGTATATACTTTTCTGATAGAAAATCATTAAAAAAAAAAAAAGATTTTTCTAATTATGGACTCAACAAAAAGGTTTTCTTTATTTTTAGCTAAAAACAGAAGTGCTTGAGGACACACTTTATAATGTCAGTGAATTTGAATCATTGTGACTTTGACATCACATTGCTACCATTCTAATTTTACTAAAAAAACTAAGAAGAAAGAAATACAGAAGCAGTCTTAGCTATTTTTTTTAATGGTACAGACAGTGAGACTGTCATCTTTATCCTTGCTTTTTAAATAGGGCGCAACTGACCTGGAAGAAGCATGCTTGTATACAGTAAAGTCTAAAAAGTCTGAACTGCTGCCCTGCACTGACATTTTGGGCCAGTGACTGCTTAGGTTGTAAAGCCAGGATCAAGATAATTGCCTCAAAGTTTTTACTTTTTAAAGCCCAGTCAACAATGACAGTTTCATGGTTATTTTCAGAAATTCCAGCCATCATGAAGAAGGAAATGTAGTGTCAGCAAAGTTTGGCACTGTCATTGTCCCACTGGCCCACAATGCTGGGTGCTTACTTTCTCTCATTGACTGCCAATGTTAGAGGTATTCTTCCTCCCATTGGTCAACAATGTTAGAGGAATTCTTCTCCAACTGACCACCGACGTAACACACATTCTTCCTCTAATTGACCTGAAATGTAAGGAGCCTTCTTCCTCCCAATGACTGCTAATGTAAGGGGCATTCAATCTCCTACCAAGACAATGTAAGGTGTGTTCTTCCTCTAATAAGAACCAATGTACGGAGCACTTATTAACATTAATGTAAGGGTCAGTATTTCTCCCACTAGCACCAATATAAGAGGCATTATTCTTTCTACTGCCAATGCACAATAAGGGTCTTGCACCCCCCAACTGGCACCAACATTAGGACAAGTCTTCCTACTATTGACCCCAATGTTAGAAGCAACTTTTTTTCACTGGCCACTAATATTAGAACAGCCATTCTTTAACTGACCTGCAAAGTTAAGGGCAGATTTTTTACCATCTACCACTGATATACTGCACCTCTTACTTACCTGCAAAGCAACGGGGCATTCTTACTACTAGAGATGAGCCGAACACCCCTGCAATTCGATTTGCAGCAGAACATGTGAACAGGCAAAAGATTTGTTCGAACACGCAAACACAGTTAAAGTCTATGGGACACGAACATGAAAAATCAAAAGTGCTAATGTTAAAGGCTAATATGCAAGTTATTGTCATAAAAAGTGTTTGTGGACCTGGTTCCTGCCCCAGGGGAAGTTTTAAAAACTGCAGTGATTTTAATAATGCTTAAAGTGGAACAATAAAAGTTAAATATTTCTTTACATTTCGTACCTAGGGGTGTCTATAGTATGCCTGTAAAGTAGCTCATGTTTCCTGTGTTTATACCAGTCTCTGCACAAAATGAAATTTCTAAAGGAAAAAAAGTAATTTAAAACTATTTGCGGCTATAATGAATTGTCGGGTCCCGGCAATACAAATAAAAGTCATTGAAAAAAACAACATGGGTTCCCCCAAGTCCATTATCAGGCCGTTTGGTATGAATATTAAGAGGAACCCAAACCAAAAAAAATATAAAAGAAAATGCGTGGGGGTCCCCCCAAATTTCATTACCAGGCCCTTCTGGTCTGTAAAAATGCCAGATTGCGTGCTAGTATTAGGGTCTGGTAAGGATTTTTGGGGGAACCCCACGCAATTTTTTTTATTTTGGCACGGGGTTCCCCGTAAAATCCATACCAGACCTGAAGGGTTTTTTTGCGCTATAAAAGAAAAAAGACTGAAAATGCTGTAAAAATAAATATTTTCTTTGTTTTTGTTATAAAATTTAATTTGTCTTCATAAGTTTTGGCCAAAATGTATACTGCTACATATCTTTGGCAAAAATAAGTACAAATTGGTGTATATTAGTTGGTCTTTGTGAAAGTTATAGAGTCCACAAACTATCGTGCCAATTTCTGAAAATTGATCACACCTGAAGTATTGACGGCCTATCTAATTTCTTGAGACCCTAACATGCCAGAAAGTACAAATACACCCTAAATGACCCCTTTTTGGAAAGAAGACATTCTAAGGTATTTAGAAAAGGACATAGTGATTTTTTTTGAAGTTGTCATTTTTTCCCACAATTCTTTGCAAAATCAAGATTTTTTTTTTTTTAACAAAATTGTCATATTAGCAGGTTATTTCTCACACGCAGCATATGCATACCACAAATTACACCCCAAAACACGTTCTATTATTACTCTGGAATATGGCAATATTTATCTTGCACAGTATTTGCACAGCAATTTTTCATATGACGGCCGGCAGGCGGGAAGTGGTTAAAACGCATTTTTTTTATCACAAAGTTGTCCATTTATACAATATTTCTAACACATAGCATGTACATACCAAAAATTACACCCCAAAATAGATTCTCCTACTCCTCCAGAGTAAGGCGATACCACATGTGTGAGACTTCCACAGCCTGGCCACATACAGAAGCCAGGTACAGCTGAGTATGGTCGAGTATGGCTGAGTATGGCAGAGCATGGCCGAGTATTGCTGGGTATTGCAGAGCATGGCTGGGAATTGCAGAGTATGGCTAAGAAATGCAGAGTATGGCTAAGAAATGCAGAGTATGGCTAAGAAATGCAGAGTATGGCTAAGAAATGCAGAGTATGGCTTGGTATTGCATAGTATGGCTTGGTATTGCATAGTATGGCTTGGTATTGCATAGTATGGCTTGGTATTGCATAGTATGGCTTGGTATTGAAGAGTATGGCTTGGTATTGCAGAGTATGGCAGGGTATTGCCAAGTATCGCCGAGTATGGCAGGGTATTACAGAGTATGGCTGGGTATGGCAGAGTATGGCAGAGTATGACAGGGTATGGCAGAGTATGACAGGGTATGGCAGAGTATGGCAGAGTATTGCAGAGTATGGCAGGGTATTGCAGAGTATGGCAGGGTATGGCAGGGTATTGCAGAGTATGGCTGGGTATTTAAAAGTATTGCAGAGTATGGCAGGGTGTTTCAGAGACTTGCAGGGTATGGCAGGGTATTGCAGAGTATGACAGGGTATTGCAGAGTATGGCAGAGTATAGCAGGGTATTGCAGAGTATGGCAGGCTATGGCAAAGCATGGATGGATGGGATCTCTCCCCTCTCTCCCCGATCGGTACAGAAAGGAGAAAGAGGAACATGACGCCGGTTTGTTTACAAGTGATTGCTCCCTCATTTGACGGAGTGATCACATAGTAAACGCCCGCTGTCAGCTATCAGCAGCCATTTACCATGATCCGTGATCCAGAGGACCCAGCGGTCACGGATACTGCCGTATGCACGCCCCAGGTGGCGTGCGGGAGCACGATTCTGGGAGGAAGTCAATTTACGCCCTCCCAGAGTTAACGAACCGCTTGTAGACGTCATTCATCTATGGGCGGATCGTTAGGTGGTTAATATTCATACCAGACCTAAAGGGCCTGGTAATGGAATTTGGGGGGAACCCCCACCCATTTTTCTTTTGGTTTGGAGTTCCCTCTTAATATTCACACCAGACCCAAAGAGCCTGGTAATGGACAGGGGGGGAACCCATGTCGTTTATTTAAATGACTTGTATTTGTATTGCCGGGACCCGACAATTCATTATAGCCACGAGTAGTTTTATATGACTTTTTTTCCTTTAGAAATGTCATTTTGTGCAGGGACTGTTATAAACAGGGGAAACATGCGCTACTTTACAGGCATACTATAGACACCCCCAGGTATGAAATTTAAAGGAATATTTTACTTTTATTGTTTCACTTTAAGCATTATTAAAATCACTGCTCTTGAAAAAAACTGCATTTTTTAAAAACTTTTTTTGCATTTATACATGTCCCCTGGGACAGGACCATAACTTTCATATTAATCTTTAAAATTATAACTTGATTTCTCCCATAGACCTTTAAAGGGTGTTTGCCACGAACACCTCAAATTGTTCGTTATTTGGCGAACCGCCAATGTTCGAGTTGAACTTATGTTAGACCCAAAAGGGGTCATATGCAGCAGGTGGGGCTGGCCTGTCCTCAATAGCATGGCGGAGCGGTGCTGGCCTTCGCTGTGGCTGCTGTCTTCTCCTCCTCCTCTCCGGCCGGATGACCGATCATGTCCCCTTGGGGCAGGGCAGGCAGTCTGTGTCCACCGTCCTCTACTCCTCCTCTTCTCCGTCCGGGTCACCCATCATGTCCCTGGGGCCGTGGGGCAGGCAGTCTGTTGGCGCCATCTTCTCCTCCTTCTCTCCAGCCAGGTCACTGATCATGTCCACGGGGCCATGGGGCAGGCAGTCTGTGGCCACCATCTTCTCCTCATTTCCAGCCCAGGTCACCGATCATGTCCCCGTCAACAGGCAGCCTGGCAATGTGACAGGTGGCAGCGCAGAGGCAGAGCAGGTGGAAGAAAAAAAAGGTAAGAGACTCACTCACTCTTATTTGTTTTGTTGCTGGCCCAGGGGGGGGTAGATATGGTCTGGGGAGAGGGAGCAGCTGCAGACAGAAATTCAGGGTATACTGTAATGTATAGTAGTCAGCGGATCCCATTACCTTCTCCGCCTACTGCGTAGACTACTCCCCTTCATCCCGGAAGAGGATACCAAAGGACTACCAAAATACCAGATCTCGCACCTACAAGTCGCTTAGAACACAGCAGCCAGGTTGTTAACAGGAAAGAAACCCTGGGAATCCATCACCCTATCCCTGAGGACCCTCCATTGGCTAACAGTAAAGGATCGGGTCACATTCAAGACCCTCTGCCTCACCCACAAATGCACACAAGGAAAGGCTCCTCAATACTTATGCGAGAAAATAAAACACTACACTCCCCATCGCACTCTCTGATCATCTAACCAAAACCTCCTCTACATCCCCAAGTCCCACTACAAATCTAAAGGAGGACAAAGATTTGCAGTCCAAGGACCACGGCTATGGAACGCTCTACCAATGGACATCTGCATGGAAGAAAAGAATCGGGCCTTCAGGAAAAAATGTAAGACTTACCTCTTTTGAAGGATAAGGAAGACAACGGATGGAACAAGCACATTGAGGCAATTTCGTTTGCATGTGTATCGCTATACAAGTTATTCACTTACTCACTCTATAGTGTTGTGGGTGGTGTATTGTGTATAGTGTATTGTGTGTAGTGTATTGGTCTGTGGGTAGAATATTGTGTAGCGGTCAGTATGTAGTGTAATGGGTAGTGTATAGTGTAGTGGTCAGGTCAGTATAGCAATCAGGCAGGTTAGTGTGTAGTGTAGTGGTCAGTATAGGGATCAGGTAGGTTAGTGTGGTGTGTAGTGGTCAGTGTGGTGTGGTGTGTAGTGGTTAGTGTATTGTGTAGTAGTATAGTGTAGTGGTCAGTGTGTAGTGTAGTGGTCAATATAGGAATCGGGTAGGTTAGTGTAAGGGTCAGTAAAGGAATGAGATAGGTCAGTGTATTGTATAGTGTAGTGGTCAGTATAGGAATCAGGTAGATTAGTGGTCAGGTTGGTCAGTACTATTGTAGGAAGGGAAGGGACTCGGGGAGTGCAAAAAGTCCACAAGTTAGGGGGCGCAAATTACTTGCCTTGCCCCGGGCGCTGCCAACCCACACTACGCCACTGTTACCAATTACAAAAATACAGCAACATTGGTTTTCTTGTAAGATATTGAAGGACAAATACAAACTAATAATCCATGACCCAATTTCCAAATGTTCATATACAATTTACAGAGTCATTTATTTGAACCTTCATATGATTGGGAAAGATCTGAACTGTAAGGTTTTTCTCTGGATCCACTACAAACAGTATTGACAGAAACTTTCAGTTTCAGCCCTCATACAAATCCAGTAAAGCATTTTTTTCACTAATTCTAAAGTTATTTGTGACCCAAAGTGGTGTGGTTATCGTGTGGGCTGTGTTCCTCCAGAAGAAACAGTTTCCACTTGTCATCTGGATTGCCTGAGGAGTCCCTTAAGTAGACCACCCCATCATGCTGCTGTAACTGATCCCACTCCACTGTGATCCCACTGTGGGACCACCACAGAAGATGGGAGTAATTTAGTTGGGCAACAATTCACAGAAATGCAGAGAATAATAACAGTAGGTAAATAGGTATACAGTAATTATAGTATAGTAGTATGAAAATTATCAAGCAATGTTATAGCCAGTAATACAAAACACCTTTGAATGTGGAAGTAGGTTTCGATTCCTGTGATAGAAAGAGCCCTGATTATCCAGATTTTTCCCTTTTGTATACTAACAGAGGTTAAGTGGGGGGGGCCCCCCCCCCCCCCCCCCACACACCCCGCTGACTAGTATTGCTTTACAAAGACCTGACAGTATTGGGGCCCACTTACAAGTGATTTTTAATTCTAGGATACCAAGAAGAAGATTCCCAAATTAATTAGTCCCAAATATCCCAGTAGGGGGAAAAACACTATCCCTTTAAACAACTAGTTGAAAAAGTCTATCCCTTTTAAATAGAAAAAAAAATAGGTAACATGTTAGAACATACTGTACTATCAATGCAAGGAGTGACACACCTTTAAAATCTACAAAAAAAGCTCAATGATTAAACTAAGGGGATAAAATGTATAGCAAAATCTTCAATAGGTTAGGGAAACATGTCAACACCTCCTGCAGTGGATGAATGGATACATGTAAAGATGCATTGACTTTGAGAGGCACACTTATTATCATTATTATGCTATTCAACAGGGAGATGTATTTTTATATTTCGCTGTTCTTCTTTATTGTTATCATAATCATGCTTGTGTCCAGGTTTGTTCGGTAGTATAGTTTCTATGTTTTGTTTGTTTGCTAAAAATGTTTAAAAATATAAAGTATCTGATCTAAAAAAAAAAAAAAAATCAGCCATTTGTTCTACATTTTAGAAGATCTGCCTCGGAACAGGTTGCATCTTCTAGACATTCCTTTAATCCAGTCTTCACTTTATTTCTAAGGTTTTATATGTCCCATAGGAACACTAGGGTGGCCAAAGACAATGCTCTAATTGGATAGGTAGGCAAAGGGTGAGCAAGGGACATCTAAAAGATGGAGGCGTGCGTAGCCCTGATATAAAAAAGCCAAGCCCTTAATAGAAAAGTGAAAATAGCATCTTGAATGAGGGGGAGTGGATAAGAGGCCTTCTTGGATAACAAATATACAGTGCGGAAAATAAGAATTTGAACACCCTGCTATTTTGCAAGTTCTCCCACTTGGAAATCATGGAGGGGTCTGAAATTGTCATTGTAGGTGCATGTCCACTGTGAGAGACATAATCAAAAAAAAAAAAAATTCCAGAAATCACAATTTATGAATTTTTAACTATTTATTTGTATGATACAGCTGCAAAGAAGTATTTGAACACCTGTCTATCAGCTAGAATTCTGACCCTCAAAGACCTGTTAGTCTGCCTTTAAAATGTCCACCTCCACTCCATTTATTATCCTAAATTAGATGCACCTGTTTGAGGTCATTAGCTGCATAAAGACACCTGTCCACCCCATACAATCAGTAAGAATCCAACTACTAACATGGCCAAGACCAAAGAGCTGTCAAAAAAATGGGAAAGGGGGGATTGGGTAAGGGAGAAGGAGAAAAAAGGAGCAGCAAAGAGGAAGAAAAGGAGAGGAAAGAAAAAGGACAGAGTAAAGAAGGGGGGAAAGAGACAGGGCTAAGAAAGCAGTGAAGAGAGGAAAACAGAGAAAGCGCAGGTGGGGCAAGATACACAGGGAAAGCACTCACATTTGCCACATCCGTATATTGGATAATTGGAAAAAAAAAAAACCTAATCACCGAGGTGAAAAAGAATGGCGGACTTTGAGGCAGTGCGGAAGTACGTTTAAAAAAATTAATACTTTAATATAAAACTATAACATACAATTTTACAATGTAGAAAAAATAACATAGAAATATATATTGATTATAAATTCATAGATGTTGAAACAAATCCTATTGAAGTCGCCTACGCGTTTCGCCGTTGGGCTTCCTCAGGACGAAATAGTTTAGGATTTTTTGAGAGAGTACAGATATTGTTGTGTAATCTGAAACAATATATACGACATTAATACAGTGTTGAAATTTTGTATTTGAGAAGAAAACATGAAAAGACATAATGGAAAGAAAAAAATTGTTGACAAATATTAAAGTCATAAAAAAGAAAAGTTGCATGTATATACATGTAAATGCATAGTGTGGCTACATCACCTCATTACATCACGATGAGTGTGTTCATCTGTCACATTTCGGACATCAAAAAATTGCCACTGTATTCAGGTATGAATGTATTCACTTGATGTAGCATAGGGGAAGATCTAGTATAAAGAAAAGTTGATCTTTAAATCCTAATTGGTGTTGACAAAACTATATGTGGGTCCTCTACATGGGAAGGAGCCAAAGAGTGTGTAAAAGAGAAGGTGTCATACCAGTAATCCTCTTAGTACCGTCAAAAAAGATAGTTCCAGAGTGTCGGAAAGTATGACTCCTATCGCGTTGTCAAGATATATTCCAGGGGCTTAGCCACAATACTAAAGTAGCAAAAAATAAATCAAGAGCAGAGCTCCTATTTCTGCGACTAAAAAAGAAGAGAGAGAGAGAACAGATTCTGTCAACCCATGTAAAATGGCCCCATATAGTTATGTCCATAATCTCAACAGATAGCAATCAAATGTACCTGGATAGTCTTGTAGTGGCGTTTATGGCTGGGGCCAGAGTCAAGTGATCAGGCAAAGAAAGGAGGCCCAAAAGCATAATTTGAGAAATGACTCAATCAATAGTATGATCTGCATCAGCAGCAAAACACTAAGGGAAAGAGGGAACAGATATGGACCATTGCATGAATGCTCACTGAATATATCAGTAAAATATAAGGAAGGTACTTACTGCCAGCACGACTCGTTTGTGTATGCCCCAGGGTCACAGCCTATGCTGTGTACGCCATGTATTCTGTCTGATGGGTTTATATAGAGGCCGTGCGCTGGACGTGGTGACGTCATCTCTGTGCGTCACGTTGCCTGCGGCGCATAAACATTAAAGGCCGAGCGTTTGGACGTGGCGACGTCATCTCTGTGCGTCGCGTCATCTGCGGCGCATAAACATTGGGGCAGTTCATAGAGAGAAAGGAGGGAGCGGCGAAGATTTGCATATCGCCACCCCCACTCGTTCTGATTGGCTAGAAGGGCCTGATGGACCGAGGTAACTTAATGTCATCTAAGTAAATGCGATATATGGAAAAAACTGCCTTTGTCCGTTGCAGGACGCTGTAACTTAATTAAAATGATTTGGCAGCCACAATTATTATATCTGTTACACAACTCCCCAATATGGGTAGGTTATAAGTGGTTTAAAAAGATAAACTCCTTATTTAGAGACTTAATTTGGAAGGGAGGGCAACCTAGGATAAGCCTACAAACTCTACAACTGCCGGTCAAGGAGGGGGGAATGGCGGTTCCCCATCCAAAATTATATTTTTTGGCAGCACAACTGCAACATCTGGCCAGATGCGGAACCGCAGTAAGAAGTGATATCAATAATCGACTCTTATTGACAAATAACCCACATAATTTATTGGTTGAAGCTCTAGAAGCAGATCATTTTTGCTATAATCATGCAACCACAAAATTAATCATCAAAACATGGCATACAATAAAAACAATCCTGGGGTATGTGGGCATGTCAGAATTTTCCCCCCTCTGGAACAACAACAATCTTCAGGAGATGGCAAGTATAGAAGTCTCGAGGGACTGGGAGAACAAAGGCATATGTCGCCTAAAACATATTTTCAAGGGCAATGCTATCAGGTCATTCCAAGACTTAGTGAGTGAATTTAAAATCCCAAACAAATCTTTCTTTAAATACCTCCAGGTTCGCCACGCTATACAAGTACAATTTGCCGCTAAAACAGTTGAGTGGACACAGATGTCTGCCCTGTCCTCTGTAATTGAGGCAACACAAGCCAGGGGCTTAATTTCTGCAATATATGGTAGCCTGGGAGCAAGGGCATTAAGCAGAGAAGGCCCACGGAAGAGCAAAGTGGCCTGGGAGGGCGACTTGGGCACAATTTCCCCGGACCAGTGGGAGAGGATCCTCCGTCAAGGAGCCTGGGCGTCCATTGCCCCGGCCCAAAGACTGTCCCACCTATTCTTATTATATAGGGTCTACTACACCCCCCACAAAATGTTCAAGTTGGGCTGGAGACCCAATAATGAGTGCCCAAGATGCAACAACAAAGGAGATCTCCTCCATATGGTCTGGAAGTGCCCAAAACTATACAGCTTCTGGGAGGGTATTATAACACGGATAAATGAGAAATTCAGGTCTGCCCTTGCTCCAGCAGCCAGGGTTTGCCTCTTGGGATGTATGGACGACACCCAGGTACCGCAAGGTACCCTTGAACCTATATTGAGATGCCTATTCCAGGCCCGTAAAATAATCGCACAAAAATGGCAAGCTCAGGCGCCCCCATCGATAGAGAACTGGTTAGCAGTTATGAAACAAACAATTTCAAACGAAAAGGTACATTACACCATTCAGGGGAAACATGACAAGTTTGTAAGAATATGGAGACTATGGCAGTTGGCAGAAGAGGTTCCAGGGTAGGTATTTTTGACTCCCGAGTATGGGCATATGTCTAATGTGCCCACTCCTACCTGCGTCAAACATTGAACATCAGGAAAGGCAGTATCTATCTATAATCTAACCCACCCATTTCCAGGTTTGCATGCTCACAAGGGTAGGGAAGGGGAGGGTGGGGGGTAAGGGGAAGGGAGGTGGGATCATGGGGGGGGGGGGGAATCCACCAGACACAATACCCACGCAACACGGCATAAGATGTTAATCTCATAGGTACACTGCTATTAGTTGCCCTAATATCTACTTATGCAATAGCTATTTATGTAATACATGTATTGTTTTAGTACCCACTCCAAGACTGTTGGTTGTAGGTTTGTGTTAAGCGGTGATAAAAAATAAAAAATAAATGATTTAACAAAAAAAAAACTTAATGTCATCTCACTGCGTCGCATTAGTAGCGGTGCATAAACAATGGCAACAACTTTCCAGAAGGGAAAACAAAAGCGGGCGCAACGAACAAGGGGGGGCAGGCGCGGCAGACGACCCAACATCACCACACCTATTGCTCTGGACTGGTCAAAGCGGGCCCAATACACTATGCAGTGGGGGCGATCCGCACACAATGCCACACATGCCCAGCAGATCCACAAACTCGTAGTTGCCGCAGTGGCAGGAATCAAAGCACACCGCTGGTAACACCCAGCACTCCGAACGCCGCACCCTCCGACACTCCGAGGGGCCGTCTCCACCAATCAAAAACAAAACAAACAATAGGGACAGCACATCAACAATCCCATGATGCCGCAGCGCAACCCACAGAGGCTCCAATTTGCCCCCGGGGGCATGTCAAAGGCACAAAGCAGGGCATCCAATGCCCCTGCTATGCATAGTAGTGCTGCATCCAGTTGCAAAGCATCAATTGGTTGCAAGGCGCGACCAGAAATGCGCGTCGAGGGCCAAAAAGATCAAGCCAATTACTACTCATAGAGACAGATGGAGGATCAATAGAAGATGGAATATATTTGATCAACCCTATTAGTAGGAACGGTAGACAAAGTAAAATGTGAATCGATAATCCAAAAATGTATTAGCCACACATGCATAACATAGACATAGACCATGCAACTTTCGTATGACACTCTAAAATATTTACATACAAAATACATTTAAAATACTTCCTAGTTAGTATAATACAAACATAGACGTGAAATAGTATCAAATAAGGAGTGACTATATTGATTGTCCACATGATGGACAAGTTTTTATATTTTTCCTATTAGCAATCATGAGAGACATATCTTGTTGTTCAATCTCGTGTTTATTCTAGTTGGCATTCAGTTTCAATTTCAGATAGTAGGCAAGGATTTCCACCATTATGGTAGATCTTGGGGCACTGAGAGTGGAACTCATGGATCAGATCATAAGTCCACGTACACTACGCCTCCAGCGGTCGTGAATTCAACAAAAATGTGACGTTCATGGATTGGATTATAGGTCGTGGATTTGGATTGGTTAAACATTTAAGAAGGGTTTAAAGCTGACAGCTTCGTTTAAGCCTGGAAAGTGATTGGCCCTAAGACGATATATCCATTTAGTTTCACACTGTAGCACTTTTTGATCGTAGTTCCCTCCCCTGGAGTCCTCTGGAATACATTCCAGGGCAGAGAAATTGAAAAGGGAGGGTTCATATTTGTGTTTGAATGCAATATGATGGCCCATTGTGGTGTTAAGGAGACCGCTAGAAGCATAGTATACGTGGTCCTTAATTCTTTTCCAGAAGGGGCGTATGGTTTTCCCCACGTAAAAGCTGCCGCATTGGCATAGAATAATATAGATGACCCCTTTGGTTTGGCAGGTAATATGTTGTCGTATTTTATGGGTATGGCCGTTTGGTAATTGAACAGTGGTCCCTTCCAGTATTTTGTCGCAAAAGTTGCATTGTCCACATCTAAAGAGGCCTGGATCGTTTGAAGATTCTATATTGGCTCTGCAATATTTGCTTTTGACCAATCGGTCACGTATCGACGTGGCACGTCTATAGGTAATTTCTGGTTTCTGGCCTATATATTTGGATAGAGTGTGGTCAACTGTCAGAAGGTGCCAGTGTTTGTCCATTATTGTTCTTATCTGTTTGTGTTGCTCAGAGTAGGTGGTAATCAACCTAGTGTTGTTAGATATAGGTTTTTTGATGGTTTTGGAGAGGATCTCTTTTCTTTGTTTGCCAGTTGCTCGATTAAAGGCCTTTTTGAGGCACGTCCTGCTATAGCCTCTGTTGAGGAGTCTAGTGTATAATTGGTCTGCTTCCATTTTAAATTTATTGTAGTCTGAGCAATTTCGTCGCAGTCGCAGGTATTGCCCATACGGAATGCTCCAAACTAGGGGTAACGGATGGGCACTATCGGCGTGTAGAATCGTATTGCCAGCCGTAGGTTTACGGTACAGAGAGGTGTTAATCATTCCCATCTCATTTATATAGATTAAGATATCAAGGAACGCTATCTCCACCTTACTCGAGCACATCGTGAATTTTAAGTTGTAATCATTGTGGCCCAAGAGCTGCATAAAGGATTGCAGGTCTTCGGAACTGCCTGTCCATAATAAAAGTATATCATCTATATACCTGAATCAGCCCAACACAAATGAGAGTAAATCATTGGCATTATCAACAGAAAATAAATCCCGTTCCCACCCCCCCAGGTACAGGTTGGCGTATGAGGGTGCACACGAGGTGCCCATGGCAACGCCCTGTACCTGGAGGAAGTGGGACCCATCAAAAGAAAAAACATTCTTACTTAAGATATGAGCAAGTATATCCAATACAAATGTGTTGAGCTGGTTCAGTTTGGGACCTCTTTCAGCCAGGAATTTGGCCACTACTTCTAGACCCTTGGAGTGGGGGATAGATGAATACAATGCCTCAACATGGATGGATGCCAGAATGCATTCAGGGGGCACATGTAAGCCGTCTAATGCCCTTAGAAGATCAGGGGTGTCCTGAATGTAAGACGGCAGGGCTGTGACGTGAGATCTTAAATATTCGTCCACAAATTTGCTCGCCCTTTCTGTTTTGGAACCCATACCTGAGATTATTGGACGTCCAGGTGGATGTCTCATACTTTTGTGCGTTTTTGGGAGCGCATAAAACGTAGGTATTTTGGGAAATGGGACTTGGATCCCTTCAAAAATCGGTTTGGTGATCAAGCCCTCGGAGAGGGCATGTTGTATCATGTCGTTGAATTGTTGATTATATCTAACAACTGTTTCATTAGAGACTGGTTTGTACCAGTTGCGATTTTTTAGAATGTCCCAGCACATATTTCTGTAATCTAGGTCATTCATTACAACGACATTTCCGCCCTTGTCCGAGGGCTTGATCACCAGACCGGAGTTATGGCCTAGTTCATTAAGGGCCAGTCTATGTGATGGATTGAGATTTGGATTGGTGGGTCTTGATAGAGAAAGTGATTCTATATCTTTTACAGTTTGCATTAGGAAGGCCCAAATATTAGAATTGGTTTGTAATAAGCAGCTCCCAGGGTAACAGTGAAACCACGAATAAAAAATGACGCATTGACCAATATTTCGCACCTGCTGCGAAAAAGTATACAACGATACCAGAATCTATTGAAAATACCCTACCACCTCACAACCCATTACCCACCCAAATCAATACACCTTATGATATTTGTATATCAGAAGCACAGACAATAAAAAACTCCAGATTGGAAGTGATTAATTTATCCTCCCATACCCTAAGTCAAAGTGAAACGGAGCTTTTAGGCCTAGGCCTGAATTTCTGCCCCACCAATATTTCTAACAAATTTGATGTCATCAAAGACCTCTATCTTTTTGCCAGAAAGCTGACTTTCAGATACATGTATGATAAAGAAAGGAGAGCCAAACAAACTGAGATGCTAGACCAAGAAATTTGGAAAAACTTTTCAGTGGCGGACTTTCGTGCCCTCAAAACCCTCGTCCTATTACTGGACGAAAGTGAGGGCAATGATAATCCTGACAACATCCCTGAGAGTTACGAAGTCAGAGGTGAGAGAATACAACTGTCTCAATATCAACAAGACATTGAAAACTTAGAAAAAGCAGTCAAAAAGAAATCTCTGACCTTTCCCCCATTACAAACCAATTCTAATATTTGGGCCTTCCTAATGCAAACTGTAAAAGATATAGAATCACTTTCTCTATCAAGACCCACCAATCCAAATCTCAATCCATCACATAGACTGGCCCTTAATGAACTAGGCCATAACTCCGGTCTGGTGATCAAGCCCTCGGACAAGGGCGGAAATGTCGTTGTAATGAATGACCTAGATTACAGAAATATGTGCTGGGACATTCTAAAAAATCGCAACTGGTACAAACCAGTCTCTAATGAAACAGTTGTTGGATACAATCAACAATTCAACGACATGATACAACATGCCCTCTCCGAGGGCTTGATCACCAAACCGATTTTTGAAGGGATCCAAGTCCCATTTCCCAAAATACCTACGTTTTATGCGCTCCCAAAAACGCACAAAAGTATGAGACATCCACCTGGACGTCCAATAATCTCAGGTATGGGTTCCAAAACAGAAAGGGCGAGCAAATTTGTGGACGAATATTTAAGATCTCACGTCACAGCCCTGCCGTCTTACATTCAGGACACCCCTGATCTTCTAAGGGCATTAGACGGCTTACATGTGCCCCCTGAATGCATTCTGGCATCCATCCATGTTGAGGCATTGTATTCATCTATCCCCCACTCCAAGGGTCTAGAAGTAGTGGCCAAATTCCTGGCTGAAAGAGGTCCCAAACTGAACCAGCTCAACACATTTGTATTGGATATACTTGCTCATATCTTAAGTAAGAATGTTTTTTCTTTTGATGGGTCCCACTTTCTCCAGGTACAGGGCGTTGCCATGGGCACCTCGTGTGCACCCTCATACGCCAACCTGTACCTGGGGGGGTGGGAACGGGATTTATTTTCTGTTGATAATGCCAATGATTTACTCTAATTTGTGTTGGGCTGGTTCAGGTATATAGATGATATACTTTTATTATGGACAGGCAGTTCCGAAGACCTGCAATCCTTTATGCAGCTCTTGGGCCACAATGATTACAACTTAAAATTCACGATGTGCTCGAGTAAGGTGGAGATAGCGTTCCTTGATATCTTAATCTATATAAATGAGATGGGAATGATTAACACCTCTCTGTACCGTAAACCTACGGCTGGCAATACGATTCTACACGCCGATAGTGCCCATCCGTTACCCCTAGTTTGGAGCATTCCGTATGGGCAATACCTGCGACTGCGACGAAATTGCTCAGACTACAATAAATTTAAAATGGAAGCAGACCAATTATACACTAGACTCCTCAACAGAGGCTATAGCAGGACGTGCCTCAAAAAGGCCTTTAATCGAGCAACTGGCAAACAAAGAAAAGAGATCCTCTCCAAAACCATCAAAAAACCTATATCTAACAACACTAGGTTGATTACCACCTACTCTGAGCAACACAAACAGATAAGAACAATAATGGACAAACACTGGCACCTTCTGACAGTTGACCACACGCTATCCAAATATATAGGCCAGAAACCAGAAATTACCTATAGACGTGCCACGTCGATACGTGACCGATTGGTCAAAAGCAAATATTGCAGAGCCAATATAGAATCTTCAAACGATCCAGGCCTCTTTAGACGTGGACAATGCAACTTTTGCGACAAAATACTGGAAGGGACCACTGTTCAATTACCAAACGGCCATACCCATAAAATACGACAACATATTACCTGCCAAACCAAAGGGGTCATCTATATTATTCTATGCCAATGCGGCAGCTTTTACGTGGGGAAAACCATACGCCCCTTCTGGAAAAGAATTAAGGACCACGTATACTATGCTTCTAGCGGTCTCCTTAACACCACAATGGGCCATCATATTGCATTCAAACACAAATATGAACCCTCCCTTTTCAATTTCTCTGCCCTGGAATGTATTCCAGAGGACTCCAGGGGAGGGAACTACGATCAAAAAGTGCTACAGTGTGAAACTAAATGGATATATCGTCTTAGGGCCAATCACTTTCCAGGCTTAAACGAAGCTGTCAGCTTTAAACCCTTCTTAAATGTTTAACCAATCCAAATCCACGACCTATAATCCAATCCATGAACGTCACATTTTTGTTGAATTCACGACCGCTGGAGGCGTAGTGTACGTGGACTTATGATCTGATCCATGAGTTCCACTCTCAGTGCCCCAAGATCTACCATAATGGTGGAAATCCTTGCCTACTATCTGAAATTGAAACTGAATGCCAACTAGAATAAACACGAGATTGAACAACAAGATATGTCTCTCATGATTGCTAATAGGAAAAATATAAAAACTTGTCCATCATGTGGACAATCAATATAGTCACTCCTTATTTGATACTATTTCACGTCTATGTTTGTATTATACTAACTAGGAAGTATTTTAAATGTATTTTGTATGTAAATATTTTAGAGTGTCATACGAAAGTTGCATGGTCTATGTCTATGTTATGCATGTGTGGCTAATACATTTTTGGATTATCGATTCACATTTTACTTTGTCTACCGTTCCTACTAATAGGGTTGATCAAATATATTCCATCTTCTATTGATCCTCCATCTATCTCTATGAGTAGTAATTGGCTTGATCTTTTTGGCCCTCGACGCGCATTTCTGGTCGCGCCTTGCGACCAATTGATGCTTTGCAACTGGATGCAGCACTACTATGCATAGCAGGGGCATTGGATGCCCTGCTTTGTGCCTTTGACATGCCCCCGGGGGCAAATTGGAGCCTCTGTGGGTTGCCCTGCGGCATCATGGGATTGTTGATGTGCTGTCCCTATTGTTTGTTTTGTTTTTGATTGGTGGAGACAGCCCCTCGGAGTGTCGGAGGGTGCGGCGTTCGGAGTGCTGGGTGTTACCAGCGGTGTGCTTTGATTCCTGCCACTGCGGCAACTACGAGTTTGTGGATCTGCTGGGCATGTGTGGCATTGTGTGCGGATCGCCCCCACTGCATAGTGTATTGGGCCCGCTTTGACCAGTCCAGAGCAATAGGTGTGGTGATGTTGGGTCGTCTGCCGCGCCTGCCCCCCCTTGTTCGTTGCGCCCGCTTTTGTTTTCCCTTCTGGAAAGTTGTTGCCATTGTTTATGCACCACTACTAATGCGACGCAGTGAGATGACATTAAGTTTTTTTTTTTTTAAATCATTTATTTTTTATTTTTTATCACCGCTTAACACAAACCTACATCAACAGTCTTGGAGTGGGTACTAAAACAATACATGTATTACATAAATAGCTATTGCATAAGTAGATATTAGGGCAACTAATAGCAGTGTACCTATGAGATTAACATCTTATGCCGTGTTACGTGGGTATTGTGTCTGGTGGATCCCCCCCCCCCCCCCATGATCCCACCTCCCTTCCCCTTACCCCCCACCCTCCCCTTCCCTACCCTTGTGAGCATGCAAACCTGGAAATGGGTGGGTTAGATTATAGATAGATACTGCCTTTCCTGATGTTCCATGTTTGACGCAGGTAGGAGTGGGCACATTAGACATATGCCCATACTCCAGAGTCAAAAATACCTACCCTGGAACCTCTTCTGCCAACTGCCATAGTCTCCATATTCTTACAAACTTGTCATGTTTCCCCTGAATGGTGTAATGTACCTTTTCGTTTGAAATTGTTTGTTTCATAACTGCTAACCAGTTCTCTATCGATGGGGGCGCCTGAGCTTGCCATTTTTGTGCGATTATTTTACGGGCCTGGAATAGGCATCTCAATATAGGTTCAAGGGTACCTTGCGGTACCTGGGTGTCGTCCATGCATCCCAAGAGGCAAACCCTGGCTGCTGGAGCAAGGGCAGACCAGAATTTCTCATTTATCCGTGTTATAATACCCTCCCAGAAGCTGTATAGTTTTGGGCACTTCCAGACCATATGGAGGAGATCTCCTTTGTTGTTGCATCTTGGGCACTCATTATTGGGTCTCCAGCCCAACTTGAACATTTTGTGGGGGGTGTAGTAGACCCTATATAATAAGAATAGGTGGGACAGTCTTTGGGCCGGGGCAATGGACGCCCAGGCTCCTTGACGGAGGATCCTCTCCCACTGGTCCGGGGAAATTGTGCCCAAGTCGCCCTCCCAGGCCACTTTGCTCTTCCGTGGGCCTTCTCTGCTTAATGCCCTTGCTCCCAGGCTACCATATATTGCAGAAATTAAGCCCCTGGCTTGTGTTGCCTCAATTACAGAGGATAGGGCAGACATCTGTGTCCACTCAACTGTTTTAGCGGCAAATTGTACTTGTATAGCGTGGCGAACCTGGAGGTATTTAAAGAAAGATTTGTTTGGGATTTTAAATTCACTCACTAAGTCTTGGAATGACCTGATAGCATTGCCATTGAAAATATGTTTTAGGCGACATATGCCTTTGTTCTCCCAGTCCCTCGAGACTTCTATACTTGCCATCTCCTGAAGATTGTTGTTGTTCCAGAGGGGGGAAAATTCTGACATGCCCACATACCCCAGGATTGTTTTCATTGTATGCCATGTTTTGATGATTAATTTTGTGGTTGCATGATTATAGCAAAAATGATCTGCTTCTAGAGCTTCAACCAATAAATTATGTGGGTTATTTGTCAATAAGAGTCGATTATTGATATCACTTCTTACTGCAGTTCCGCATCCGGCCAGATGTTGCAGTTGTGCTGCCAAAAAATATAATTTTGGATGGGGAACCGCCATTCCCCCCTCCTTGACCGGCAGTTGTAGAGTTTGTAGGCTTATCCTAGGTTGCCCTCCCTTCCAAATTAAGTCTCTAAATAAGGAGTTTATCTTTTTAAACCACTTATAACCTATCCATATTGGGGAGTTGTGTAACAGATATAATAATTGTGGCTGCCAAATCATTTTAATTAAGTTACAGCGTCCTGCAACGGACAAAGGCAGTTTTTTCCATATATCGCATTTACTTAGATGACATTAAGTTACCTCGGTCCATCAGGCCCTTCTAGCCAATCAGAACGAGTGGGGGTGGCGATATGCAAATCTTCGCCGCTCCCTCCTTTCTCTCTATGAACTGCCCCAACGTTTATGCGCCGCAGATGACGCGACACACAGAGATGACGTCGCCACGTCCAAACGCTCGGCCTTTAATGTTTATGCGCCGCAGGCAACGTGACGCACAGAGATGACGTCACCACGTCCAGCGCACGGCCTCTATATAAACCCATCAGACAGAATACATGGCGTACACAGCATAGGCTGTGACCCTGGGGCATACACAAACGAGTCGTGCTGGCAGTAAGTACCTTCCTTATATTTTACTGATATATTCAGTGAGCATTCATGCAATGGTCCATATCTGTTCCCTCTTTCCCTTAGTGTTTTTCTGCTGATGCAGATCATACTATTGATTGAGTCATTTCTCAAATTATGCTTTTGGGCCTCCTTTCTTTGCCTGATCACTTGACTCTGGCCCCAGCCATAAACGCCACTACAAGACTATCCAGGTACATTTGATTGCTATCTGTTGAGAATATGGACATAACTATATGGGGCCATTTTACATGGGTTGACAGAATCTGTTCTCTCTCTCTCTTCTTTTTTAGTGGCAGAAATAGGAGCTCTGCTCTTGATTTATTTTTTGCTACTTTAGTATTGTGACTAAGCCCCTGGAATATATCTTGACAACGCGATAGGAGTCATACTTTCCGACACTCTGGAACTATCTTTTTTGACGGTACTAAGAGGATTACTGGTATGACACCTTCTCTTTTACACACTCTTTGGCTCCTTCCCATGTAGAGGACCCACATATAGTTTTGTCAACACCAATTAGGATTTAAAGATCAACTTTTCTTTATACTAGATCTTCCCCTATGCTACATCAAGTGAATACATTCATACCTGAATACAGTGGCAATTTTTTGATGTCCGAAATGTGACAGATGAACACACTCATCGTGATGTAATGAGGTGATGTAGCCACACTATGCATTTACATGTATATACATGCAACTTTTCTTTTTTATGACTTTAATATTTGTCAACAATTTTTTTCTTTCCATTATGTCTTTTCATGTTTTCTTCTCAAATACAAAATTTCAACACTGTATTAATGTCGTATATATTGTTTCAGATTACACAACAATATCTGTACTCTCTCAAAAAATCCTAAACTATTTCGTCCTGAGGAAGCCCAACGGCGAAACGCGTAGGCGACTTCAATAGGATTTGTTTCAACATCTATGAATTTATAATCAATATATATTTCTATGTTATTTTTTCTACATTGTAAAATTGTATGTTATAGTTTTATATTAAAGTATTAATTTTTTTAAACGTACTTCCGCACTGCCTCAAAGTCCGCCATTCTTTTTCACCTCGGTGATTAGGTATTTTTTTTTTTCCAATTAACCAAAGAGCTGTCCAAAGACACTAGAGACAAAATTGTACACCTCCACAAGGCTGGAAAGGGCTACGGGGAAATTGCCAAGCAGCTTGGTGAAAAAAGGTCCACTGTTGGAGCAATCATTAGAAAATGGAAGAAGCTAAACATGACTGTCAATCTCCCTCGGACTGGGGCTCCATGCAAAATCTCACCTCGTGGGGTCTCAATGATCCTAAGAAAGCGGAGAAATCAGGCCAGGACTACACGGTGTGAGCTGGTCAATGACCTGAAAATAGCTGGGACCACCGTTTCCAAGGTTACTGTTGGTAATACACTAAGACGTCATGGTTTGAAATCATGCATGGCACGGAAGGTTCCCCTGCTTAAACCAGCACATGTCAAGGCCCGTCTTAAGTTGGCCAATGACCATTTGGATGATCCAGAGGAGTCATTGGAGAAAGTCATGTGGTCAGATGAGACCAAAATAGAACTTTTTGGTCATAATTCCACTAACCATGTTTGGAGAAAGAAGAATGATGAGTACCATCCCAAGAACACCATCCCTACTGTGAAGCATGGGGGTGGTAGCATCATGCTTTGGGGGTGTTTTTCTGCACATGGAACAGGGCGACTGCACTGTATTAAGGAGAGGATGACCGGGGCCATGTATTGCGAGATTTTGGGCAACAACCTCCTTCCCTCAGTTAGAGCTTTGAAGATGGGTCGAGGCTGGGTCTTCCAACATGACAATGACCCGAAGCACACAGCCAGGATAACCAAGGAGTGGCTCTGTAAGAAGCATATCAAGGTTCTGGCGTGGCCTAGCCAGTCTCCAGACCTAAACCCAATAGAGAATATTTGGAGGGAGCTCAAACTCTGTGTTTCTCAGCGACAGCCCAGAAACCTGACTGATCTAGAGAAGATCTGTGTGGAGGAGTGGGCCAAAATCCCCCCTCCAGTGTGTGCAAACCTGGTGAAAAACTACAAGAAACGTTTGACCTCTGTATTTGCAAACAAAGGCTACTGTACCAAATATTAACATTGATTTTCTCAGGTGTTCAAATACTTATTTGCAGCTGTATCATACAAATAAATAGTTTAAAAAAATCATACATTGTGATTTCTGGATTTTTTTTTTTTTTTGATTATGCCTCTCACAGTGGACATGCACCTACGATGACAATTTCAGACCCCTCCATGATTTCCAAGTGGGAGAACTTGCAAAATAGCAGGGTGTTCAAATACTTATTTTCCGCACTGTATAAGGTAGCATTTTTCTCTTAGGCAGGATTTTTACTTTTAATATGTAAATTGACTGGTATATTTTAATCAATATTTAGCTATAACATTATTGTATGGAAAAAAAAAACAAAAAAAAACAAATAAACAATGAATACATGAAAAAGTAATAACTACATATTTTGTCTCCATCATGGTATACAAACTTTTGCTCCCATTGAATTGTAAAATTATCATCCGACACTGTTTTGAAATGTACAATTTATATAAAAGAGAATTATAATCATTATAATCTGTATGTAAATACTTTTAAAATTAGTTTTAAATGTTATGTTTTTATTATATCATATATCCTATTACAGCATAATGAGTGCTTACTGAAAGTGATTACCCTTTCTCCATCTTATAAAACTTTGTACTGAGCAAAATGAAAATGAAAACCCTTTACTTCTCACTGTACACCTCCTCCTGCTGATGTTCCAAACACCCATATCCTATTTCTCACAGCCAGGATTCTGTCAGGGATCCATAGCATATATCCCCTTTACTGATGTATCACTTTCCTTCAGACTGGCTTAAAGCCTATCTAGGTCAACATTTTAAATTGTTATTTTCATTTCCACGTTAAATTTCTATTATTTCTATCCTACTCCTATCATTTCTGAACAATATTGAAGTTTGTAAACTTACTTTGTGAAGATCCCCAGAAATGTACTTCCTTGAATGCTGTGACATGTATTCACTATGCCCTGTTGAACTTGTTTAATGCATGTGTAAAGAACTCAAAGATGTGAATGATTGTTTTTATTATTATTAGGACCCAAGTAAAGTATCACACGTTTGACTCTTTTTAGCTCTGTAACCCAAACTTTGTAATTTGTGATTCAACTCCTTTAAATAAATATTTTCAGGTAAAATGCTGCTTTCTACTCTGTCACACCAGTGCCCTGTACTGGTATAGCTGAGTAACATAAGAATTTATTGGTGTAGGTGGTGGTCATTGGGCACCACATCCCAACATAAAATGCATACTACAAAGCATCCTTTGACCGGATGAGGGAATTTATAGCTACTAAAAACCATGCCACACAGATTGCTACATAAAATACGTAATCTTTATTACATTGCATAAACACAAAAAATGTAAATAGTAACTAATGATACTCCCAAAAACACATAGGGAAACATGTCAACATTAATTGCCTCATCGCCATATGGTGCAATCTAGAAATATATTTTCATTTATTTTGGAGGGATATTATGGAGCAAAATTTCTATATATGGTGGCCTATTAGTCTCAATACATTTCAGGGTACACTTCTTCAGGATAACAAAAGGCAATGTAGGTTTTATTACCAGGATTACCTCTTGGGCCGCGTACACACCGCGTACACACCGTACACACCGCGTACACACCATTAAATAAATCCGATCAAATCGGTCTGACAGACCATTTTGATCGGATTTGTCTGCTGGGATAGATTGGTTTGATCGTGTACCACGTCACCGTCACCATTAAGTAAAACACTTCCGCGCATGCGTCGAATCCATTCGACGCATGTGCGGACAGATATGTCTGCTGCTTAGTGTACTAACCAGCAGACATGTCAGACGGACGGGTTCCCAGCAGACAGATTTTATAGCATGCTTTAAAATTTGTCTGCTGGAAAAACCCGTCTGTCTGCCCGTACACACGATCGAATCTGTCTGCTGAAACAGTCCGTCGGACCGTTTCCAGCAGATGAATTTGATCGTGTGTACGCGGCCTTTCTCTCTCGGAGAAGCAGACTGCATCATTTCTGATTGGCCACCATACATGTTTAATGTTTTAATAAGACCTACAAATGTAAGCTCCCCTAAAACTTAAAGTGGATGTAAACCCATTTTTGTTTGTTGTTGTTGTTGCTGTCACAATGTAGAGTACTAGATTTCCTATCAGGATATTTACATATCTCTCCTGGATGTTATCATAATATGAGGTGTTCTACAGTTCATAGACAAGTGACCAGGATTTGTTATGTGGGGAGAGAGAGAAAGAGAGAAAGAAAGAAATCCACCCCTCCCCCCACATAACACATCCTGGTCACTTGTCTATGAACAGTAGATCACCTCATATTATGATAACATCCAGGAGAGATATGTAAATAACCTGTCACTCGAAGCAAGGGGGCGGTAAGGACTTTTTAATTAGACAGGTTTTTATCTGGAAGTCTGTTTTATTTCACTGAACAATAAAAGAGGATTGCTCAGAGCTGGAGTAACTCTGTGTGGCAAGACTGGGCACAGATGATAGGGAATCGTATACTCTACATTGTGACAGGGAGTATACATCCGCTTTAATCCAGGTATTTTACCTAGATTGCCTCTTGTTCTCCCAAAGAAGCATACTGTGAAATGGAGGTTGTAAGTGCAATGTTTGTTTGACTGCACATCAGTTTCTATTACTTTTGCTGGACACTAAATTGAAGCTTTAATGATGTCTCCAGATGATGTCATTAGACGAAACCGGTCGAGCGTGATAATCTTTCAGTCGTACACACTCGTGGATCACACACTTTATGATACGCCTGTTACTTTATGCTTAAATGTGAGTACCTGACTTTTTTGTCTACAATAAAAACTTGGCATACTGTATTATGCTATGTGGGCACTTTTTCTTCTTTGAGCCGTATTAGACCTAAAGCACCTGAAGCCAGAGGAGACTGCCACAGAGCCACACAGGGGCTAACACTGTGAAAGCCTTTAACCCCTTGTGGGTATCTGGATCTGGTACCCTATCAGAGCATGAGGAGAGGGAGCACTGAATGATCACAGCCATTTGAATTATTTCATGAAGCACTAAGCACTTTTTTGCATGGACTGCCTAAATATAACTTCAATCCAATTTTATGGCACAGAGCACCTTATAATACTATATTATATCATCTATTAGCACGTTTTTTTACATGTGTATATTTATTTATTTTTGTATTCATTTTTATTATTTATTTTTATGGTTTACCCAATGTGGATATAAGCACATATTTGTTTTAGGGCTGCATTTTATTTACCCAACATCACTTTTTCATATAAAGAGGTGCCAACACCTACTACCTCACCCCCACTCATTAATGAAAAGGATGTCTTTTAAGGACAATGCAGGAACAAAAGGCCTGTTTTTGAAGATAACCTTTTAAAATAGCCATCTTTTTATATTGAAATACATTTGATATAACATAAAAATTAGATATGCATAATTTATATTATTATTAAGATAAATAATTATTAAATACTGCACTAGAAACCTTCAATTGCAGGCTCAGTAAAACATATGAAAGATTAAAAGTGAAAATCTGAAACTTATTTAATAATCCTTTCTACTGCAAGCTTCACTCTTTGACATCCACTAGCCACTAGCAGCTGTACAAAGCCCAGTAAGAGCTGTTTTTTCCATTAACATCTTAACACAGTAAACTCAAAGGCTCTCATATCGTGTACACTCCATGACATATCGTTTTTGTGCTTAAGACTTTCTAAATTTAAAGATTTAATCCGTCTGCAAATTTTTACAGAAGCACACATTAGGCAGGAGAAACAGGACACAGAAGCTAAATGTTCAAGTCTGCTCTGTACTAGTTAAGAGTTATTTGCCATATCTGAGATGCAAAAGGTGGTGTTAGGTCAATATGCTAATATGCCAATATGCCAGCTGCACTGGAGAGTAGGAATCTGTTCAGGTGCAGATGAGGAAATGCGTATTTTAGCCAAATACGATGTGCAGGTGTTCAGAATTGTTATTGATTTATGCCTATTATGTTCTCAAAAGTGTAAACTTGTGCATGTTCTCTGTGCTTTAAATTTTAATTCATTCACATTTATTTTTTTCTTTATTAAAAAGGCTGATTTTTATTTTTATGAGCCCCAATAACATCATCAATCCCACATTTTACATGGTGAGAGATCAGGGTTGCACCATGTCCTAGAAATAAGGTGCGGCTGTGATCGCAGCGCTGCGTGCCCCCGCGCGGCCGTTCTGGAACGACATTATATGAGTGAGAGCCGCACCACCTCTCCGTCATTTGACAGTGGGCGGACGGCAAGCATTTAAAGCGGTTGTAAACCGCTGGTGGAACTGGTAGCAGAGGAGGAGCTAAATTAAAGGGAGATCTGGTAAAATGAGAACCATATAGGAGAGGAACCTCCAGGGTCTGCAGCCACGACCATGTAATTTCCAAACAAAGAGAAGAGGAGACTACCATCGAGGATTACATAGATGCTTGACTAGACCCATTGGGGTCTTCCTTAGAGGTGAGAGGCTAGGCACACTGTGTGTGGATTGAAAAAAGAAAAAAATAATTGGGATATAGTGTCTTCATATCACCTTAAATTTCTTTGCACTGGATCACTTCATTCACTTTCTTGAACATCTCTATATATTTAAATAGACTATTTTCACTACATTCTTTTGCACTGGAAATTTTTTATGTATTGTTTTATCCATCTTTGCATTTTTATACCTATTTGTACATTTTCTGAGGATTTTATTTGAGGTTTTATTGATATTTTTTATTGCATTTTTGTTGAATATTATTGCAACTTTGCACAGATTGTGTAAACATATAGCGCTGCTCCACTTCATCTATTCATTTACCTTAGATTGAAGCCCTCCCGTGCCGCAGTGTCAATGGTGAGACAGCTGACATGTTCCCCCGGTCTTCCTTATGGGTTCGCAGCCTCTGGCTACTTAAGAGGCCAGGGGCACGATGACATTACTCCCGCGCATGTGTGCAGAAGCCGCTGTTTCCGGCACGGGCTCTGAAGGTCCGGCACTGTAAGCAAGATCTTCAGAGCGCATGCGCTGATTATGTCATCGGTTGCATGCACTCTGAATGTCTCCTAAACAAGCAGACAGGAGAATAGGAAATATTCACAGTACCTACAGGTACACCTTATTATAGGCTTACCTGTAGGCACAAGTGGTAGTACAGGGTTTACTACTACTTTAAGTAGTACATACTTTTCTGATAGAAAATCATAAAAAAAAGTTTTTTCAAATAATTTTCTCTTTATTCTTAGCTGAAAACAGAAGTGCTTGAGGACACACTTTATAATGTCAGTGATTTGAACCATGTTGACTTTGACATCACATTGCTATCATTCTAATTTTACTAAAGAACCTAAGAGGAAAGAAATACAGGAGCTGTCTTATCTATTTTTTAAAGGTACAGACAGTGAGACTATCACATTGATCTTGCTTTTGTAAATAGAGAGCAACTGACCTGGAAGAAGCATGCATGTATACAGTAAAGTCTAAAAAGTCTGAACTGCTGCCCTGCACTGACCTTTTGGGCCAGTGACTGCTTAGGTAGTGAAGCCAGGATCAAGATAATTGCCTCAACGTTTTCACTTTTTAAAACCAAGTCAGCAATGATAGCTACATGGTTATTTCCAGAGTAATTGCAGCCATCATGTAGAAGGGAATGTAGTGTCTCCAAAATTTGGCACTGTCATTGTCCCACTGACCCACAATGTTTGGTGCTTACTTTCTCTCATTGACTGCCAATGTTGGGGGAATTCTTCCTCCCATTGGTCAACAATGTTAAGAGAATTCTTCTCTCATTGACCACCAATGTAAGGGACTTTCTTCCTCTAATGGACCTGAAATGTAAATGGCCTTCTTTCGCCCAATGACTGCTAATGAAAGGGGCATTCTTTTTCCTACCAAGACAATGTGAGGCATGTTCTTCCTCTAACAGGAACCAATGTAGGGAGCAATGTTTCCTCCATTAACGTAAGGGCCAGTCTTTTTCCACTGGTACCAATATAAGGGGCATTCTTCTTTCTACCACCAATGCACAATAAGTGTCTTGCGTCCCCCAACTGGCACCAATATTATGGCAAGGCTTCTTACCACTGACCCCAATGTTAGAAGCAACTTCTTTTCACTGGCCACTAATATTAGGACTTTATCTGACCTGCAAAGTTAGGGGAAGATTTTTTTCCCATTGACCACTGATATATTGATATACTGTGCCTCTTACTGACCTGCAATGTAACGGGATATTCTTACTAAGAAAACACATTATTTTAATGAGAATTCCTTGCACAGTCTTCCTTCCACTGACTTGCAATGTAAGGGTATTATTTCTGCTACTGACACCTATGTAAGAGGCATTCTTTCTCCCACTGGCACTAAAGTAGGGGGAAGTCTTCCTCCAGCTCCCCATCAATGTAAATGACAGTCTAATTCTAGCGGCACCAATCTAATGGGGCAGTCTTAATTCCACTGACCACCAATGTAATGGGAATTCTTCTTTCAAATTACATTTTGAATGACCTCTTTAAAGCATAAGTGATTTAAAGGACATTTACACTTTTCTAGCCCCGTTTTTCTCCAACAGCACTTTGCCATAAATCATGTTTGCCTGTAATACTGCTCCTCTTAATTTTGATACTGGCCAGCTAGTGTTGTAGGTATTACGTATTACACAAATATAGTGACATTGGTTTTCTTGTAAGATATTGACCTATACAAATCAATAATCCATGACCCAATTGCCAAATGTTCATATACAATTTACAGAGACATTTTTTTAATCTTCATATGATTGTTAAAAAAGTTCAGGCTATTAATGAACAGTATTGAAAAATGGTGCTTTATAGTTAACATGATCTTGTAAAATAAATCAGTTTGTTATATTGTTTTTCTTCACAGAGATCAGGGATATGCCTGCTCAAATGCTGCTTCTTTTCTTTTTGTCAGAGCCCCAATATGTCAGGGGGAGTACAGTTGAATCTCTCAGACTTTGAATCCCTTGTGGGTATTAGGGTAACTGAATGTTTAGACTCCAAACAGGTCTAACAACACTTTAAATTGTCTCCACCACCCCCCCCCCCCAAAGTCCCTGCCTTGATCACAATGATTTTTTTGCGGCAGCCCACAGTGAACAAAAAAATTCCACCAGGACCTTTGCCCCACTTAATGCTCGTTGATCTTTTGTTAGTAAAGCCTGGGCATAACTGGGGTTGATTTACTAAAATTAGAAAGTGAAAAATCTGGCACAGCTCCACTTCTGACCCCAAGTGGTGTGGTTATCATGTAGGCTGTGTTTCTCCAAAAGAAACAGTTTCCACTTGTTTTCTTGATTGCCTGAGGGACCCCTTCAGTAGACCACTCCATCATGCTGCTGTAACTGATCCCGCCCCACTCCACTGTGATCCCACTGTGGGGCCACCACAGAAGAAGGGGGTAATTTATTTGGGCAACAGTTCCCAGAAATTAAAAGAATAATAACAGTAATAGGTAAATAGTAATGGCTTTGAGCATTATAGCACAGTAGTATCAAAATTATCAAGCAATGTTATGCACAACACCTTCGAATGTGGAAGAAGGTTTCAATTCCTGTGATAAAAAGAGCCCTGGTTATCCGCGATTACCCGTATACTAACAGAGGTGAAGTTTTCCCCTACCCCACTGGCTAGTGGTGCTCTACAAAGTCCTGACACCATTGGGGCCCATTTACAAGTGATTTGTAATTCTAGGATACCAAGAAGAAGATCCCCAAATTAATAAGTCCCAAATATTTCAGTAGGGGGGAAACACTATCCCTTTGAATAAGTAGTTGACTAAGGCCGCGTACACATGATCGAATTTGTCCACGGAAAACGGTCCGATGGACCGTTTCAGCAGACAAATCCGATCGTGTGTACGGGCTAGCGGACAGGTTTGTCCATCGGACAAATTTCAAAGCATGCTTTGAAATTTGTCCGCTACAAACCTGTCCGTCGGATATGTCCGCTGGTTAGTACGGGAAACCAGCGGACATATCCTCTCGCACATGCGTCGTATCCTGTGAATGGATCCGACGCATGCGCGCGGAAGTGTTTACTTCCTGGTGCATGACGTAGCGGTGACGTGGCGGCGTCAACTTCACCGCCGCGTCACCACGCTGTCTGCCGGCGGGGATTTTGATCCGATAGTGTGTACACGCCATCGGACCGAAATCCGATGAGACATGTCCGCTCCAAACTGTCCGTCGGACAAGTTTGAGCGGACATATCTCATCGTGTGTACGAGGCCTTAGTCTATCCCTTTTAAATAGATAGTTGACAAGAAGCCTTGTACCACTCTGAAGTCTTTTATAGGAGTCTGAAACAGTATCTCTGGTTCAGAAAAAGCAGTTTCTAGGCAAAATTTTAAGACTCAGATATGAGTCTGAAATATGATATGACAGTGGCAAGTGTCCTGCTCGACAAGGACTGCAATTGATAAACTTTCACCAGGTTGGCATTCAGCTTCAGTTACTCAATAGATTAGCAATGTCAGCCCCTGACCCATACAATCCTGTCAGCAGCAGAAGACTGAAACAGCACAGGTCCCTTGCTCCCTATGTGCTGTCTAAGACTAGCTGCAGTGTCAGACAATATATGCCCAACAAGGACCAGCAACATACTGGTATGTTGCTGTATTTGAAATGGTTATACCAGAATGATGCCTGTGGGCTTAGGTATCATCTTGGTATCATTCTTTTCAGCCAGCGGTCTGCTTTCACCTAAAAGCAATGCTAGCAGCTAATTAGCCTCTAGACTGCTTCTACAAGCAGTGGGAGTGAATGTCCCCCCCCCCCAGATATAAACAGGGCCATTGGGAAATTGGGAAAGCATTTTATCACACCGATCTTGGTGTGGTCAGATGCTTTGAGGGCAGAGGAGAATAGACCCCGATTTTTTCAAAAAAAGAGTACCTGTCACTACCTATTGCTATCATAGGGGATATTTACATTCCCTGAGATAACAATAAAAATGATAACAAAAAAAATGGTAACAAGTAATGCTCACGAAACAAAACAAAGTTTTTCAAACTTCATTTTAAAAAACGATGTTGCCTACACACCATCGTTTTCTGAAAATGCTCTTGCAAAGCGCGGTTACGTAAGACACTTTCGACGGCACTCTGTTCCATTGAAGCTCCTTTCTCATAACTTGCTTCTGAGCATGCGCGGGTTTAAAAACTACGTTTTAAACGTTGTTTCGCCCACACAAGATCATTTTTTGTGAAACAAAAGACGACATTCTGAAAAACGGCATAAAAAATTCAAGCATGTTCGAATTTTTTTTTGGTCGTTTTTTTGAAGACATAAAACTAAGTTTTGCCCACACACGATCATTTTAAATGACGTTTTTTAAAACGTTGTTTTATTTCATCATAAAAATGACTGTGTGTACGCGGCATGACAGTTTAGAAATAAAAAAAGCTAAATAAATAATAATAAAAAAAAGCTAAATAAATAATAATTAAATAAAGCACCCCTGCCCCCCTCCACTGCTCTCGCGCAAAGGCGAACGCAAGCGTCGGTCTGGCGTCATATGTAAACAGCAATTGCACCATGCATGTGAGGTGTCACTGCAAAGGTCAGATGGAGGGCAGTATTTTTAGCAGTAGACCTCCTCTGTAAATCTAATGTGGTAACCTGTAAAGGCTTTTAAAGGTTTTTTAAAATGTATGTAGTTTGTCGCCACTGCGCGTTTGTGTGCAATTTTAAAGCATGTCGTGTTTGGTATCCATGTACTCGGCCTAAGATCATCTTATTTGTTTCATCAAACATTTGGGCAATATAGTGTGTTTTAGTGCATTAAAATTAAAAAGGTGTATTTTTTCCCAGAAAATGCGTTTGAAAAATAGCTGTGCAAATACTGTGTGGAAAAAAAATGCAACACCCACCATTTTAATCTGTAGGGCCTTTGCTTTAAAAAAATATATAATGTTTGGGGGTTAAACATAATTTTCTTGCAAAAAAAAAGTTTTTACGTAAACAATAAGTGTCAAAAAGGTCTTTGTCTTCAAGTGGTTAGAAGAGTGGATGATGTGTAACAAAACCTTTTAAATGTTGTGCTTAAAATGACAGGACAGTTCAAAACCCCTCCAAATGACTCCAAGCCACCCCAAGCTATTTTCTGAGAGACAAGTCCATGGAATATTTTATGTTTTGACACAAGTTGCTGGAAAAATACACTTTTTTTTGAACAAAGCTGTCAATAAATGATATATTGCTCAAACATGCCACGGGCATATGTGGAATTATACCCAAAAATACATTCTGTTACTTCTCCTAAGTACGGGGATACCACATGTGTAAGACATTTTGAGAGCCTAGCCACATACGGGACCCCAAAAACCAAGCACCGCCATCAGGTTTGCTAAATGTGTACATTTTTGATTTCACTCCTCACTGCCTATGGAATGCCCAGATGGCAAAAAAAAACCAAATGACCCCATTTTGGAAAATAGGCACCGCAAGATATTTGCTGAGAGGTATGGTGAGTATTTTGCAGATCTCGCTTTTTGTCACAAAGTTTTGAAAATTGAAAAAAAATATATTTTTTTTTTTCTTCATTTTCAAAAACAAATGAGAGCTGTAAAATACTCACCATGCCTCTCAGCAAATAGCTTGGGGTGTCTATTTTCCAAAATGGGGTCATTTAGGGGGGGGGTTGTGCCATTTGGGCATTCCATGTCCTCCGAAACTGTCATTTGGGCATTTCATGTCCTCCGAAACTGTAATAGGTAGTGAGGAGTGAAATCAAAAATGTACACCCTTAGAAACGTACTTAATAATCGTTTATACTAAAAGCTGCACTCTTTGACATTCACTATCTACTAGCAAAGCCCAGTAAGAGCTGTTCTTTCCCTTAACATCTTAACACAGTAAACTTGAAGGCTCTCATATCGTGTACACATGAAATATAGTTTTTGTCCTTAAGATTTTCTGAATTTAAAGAATTAAGCCGTCTGCAAATTTTTACAGAAGCACAAATTAGGCAGCTGAAACAGGACTCAGAAGTTAAATGTTCAAGTCTGCTCTGCACTAGTTAAGAGTTATTTGCCATATTTGATATGCAAAAGGTGGCATTAGGTCAATATGCTAATATGCCAGCTGCACTTTATGGAGACTAGTAATCTGTTCAGGTGCAGATGAGGAAATGCGTATTTTAGCCAAATACGATGTGCAGGTGTTCTGAATTTTTATTGATTTATGCATGTTATGTACTGAAAAGTGTAAACTTTTGCATGTTTTCTCTGCTTTAAATCATATTTCATTCACATTTATTTATTCTTTTATGAGCCCCAATAACATCATCAATCCCATATTTTACTGCTTTTTTGAGCCCATCAGCAACTGGGAGTAAGTCAGCTGTATACTAATGTGTGCTGCAATTTGCTATTATAGTTTTAATGTCTATATTAGTTTAATGAAATGTCAGGTCATAAATAAAGGAAAATGGTTCTACAGAGGTTACATCTGAATGATTTTCTTAGAATTTAGTAATATATTAAACATAAATGTACTGTTAGATCGTTGGTTAAATAGTAAGTAGTGAGCAAGTGATGAATAACAAAGTTAAATCACAGACTTTGATATGGAATTACATTACTTTTTTTAGCATAAATTTATTTTTGCTGGTATGTTTCTTGGTATTTACAATATGTTCCCAGATGTGAATTTGGGGAAAATAAATCTAGCACAGTTCCAGTAAAGCAATTTGTGTTAACCTGTGATTTAGGGGTTCAATTGTTAAAGAACCCTGTGCAACCAGGCTTTTTTAATTGCCAGGATTTACCCCGGTTTATAAAAGGGCCAACACCTTTGTTTAGGAATACATTATTTATAAGTGGAGAAATGAGAGTCTGAGCATATCCTGGCAGCAGAATATACTATAATATATTATAATATAATATATTTAAAAAAAAATTATTAAGCTTTATAATCACTTTAAAATATATCTAACCCAAATAATTTTTTATGGTAGCTTGCTAGTCTTTAGATGTGGTTGCTGCCTTCGTTTTCTGTTTCCAAGGTTATTTCCTTTAGGTTCACATGGTAATTCTACCAGTAATAAACTTCCAATTCTAAGATAACACCACTCACTCACCTAACTGTATCAGGACAACAGAAACAGGATAGGACTACAGAATTCCACCTCACTTCTCTATAACATAGATGGGTGTGCATTGGTAGTGATAGCTGAAAAAAGTGTAATTGACAAGACACAGGCAGCGAACACAGTAAGTGACAAGATTTCTGGCAGAATTAACAGATATATTTTCACTTATCAAACAGATATAACATAATGATTTCAATGGTATATTTTACAGACCTAAAGAGACAAAATAAGAGAAGTCCATTGTTAGAGTTTACAAACCCTTTAATTGGGTATAGATGAGCTAGACCAGGGAATTTGTGTCAAAATGATAAATCCAGAAAGTAAATGTTAATATTAAAAAAAATCCTGTGCTTATCCACCTGGATAAAATGTGACTGGAAATAAATACATAAAACACATAAAATCTTGATCAAAAATGATAATCAGAAATAAATAAATTATATATACTAATCAAAATACAAGAGACACTACCCAGTAAGTCTGAATATGGGACTCAAATAGTTAACTAAAAGGGGGAAGCGCGTCGAGGGGAGCCATATCTGTGACGCCTGCACGCACAAGCTAGCTGGCAAGGTCCGTGGCCATGTTTGATTGTTTGCATTCTGCTGTTTTTTGATCACCTAATTGTAAGTGCAATATATACGTTTAAATACGGTAGATGAGATTGTTTTAAATACTACACTATAATGTGCTCCCCTCTTCCCATTTATTCATGAGAACCACTGAAGATCGATTTTAGATATGCTTGGTTGAATATCTGCTATAATTCTTGGATGGTAATATGGCTGAGCGTACATATGGATGATACTGTAGATTATCTTTCCCAATAACCACAGGGATGTGTGGAGACCTAAAAGCGATTTAGATCTCTATAAGTTCAGATCCAAAGTCTCTGGTAAGAAGTGTCAGTTGATGTGGGGACGGCCTTGTATGAGCACCCTGTCACTTTTGTTCGGTGTTTGTTTTGCACACCTAATCACGGGGATCTATTATCTAAATAGACTGTCATATATGTCACTTGGATAGACTTATGCCCCTTACACACGATCGTAATTTCCGTCGGGATAAACGCTGGTTGATTTTTCAGACGGAATTCCGTTTAAGCTGTCTTGCATACACACTGTCACACCAAATTCCGACCGTACAAAACGTGGTGACGTACAACACATACAATGGCACTATAAAGAAAAGTTCAAATCCACCGACGCAGGAGGGCATGGCTTGCACGCGAGAAGAATGGCAGCATCAGCCTAGAGCTCTCTCCAGCCGGCCGGACAAAGTCAGCAAACTGGCAGGTTTCCAGCTACATCGGAGCCCCACATCGCTCACCACAGTCCCGCGGACCCTGCTGAGGCGATGTTACGTGGGAGAAAGAAGGAGAGGAACCTCCAAAAGCTAACGTCCCTGTTGTTCATGCCTGACAGGAGGGAGACCAAGCAAGATGGCGCCGCCAGAGCTGCCATGAGGCAGCATACTGCATACACAGATCTTCCGAGCAGCGATCCGACAGACGCAGAGGGGACCTTGTCTTCTCTCCCCTCGCTAACTCTCCCCTGCTATCTCCAGTGTCACAGAGCCCTGCCAAAGCGCGGATGCGCCTGGATTCTGACCCTCAGACCGGGACTGCAGTGAGTACGGCATTACACAATGCAAACGCCATATCTTCCCTATAGTCCTCCATTGCGGCTTTCCCCACCTCAGGACAACCTGTCCTTGATACCACAATGAAGGACATGCTTTTATCCTGCAGTCCTCCCTCATGTCCAATCTTTCATCACTAATCCACAATCTGTTTGGTTGTTTTTGTTTCTCTCCTTTTATCTGCATTGCTACGGACCCAGCGACAGAACTCCACGTTACGTTCAGCATCTCCCGAACACCTTTTTCATCCTGGTACCTGCATCCCACCGTCTGACCTACCTGAAGACACAGCCCGATCTGCAGCGCCGGACTTCTCCCTGAGGATCTCTCTAAATCCCTACTTCCAACCGTGAGTTACAGAACTGCACCTATTCCACTATCATTTGACACCATGTCCTTTTCGGTCCTCTCTTTGAACGCAAAGGGTTTGAATCACCCAGCCAAGCACTCCGCTCTTTGGAAAACCGCAGTGTCGCTCAATTGCGACATACTATGTGTACAAGAGGCACATTTCGCCCAGGACATTTCCCCTACATGCCAGCATAGGATGTTTCCCCGTGTTTTTTCTTCCCTCTTCAAGAAGAAACAAAGAGGGGTTCTGATAGCCATCCGCAACACAGTCTCATTCAAACTCCAGAGCTGCACAAAGGACCCTGAAAGCAGATTCATTATCCTGCTCTGTAAGATCAACGACGTCCAATATACCTTGGTGTCGCTGTATGCACCGAACTAACGGCAAATGTTGATATGCGGTGACTTTAATTTAGCCCACAGCTGGAGCCAAAAGACGTGCCTTGCCATTAGCCAAGTTTATTTTTAACAATGATATGTTTGACGTGTGGAGGTGTTGTCACGCGAATGAACAAGATTATACGTTCCTATCACCGCGTCACAATACCTACTCACGTATTGACTTGTTCCCTTCTGATAAGAACCTACTGCAAAGAATATCAGCATCAGCGATACATACAGCCACCTGGTCAGACCACGCCCCTGTCAGTATCACCATTGACGCTCACTTGCAACACCCCAAATCCCATCTTTGGAGAGTTAACAATTCTCTTCTCCACAATCCCACCTTTGCGGACTCTATTCAACGTCAATTGACAGTCTACTTTTCCTTGAACACCCAATCAGTGCCCGACCCAGTGGTTGTGTGGAACGCCCACAAAGCCGTTTCTAGGGGTATTCTCATACAACTAGGGGCTAGAGCCAAGAAAAATAGGTCACGGAAGATAGATCAAATTACTGCCAAAATAGATATTACTGAAACCCAGAACAAATACCACCTCTCTCCTACACTTCAAACCAAAATTTTTAAGTTACGCCAGGAATTACGTGCCCTCCTACTGGAATTACATGAGAAAGCTTACACCAAACTCAAAGCTACCACCTACGCCACAGGTAATAAGGCGGGTAAATTGTTGGCCCTAAAAATTCAAGGGCACAGGCTTAAATCTAAAATTCCCTTCCTTTATCACCCCCACACTGAGGCCCCATACACACGAGCGGACAGATTTGAACAAATCTGTCTGCTGGGATTTTGGTTTGCTCGCGTGTACACACGAGCAAACCAAAATCCCCGCCAGCAGAGAGCGCGCTGACGTGTCGGTGACGTGGCGGTGACGTTGACGCCGCCACGTCACCGCACCAGGAAGTAAAACACTTCCGCGCATGCGCCGAATCCATTTGGCGGCGGTGCGGCGGCGGAGCGGGACGACATGTCTGCTGGTAAGTGTACTAACCAGCAGACATGTCGGGCGGACAGATTCCCACCGGATAGATTTCAAAGCATGCTTTGAAATCTGTCGGGTGGACAAATCTGTCCGCTAGCCCATACACACGATCGGAGATGTCTGCTGAAACAGTCCATCGGACCGTTTTCAGCGGACAAATTCGATCGTGTGTACGAGGCCTAAAGAAAACTACTTAAACCCCACGAGATAGCCAATGCCTTCAGCACATACTACACAGATTTATATGCTATCAAAAGAGATGTAAATACCGCCCAACCATCCCAAGATGACATAGAGAAATGTTTAGCACAGGTCAACCTTCCTTCACTGTCCCCATCACAGGTAACTTACCTTCATGCTCCCTTCACGGTCGCTGAAATAACGCAAACTATCCAACATATCCCCAACTCCAAATCTCCAGGACCAGACGGGTTCACGGGGGAATATTACAAAACGTTTCATCAAATCCTAGCTCCCACCTTATGTGAAGTCTTCAACTCTGCCGCATCTTCCTCCTCCTTCCCCCAAGAAATGCTAATCGCAATTGTTTTCCCCCTTCCTAAACCTGGAAAAGATCCGACATCGCCCCAGAATTTTCACCCTATTTCTCTACATAACGTAGACGTTAAAATGAATGACAAAACTATCACCAACAGGCTAGTTAATATCCTCCCATCTCTCATCCATATGGACCAAATCCAACGGCGCCACCATTTGGGCAGCTTTTTCTGATCTCGTGTTACCACGTGTTAGTAAATGTCAGAGACGATTCGTGCTTTTCAGTCTTTGTGCTTTTCAGATCGTTTTCTGCTGTTCAGTTGGTGCTTGTGGGTTTGTATCTGTCTTTCAGTGCATGTAGTCAGGTTGTATCTGTTTTTCAGTGTGTTCTTGTCTGCTTGTTTCTGATTTTCAGGTCGTTTTTCATAGGACTTTCTGTTCTTCAGTGCGTTCTGTTTAATTCGTTCTGACCAGCCGACTGTTTTCTAGCCATGTTGCGGGTACGTACTCGTCGCAGTGTTCATGCTTTGTATGGACATGTTGGGGTTAATGCTTTAACCCAAGCTCAGTCCATGAGCAGGGTGAGGAGGAGTTCATGGATGAACAATTGGTTGCTCCAGTGGGACCAATTCTCTCATATGCCTCTGCTGCGGGAGATCCAGGAGAATAATCCTGATGACTTCAGGAATTATCTCTGGGTGACGGACCCCGTTTTTCACCGTCTGTTGGATTTGGTGTTCCCCTATATCACACGGCAGGACACTGTGATGCAACAAGTCATCACTGCCGAGCAGAGGCTAGTCAGTGATGATACCTGGTGTCTGGAAGAAGTCTGCAGGACCTAAAGTTCTTGACAGGCATCTCCCCCCAGGCTTTGGGGATCATTATTCCAGAGACCTGTTCTGCCATCATCCAAGTCTTGTAGAAGGACTATATTAAGGTAAGTTTTCTCCTTTAACATCACATTCTATGTATTTAATGTATGCTAATGTATTGTATTTCTTTCATAATTCCATAATTACCATGATTGTAATATGCTTTGAATGTCCCCTTTGTCCCTATGCATGCTGCAAATTTGTAATGCTCCTTTTCAGGCCTACATGCATATTTCCCTATATGCTATTATGGGCCCATACACACCTAGCCTAGTCACTTCCCAATATATTCTGTAAGCTCCATTGTAGCTTACAGAATATATATTATTTTTTTTGGAGGGTCCAAACTCAGCTAGAACCCTCCCCAGCCCTAAAATGTGTAAAATAGGCCATCAGAGGGGGTAAGGAATCTGATAAGTGTACCTTATATTTTTGTCTTTAAATAATCCTTAAAATAAATATTATACTGATGTTGGCCAAGAATGTTTTTTGTGTAATCTGCTTGCAATGTTATGTGCAAAAGTACTATTTTTTCTGGTTTGACTGACCATGTGGACATGGGAAAGGATGGCCGGATGTCCGATGGTGGAGTCTTCGCATGGACGGAGTTTGCCCAACATCTCCAGACTGGTGGCCTGGCACTGCCACCTGATGAAGCCAATGTTGTGGGCCTTCCATTTGTTTTTATCGCTGATGAAGCTTTTGTGCTAGGACCACACCTGATGAGGCCATTCCCCCTGAGGACCCTCACCCCGGAGAGGAGGGTTTTTAACTACCGGCTGGCCAGAGTCCGAAGGGTTGTTGAGAATGCCTTTGGGATAATGGCCAGCCGGTTCCGCCTGTTTCTGACACCAATCCATATGGCGGACTGCAAACTCAACCATATCATCTTCAGCTGCTGCATCCTGCACAACTGCCACCCAGCCTGATGACCCGGTGCCTGCCGCTCATCCTGATGGCCCGGTGCCCAGGGATCCAGTACTTGTTGACCCAGTGCCTGCTGCCCAGCCTGATGACCCAGTGCCTGCTGATCTGGTGACAGATGATCCAATGCCTGTTGATCTGATGACAGATGACCTGGTGCACGCTGCTGCCCAGCCTGATGACCTGGTGCCTGTTGCGCAGTCTGATGACCCGGAGCCTGCTGCCCAGCTTGCCGCTGATGCTTTCCTGCCTGATGCCCAGCTTGCCGCTAATGCTTCCCTGCCTGATGCCCAGCTTGCCGCTAATGGTTTCCTTCCTGATGCCTAGCTTGCCACTAATGCTTTCCTGCCTGATGCCCAGCTTGCCACTGATGCTTTTCTGGATGATGCCTAGCTTACCAGAGGAGCAGGGCAATTGTATGGTTATCTTTGATGTCATGTCCGATGGCACATAGCTGCTGTATGATCTCTATCATAGCTTTCACATGGTTACACATTTGGTGGCCCTCTTCTAGTCTCATCTTGTAAAGCTTTTTTAGCAAAAACAGCTTACTGTTGAAGCTTGAACGCTCATGCAGTATTTGTAATAAAGTCCACATACTTTTCTCTGTTCTTATGTGGCAAAGCTGGTCATCTTCCACTAGTAAGCTTATGGTTGCTTTTGCCTGTCTATCCTTCCCGTCCCAGTCCTCCGTCTCTCCGTTTGTGGGTATTTTTGTATTCAGCACTTGCCACAAGTCATCCATGCTAAAAATAATTTTTAGCTTGAACTTCCACAGCTGGTAAATGGCATTGTTCAGCTTTGCTATTGCAAACTTCACATCTGAACTGCTTGCCATCTTTCAACTGCTTGTAAACAGTACTCACAGACTTGCAGAATTATTTCCAGTGCCTGCTGGGTGCTGCCGGGTGCCTGGGGTATCTCCTCCAATGCCTAGGCCCATAACCTATTGTGCAGAGTATTGCAATTAAGCGCTGGAAGCTTCTTGGATACATCAAACGGCTTTACTTTTATGGCGGATGTTAGATTATATCTTACAGTATTAGAAACATGGAGCATATAAGTACATACACTGAACATAGACAGAACATCCTGTGATCACATTACCATAGGATAACAAACTATAACACTGCAGTACCACCTGCTCAGGGGCGGACTGACCATTGAAGCTCTCGGGCACTGCCCGAGGGCTCCATGCCACTAGGGGGCCCCACCAGGGTTGCCAGGTTCAATAAAACCATGGACAGTATGTAAAAATCTGTGTTTTTTTTACATCTGTCCCTGATATGTCTGAAACTGACATGCTTTTGATGTGAAAATCCTGAGATTTTAGCTGCCCTGCCTCCTGGCATGGTGGCCATCTGTAATCCTAGGGGCCCCATAATCTTCTATTGCCCGGGAGCCCCATGAGTTGTCAGTCCACCCCTGCACCTGCTGCATACAGTATTGTCAGTTTATTAGCAACTATGCTGTTGTTCTTTCAACAATTTCTAGGGTTAGACTGGGTCACATACTGTCTTTTGTAAAACATGATCTCTATGTTGGCAGAGTAGTTGGTCTTGTTACATTTTTATTATTTTCACTATGCGCATCATCAGTCTTTACCAGAACCCAGACAACAATCCATCCAGATATCAGAAAGCTGCTGTGGTACAAAGGCAGAAGAGGATTATTTCATACAGCCTTCCAAATATGTATTTTATGCTGTGGAGCTGTTATTGCAAGGAGGAGGGTAGGTACCTGGGTTGGGGCAGGGTGATTATTATAATATAAAAGCAGATAATATTTTCAAATACAGGGTTACCTCAACTGATAGCCCCATCCATTGAGTACAAAATGCCTAGCTAAAGCTGAAAAATGTAAACCGTTATGTTTTTTGTGAGAAAAACAATGAGCGCCACAATGCTAATAAATTACTCCTATAATGACATGAAAAAATTAAATATACACCTCTGAGTGTCTACTGCTGACCGTTCTCATCGGATGGACTGATCGTGTGTACACGGCCATAGACAGATCACTCCTTGTGCCCACCATGATCAATCCACTTTACCAATAGTAGTAATTCCTACAGTCCCTAGACTGAACCTCTGTGTAGGTAATCAACGTGTGAATTGTCTCCAAACACTACCTTCCTCCATTCGCTTTTTAATAATCAATGCCACTTATATTTCTAGCGGTTAAGGACATTAAACAAAAAACACAAGTACCATAACGTTCTCTGCTTTAATTTTTTTTTTTTAAAAGCCCCCTTAAAAAGTTACACTTACAAGAAATAACAATAAAAACAGCATGTATCAAATCACCAGCTCATTCACCACAGATCTAGACTCGCGGTGCTTCGCCTGACATCAGAAATTAGACTCCTCCCCTTGTTTTATGGAATGTATAATTATTTGTTTATATAAGATTTATAGATACGCAGTGCTGCACTATTTTCACAAAATTAACGTTATCATGTTTTGACCTTGTGTCTCACTGCTGTTTCCTGGAAAAGCAGGTGGAACAAAATCTTAAGATAATTCACTTTTGCAATATGCTGCCAATGGTAAGGCACAGTGATGTTGCCTGCTATTTTAGAAAGTAGGTGGAAACTTTTTTTTTCATAGCTTTGACTAGGCAGTTTGTTTTCAAGGTGCACATGACTTGTCACTAAAGTGGACCTTGTATATTCATACAAGGCAGACTTTAATAAAATAAAAAAACCTGACTATGTTTCACTGTGCATGTTATGACTAAATCGCACTGAACTAACAATGGCAAAACACCCCTCCCTACTCCCACCCTATTCAGTTTTCTATGGACAAAATGGGGCAATCCTAGGGCCAGTGTCTGTCATTCCTGCACCATGTTCCTTGCAAGAAAACCCATCTCAGGCTTGGAGGAAACACTTTGGCATTGTTGGCTAAGGTACCAGAGGGCCTTTTTCCGGTACTGGTTATAAATACAATGCAACAGTTATTTGATTACAGCTGTATCAAAACTCACCTGTCACATTTAATGAATTTAAGGAAGTTTTCCAAATACATTTGTGCATTTGAAAAGTTGTTTTCATTTCAATTTCTGCAAATATTATTGCATATCACAGTTGCGTAATCCGTATTCTCTTTGTGCTTTGCAGGATTAGTTATTTTTTTTGTCTTTTTCTGCTTTTCTATAATGTGCCAAATTTTCAACCATTTTCAGCACTATTCATACCTGACAAAAGAAAATTCAATTGGTATTTCACAATGCAAATTAAATAGTTTCCAATTAGGAAATTGCACCATTTTATCTCAAGGGAACAACTACAATCTGCCAAGAATCCATTGCTGTTTACATTTACTACAGGCAGGTAATCCCAACAGCAGCTTAATTTGGGAGAAACCCACAATTTCCCATGCATTTAAGATCATAATGCAATCTCATTATTAACCCGATATGCATACTTGTGGAACCGATTCGAGTAATGTCACATATACACGGTCGGAATTTCCGACAACAAATGTTAGATGTGAGCTTGTTGTCGGGAAATTCGATCGTGTGTATGCTCCATCAAACATTTGCTGTCGGAATTTCCGACATCAAAAATTTGAGAGCTGGTTCTCAATTTTTTCCGACAACAAAAGTTCTTGTTGGAAATTCCAACCGTCTGTACACAATTCAATGCACAAAAATCCTATGCATGCTCGGAATCAATTTGACGCATGCTCGTGTCTTGACGTTCGGAATTTCCGACAGCATTTGTGTGACCGTGTGTATGTACAGTATGCAAGACAAATTTGAGTGAACATTCATCGGAAAAAATCCATGGTTTTGTTGTCGGAATGTCAGATCGTGTGTACGCGGCATTAGAGTTTAGAGTGATTAAAGTTACCTAACTATAGGTTTCTAAATGACAATTGTGTACCTTTCATTGAAAATGTTTTCATCCAAAAATATTCCTGCCATCATATGCTATGTATATACATGGCCTCATGTGCTTATACACTTTCAAATGCACACTTCCTTCCAATCCCCTTAAAGTCTATTGCCTTGCACCAGAACTGATGAGAACTATTAATAATAAAACAGTCTGCCTTCCCTGCCCTTATATTTTATTGCATCTATTAATAATTGTGGGTGCCTGAAAGTATTACTGCAGCTGCCAAGAAAGAAAAGAAAAACAAACAAGATTACCTGTCCTAGCCTATTAAACTTTCTAAATCTTCCACTATTTTCCAATTCTAAACTCAACTGATTCTTCACACATCTCACTTTAAATTCCTCTTTTGTCGTTCACTTAGCCCAAAGATTTGTCATTCTGTTCACAGTCAATATTGGGTCAATGTATCAAAGTATTCTCACTTTTCTTCATTATTACTTAGCATGTCTTAAACTCAAATGTAATTACTGGTGTTTTTAATTCATCTTATTCTCTCCCACAAAACCTTTTCTCTGTCACTTGTTTAACCCCTTTCATCTACAGTTTTGCCCAGATGTAGTCACATTTTAATGAATCATTTGTTTTTCCATAATTCCTTATCTACAGGATTCTTATGCCAATTATCAAAGTATACTGAAGCCTGATGTTGAATAGTTATTATATACTTTAATGAATATTTTACAGAATTTTTTTAAACAAAACATTACAACAACAAAATAGAGATTTTCGATATCTCTGCCAGTAACCTCATTGGGCCAGATTCAGGATGGCGAGCGGTTCTTTATGCCGGCGTAACGTTTCTCATTTAAGTTACGGCACCGCAACTTTACGCGCAAGTGCTGTATTCACAAAGCACTTGCTCCTAAAGTTCCAGCGGCGTAGCGTAAATGGGCCGGCGTAATTCAAATTCGGTGGGTAGGGGGCATGTAGTATTTAAAATAGGCGCGATCCTGCGTCGAACGTACTGCGCATGCATTGGCCGTCAATGTATCCCAGTGCGCATGCTCCAAATTATGACGGTGTTATCAACGTGAATGTCAATGACGTCACTCCCCATTCACGGACGAGTTACGCAAACGGCATAAACATTTTCAAATTTGACGCAGTCACGACGTCCATACTTAACATAGGATGCGCCTGCTTTTTGGTGCTTTATCTTTATGCCGGGAAACCCCTTACTGAAATGGCGTAAAGTCACTGCGTCGGGCGGGCGTACGATCGAGAACTGGCGTATCTCGCTGATTTACATATTCTCGGCCTAAATCAGCGGGAACGCCCCTAGCTGCCATTTTAAAATTGCAGTTAAGATACGACGGCGTAATACAATTACGCCGCTCGTATCTTAGCTGCAACCTGGCGTATCTTGTTTTCTGAATACGCAGATTTCCGGTGAAGCGTCATATTCGGCTCCCCCATCACAGACTGCTCCGGAAGTGCTGCGGCGGCCAACTGCGCATGCGCGATGTGTTCCAAACGCATCTGCGATGCGTTCCAATGCATTTACGACACTGCACACCAGCGAAGCCGTCATTCAGAGCGACGTGGACTTAGGGGAAAGTGGCCAGTCGGACGGCTCGCTCCGCTCACTCGGCCTCCTGGCTCTTTTTTTAACATCCTCCAATCCATGGGGATGTTAAGGAAAGAGCCTGGATGCCGAACAAGGTTTCGCTGGTGTGCACTGTCGTAAATGCATTGGAGTATGACGGTACACCGGCGTATGACTGATACGACGGCGTAACTGTTACTGAATCTGGCCCATTATCTTTTGCTCTTCAAAGATATATTCAGAATATCTAAACTTTACAGGTGGTGGTAGCATAGCTTAGTCATTTACCGTTTTCTACCAAGTAAATAGATGGCTTCTTATATGTACAGTATGTCGTATCATTATTTAGGGTATTTGAAATAACAATGTTAGGTAGAAGTTTTCCTCATATTACTAATGGACTATTCAAACATAAGAATTCAGCTGTAAGATGTAAGTATTCAAGCACACATAAGTACATCTTGGTTATGAATCAACTGGCTTTCTATAGATTTTTACATGGGAAAAAAAAATCTTTCTTTCCAGAAGACTCAAATTGCATTAACACAGTACATAAACACAGTCACTAACATTTCATAGAAGCTTTAAGATGTCAATGCAATTTCAAAAGTCATTTTCACACAGAGCCAATAATTGATATACACCAAGATGTAGTGAAAGCCTGTTGCCAGAGAACAAAAGAACCTGCGGGTTATAGGCTTCATTGACTCACTAGAAAGGGTCATTAGTTCCAGTACAGAACAAAACAAAAAAAAAGGTCACAACGAAAAGGAAAAAAAATGTAAATGTAGAGAGGGAAAAGAAAAAAGAAGAAGGGATTAGGAAGGGAGTGAGGGAGAAGGGAAGGGTGAGGGAAAGTAAGAGACGGAAAGAGTGAAGTACTAGAGGGCGGGGAGCCCAGGGTAGAGTAGTCTCACAAACACAAGCTGCAAAGCTCTTCATATAACTAGCAATGTTTGGTAAAAATCCAGAGTCTTGCAATGCATTATTCAAGGTGTCCATAACCTTTTAAATGAATTCTTAGAATCATGCAGTATTGCAAAACACTTTCTTTTCTCAAGTGCCAAGACATCTTTTTGACTTGTTAGACTGCTAGGGTAGCTGATTTCCATACCTTTGCTAAGCTTTGCTTAGCAATCATAAAGACAAAAGATACAAGTTTAAAATGGGAGCCAGGGCATCCTCATGATTTTAGGTTTAATAGAGTCTCCTATGGATTCCTCCAGAAACTTTTCTCCAAGATTGTGGGTATCAATTAATACACACCTATCCAATAGCATCTAAATTAAGGGCAGTCCCACCAAGCATGAAGGACCATGCATCCAAAGGTAAAATCCCAAATGCGGAGAGGAAGTCATATTTGTGCTGCAGGCTACCCATTATTAATTTTTTATTTCTATAGGGTTAATTAATTTTATGGAGAAGGGTTATGTACGATTGTCATTAATGGAAGGGGCGTGTTGGATAACGTGTCTGAATATTTGGCCATGTCCCATATTTTCAAAGACCGCTTATGAATGGGATTGTCTGTATGTTGGTATTGAGATGGGAGGATCAATAACAAGGTATCAATGTAAATAAAAACAGTTCCCGCAGCATCCAACATGGCCCACAGAGGGATCCCTGGAGTGGCTTAATGGGAAAGCAGTGTAACTATCTTGGCTGCATAACAATAATTACAGATATGGGGAACTGTATCCACTATTTCATTCATGCTGAAAAGGAAGGTTTTTAGAGACACCAGGTTAAGAACTCCACAAATAAAAATTAAACAAATGCACATTGAAATAGATGCATGGGGTACAGCAGGGGTGTCAAACTCAATTTCATTGTGGGCCACATTAGCATTATGGTTGCCCTCAAAAGGGCCAGTTGTATCTGTAAGATTAGATGTCCAGTGCATCCCCTCCCCTTACATTGGAGGTCAAGAGCCACCCCACCATCAGAAGTTGAGTCCCCCACTCTCCCTTACATCACAGTGCACCCCCCTTCACTATGCTGCTGCTGGGAAGAAGTTGGATGTATTGCTTGAAAGCAGAAATTAGGGGTCTGGAGGATGACTGGAGAGGTGCGAGGGCCGCATGAAATGGCCTGGAGGGCCACATTCGGCCCGCGGGCCTTGTGTTTGCCACCTCTGGGGTAGAGGATTCTTGGAAGCAGAGACATTTTTAGCCCTGAAATTAAGCCCAGTCACAAAATTTGGTATTGTTTCCAGGATTCAAGAAGTTGCTTAGTTTGTGGTAGGTGGGTCAGAATATTTCCAAAGATCATGGGTCACAATTACATGTAATGTGGGCTGCAAGGTACTGCAGGATGGTTGTTTTCCACTGCAAGGGGAAAGATGACTGAAGTTGGAAGGCCAACTGCTGTGAAATATGGTGAAAGCCAAATGGATTTAGGATGACCCTAGACCCAAGAGTCATTAGTGAAGCTGGCACAGGAGTACCCCGCATCCTTCAAAAGTCTCTGGGTCCCATGGGCCATACCGTTACAGGGTCCATCCAATTATTTGTGACCTGAACTGCACCTAAATGGCGTGTCTGATGTGGAGGTATTTATAAAAAGTGTTTTACTTCCTGGTGCAGTGACGTGGCGGCGTCAACATCATCGCCACGTCACCGCGCCGTCTGCCGGTCGGGGATTTTGGTCTGATCGTGTGTACACGATCAAACCAATAATTATTCCCAGCAGACAAATCCGATCAAATCGGTCTGACAGACCGATTTGAACGGATTTATTTGGTCGTGTGTACGCGGCCTAAGGCTTGATTCACACCTATGCATTTTTAGTGCTTTTGCATTTTGCAGATTTGCACTACAGTCCATTTTACATGGTTTCCTATGGAACACGTTCTGTAGTGCAAATCTGCAAAATGCAAAAAGCACTAAAACTGCATAAGTGTTAATCCAGCCAAAGGGCCAGTTCACACCAGATGCAGTTCCGTGCCCTTTTTTTCTGCGCTTAAAAATGCATGCACAGTGTTTTCCATGTATTCCAATGGCTCTAGTTCACACCAATGCAGTCCGTTCCTTTTAGTTTCCAGTCAGTTTTTGCACTGGAAACTGAGTGGAACTGACTGCACTGGTGTGAACTAGAGTCATTGGAATACATGGAAAGCACTGTGCATGCATTTTTAGGGCCAGTTCACATCACAAAAATGCACTCATATGTTCCGGATCAGTTTTTGCTTTCAGTTCACACCACACGCAGTTCAAGTGCAGTTCCAGTGTGTTTTTTTCCTGCGCCGGAAACTGACCGCACTAGAGCCATTGGAATACACAGAAAACACATCATGCATTTTTAATACAGAAAAAAGCATGGAACTGCATCTGAGCACTAAGGCTAGATTCACACTTATGCAGTTCTGTAGGGCACATCTGCAAAATGCAAAAAGCACCAAAAATGCATAGGTGTGAATCCAGCCTTATGCCGAGTACACACGATCTGGCTTTTGCCTGGCCAAATCACATCCGAATTCCATTGGAAAAAAATAGAACATGTTCTATACCTAAACTCTGATGGAATTTATCAGAATTTCTGATGAAAAAACTCAGATGGGGCTACACACGATTGGAAAATCCGATGGAAAAAGTCCATCGGAAAATTTCTGATCATGTGTACGGGGCATAACAATAAAAGGAATACATACAAAGACTTGGTAGCAGAAAGGTATGCTAGATAGATATAGTATAAGGCCGCGTACACACGATCGAATATATCCGCTGAAACTGGTCCGACGGACCGTTTCAGCGGACATATCGGATCGTGTGTACGGGCTAGCGGACATGTTTTCCCAGCGGACAAATTTCAAAGCATGCTTTGAAATTTGTCCGCCGGAGACATGTCCGTCAGATATGTCCGCTGGTTAGTACACTAACCAGCGGACAGAAATCTCTGCGCATGCTTCGAATGGATTTGACGCGTGCGTGGAAGTATTTTACTTCCTGGAGTGGTGACGTGGCGGCGTCAATGTCACCGCCACGTCACCGCATCCTCAGCCCGAGGGGATTTTCGTCCAATGGTGTGTACACGCCATCGGACCAAAATCCGATGAGACATGTCCGCTGGAAACGGTCCGTCAGATATGTTTGAGCGGACATGTCTCATCGTGTGTACGCGGCCTTAAACTAATCTGCCCTACCCCTTCCAATATGCATATTTACCTTTACAATAATGCTGGCTGTGTTTGTTTGCATCCTGCTGAAAGATCTTCAGTGTTCTAGATGCACTTTACATAGTAACTTCCAATGGGGTTTAATAGGACAATCTCCCAAGGGGGGCTGACTTTTTCAAAATTCCTGGCTTCATCAACTACAAATCTATCCAATGAAAAACAAATTAGAATGGCTTTAAAAACAGTCTCCTTGGCTGTGAAGTTGAATTTTGAAAGGTTCAACCATAAAGTCATGCAAAATTACAATAACAAAGTAAAAATGACACATAAAGTGACACAGTGAAAGCATACTTTTCGATACCTGGGGGACTGCACCATATATTGATACAAGTCCTGCAGATCTGAACATTGTCCAGTAACATTCTCAATTCACAATTCTGCACAATAGTTGCAGGGTAGAAGAAATTGACAGCTGACTTTAATTATTTAGCAGCCAGTCAGCCATTTAGTACAATAAGTGTACTCATAAGGCCTCGTACACACGAGGGGATATGTCCGCTGAAAACGGTCCGATGGACCGTTTCAGCAGACATCTCCGCTCGTGTGTATGGGCTAGCGGACAGATTTCTCCACCCGACAGATTTCAAAGCAAGCTTTGAAATCTATCCGGTGGGAATCTGTCCGCCCGACATGTCTGCTGGTTAGTACACTTACCAGCAGACATGTCGTCCCGCACCGCCGCCGCGCCGCTGCCGAATGGATTCGGCGCATGCGCGGAAGTGTTTTACTTCCTGGTGCGGTGACGTGGCGGCGTCAACGTCACCGCCGCGTCACCGCGCCGTCCGGCGGCGGGGAATTTGATCCGATGGTGTGTACACGCCATCGGATCAAACTCCCGATCGGACATATCCGATGGAAATGGTCCGCAGACCGTTTTCATCGGATATGTCCGATCGTGTGTACGAGGCAACCTGTAACCATTCAGAAGTTCAGCCAATCAGAAGGTTCTGATGATGTCATGTGACAAGGCCAGCTCTTTCTGCAGTTCCAGGAATTCGAAATGGATACAATAAAAAATGTCAGAGTACACTTACTAAACAGTTGACTGGCTGCTGATTAATTGATTAAAAGAAATGCAGCTGCAAACTAAACAAGCAAGCCGGGTGAGAGAAGAACTGGTGGAGTGGGTAGACCTGGATTATACTGTATTTGTGTATAAACACATGCAGGATTTGTTTTTGACCCTCTGGGCCCTTTCACATGGGGCAGATCAGTAATGATCCGCCTCCGTGTGTCCATAAGCTCAGCGGGGATCGCTCTGTAAATCCCAGCTGAGCCGTTGGATGACAGGGCGGTCTCCGCACACTGTGCAGGGACCGCCCTGTTTTTTCTCCGCTCTCCCCTATGGGGGAGCGGATGAACACGGACCGTGCATTCACTGCATTTATCTGCGGTTTCGTCACATGCGGTTTGGTGCAGATAGAAAAAATAGATTTAACTGCGTCCAGGAACGATTTTGCACAGCTATCTGCACATAACTGCAGGTAATCGCAGTGCACTGTGTCAGCTGCGGATAGCAGCGTGAACAAAAGAAAAAACAACAGGAAGCACATCAAAATAAAAACGGTTGCTATGGGGATGACAATAATGGCCAACCGCAACTAAACGCAGCTGCATGTACACGCAGCTAATCGCAGAGTACAAATGCAGCCGATCGCTGTGCCTGGAGTCTTAATTTTCAAAAGAAAGAAACATGCTTTTAACTGAGGCAGAGCAGCCATCCGTGTGAAAGGGCCCTAAGCATTTACATTTTTCTTAATGATTTGTGTACTTTATGGTATTATCACTTTTGAGAGATTGTATTTAAAGGCATTCCATTTTTAAGGCCTGGTTCACACTGGTACGATTTGAGATGTCAAATCGCATCTCAAATCGTCGGCATTTGCCGGCAATTGCGATTTACATTGACATCTGTGCAGAAACCTGCACAGATGTCTCTGAAATCGCGGCCACAATCGGGACTGCCAGCGGGAGTGAAATTGTGCGAGTGTGAACCTGGGCTAAAAGCTGTTTTCCGTAGCAACTTGCCGTTTTGTCACATTATGATCTACTGGTATACAATGAAGAGAATTTCTAGTTTGTGAACTATGTTGCTTAGAATAAATGAACTTCTGTGGCAAATTACATATTTGTAACCAAAAGAACTGAACCGACGTCTTGCCAAATGATACAAGTACTTGAATCATTCTATCGTGACGTTTATTGTTTTTTCCCAGAATAATGCGTTCACAAATTTTTTGTAAGAAAAATATCAAGAATTTTTTGAAATAGGTATATTTTTTTATTATTGCTATCAGCAAGTCATGTTTTGGGGTCAAGTGTCTTTTGGAGTAGCAGGAAAAGCACAAAGCATCTATCTCTGAAAATTGTGTTTTCTAGTACACAGTAGAGCAAACAATGGTGCACTTAGTGTGACCATTTTAACCACTTCAGCCCCGGAAGGTTTTACCTACTTCACGACCAGGCCATTTTTTGCGATACGGCGCTGCATTGCTTTAACTGACAATTGCGTGGTTGTGCGACGGTGTACCCAAATAAAATGTACATCCTTTTTTTCCCAGAGCTTTCTTTTGGTGCCGTTTGATCACCTCTGCAGTTTTATTTTTTGCACTATAAACAAAAAAAGAGCAGGAATTTTGAATAAAAAATAATATTCTTTAATTTTTGCTATAGTTTTTTTTTTTTAAATAAAACGTTTCTTCATCAGTTTAGGCCAATATATATTCTGCTACATATTTTTGGTCAAAAAAATCCCACTAAGCGTTTGCTGATTGGTTTGTGGAAAATATATCGCGTCTACAAACCATGGGTTCGATTTATGGCATTTTTTTTTTCATTTTTTATATGTAATGGCGGAGATTGGCGATTTTTAGCAGGACTGCGACATTGTGGTGGACATATCTGACCCTGAGTGACACTTTTTGGGGACCAGTGACACCAATACAGTGATCAGTGCTAAAAAAATGCACTGATCACTGTATAAATGACACTGGCAGGGAAGGGGTTAACACAAGGGTTTAAGTGTGTCCCTAGGGACATGCTTTATAACTGTGTGGGGGAGTGTTACACTGGAGGAAAACAGAGATCGTGTTTCAGTTTAACTGAAACAGAAGATCACTTTTTCTGCGTGACAGATCATTGGTGGGCCTTGTTTACATAGGCACACCGCTGCTTCATGCCTCCTGTGTATGATTGGCAGGTCATGGCGGCGACAGAACCGCTGATTGGCTCTCGCCATGTCCAATTTTGCGCAGCCGGGCTGCTCTGCCGAAGTATATGTAAGGTGGTGGTCCGAGCAGTATTAAACCCAAAACCAAGAATGTATTATATTTGCAATTTACCAGTTATTAGATGTGATGGCTGCGTCGCTTTGCTTTCTTTGGCATATTTCCCTCTGTTTTCACCTGGCCAGTAACACACCTCTAGTATTAGTGAGACACCACTCTGGAGGAATGAGCACAGAAGGCATACAGTAGCAGAAAGCAGCATTGTAAGTCTGGGGTGGGGTAGTGTTAAATATTTTAGCATATTTAAATACACTCACATATTGAAGCCAAATTCAAGAAATGCTAAGCTACAACAAAGTAAATGTTTGCTTTTGGGTTTAATATCATGTTAAGCTAAAGTAATTACAAATTCGAATGGTGCTATGCTCTTAATTGTCACCCTTTGTTCAACGTAAGTTTGCTTTGTAATTTATAATTTTATGAGCAATCCTTGGGGAATGATGTCAAATATATGTCCAGTGCATTTGTCTATTTTGCCATCTGATAGAAGACAAGGACATAATAGTTCTGTATCTGGTTCCCAGTCTCTTGCTAGTCATTGTGCCCTGTGTATCTGCTTTGTCCCTAAACAGGTTGAAAATAAACTGTAAATTGGTGTATAATATTTTTTACACATTTTCCTAGTGGAAAGTGTAGATTTACTAAGAGAACTTGGACTCATTCTTGGTGTTGATATTATTATAGGAGTATGGCACATTAACTTATGTGAAGCTATGTTCACTTTACCCACTTAAGACCCGGACCTTTATGCAGGTAAAAGACCTGGCCAGTTTTTGTGATTCGACACTGCATCGCTTTAACTGACAATTGCGTGATCGTGTGATGTGGCTTCCAAATATATATTTTTTACCACAAATAGAGCTTTCTTTTGGTGGTATTTGATCACCTCTGCGGTTTTAATTTTTTGCGATATAAACAAAAATAGAGCGACAATTTTCCAAAAAAAAACAATATTTTTTACTTTTTGCTATAATAAATACCCCCCAAAAAAGATTTTTTTTCTCAGTTTAGGCCGATACGTATTCTTCTACATATTTTTGGTAAAAAAAAATCACAATAAGCGTTTAACGATTGGTTTGTGCAAAAATTTATAGCGTTTACAAAATAGGGGATAGTTTTATGGCATTTTTATAAAAAAAATATTTTTAACTACTAATGGCGGCAATTTTTTTGTGACTGCGACATTATGGCGAACACATCGGACAATTTTGACACATTTTTGGGACCATTGTCATTTTCACAGCAAACAATGCTATAAAAATGCATTGCTTACTGTCAAAATGACAATTGCAGTTTAGGAGTTAGCCACTAGGGGGCGCTGTAGGGGTTATGTGTGACCTCATATGTGTTTCTAACTCTAGGGGGCGGTGCTATATCAGGGAACACACGATCAATGAAGCTGCCACTGTGAAGAACGGGGAAGGTGGAAAGGTGTTTTTACACACACCTCTCCCCGTTCTTCAGTTCCTGTGACCGATCTCGGGACACCGGCGGTGATCTGGTCCATGGGTCCCACGGCCACGGAGCTTCGGACCGGTTTGCGTGCGCCCGCGGCCCACGGCTGGGCACTTAAAGGGGACTTACAGGTATGTGCTTGTGCCCAGCCGTACCATTCTGCCAACGTAAATGTGCAGGAGGCGGTCCTTAAGTGGTTAAATACGCACTTAAAGGGATTGTAAAGGTAAAATTTGTTTCCCCTAAATAGCTTCCTTTACCTTAGTGCAGTCCTCCTTCACTTACCTCTTCTGTCTGTAACTCCACACAGTAATGCAAGGCTTTCTCCCTGGTGTGGAGTGTCGTGCTCGCCCCCTCCCTTGAGGTGGGAGGGGGCAAGCAGGAGAGTCAGCACGTTCTCTACGTTGCAGATAGAGAAAGGAGCTGTGTATTAGTGGGCGTCCTGACTGTCCTGTAGTCCAAGGGAGGGGGCGAGCACGACACTCCACACCAGGGAGAAAACATCGCCTTTACTGTGTGGAGTTACAGACAGAAGAACAGGAAGTGAGGATTTCTCAGAAGAAATAGGGACATTTAAAAGCAAAATCAAAGGATGAGGTAAGTGAAGGAGGACTGCAGTAAGGTAAAGGAAGCTATTATGGGGATTTTTTTTTACCTTTACAACCCCTTTAAGTGAAAAGGAAATAAAAAAAATAAAGGGTTTTTGCTTTCCCAAAACGGTGTGACTGAATCTATGACAGTTTCACCTTTTATTCACTAAGCTAACTGAACATTCACTTTTCATACTGAACATGCTCTACTCATTTATTTAACCACTTGCCTACTGGGCACTTTACCCCCTTCTTGACAAGGCCAATTTTCAGCTTTCAGTGCTGTCAAACTTTTAATGACAATTGCAAGGTCATGCAACACTGTTTCCCATGCTACATTTTTATAATTTTCACAGAAATAGAGCTTTCTTTTGGCGGTATTTAATTACCACTGGGTTGTTTTTTTTTTTTTCTTAATGAATGCAAAAAGACCACAAAAAAAAAAGTATTCATAGTTTGTTATAACATTTTGCAAACATGTAATTTTTCTCCTTTACTGATGTGTGCTGATGAGGCTGCACTGATGGGCACTGATGAGGCAGCACTGATGCGGCTGGACTGATGGGCATTGATAGGCTACACTGGTGGGCAATGATGGGCAACACTGATCAGCAGGCTTGTGCAATTCGTTTAGTAATGAATCAAAATTCGGATGAATTTAGCAACTTTCGGACATTCGGAAGCATTCGAATTTCTGAGCAAAGCAATTATGAATAAAACCAAATCCGAAATAAATTATATATAGCAAATAGCGAATGCCTGAATGCCTTCGGCATAATTTGTTGGTGCGTTAATGCGGCCTAATGCAACAACAAGTCGACTTGTTTTGATCCCAACCACACATCCAACAATAACACTCTCTGCTCTGCTCTCTGCTCCTCCCTCACTGTGCTGAACTTACTCTCAAAGTGGTGTACAGGGGCGGAGTCTTTAGCCACATGTCAAAAACAAAAGTAAAATATGAAAATTTGAATCGTTACAAATAACCGCAATGTATTTAGAAAAGAACAAATCCATTCGAAGCACTTTAGGCAGCGCCATTGTGAGAGAGACATGGAAAATTACGAATTAACAAACCAAAAAAAGTTCAGTATCAACAAAAGACAATGGCCCAGATTCACGTACATCTGCGCATTATTGGACCGGCGTAGCGCACCGCCTGTATGTTAGACTTGCGCAATTTTGCCGCATAATCACCGTATTCTCGTGGCTTTTGCGCAGGAAATTGCACATACGTAACGTTTTTTCAGAGGTGTAAGGAGGAGTAATACAAATTGGGAAGGACGTGGGCGTGTTACATTGAAATGAGCCGTGACCCCATGCAAATGAAGGGCCGGCCGGCTCGCGCATGCGCGCTTGAAGGAGACCATGTCAGCTACGCTGTGCGCATGCTCACAACTCGGGAGCGGCGCAATCAGTGAAATTGGAAATGGACTAGGGCAACGTTGTGAACTACGCAAACAGCATAAATAGACACACACAAACGCACTTCCTTTGCAAAAGTACATTCCTTTGTCCCTTCCCATTTAACCAAGTGCCTTTGTCCTGTTGTTCGTTGCGGTGTGTTTTGTAGTTGTCAGATTAGTGTTCTGTGTGATCAAGTGTTTGTTAGTAGATTTTTGAAAGTGGTTTTTGATAAGTGTTTGAGTGACTGTTTGATTGATTGATATATTTGTGTTTGTTTCTTTTCCTGCTGTATTTTTGTTTTGTTTTTTGGTGACTGTTTCTTGCTCGGTAGTTTTCTCTCTGTGTGTTTTTTTTTTTTTTTGATTGGTTGTGCTTGTTTGTGTGCGTGAATTTTGTTGACTGTGACTGATTTTTTTTGGAAGGATGAGTGAGAGAAAACGCAAGCTGAATTTTACACTTGTGGAAAAACAGATTCTTGCCCGGGCCATTAGCGAGTATGGGCGTTTCCTCCACGGCCCACAGAGTGCCAACACCACTCCGGCCAGGAGGAGGGAGATTTTGGATAGGATCACTGACCAGGTGAATTCTGCGGGGCAGGGGGAGACACGGACCAGGTCTGGGATTGACAAAAAAATCAATTACCTCCGGCGTCTGGTCAAACAGAAGATGGCCAGAATGCATGCCCATGCCAGGGGCACAGGAGGGGGCCCACCATGCCGTATTAGCCTGACAGCGGAGGAGCATGCGGTGGCCCTGACCTTTCATCGGCATGAAGTTGCGGGCCTGCCCGGCTTTGACTCAAGTCCGGAGCCCGTGGTGCCAGGTAAGTTTTTAATTTTTTTAATATCAGGTGTGTAGCATGTGTGGGGGAGGGGGTGAAAGGGAATATGTGGCAAGTGTGTGGATCCTCCAACCTGTGAATGTTTTGTGTCATCCACAGATGTGCAGGAGGGTGCAGGGCCATCTGGCCTGACCGCACCAACCCCAGGACAGCAGCCTAATGAGGCCCCCCCAACAAGGCCAGAGTCCGCGGAGGAGGTTCAAGAGGAGCAGGACAATCATGAGGAGGAGGAGAATCACGAGGAGGAGGAGAATCATGAGGAGGAGGAGTCCATGTCAGGCACTGGACGTTTGGGTTTTGAGGACTCTTCCCCTCTGCCTGGCAGCAGGCAGGCCTCCCTAAGGGGGAGCCCCCCCCTCCTCCCCCAACATGGCTCCCCTCACAAGGGCCTCCCCTTCTCCCCGGCCACAAGCATCAGCTGGAGGCAGGATGTCATCCCAGACCACCAGGGGGTTGGCTGATCTCCTGCCCGCCACCCTGAGAAGGGACCAGTTCCTCCAGACCCGCCATCTGGGACAGGTCAGCCAGACATTGGTGCGGATGGAGGAGAGCCTGTCCTCCATCAAGGATACGCTGGGGAACCTGGACTCCCACTCCCGGGCTTTCACAACCTGCCTTAACGAACTGCAGACGACATCAGCAGGCGTTGGGCAGGATGTGAGGGCCCTTACCCTGGCTATCCAGGCCAACACGGCAACACTTGGTGCTGCCCTGGACAGAATAGCCGTGGCCTTGGAGGGCAGGCCGCCAGGTGGGCAGAGATCAGGGGCTGCTCCTCCTTCCCCGGTTTTACCCCTCCCCCATGAGTCTCCCCTGAGAAGCCGGGGCCGTGGCCGGGGGCGCCCCAGGCATGGCTCACGCAGAGGGCACTAATTTGTTTTTCCCCATTTTTTTTTTTTCAATATTTTTTTTTTTTTTTTAATTTTTTTTTTTTTGCTGGGAATTTTTTGCTTTGGCAGGTCATTTTTTTTGGTTATTTTTTTTTTGTGTTGTGAATGCTGTGTGAATGTGGGGGTGACATTCCTGCCGGAAAAGGGGTGTCACCCTCTATTTTGGTGGAGCAGGGTTCCCCAGGACCAGGGAGAAGTGATCCCCAGGTCCGTGTGAATGGTGTATGAATGTACAGTGACATAATTGGAGCCTTGGCGTGGCGTTGCTGCTCACAAGTCCAGCATGGTGGACTGGTGCCAATCCAATTTGATGAGGATGTGATGTGTATGTGCTAGGGACCACAGTGGTGTGCATGCATGCATTATCATTGTGCCATGATTAATGTGTGTGTTTAACATGCAAAGATGCATAATGTGAGCTGGCATGAGATGGGGTCATGAGATGGGGTACCAGTGCATATGCAGAGTCACCTTGAAGGGAAAAGACAGGAGGATGTTAGTCATGCATGTGCCACTTGTGAGGTGTGCATCACGGGAGGGGATAGTCATGCCTGACTCCCATGTCACTCACCAACCAGCCAGCTGTCCCCATACATGGGGCTCTAATTGGATATGTAGCTGTCATGGGTGTCATGGGTGGTGCCATGTGTTGGGCTGCTGATGTCCTCCTGCAAGGTTGTGGTCATTCCAGGATGACATGAGGGGTGAATCTGAAGATGCGAGACACCTCAGAATCACTCATGCCAAAGATGTCTATGCATGTGTGATATATCAAGTGAAGAGTGACGGGCTTGTATCAGATAATAATATTGTATTCGATTAGATTAAATTGTAAATTTTATATAAGCAAATAAAAAATAAAAATAAAACATCTCCAGTGCCCTCCTCAGTGCCCTCATCCTTCTTTGTTCATCTAAAGTCAGTAGTATAGCTATGCGCGACGATGCCCCTGGCATGTTGGCATACAGATTGTTGTGCAACACGTGTGACTGCTGAACTCCTCGCTAACAGTGTTGCTTTATCTGACAAGTAGACTTTTTTTCTCTTTTTAGAGCAGCTTTTATATGCTCTAATTTTAGACAGGACATTTTGCTGTTGCGCACACTGCCTCGCCTGCGCTGCCCTAACGTTGTTTTGTGGATCCCCGTAAGTCCCTCATTAGCATATTTGACTAGCAAATCAATAGTGTGTCTAGCGCACTTTTGCACGGAAGGATGCGCCAGTCTAACGAAATTCGATTTTTGGCGTATCTCGTTCTGGGGATGCCGCGCAACGAAACGCACGCGCACATTTAGACTTACGCACATCTCCTGTTGCGCAGGCGTAATCGCTCTGTGAATCTGGGCAAACAAATTTACGACAGGTCGGAAAAGAAACTAAACAATTTTTTTTTACCATTGTGCACAAGTCTACTGATCGGTGGCACTGATATGCATTGATTGGCAGCACTGGTGGGCACTGTTTGGACTGCACTGATAATCAGGATACTGATGTCCCTTTTAGAAAACCACATTTTGGCTCTTTTCTTCCTTCCTCACACTGTCAGGGAGAGGAAAGTAAAGCCTGTGTTTGGACACAGCTGATTATATGTGGTAAGAGCTGCTGATTGGCTATTTATCTCAATCTGTGATCAGCAGTGTCCGGAGGACACTAATCACAGAGCATGCCATTCGTGCACCACAGCAAGTGCAATCAGGGGAGGCCGATATACGATGGCCTCCCAGAACTGTCTGTCTGTGCTGTAGCCGTATTTTGGCTATAGCGTGGTCGGCAAGTGGTTAAAGCAGGGGTGGCCAACCAGTGGCCCGTGACATCCTGCTCTGGAATGGCGAGTCCAGCCAAGCCCAGATCGCAGCCCAGATCGCAGGTTGCTGACCCGTCATACTACGGCACAGTGTTGTGACTGAAGCTTGTGGTAGAGGAAGAAAGTGGCTGCGGAGCCCCATAAGCCAATGCTTCCTCTACAGCAGTGGTTCTCAACCTGGGGGTCGGGACCCCCTTGGGGGTCGAATGACAATTTGCCAGGGATCACCGAATCCTGGGCTATTCCTGAAGCCCGCCAGCCTTTTCACAGCCGATAGAGAGGTATAGAAGGGAAAGAAAGGAGAAAAAATATAAAGTGGTACATCCTAAAATGTACCATAAGTGGTTTTAATACTGTATTGGTGGAAGGGACTCAGGGAGCGATAAATGTCCGTGAGTTAGGGGCACAAATTACTTATCTTGCCTTGGGTGCTGACAACTCACGCTACGAAAATTTTACTGTTAGGGGTCCCCAAAACTTGGGAAATTTTATCAAGGGGTCACGGCACTAGTAAGGTTGAGAACCACTGCTCTACAGCATTGGCTTTTGCCACAGGTGGAGTCTATGGCAAAGTTCAGCTAACCCGCAGGATAGACACAGGTGCAGCCCGACCAAATGGGACCCTCAATTCACCTCTATAGATCGACAGATGTCCATTTACACCCACCTACCTCCAAACCAAAAAACAGAGGGGAATTCGTCCCCTTTCATCTGGGCGGATTGGAGGGCCTATAGAGTAGACGTGACCTGTCATCCGCCCGCTCCGCTCATTGTGGCCCATGACTGGTTACCAAGTTGCTTAAATGGCCCTCGCTCTTCAAAAGGTTGGGCACCCCTGGGTTAAAGGCTAAGTTCATCTTTGGGGCATGTTACACATTACACTCATATTTAGAGTGTAACATGTAACATTAAGCTTCAATTCACTGATGGTGGGTTTGATGCTTTGCAGGCACTTTGGGGGGGGTACACTTTTTTATGCAAAAATATGTGCATTTATTATTATTTTCCCGAAATATTTTCCCAAAAGTAAACTTAGCCTTTAATCAACTACAACTATAAACTGGAAGTGATTTCAAATTTTAGGTGTTTTATTCATAGCTTTATTTTTCCGAAGAAAAGTCTCAACAAGTCATTTATATTCAGTGAATAGATTCATAGCTGTATTACTGGCTCGAACAAAAATAGACATGTCAAACATTTTTTAAATGTATAAATGTGATTCAGACTATATTGCAGTTACTAGTTTTAACCAAAAAGGCAAAGCAAATACTTTTTATTTTTTTTGTTTTTTTTGAATCCCAGAACTTTTTTCAACCTGACCTTTGCCAAAGACCAGCCAACAGAGAATCAGTAGACTTCAAAGAAATGTGAAATTACCCAACATATTGTGCTTTTTAATGATTGTCTCGCCTATCAACGTTCTCTTGAGGATTTTGAAGGATTATCAAAAGTAGACATGAGCTCCGGTGTGTTCGCACATTCCACATGTAGAGCCCGCCAGGAAGTCGGCACGGCGCTGCGCTAATCACAGGCAGGGAGACATTGTCCCGATGCTCGGCTGCAGAGATTGGGAAATGTCTCACTGACTGTGAATAGCGCAGCGCCGTGCCGACTTCCTGGCGGGCTCTGCACGTGGAGTGTGCGAACACACCAGAGCTCATCCCTAATCAAAGTAATTACTGCTGCAGCTGAACAGTGAAGACCACTACACAATTTTCACCAATGTACAGGTAAAGGTAATAGAAAAAACCTTGTGATACCTGCTCTTGGGAAGGCCCTTTAAGTTTACATTTTAAAATAGCTAGCTAGCAAGCTCATTTAAAAGCAGGCTCTGCACATCTACCCCAAGCGTGACTTGGGGATACCGATCCTAGCATGAAAAAAACACCCCGAGTCACGCTCGGGAATACCGCTAAGGGGGTTAAGGACCTTGCCCCTTTTTGCGATTCGGCACTGCGTCGCTTTAACTGACAATTGCATGGCCATGCGACGTGGCTCCTAAACAAAATTAGCGTCCTTTTTTTCTCCACAAATAGAGCTTTCTTTTGATGGTATTTGATCACCTCTGCGGTTTTTATTTTTTGCGCTATAAACAAAAATAGAGAAAAAAAATGCAATATTTTTTTACTTTTTGCTATAATAAATATCCCCAGAAAAGATATAAAAAAATATAAAAAAAAATCCTCAGTTTAGGCCGATACCTATTCTTCTATATATTTTTGGTAAAAAAAAATCGCAATGACCGTTTATCGATTGGTTTGCGCAAAATTTATAGCGTTTACAAAATAGGGGATAGTTTTATGGAATTTTTATTAATATTTTTTTTTACCACTAATGGCAGCGATCAGCGATTTTTTTCATGACTGCGACATTGTGGTGGACACATCGGACACTTTTGACACATTTTTGGGACCATTGTCATTTTCACAGCAAAAAGTGCTATACAAAATGCACTGATTACTGTAAAAATTACAATGGCAGTGAAGGGGTTAACCACTAGGGGGGCGCTGTAGGGGTTAAGTGTGACCTCATGTGTGTTTCTAACTGTAGGGGGCGGGGCTGGACGTGTGACATCAGTGATCGTCATTCCCTATATCAGGAAACAGGTTTTTTTTTTTTTCCCTTGTTTGCTTTACTGTTGCAGTGTAGAGTGACCACATTTCTAAACTACCATTCAGGGACATCCTCCCTTCCCAAAAATCAGCTTGTGCTGTAACGAATCACAGCACAGTGATTGGATACAAGAGGCGGGATTTATGATTTCTCCAATCACAAGCAGGGGGTGGGGATTGTGCTCCTCCAGTCAATCCCGGCCAGGACAAGTACTGTCAGTGAGTAAAGCAGTGATGTGGCGGCCTTTTTTGGGGGTTATCTTTGAGAGATAACACAGCACCTCTCTCGCTAGATCTGTTAGAGCTCTTAGGAAAACAAATTAAACGCAAATATATTCTTTCCAAACGGGTCTTCTACGAGTTTAGTAACAAAGCGGGGCTATTATTAGCTAGAGCGTTACAGGCCAAAAAAAACTTCCACTACGGTTCACTCCTTAACCACTTGCTTACTGGGCACATAAACCCCCTTCGTGCCCAGGCGCAATTTCAGTATCCGGCACTGCGTCGCTTTAACTGACATTTGCGCGGTCGTGCGACGTGGCTCCCAAACAAAATTGATGTCCTTTTTTCCCCACAAATAGAGCTTTATTTTGGTGGTATTTGATCACCTCTGCGGTTTTTATTTTTTGCGCTATAAACAAAAAAAGAGCGACAATTTAAAAATATATTTTTTTTTTACTTGTTGCTATAATAAATATCCCAATTAAAAAAAAAAAAAAATGTTTTTTTCTCAGTTAAGGCCGATACGTATTTTTCGACGTATTTTTGTAAATAAATAAAAAAAACGCAATAAGAGACTGGTTTGTGCAAAAGTTAAAGCGCCTACAAAATTGGGAACAGAATTATGATTTTTTTTCAATATTATTTTTTTTACTAGAAATGGCGGCGATCTGCGATTTTTATTGGGACTGCGATATTGCGGCGGACATATCGGACACTTTTGACACAAATTTGGGACCATTCACATTTATACAGCGATCAGTGCTATAAAAATGCACTAATTACTGTATAAATGTGATTGGCAGGGAAGGGGTTAACACTAGGGGGTGAGGAAGGGGTTAAATGTGTATCCTGGGTGTGTTCTAACTGAAACCTGGGAAGAGCCCAGGCCCCGATGGACTGACGGTTGGATATTACAAATCTTTTGCCCACCTTCTTATCCCCAACTTCACCTCGGCCTTCAATTCCTTTGCCTCTCCCTCCACGCCCCCCCCCCCCCCCCGTGACCTGCTCACGGCTCATATCACTGTAATACCAAAACCGGACAAAGACCCCTCTTTGTTCACGAACTATAGACCCATTTCCTTACTGAATGTGGACCTTAAGTGGTATGTTAAAATGCTGGCGGGCGAACCAACTCCTCCCTCTTGTACCCCGATTGATAGGATTAGATCAAGTAGGCTTTATCCCAGGTAGGGAAGCAAGGGATAACACCCTCAAAGCTATTTCTATCAACCAATGGCTCACGACTAATCCACAAAGCGGATTCATGCTCTCCCTCGACGCGGAGAAGGCATTCGATAGGGTGGCCTGGGACTATATGAGGGAGGCACTGACGTTCTTGGGTCTCCCTCAGCGAATGCTTCACTTTTTTCTTGCTCTCTACGCCAACCCCACTGCAAGGGTTCGCGTCAACGGCCACCTATCGGATGCCTTCTCTATCTCTATTGGCACACGCCAGGGCTGTCCCCTATCACCTCTCATATTTGTCCTCACGCTTGGCCATGAATAAGCACTGACCCACTGCGAAAAGCATCGGCTGTTCCCCTGCTTTTGTTGCTGTGACCCTGTGATGTATTTGCTGCTCGTTTAATAAAGACAACCTGCATGGTTTTTCGAGTGCGGCCATCCATCCTTCATCTTTTATGCTTGCCTAGTGCACCGCCAGCACCCTCGGTATCCTGCATCAACTTGTGACCATATAGCAAACCCACCTGGAGCGTTGACTCTCTTTCTTCTAAGAGCCAATCCTAATATGAAGGGAATAGAGATCAACAACCACACTTACAAAATAGAGGCTTTTGCCGACGACATTTTACTTTTCCTGACAGATCCTATCACGACGTTGAAAAATCTGCTAGCGGACCTTAAGACTTTTAACTACCTGACTAACCTACAAATAAACTTTTCAAAGTCCACCGCTCTCAATGTCACTCTCCCCCCGGATGTCTGCACACACTGTCAGGCCACCCTCCCCTTCAAATGGACTACTGGTTCACTCACCTATCTGGGAATTAAGCTCACCACTTCCCTGGCGGATCTATATTCCGCTAACTATTTACCCATACTACAAAACATTCACTTTTCTTGTGGCTTGGTAGAGCGTCTGCGATCAAAATGAACGTATTACCCCGACTCCTCTACTTATTTCAAACAATCCCAATCAAACTCCCACATGCCTTTTTTGCCTCATATCGGAAAGCTTGCACAGACTTTATCTGGGGGGGCGCCAACCTCGCATAAGCTTTGCGAAATTTACAATTCCTAAAATGAAAGGAGGCCTGGGCCTCCCGGACCTACACAAATACCATCAGGCTTGCCACCTATCCAGAATTGTGGACTGGAATGTCCACGTCACCTCTAAAGACTGGGTAAAACTGGAACATGCGTTCGTATCCATCCCTCTGGCTCAAACCCCATGGATCAAACCAAACCTCCAACCCCCTTTCTGTCAGAATCACCCCCTAATTGCCCCAACTCTGACTACTTTCAAAACGGCATGTGCTACATATCAGATCTCGTCCCCCTTCGGCCCTATGACCCCACTTCGGCTCAACCTTGACTTCCCCCCAGGACTCTCTCCCTCCTTTCTAGCGGATACCTGGCCTCACACGCACATGCGCGCAGACCACTTTTTTGAAAATGACCAACTTCTCTCGTTCGAAGCGCTAAAATCTAGGATGAGGAATAGATCCTTCCCATTCTGGACGTATGTCCAAATGAGACACTTCTTTGACAATCCGTGTCCGAAACCGACATGGTCTCGCCGGCTGACCCCTTTCGAAACGATCTGTTCGAGTACAGAACCTCTGACCCACCTAATCTCTTCCACGTACACACTATTATTCCCGGATGGGGACCCAAAAAACAACTGGGACAGCCACAAATGGGAGACGGACTTATCGATAGACCTATCAGCTCGAGATTGGGAAGCTATATTCGCTTGTACTCACAAAGGTACAGTAAATGTACACGCCCAGGAAAATGCGTTTAAAGTATTCTCGAGATGGTACAGAACACCCCTAAGATTACACGCCATCTTTCCCTCTGTTTCCCCTCAATGTTGGAGGTGTGGAGCCGAGCTGGGAACCCTACTACACATTTGGTGGGCATGTCCCAAATTTCAACTGTTTTGGACAGAGGTCTATCTCCTCACTAACAGAATTTCCACCTACAACTTAGACTTCTCACCAGCGCAATTTCTGCTTCACCACTCCAACATGCCCCCAAAGACTTACTCCCGTGCTGTAGCGATGCACATGGTTAACGCAGCGAAGCTGTGTATCCCCGTAAAATGGCGGACCCCCGAACCCCCGACATTATCCGACTGGTTCAGGCGAATTACCCAGATTGCAGACATGGAAAACTTGATCCATCAGGCACATGACACTCTTTCTAAATTCACCGAGACCTGGGCTTGCTTGTTGCACTTTACTTCAACGAATGAATATAAGAAGGTAATGTCTTCTTAGACTCCCGAGAGCTGTGGTGGGTAAATACCACACGATTAGGTTAAGATATGAACTGAGTGAAAAGGAAAAATTGATACCCCCATACTTCCCCCATGCCTACCCAATTATTACACCCCCCTGTCTTGACCCCTTCCCCCCCACCTCCTGAGTCTCCTCCCCCATGCTTTGCTAGATCCCGATCCTATACTAGACTACTTTTATCACCCCTACAGTAGACCCCCTGTACGCTACTGTATATACATTACCTCTCGAGCCCTCTCAGACACGATTCGTATCCTTTCCATCCCCATGATAAATATACTATCACTATCCTACTCTGAGAAAAGTGCATACCACCCCGCTTTTGATCAAATACGAAAAACTGTGCTTGCTCCCACAACCCCGAAATCCCCCCCCCCCCCTGTCCCCCTCCTCAGTTGATTAGTTTTATGTCCAACAGGACTCTGCCCCGATTTACAGAATTGTTACTATGTTATACAAGTTTCTTTTGTTGAATATCAAAGTGATTTTGATGACGAGGCGGCTGCGCCCGAAACCTTGTTGTTCTTGCAACCTTTTTGATGCTTTGTACTGTCTGTACTCATACCATTCTGTTCAATAAACTACTTTTAAAAAAAAAACACAGCACCTCTATTGCACTGAAATTTAAAGCAAATTTATCAGACCTGCCTATTTCACCCCTGTTGGACTACAGAGTAAGGACTTTTGCATAAAATTGATTGTAAACCAGAGAAACACACACAGCAAAAGCATTCCAGACAGTTATTACCTTCTGTAGCACTTGACACTCCCTCTTAGATTGTAAGCAGGGCCCTCTGATTGAACTTGTATTGAATTGTATTGTAACTGTGCTCCTAAGCCACCCAGTTGTGTGACAATAGCATGAGACCCGTCACACCCGATTGGCTGAAAGGAAAGGCAATCCTATTGGACGCCTAGTGGCAAGGAGGAGGAGAGAGGAGACGTATGGCGAAAGCCGACATGATGAAGGCCGCCGCCTGTCACCCACCACCTAGATGGGGTAAGTGCTGGACCAACCAGAAGACAGTGAGCGGGTGGGGGGAGTGCCGCCAGCTGCCTGGGGGAGTGGTTGTTTGCTGCCCCCCCCCCCAAAAAAAAAACAGCCACCACTGTCCAAAACACACATTTTACACACAATCTCTCAGCTCTGAAAAACAGGGGGATCCACTGCAGAGCTCAGAGAGGAGAGCTCTGACCCGTGATTGGAAGGAAGGAATACATCCCCATCCTCACAGTGCATAGGAATATGAATAGCTGTGGTTGTCAATCACGCGTGTGGTGGAACACTCCTTTCCCATCACCAATTATCTCTTAGGATCAGGAAAAGCTGTCAGAAGTGACTCATACAGATAACAGAGAAACAAGGCTGAAGGGAAAATCACACATAGAGACAAGTACATTCTATAGAAGGATGTGCTTTGTTCATTTTGCATGTCTGAGGTTTACAATCACTTTTAGTAATTGTTTCATATTTAGATGACTGTTTTTTTAGAGCAACACCATTACTATTGTAGCGCCCCCTTGTGTGTAACATGGGTATTGCGCTCAAAAAGAATAGTTAATTGGGAGAGTTATTTTTGCTCCTAATTGTGATTGTTGCATTTGTGACCTGTATCGTTATGGAAAGGTCCACTGGCTTGGACTGCATTCTGAGGATGCGAGTCAGCCTTGGCCGGCAGTGGGAGCTGGAGGGATTTCCGGCAGATTGACCTTTCCTCAGCAGCCAATTGGAGAGTTTTCCCCTCCCGGTGGGCATGCTGGGGAGGGGTATATCTGGGACTGGGTCAGGTGTTCAGGGCTCTTTTTTTGGCGTCTCCTGCGAGGGGCCACGGAGTCGGGATGCGGCATCCACCTTTAGGGTGTGCGCACCTGGGGACCCCGCCGGTGTGGCCCGCCTGGCCAGTTCCAGGCTATGCTGTAGTCTCGGTCGGAGACGAATCTGAGGGGACTCCGGTGGTTGACTGGGGTCCCGAGCGTCGCCAAGAGGATCCGGCACCCAAGCCAAGACAGGTACGCTTTGCTGTCACATGGTGCCGGATACACAGATAGCTGCTGGGAGGATCTGCTCTGTTCGGACTAGAGAAAATTAACTAAATTCACGTTGGTCTGTGGCAGAGGTCTAGAGACGGGTCAGTGAGGAAGACCTGTTCCTCCTAGTGGGCATTAGAGCGGCGACGTGTGCAAATTGGCGCTATTAACTGCTGAGTTTCGCCGTGCATTTATCCAGGCCTGACATTAAGAATCTCTCCTTCTTCATCAACCTGTCCTTTTTTTCATCGAGTTGATGTTAGGCTGTGTTGGCCTGGAAAATTAAAGCATTGAGAAAAATCTTTATTGCCTGTCTGGACATTCAATTTACTGCTAAGTGTTTTCTGGTGCATCCCTAGACAAGTGAGGGTAACTTCAACATGCCGATCCCATCATCAAACCAGCGGCCCTTTCGGGGGTGACGCTACACTATGTTACTAAAAGCCAAATAATAACTTGTTTTTAAAACAGTCCTGCATTTTATGAACTTTGTATGCCTTATTTTGATAATAAAAAGACACCGGAGCATGCTTATAATATCTTGGAAGCCAGCAAAATGACCTTTACCCAGATGTGTTTTCTCCTCCTGGAAAAGGTCAATTGTAATAACACAATTTACATTTAAATATTAATTTATTTTTGCTTTGGTCTGTCACCACAGAAAACAAATGGGTAAATACAGTAACATGATTTTGGGTGGAAAGGACGTGTTTACAGGAAAGAGTCACTAAACATGTTAGTTTTAGAAATGCAAACAATGTGACATTTTCTGTATAAACTAGGCAAGCTGTCTTTTGAGTCAGATTTTTTTTCATTAAGCATGTTTTGCTGCAGAAGTCATACACTGCAATACACTATGCTTTAATGCTTTTTCTGCCAGTAATGCCAATTTAACAGCAGAACACCACTGCTGCCAGCGCGCTGGCTCAGTTTTAATTAACAGTACCAGTACCAGATGCAGAGGGGAGAAAGAAATGAGAATTCACAGTAGTTTTTTTGGGGGATTTAGACAAACTATAGGATATGTGAATAAAAATCTATCTGCGCAATAATGTGAATATATAAATATGTAATTGTAAGTCAGATGCTGTCACTTTAAGTGATTCCACTTTCACCTCTAAAGCAATAATACAAAATACAGTGCTGAGCTGCTAATCCTCAGAGCAATATAATCAACAAATATTTTGTATATTCAAAATAAATGTGTATTATCCCCAAAAAAAATGTATAAATATATATTTCAGACGTTCATGCAGAAAGTCACTGATTAAAGAAAATCTGCAGTTGTCCCCTTTGGGGATAATCAATACACCTTAGTCAGGAGGCCAAAGGTTAAAGAAATAAAAAATATATGTATTACGGCATAAGAACCGGCAGTAATGTCAGACATCACTACAGTCCTCCAAGGGCATATAGACCAGTGGTGGCCATCTTGGTTTCACTTGTCTCCATGCCAAACTAACAGACGCATTGGATCACTCCCGTGCTTTATTAACATGATTACCATCTTGGAGAGTTTTCTCACTGAACTGAATATTTTCTGGATTTCCTCTCACTTTCTGTGTTAGTGACCATAATCCCCAGCACACAGAGAGGATGATTAATCTCAACAGTGGGGACATAGATGATGTTGGAAAGCATGAGGTAATATGCTACACATTTGTTTTTACAGCCAAGATCAGATGACACTTGCAGACCCAAAACAGAGTATGCAATAATTAAAGGGCTTGTCTCGAGCCCCTGTGTTGGAAGCTTCAAAGAGTTTTGTGACAATGGACTGCGCATGGACTGAAATACCGCCCCCATAGAGAGAGACTGTCCCGGAAATGCAATCATTGGTCCAAAGGCAAATGGGTTGGCAAGGGGGGAAGTCTGAATGGTGTCTGTTTTGTTAAAAGGGCTGTTGGAGGAAAATAAGCCTCTGTTTCATTGAAGACCTTTGCTGGTGAGGGCCTTTCTAGAAGTTTGTGCTTGGCCCTAAACCATGAGGCCCAGACTGGCTTGGGCCTAAACACCATGCGGCCCAGGCCTTCACTCTATAATATCCGAGACCAGCCGATGAAGAGTATCTAGGGGATGTGTTAAGTATCTTTCATTATTAGTATTGTTGATATAGGCTTGATAGATATCTGTTGTTAGGATATGTTTCCTCTTTTTAGAGGAAATAATTATGACTTGTTTTTACTGAGCAACTGTGTCTGTCTTTATAGCTAGCATTATAGCATTAGGCCTAGGTTAGACTAGCAAACAAGGGACAACCACACATTAATACATTGATGCTATAGCTATATATTATAGGTTACAATAGAGTATACAGTATATATAATTATTGCATATTTTACAACAGATGACAATAAAGCTTCCCTTCTCTATCTAAAACTACAAAAAAAAAGTATTTACCTTTCAAACACTTTAAGAGTCAGTATTTAGGAGGTCTCTGATGAAACGCGCCATCAGAGACGTAAAAAAAAAGGACGTACATTTTTAGGACGGGGACTGGAGGAGGACACGGAAATTTCAAGTGCACTTTGGGGGTTATTTTACGAAAGGCAAATCCACTTTGCACTACAAGTGCAAACTACAAGTCCATAGAGCACTTGATCATCTGTGTAATTCCTTCTGCCCCCATGCTTTAGTCCCCCATATGTGTCTATGCCGTTACTTAAAATTTGTTTAACTGCTTGACAGGTTATGAGTAGTGTATGTAGAGTATTTTTTCAAATTTATTTGTAAAACAGATCACATCCTAGTGATCTCCATCGACGTCTAAAAGCATTGCTGGTATGATTAGAGAGAGACCCTGGGCCGAGTAACTGATGCGATTCTTTTATGTTGCCGAAAATTTGCATTGCGAATTTTCGGCAACATAAAAGAATCGCATCAGCTACTCGGCCCTTCTTTTGCATCAGAGCCAATCAGAATAACTCGAATATTCGGCAAAAGGAATATTGCGCGATATTCCTTTTGCCGAATATTCAAGTTATTCTGATTGGCTCTGATGCAAAAGAAGGGCGGAGAAGATAATCGCGCAATATTCCTTTTGCCGAATATTCGAGTTATTCTGATTGGCTCTGATGCGCCCTTCTTTTGCATCAGATCCAATCAGAATAACTTGAATATTCGGCAAACGGAATATTGCGCGATTATCTTCTCCGCCCTTCTTTTGCATCAGAGCCAATCAGAATAACTCAAATTTTCGGCAAAAGGAATATTGTGCGATATTCCTTTTGCCGAATATTCAAGTTATTCTGATTGGCTGTGATGCAAAAGAAGGGGGGAGAAGATAATTGCGCAATAGGAATATTGCGCGATTATCTTCTCCGCCCTTCTTTTGCCCCCTTATTCTCCTTTCTTTTAAGTAGAGTTAGTGTAGAGTTAGTGTTTAGTGCATATTAGTTTAGTAATACAGGAAATGATCTCCGTTTATGAGAATTTTTTTTGGATAAAATATCACGAATATTCGATATTAGCGAATATTCGCGAATATTCTTCTATATATTCGCGCAATATCGCGAAATCGAATATGGCGTATTCCGCTCAACACTAGTTATGAGTAGGCTGTTGATGTCATGGGCGGGAATATTTATTACATTTTCATCCCACAGAAATGAACACTCTCTGTGATACACTACAGTTTTACTTTCAGGTTACATTTCCAACCATTATAGTATATGATTTGAAATATAGGGGGGTTATTTACAAAAGGCAAATCCAATTTGCACTACAAGTACAAACTACAAGTGCAAAGTGCACTTGAAATTGCACTGAAAGTGCACTTGGTAGTGCAGTCACTGTAAATCTAAGGGGTAGATCTGAAATGAGGGGAAGCTCTGCTGATTTTATCATCCAATCATGTGCAAGCTAAAATGCTGTATTTTCCTTGCATGTCCCCCTGGGATCTACAGCGACTGAACTTCCAAGTGTACTTTCAGTGCAATTTCTAGTGCTCTTTGCACTTGTAGTTTGCACTTGCAGTGCAAAGTGGATTTGCTTTTAGTAAATAACCCCCCTTGCACATGTAGTTTGCACTTATAGTGCAAAGTGGATTTGTCTTTCGTAAATAACCCGCAATATCTTTTACTTTTTGCTATGTGCATCGGGTTCCCTGCCATGCTCACGCGGCCTCTGGTGGCTCTCCTGGGCGAAGCCATATATATATATGGGATTTTGCCCATGAGAGCCATTCTGCCACAGTATATCTGCGTGAGCCAGTCGGGAACCCGTTATGCAAGCAGTACACTCACTAATTTACATCGTAGCAAAGTGCAATTTCTTCAGTTTTGTCACGTGAAAAGATAAAATAAAATATTTAGAAAAATGCGAGGGGTGTTCTCACTTTTGTGAGATACTGTGTATGTATATATATATATATATATATATATATATATATATATATATATATATATATATAAGAAGGCCAGTATACTGGCCTGAGTTTATGGGAGGAGCCCGGAGGGTATTTAAGCAGCCCACTCACACATGCTCTTTGTCGGTTCAGTGTGCAGTACTACACGTCACTGGGCCGACTCTTCCCAGCTCACCTCATGTCCGTGAGTCTGCGCATTCAATAGCATTCGACATCGCAAGTGCATTGCAGCTTCTCCGTTCATGGTCTTCGACGGCGGTTCCCGCTTACTGTCGCAGGTTGTATTCAAACCTTTTGTATCATGTGCAATCTTGCAATTCGTTATGCTTCCTATCCTGCATTTCTTTTGTAAAAATCTGCCTCTGAGTTATTGTTGCTCATGTTCTAACATCTTAGTTACAAGCTTGGTACATTTGTTTGGGTTCTTTGGCAGATTGAGGTGGTAATTGAACTCACCTGCTGCCTTGTCTGCACTTGATTAGCCTGGGGGGATGGGTGGCTGGTAGGTGTTTGGTTTCACAGCAAGGAGTAGCACTTCTCGTGTTCTATTTTCTACACCAAACCTTGTTGTTTTGCCCCATGCATGGCATCACGCTACACCTTTCCTACATGTTTCACTCCAGCCACAGTCCGCCGCAAACTCACTCGCATGGCCCACTGTCGCAAGTAAAATTTGTTATTACACTCTTTATGTCCTATCAATTTGCTACCATTCGTTGTATCCCATATCGTTCATTAGTGGCCCCTATGGAACCTACGATTCAAACAGGCGTTGTCCTTCTACCTTATACTGCTTGCTTAAGGTACAAACAAACCAGGTGTTTCTATGAATGAATGAATGAATGAATGAATGAAAAACTTATATAGCGCAGCACATGCGAACTAAATCGCCTCTGGGCGCTTGTTGTTCCAGTCTCCTTTGGTATCAAAAGAGATGGGTCTTGATCTTTCTCCTGAATGCTAAGTGGTTCTCTTCCAACCGAATACTGGCTGGCAAAGCGTTCCATAGTCTGGGACCCTGGACAGCAAATCTTCTATCTCCTTTGGACCTGTAGTTGGCTTTCGGTATCTGGAGTAGATTTTGATTGGTGGATCGCAGAACGCGATTGGGATTATAAGCCTTTATTTTTTCACATAAATAATGGGTAGCATTCCCATGGATACATCTATGCGTTAGACAGAGAGCTTTAAAAGTAATTCTGTCTTTTACTGGTAACCAGTGAAGGGATCTCAGTGAAGGTGAGATGGATTCCCAAGGTTTTTTCCCAGTCACAAGTCTGGCGGCCGTATTTTGAACGACTTGTAGATGAGCGATTTGGTACTTGGGGAGTCCGAGGTAAAGAGCATTTGCATAGTCCAATCTTGAGTTTACAATTGCTCCCACCACGGCCGCTATGTCTTCTTTGGGAATAAAAGGGGTGAGTCTGTGTAGTAAGCGCAGCAGATGGTGAGATCCGCTGACAACTGGCCCTATTTGTGCGTCCATTGTCATGTAGGAGTCGAAGATGACCCCAAGACTTTTAGGGGTGATGATTTTCCCTAGGATGGGTGGGGGACTCCAAGTTGTTACAGGTAGATTCGTACGCTTGGCGTGAAACAGGAGAAGTTCTGTTTTCGCTCCGTTGAGTTTAAGATAACTCTTTGTCATCCAGTCCTCTATCAAAGAGAGGCATGTCTCTAGATTGAGGTGGTGATCCTTTTTATTGCAAATGCAGAAATACAGTTGTGTATCGTCTGCATATGAGTGATAGAGCAGTTTTTGACTGCTAATGATTTCAAAAAGAGGACGAAGATAAATGTTGAACAACACCGGCGACAGCGGGGATCCTTGAGGGACTCCGCATGAGACCGTGCGTTTTTCAGAAGTGAAAGGTCCTAACTTCACTATTTGCGAACGGTTTTCCAAAAAAGAGGAGAACCAAGATAAATCGCCTTCTGCGACTTTGGCTACTTCAGCTAGCCGGGTCAATAAAAGCTTATGGTCTACTGTGTCGAAAGCTGCGCTTAGGTCCAACAGAACCAGAAGACAAGATTCTCATTCGTCTGCGGCCTCGAGAGCGTCGTCCCATATCTTGAGCAGTGCTGTTTCCATCCCGTGTCCGGGGCGGAATCCCGATTGAAATGGATCAAGTAGGTTGTGGGTATCTAGATGCTGTTGCATATAAAAACGCAAAAAAAACAAAAAACGTTGCCACCACCCAATCTCAGCCCCTCGGCAACCTGACACTTGTTGAGACCATTGCAACCATGCAAAATCGTCTCAGCAGCCTGACACCCTTGTTGAGACCCTTGCAAACGCAATATCGTCTCAGAAGCTCCACACTCATTCAGATCCTTGCAACCACGCAAAATCATCCCAGCAGCCTGACACCCTTGTTAAGACCCTTGCAACACATGACCTTTACAAAACGCAAAATAAAATAAAAATATATATATATTAAAAAAACGTTGCCACCACGCAATCTCTGGCCCCCGGCAACCTGACACCTGTTGAGACTGCTGTAACTACGCAAAATCGTCTCAGCAGCCTGACACCCTTGTTGAGACCCTTGCAAACACTATATCGTCTCAGCAGCCCTCACACTCATTGAGATCCTTGCAACCCAGCATATATCGTCTCAGCAGCCTGACACCCTTAAGACCCTTGCAACACATGACCCTTACAAAACGCAAAATATATATATATATATATATATATATATATATATATACGTAAAAAAAAATAATAATAAAAAACGCAAAAAGAAATATAAAAGTGCAGAGAAAAAAAAAAAAAATTGCCACCTCACAATCTCGGCCCAGCAACCTGACACCTGTTGAGACCATTGCAACCATGCAAAATCCTCTCAGCAGCCTGACACCCTTGTTGAGACGTTTGCAAACGCAATACCGTCTCAGCAGCCCCACACTAATCGAGACCCTTGTGAGCATGCAAAATGACCTTAGCAGCCCGACACCCTTGTTAAGACCCTTGCAACACATGACCCTTACAAAAAAAAAATATATAAGAAAAACGCTAAAAAAAAAATTGCCACCACGCAATCTCGGCCCAGGAACCTGACACCTGTTGAGACCATTGCAACCACACAAAATCGTCTCATCAGCCTGACACCCTTGTTGAGACCCTTGCTAATGCAATACCGTCTCAGCAGCCCCTCGCTCATTGAGACCCTTGCAACCTCCCACTCGATAAAGACCTTTGTGACCACCAGCAACCTGGCATTCATTGAGATCCTTGCAGCCAGGCAAATTGTCTTAGGCCTCATGTACACTGCTGTTGGTAAACGGACGTTTAGAAACAGCTGGGTGTTTTTTCAGCCGCCCGCAATCTCTCCTCTGTTATCTTACCAGTACATCTACACAGGGTCCCCAATCTCTCCTCCGTGTTATCTTATCAGTACATCTACACAAGATCATTATAGTCGTTTCTAGGCAGTTGAGTTAGAAACCTTCCTGGAAAAAAAAAAAAAAAAAAATAAAATAAAAAATAAATGGGTTCAGTCGGATGTTCAGAGGCATTCGAAACACCAATGCCTGTACGGCTTGTAAACACTGCCAGACGTGGTAACTAATGTTTACCAGCGTTTCATTCACAGTCGTTTTCATAAAAAAAAAAAGAATATTGTCTCAGCAACTTGACACTTACTTGAGACCCTTGCAAATGTAATATCATCTCAGCTACCTCACACTCGTCTAGACCTTTGCAACCACACAATCTCGTCTCAGCAATCTAACGCCATCTCAAAACAACCTCATAATCATCGAAACCTTTGCAACCGTGCAATATCGTCTCAGCAAACCAGACTGAGACCCTTGCTACCACGCAATGCCATCTCAAAACAAACCTCATAATCATCAAGACCTTTGCAACCCTGCAATATCATCTCAGCAACCAGACTGAGACCCTTGCTACCACGCAATGCCATCTCAAAACAAACCTCATAATCATCGAGACCTTTGCAACCACGCAACATCGTCTCAGGAAAACAAGACTGACACCCTTGCAACCACGCAATACCACCTCAAAACAAACCTTCATACTCGAGGCCCCTGCAACCACACAATATCATCTCAGCAACCTGACACTCACTGACAACCTTGCAACCACATAATATTGTCTGCAGTAGTGTAAAACACTTTGCAGCGCGCACCACGTGCAAACCCGAATACAAACTGAACTTGCAAACACACCTCAGTGACAAACACTCAGCCACACAAACACAAAGTGGCACCTAGTTGGCCATTCATCCTTAGTGGCACGCGGGCAATTCATCTTGTCCCTGTATTTTTCCCTGCAGTTAGTTCAGGTTTCCATCCATCACCAGCGAGTGCACGTTGGTCTGCGAGTGCACGTTAGTCTGCGAGTGCACGTTGGTCAGCGAGTGCACGTTGGTCAGCAAATGCACGTTGGTCTGCGAGTGCACGTATATCGTCTTGTTGAGCACCTGTGTATTGTCTTGATTTTCTCACACCAATGCAAGATCCAGTCCAAGTTCTCAAACTAAACCAAGCATCAGTAGCAGACTTAGCTATGTGGGACAACTTCCCCACCTGATAGCATTTCAATCTTCATCCCGGCAGTGTCAGCCGAGCCACCACAGGCTTTTGCGTGCATTTTTCGTCCGCCACTGGTTCTCCAAACCTTGGCCCCCAGAAATTCTCTTAAATTTCTGCTTCACCCAGTCTTCATCACGCCTCGTGCTGTACCCCATTGTGGCAGCTGCCCAGGTCTGGGGCCACACTTGAACTGGACAGACAGTGTTCTTCACCACAGACAATCAGGCCACAGCCGACTTCATCAATTAAGGTAGATCAAGCCTCTCCCCATCACGTCCTTCCTGTGCAGACTCGCGCAGCTGTCACTCCGTCACCAGTTTAATATCTTCTGTAGACATATTCCAGGCAAATGCAAAATCGCAGCTGATGCGCTTTCCCATTCCAACCTTACCTTGTTTTTCCAGCAAGAGCCTGGAGCCGACCCAATAACCATCTCTGTCCCACCCTGGTCATTGCTGACGATGGACTGAAGTAGCATCTCACCAACTCAACCCAGCTTATTAACCACTCCTTGGCACGCAACACACTGAAGGCCTATCGCACTGCTTGGAACACTAACCGCTAATTTTTAGCCACTGGCCTCGGAGCAGCAATAGGCAACGTTAGACACGTCCTAGCCTTCATATCATATTGCCACATGCAGATGACCCTTTCTCACATATCTAAATGGCGTCCAGCTTTTCCTGTCCCTGCAGGACCCCAGTAAACTTTCAGTATTCTCGAGCCCATGCAGTCAAGTCCCTCCTACAGGGCATACAGAAGCACCAACCTGTAGTCAGTGGCAAGCGCCTTCCTTTTCAAGAGTGCCCTCTTTAGGGACATGTCTGAAATCCTTACTCGTTCCCCATTTAGGGCCTTGCCAAGCATAGTCACCCAAGCAGCCATCTACCAGGCCTTCTACGGTTCCCTACGACCTAGTGAATTTACAGTCAGTGGCTCCGGCAGTCAGACACTGCTCTGACGCCACCCGACTCGCTTTCGAACACCTACACTCTCACGGTCTGCAAACGCAACAAACCAGCCCTGGGGGTTGACATCAACCTGTTTCAGACTAACAATGCCTGCCATAAATAAGAAGGCCGGTATGGTGGCCTGAGTTTATGGGAGGAGCCAGGAGGGTATTTAAGCAGCCCACTCACACATGCTCTTTGTCGGTTCAGTGTGCAGTACTACACGTCACTGGGCCGACTCTTCCCAGCTCACCTCATGTCCGTGAGTCTGCGCATTCAATAGCATTCGACATCGCAAGTGCATTGCAGCTTCTCCGTTCATGGTCTTCGACGGCGGTTCCCGCTTACTGTCGCAGGTTGTATTCAAACCTTTTGTATCATGTGCAATCTTGCAATTCGTTATGCTTCCTATCCTGCATTTCTTTTGTAAAAATCTGCCTCTGAGTTATTGTTGCTCATGTTCTAACATCTTAGTTACAAGCTTGGTACATTTGTTTGGGTTCTTTGGCAGATTGAGGTGGTAATTGAACTCACCTGCTGCCTTGTCTGCACTTGATTAGCCTGGGGGGATGGGTGGCTGGTCGGCCGCTTGGGGCGGGCAGGTCCGCAGCCTGGGATGGGGCGAAAAAATGACCTTACCAGAATCGCGGCTGTACGTTTTTTCAAAAGCCGCGCCTCCGACGTCTTCTGTTCCGTGATAGGCGGAACATTCAGCTTCCCAGGAGGCACTGTGTTCAGTGTCTGCCTATCACGGAGGCCCTCTCGTCCTGTGTTTGGTGTCCGCCTATCACGGAGGCCCTCTCGTCCTGTGTTTGGTGTCCGCCTATCACGGAGGCCCTCTCGTCCTCGGACGAGAGGGCCTCCGTGATAGGCGAACACTGAACACAGTGCCTCATGGGAAGCTGAATGTTCCGCCTATCACGGAACAGAAGACGTCGGAGGCGCGGCTTTTGAAAAATCGTACAGCCGCGATTCTGGTAAGGTAAGCTGTTACTGTTAGGTTACACGGCCGCGATTCGCATGGGATAAGGTAAGGGCACGGTCTGGTCATGTAATGGGGCAGGTCTGGTCATGTAATGGGGCACGGTCTGGTCATGTAATGGGGCAGATCTGGCATGTAATGGGGCACAGTCTGGTCATGTAATAGGGCAGGTCTGGCATGTAATGGGGCACAGTCTGGTCATGTAATGGGGCAGGTCTGGCATGTAATGGGGCAGGTCTGGCATGTAATGGGGCACAGTCTGGTCATGTAATGGGGCAGGTATGGCATGTAATGGGGCAGGTCTGGCATGTAATGGGGCACAGTCTGGTCATGTAATGGGGCAGGTCTGGCATGTAATGGAGCACAGTCTGGTCATGTAATGGGGCACAGTCTGGTCATGTAATGGGGCAGGTCTGGCATGTAATGGGGCACAGCCTGGTCATGTAATGGGGCAGGTCTGGCATGTAATGGGGCAGGTCTGGCATGTAATGGGGCACAGTCTGGTCATGTAATGGGGCAGGTCTGGCATGTAATGGGGCACAGTCTGGTCATGTAATGGGGCACAGTCTGGTCATGTAATGGGGCAGGTCTGGAATGTAATGGGGCAGGTCTGGCATGTAATGGAGCACAGTCTGGTCATGTAATGGGGCAGGTCTGGTCATGTAATGGGGCAGGTCTGGCATGTAATGGGGCAGGTCTGGCCATGTAATGGGGCAGGTCTGGCTATGTAATGGGGCAGGTCTGGTCATGTAATGGGGCAGCTCTGGCATGTAATGGGGCAGGTCTGGCATGTAATGGGGCACAGTCTGGTCATGTAATGGGGCAGGTCTGGCATGTAATGGGGCACAGTCTGGTCATGTAATGGGGCACAGTCTGGTCATGTAATGGGGCAGATCTGACATGTAATGGGGCACAGTCTGGTCATGTAATGGGGCACAGTCTGGTCATGTAATGGGGCAGGTCTGGCATGTAATGGGGCACAGTCTGGTCATGTAATGGGGCAGGTCTGGCATGTAATGGGGCAGGTCTGGCATGTAATGGGGCACAGTCTGGTCATGTAATGGGGCAGGTCTGGCATGTAATGGGGCACAGTCTGGTCATGTAATGGGGCACAGTCTGGTCATGTAATGGGGCAGGTCTGGCATGTAATGGGGCAGGTCTGGCATGTAATGGGGCAGGTCTGGCCATGTAATGGGGCAGGTCTGGCCATGTAATGGGGCAGGTCTGGTCATGTAATGGGCAGGTCTGGCATGTAATGGGGCAGGTCTGGCATGTAATGGAGCACAGTCTGGTCATGTAATGGGGCAGGTCTGGCATGTAATGGGGCACAGTCTGGTCATGTAATGGGGCACAGTCTGGTCATGTAATGGGGCAGGTCTGGCATGTAATGGGGCACAGTCTGGTCATGTAATGGGGCAGGTCTGGCATGTAATGGGGCAGGTCTGGCATGTAATGGGGCACAGTCTGGTCATGTAATGGGGCAGGTCTGGCATGTAATGAGGCACAGTCTGGTCATGTAATGGGGCAGGTCTGGCATGTAATAGGGCACAGTCTGGTCATGTAATGGGGCAGGTCTGACATGTAATGGGACACAGTCTGGTCATGTAATGGGGCAGGTCTGGCATGTAATGGGGCACAGTCTGGTCATGTAATGGGGCAGGTCTGGTCATGTAATGGGGCAGGTCTGGCCATGTAATGGGGCAGGTCTGGCATGTCATGGGGCACAGTCTGGTCATGTAATGGGGCAGGTCTGGTCATGTAATGGGGCACAGTCTGGTCATGAAATGGGGCAGGTCTGGCATGTAATAGGGCACAGTCTGGTCATGTAATGGGGCACAGTCTGGTCATGTAATGGGGCAGGTCTGGCATGTAATGGGGCACAGTCTGGTCATGTAATGGGGCACAGTCTGGTCATGTAATGGGGCAGGTCTGGCATGTAATGGGGCAGGTCTGGCATGTAATGGGGCAGGTCTGGCATGTAATGGGGCACAGTCTGGTCATGTAATGGGGCAGGTCTGGTCATGTAATGGGGCAGGTCTGGTCATGTAATGGGGCAGGTCTGACATGTAATGGGGCAGGTCTGGCATGTAATGGGGCAGGTCTGGCATGTAATGGGGCACAGTCTGGGCATGTAATGGGGCACAGTCTGGTCATGTAATGGGGCACAGTCTGGTCATGTAATGGGGCAGGTCTGGTCATGTAATGGGGCAGGTCTGGTCATGTAATGGGGTGGGTGGCCGTTGGGGGGGGGCGCCAAAATGGAGCTTTGCTTGTGTAGGCAGAAATCTTTTCACCGGCCCTGTGTATATATATATATATAGTATAAACATCCATACAAGTGTCCACACGGTGCAATGTTAGTAAATCAAAATCTTTGCAATCAGATGTGAGAGTCACGCCTTCATAAAAGAACTATCACCAGTGAAAACATTCCAGTCCATCCAAAACGAACAGACAACTAATATCCAAAGTGCTTCTTCTACAACACCACAATGTCTTCATGTAATTTCAAAATCTTGTGTCCCTTCACTACTCTGAGGCCTCGTACCTACGACCGAGAATCTCGTCGTAAAAGAAACATAGTTTTCCTCGACGAGTTTGTCAGGCTGGTCGAGAATCTTGTCAAGCTTTCTTTGCATACACACTGTTAAGACAAAATCTCGTAGTTCTCAAACGCGGTGACGTACAACACGTACAGCGGCAGGGGAAGGGTAGGTTCACACCACGATTTTCTATACAGTTTTTGGATACGTTTTAAAAAAAAAAACATATTCTAAAAAACGGACCCAACCGTACTCAACCGTATGCTTCAAAAAGCAACCGTATACGGTTTAAAACCGTAAACGGTTACAAATACGTAATACGGTTACATACGGTTGTATACGATTGCATCCGTTTTTTAAACAGAGTTTTTTTTTTTTTTTTCAATAAAGTTTCAGTTGTTGTATTGAAATTTCAAGGGAAGTAGGAGGGGTTTGCCAACTAGCCTTGCCTTGCTAGGTTGGAGAGAGAGAGAGAGAGCAGGTTATTTTTACAGCTAGTGATTTGGTGTGTATTTTCAGTCATTTAACCATGTCTATTATGCCCATTTTGCGCCTAAAGCTGGTACAGCTGCGGGAGCGTCAGAGGGAGCTTATGTGGAGGAGATTTTCACGTAGGTTTTGGGTGCACCCGGTGAATGCCATTCGGCCTAGGCTTGGTGCTTTTGATTCACTTTTTGTCCAGTTACGTATGTATCCAGAAAAGTTCCATGATTATCTGCGGATGGCCCCTTCCAGTTTTGACCTCCTGTTAGATCTGGTTTGAGAGGACATTCTGTGGCTGGATACACGGTTTCGTATTGCTGTATCCCCTGAACAGCGGCTGGTGGTCACCCTGAGGTAAGATACAGTATATAAATATTTCCATTGTTTTTTATAGTAATTTAACATACCGTATGTACTATACTATAAACCCCAGTTTTTCAGCACGATTTATCGTGCTGAAAACACCCCCCTCGGCTTATACTCAAGTGAACTCTCCGCCCTCAGTGGTCTTCAACCTGCGGACCTCCAGATTTTTCAAAACTACAACTCCCAGCAAGCCCGGGCAGCCATCGGCTGTCCGGGCTTGCTGGGAGTTGTAGTTTTGAAACCTCTGGAGGTCCGCAGGTTGAAGACCACTGCGGCCTTCAACATCATCCAGACCCCCCACCCCCTTTAGCTTTGTACTCACCTCCGCTCGGCGTGACGTTAGGGTGTGCTGGTACGGTGTTGCAGGACTGTCCGGTGGGGTGGTCGTCCGGTGGGATAGTCGTTCCGGGCTGTCCATCTTCACCGGGGGGCCTCTTCTCTGCGCTTCGGGCCCGGAATAGAGGCGTTGCCTTGATGAAGACGCCGAGGGACGTTGCTAATGAACGTCCCTGTGCGTCGTCATCAAGGCAACGTGACTATTCCTGGTCCGGGCCCAAAGCGCGTAGAAGAGGCCCCCCGGTGAAGATGGATAGCCCGGAACGACTATCCCACCGGATGACCTCCCCACCGGACAGTCCTGCAGCACCGGTGGTCTGCAGGTTGAAGACCACTGAACAGACATTGACAAGCGGTGATGATGAAGGGGGGGTGGCGTTTGGGCTGATGACATGTGGTGATGATGACAAGGTGATAATGAAGGGGGGGGTGTGGGATGATGGCAGGGGGGATGATGTATTTCCCACCCTAGGCGTATACTCGAGTATATACAGTACTCCATCAGCTGTTTAATTTGGTATGTTTCTTTCTTTCAACATGTTTGTGTTTTTTTCCTTGCTATATTTAATTAAGTGTTTTTTTTTATCTGTAAATTGATTAATTTTTATTATTTTTTTTATAGATTTCTGGCAAGTGGAGAGTCATTCCAATCACTCCATTTCCAGTTTCGTATGGACAAGTCTACCATCTGTACCATTGTGGCTGAAACATGTCAAGTGTTATGGATCAAACTACAGCCTCAGCATCTTCCAAAGCCTACAATGAATACTTGGCTAGCTGCAGCTGAAGGTTTTTGGCTTAATGCCAATTTTCCTAATTGTATTGGGGCCCTGGATGGCAAGCATGTTCGGATAAGGAAGCCATCCAGTAGTGGGTCCTTGTTCTATAACTACAAAAAATATTTTTCGATTATCTTAATGGCCATCTGTGACACCACCTACAAATTTCTGGCGGTAGATATAGGTGCGTTTGGTCAGAATAACGACTCACGCGTATTCAAGGAGTCAAACTTGGGAAAGGCACTGTACAGTGGTAATTTCAACATACCTGAGGCAAAACCACTCCCAGGTACAGAAGGACCTCCTCTTCCCCATGTCATTGTGGCTGATGAGGCATTTCAAATGTGCACCAATCTCCTGAAGCCTTATTCTGGGAGGAGGCTGAATCCGGGACGTCGTATCTTCAACTATCGTCTCACACGAGCAAGAAGATATGTAGAGTGTACATTCGGAATATTAACTAGTAAATGGAGGGTTCTAACCACCTCAATGCTACTGAAGCCTGAAAATGTTGATCATGTTATCAAGCCATGTGTGGTACTGCACAATTTCTTAATAAATACCGAGGCAGCATCATTTAATAGGGAAGAAGTGGATGAGTCTCCCCTGATTGGCTTACAGAGAAATCCTCATCGGACATCTGTCACTGTGATACAGATACGTGACCATTTTGAGCGCTTCTTCAATTCACCGATAGGAGCTGTATTATGGCAAGATGATGTTTGGGTAAGGACTCACCTTTTTGTATGTTTTTGTGGTTTGAAATAAGCAAAAATAATAAATATTGTAAAATTTATCTTTGCAGATACATTGTCCTTCAATCAAGGGAGACCGCAATCAACATGTTTTTTTTTTTTAAGATTTAACAAAAAAAGAGGCAAATAATTTTTTGTAAAAGTTTACTCTTGCTTTTATAAAACTTTACAATAACTTAACAAATGTGTCATGTCAGTACACATGAAGGTATAAACCAAGGTATCAAAATATACACACACTCAAGGTATAACCCAAGGTGTCAAACTATACAAGCCCAGAAGGTTTATTAACTATACAAACATTGTTTGGTAACTAAAAACCCAAAACTTTACAATAACTTAACAAATGTGTCATGTCAGTACACATAAAGGTATAAACCAAGGTATCAAAATATACACACACTCAAGGTATAACCCAAGGTGTCAAACTATACAAACCCAGAAGGTTTATTAACTATACAAACATTATTTTGTGACTAAAAACCCAAAATTGACATAATAATGGGCCTATAGAGGCCAATAAACCAACTTATTACCAATCCTCAAGGCTGTAGCCTGGGGTGCAAAAACACCTCTAAATAGTCCCACCTAAAATTAAACTTTTAATAGATATGTATTAAAATAAAATTAATAGTAATCTCACAGATAGTGAAGATAAAAAATAGGATGTCAAGGAAGGTAGGTATTTGTATACTAAAGCACCATTGCTCCACTTTCTTGGGCTCTGCAGTAGCCTAATCCACCTAAACTGCCACCGGCTTAAAACACAAGATTGCCGCCTCTACATGTTTCACCGTCACCACGTTGTTTTCAAGAGGGAAATTGTGGTTACCACAGTTTGCCTATTGAAATCGCCGTGGTGACGGGGAAACATGTAGAGGCGGAAATCTTGTGTTTTAAGCCGGTGTCAGTATAGGTGGATTGGGCTACTGCAGAGCCCTTGACAGCGGAGCAATGGTGCAATAGTATACAAATACCTACCTTCCTTGACATCCTATTTTTTATCTTCACTATCTGGGAGTTTACTATTATTTCTATTTTAATACATATCTAATTAAAGTTACATTTTTTGGGGGGACTATTTAGAGGTGTTTTTGCACCCCAGGCTACAGCCTTGGGGTTTGGTATTCAGTTGGTTTGGTAACTAAACACCAAAGAAACAGGCTACATTGTCATATAGACTTGACCCTTCTCAATCTCAAAATATTCATCATAACGTACTGATGTGTCTTGTCAGTACACATGAAGGTATAAACCAAGGTATCAACATTTGCAAACACTCAAGGTATAACCCAAGGTGTCGAACAATACAAACCCTGAACTTTTAAAATATACAAACACTGTTTGTTAATTAAACAGCAAAAAACCAAGCTACATTCTCCTTTAGACTTGACCCTCCTCAACCTCGAAATTTTCCTCATAACACACTGGTGTAAATGTACTAGGGTAGCTTCTGGGTTTGGCTTGTTGAACCGAAGGTGAAGGTGGAGGATACATCTGAGTTTGTTGAGGGTTCAAAATTTCTTGGGTCATGCGAATTATTCGCACCTTATAATTTGCAATTTGGTCCTCTGACATTTGGTCCATAGATGGCAGAATGGTCATAAGAAAGTCCCTATTAGGACTCGGGGCTGGGCCAGTTACTATACCCTCTAGGTGGAGAAGGCGCACATCAATGTGTAGAAACTTTGATGTGCAGAAATCCTCTAGTTTCTGAATTGCTTCAAGAATTAGGTTCTCTCTTTGAGAGGACTCTCTATTTTTTTTTGAAGAGTGTCTCTGGGAAAGTTTATATCTAATGCCACTAGATATATATTCTTGATGCTGTGTTTCTGCTTCTTCTTCTGGTCTTGTTACTTTAACAACTTCCTGTACTTCTGGTGGCGATGTTGGTAGCGGTTCGGTGTTTGAAGTTGTCCTATTTATAATAATTAATAAATGTTATAATTCTACTACATGGTAAAACACAAAATTTGCTTTACAAATTGTTTTTGGTTTTAATGAGATATGTGTTGCAAATAAATTACATATTTATGAGCCATCTGCCTAACACCAGCCAATGATGTGAACAGCAATAGGCTGACGGCTCTTTTAGGTTCAGAGACTAAAGAAGCCATAAAGACCGGCAGCTGTGCACAGATGGCCATAGCAAACAATCTGATAATTTTTCATTTTTCACACAGCCCTACATTTTTTTTATTCTCCTAGTAACTATACAATAAAATGCAAACTTACGCTCTAACTTCCTGTACTTTACGCAGGAAAGACAACCTGTCTGCATGCTTATAATGTGTTTTTCGGGACCCAGAGCCACTAGGCAATTTTTGATCACGGAGAAACTTAAAGAAACTGTCACGAACTGATCTCCAGCGCTTTTGGACCAACTCCACTAAATTGTCATGGGAGAAAAAAATAATTATCTCTCTAGATTATATAGATATAGAGAGAGAGAGAGTAGAGATATATATTATTTTAGAGATATAGTTTTAGAGATATAAATAGAGATAGACATATAGATAAATAGTTAGAGATATAGATCGATATAGATAGATATAGATAGTTTTAGAGATATAAATATAGATAGATAAAGATTAGAAATATTGGGGTAGATTCACATACACTTAATATTCCGCTGCGTAATCAAAATACTCTACGCTGCCGTATTTTACCAGGCTCTACACCAAATCCTGGTAGATTTTTGCCCGTACGCTACGGCGGCGTAGTCTATTTCTCGCCGCGTAATCGAAATACGCGATTGGGGGGCGTGAAGCATTTAAATTAAGCGCGTCCCCGCGGCGATCGAACTGCGCATGCTCCGTTCAGAAATTTCCCGCCGTGCATTGCGAAATCACGTCGTTGTTTGAGTAGCGGCATTTACGAACATTCCTATTCCCGGACGACTTATTTTAAAAATAATAAAAGACGCCGGAAAACGTAGAAATTCGACGTGGGAACGACGGCCATACTTAACATGGGCTGTCTAATATTAGAGCAGCAAAAAGCTGGTATAGTGTTACGCAAATAAAAGATGACTAAAGGTGCCGTAAGAGATTGCGATTGAAGATCGTAATTTCGGGGATCGTCGGCAAAAGCTCATTTGCATACCCCGACGCGGAAAACGACGGGAAGTCCACCCAGTGGCCGCAATTTTATTGCAGCATAGATCCGAAGGCGTACAAACACGTAATCCAGTCGAATTGAAGCCCGCAGCCGTCTATTCATGGTTTGAGGTTTTCGACTAGCTAGAAAACGCGCGTAATTTGAAATTACTCCAGTCTAACACCAGTTAGACAGGCGTAATGGCTCTCTGAATCTGGCCCATAGAGATTTAGAGATATACATAGAGATAGACATATAGATAAATAGTTAGAGATATAGATCGATATAGATAGATATAGATAGAGCAAGCAATATATATAGATAGATAGAGATATAGTTGTCTACAGTTATACGTTACAATATACTAACTGATTGCTTCCTGCAGTTTTTTTGTCATAGTCCATGAAGTCTGGAAATAATCCAATATACACTTGGTCCCATTTTTTACGATTATAATTATTGTCGGAGTGTTTGGGGTGCTCTTTGATCCAGAGCGAAGGACGCTCATGAACAAGATCGATTACAGCTTCACTGCTAAAGTCACTGGGATCTATATGGAACTCTGTATATTTCTTCTTTTTTATATACTGCAAATTTAGATGAAAATAATTTTTTTTTAATAAATGGGCCAAGTTAAAAAAATCAAATACATAATGGGATATTTATCTAAACAAGTCCAAATGAAAAGTTAATAAGCAACTAATCAAATCCCTTCTCTCATTATATAAATGCCTCTGGAAAATGAAAGAAGCAATGTGATTGTTTGCTATGGTCAACTCAGCAACTTTTCATCTGTACTACTTACATATCCTAATTTAGCTGTGTATCCTAATATTGTTTAATTTTAAATAAAATATTTTTTGATGATTATTAACGGAGTAGTCTTTGTTTTTTACTTGTATCCACTGTGCCTGGGATGAAAATCTATCCAAAAGAAACTACCTCCTTTCTATGCTACCCCATTGCTCCAATATTGGTGTCCCGTTCTTCGTTCACTGCCTTCTGCATTTCATGCAAGTCAGTGAATCACGGTGCGCTCAGTGTCATCGTTTCAACAGGACATTGATGTGTCAGGTGATATGCTGGAATCAGCGTGACCCACTGACATGAATGAAGCAGAAGAAGGCGAATGGAGAATGGGACACTGATATGGAAGCAACGGAGATAATGTCAACAGTGTTCTTCAAAACCATTGTGGATTCTCATGTACCATATCCTAAAAAAAAAAAAATGTAAATCCTTACTTTGCTAGGAGCTTTGGAGGGGGCATCAGTCTTGCTGGACCGCTTCAAAATTTTTGGTTGGGAATGTCCCTGACCTTGGGTTGTTCTCTAATAAAGAAGGAATTATTGTTTATACACACATATACATATATAAATATATATATATATAGAGACACATATATACATATATATACACCCACATATTATATATATATATATATATATATATACATACATACCGTATATACTCGACTATAAGCCAACCCGAATATAAGCCGAGGCCCCTATTTACACCCCATAAACCCTGGAACATTTATTGACTAGACTTTAAGCCTAGGGTGGGAAATACACCATTCCCCCCATGTAATCATCCAGACCCCCGTCATCATCCGCCCCCCCCATTCATCATCACCGCCTGTCACTCCCTTCATCAGTGGTCTTAAACATGCGGACCTCCAGATGTTGCAAAACTACTCCAGATGTTGCAAGACCACTGATGAAGGGTTGGACAGGTGGAAAGTTCACTCGAGTATAGCCGAAGGGGGCAGGCGTTTTCAGCACGAAAAACCATGCTGAAAAACTTGGTTGACTATATACGGTATATATATATAGATAGATAGAGAGAGAGAGACATAGCCGAGCCTGATAAAAAAAAAATATTTAAAAGTATATGACATACCTGGCAACATGATGGTTCCTGTAAGGGGTCATTAAACTCCTCAGACAATGGGAACATCCTCAATATACACACACCAAACATCCAAAAAGATCCTGTCCAGTTTGTCCATTTGACAATAGCAACCTATATGCTTGTTTTCAACAAGGAATGTGCAAATTTTCTAAATCATTGTGCACCGTTGCTATAGGCAACGGTGCAACTTTTAATCAATAAACAGGTTATGCAAAAAGTACCTGCAAAATGTTTAGATAATGACCTATCATTATGACTGCCAGTCAGATTATCAATCATTTACACATCATCATCTAAAAAAGTATTTCATAGCTTTATTTTATTAATATGAAAAAAAAAACAATGCACCAATCAATTGCATACTTAAAAAAAGGGTGCCCTTACAAATTGCACTGATTCTTAGTGTATTTCCATGCTAAACTTAAAAAACATTTGCAAATAATTACATGCAATATATGCATTTTATATTTTGGACCCCTACACAGTCTGCAAAATAAATATACATGTATGAATTGATTAAATGAAAAAAGGATGAGATGCAAAATTAAACATAGCAAGCGATAATGTAAAGGGTTAAATTATGGTACAACTAAGGGTTAAAAACAAGGAGGAAGTGATGTAGAGCAAGGCACTTACTTTAAAATGGCTGCAAAGGGTGCTGCAAGATGTCTTCTCTGCAAACTCTGAGAGGAAATGACTTGTCTTGCCCTTGAGGAAGAAGGGAGGGGCGTTTCACAGCTCTTTCCAGAAGGTGGGTGGTTATTTACGCTCGTACTGCGCATGTGCAAGGTTAACAACCGTATAGAAAAAACCGGACAGAACCGCAACGACAAACAGTTCTCATAGAGTCCTATGTTAAAATAACCGTATACGGTTGAAATACGTTTTTTGAACCGGACCAAAAACCGTGGTAGACCACGTTTTTTTTCCAGGAAAAAAAAAGTTAAAAACCGTATGGTTTGAAAACCGGATACAACCGTATGATTTATGGCAAATACAGTTTTTAATGTAAAGTCTATGGCCACGGTTTTCTGTACGGTTGCATACGTTTTTTTTTAAAAACCGTATCCAAAAACTGTATAGAAAATCGTGGTGTGAACCTACCCGAAGTTTGATTCCACTGGCACCACCATTGGGGCTGCTTTTGCTAATCTCATGTTACTGAGTGTTAAGTAAAAGTTTGGTTAGATACAATTTGCACTTTTCAGTCTGTCACAGCGTGACGAATGTGCTATCTCCATTACGAGCGCTACTTTTACCGAAGGTGCGCTCCAGTCTCATACTTTATTGTGAGCATGCGTGGGTTTCTAAGCATACACACGAACGTGTTTCTTGTCGTAAACCAGCCTGACGAGAAACATGACGAGGAAATTGAGACTCCCGACGAGAATCTTTTTTTCTCATCGACGAAAAACATACACACGACCGTTTCCCTTGGCAAAATAGCTCTGCCACCAAGTTTCAATTTTGTTTGGAATCCGCAATTGTCAGTTAAAGCGACGCAGTGTCAAATCGCCGAAAAATGGCCCGGTCATTTGACAGCCAAATCCTTCTTTACTTTGAAGATAATTTTTTTCAATTTTGTTATGTCTTTAGGAAAGAAAGTGAAAAAAATCTCATCAAAGGGTCAAAAAATATATATATATCGACAGTTATCTATCCTATTCTCAAATAATTAATTTTGTCTAAAATGTAAATTTAACATACACGCACCGTATAATAAGCACACTTAGGACTTATACATGTACAGAACCCTCATAATCATAATTTAGGTATGTCTTGTACACATTTAGGGCCAGATTCTCATAGAATTCCGGCGGCGTAGCGTAAGCCATTTACACTACGCCGCCGCTTCGTACTAGAGCAAGTGCTTTATTCTCTAAGCATTTGCTCCGTAGTTTTTGCCGGCGTCGCGTAAATCGCCCAGCGTAAACCCGCGCAATTCAAATGGGGCGGCTTGTATTTAAATTAAGCGCGCCCCCGCGTCGAACGAACTGCGCATGCGCCGGCCGGGGAAAAAGCCAAGTGCGCATGCTCCAAAGGACGTCACATTTTCTCAATGTAAACAACGTAATCGCAGCGTACGCCAGCCCCATTGAGAATCGACGTACGCAAACGACGTAAACGACGCACAACACGACGCGGTCCCGAGGCCATACTTAACATGGCATCCGACGGAACTTCGTAAGGTTACTCCACATAGAAGCTGGGGTAACCTTACGCAAACGAAAACGACGTACGCGACGACGGGGCGGCGTAAAAGCGATCGAGAATCGACGTACTACCTCATTTGCATATGCAAATGCGAAAACAACGTAAAGGCCACCTAGTGGCCGGAGTTGTCATTACACCTACGATTACATTACACTTGTCGGATGTAGAAGCGTATCTATGCAAAAGTGATGCTAAGCATCACGCGCATAGATACGAGACAAAAAAAAAGGCGATACGACGGGGTATCTGAGATACTCTGTCGTAACGCCGCTAAGAATCTGGCCCTTAGGGTTTATTCGTACTATGTTTTCATGCACAAAAAGTGATGCATCAACAGGCATTTCAAGCAGAAATGCTTTTCTTTCCTATGTGGCTGGTTCATATATATGCACTACATTTGTTTGTGTTTTTCAAAGGTAAATTATTTAGATCCATTTACATCTACACAAGTGTTTTACCAAGTGAGTTACAACACAGACACATAAGCCAACTTCACACCTTTGTGTTGCAGTAGCACACCTGTTACCACAATGTACATTACAGTACAACACCACACCAGCATGTACATGCTTCCGCACACCATAACATAGCAATTCACATGCACTGCAGTATGCCACAATACACAGGAATTTACTACCATATATTGTGGTGTGATGTATCGGGGAAAAGAGCGGGTGCATTTTTGTCTAGTTTTATGTCTAAAGGCTGCCTTATCGCAATGCTTGGTAATCGGCAACAAATCACGCACTGGTAAATGCATTACATTGATGTGAATTAAACTTTAAGGTTTTAGAACTATGGACATTGTTTAACTGATGTTTAACAGTTAACGTACATTCACACCACTTTTATATTTGTGAAAAGACTCAGCACTGCTGTTACAAATTAACCACTTATTTACTCTCACACTTATTTACCCCCTATAGACCAGACCATATTTCACATTTCTGCTTTGTGTCTGTTCATGAGTCTATATCTTTGTAATTACTTATGATAAAGAATTGATACTCATATTGTTTTTTGGGGGACAAACAGGCTTTCTTGTGACCCTAAAGTCCTCTGATAATTTTAAGGGGAAAAAAAGTAAATATCTGAAAAAAAATTCACGTTTGATCAGTAACATTTTGAACACCTTATGCCTCGTAAACACGATCGAAATTTCTGATGAAAAAAGTTTCGACTGACTGTTTCTATCGGATAATCCAACCGTGTGTATGTCCATTGGAAATTCAGAGGAATTTCATCAGAGTTTACATAGAGAACATGTCCTCTTTTCCTCCGATGGAATTCCATGAGTTTGGTCGGACAACAGCCTGATCGTGTGTATGAGGCATAAGCCGCGGATCGCACAGCAATTCTGTCCGTTTCTGTTCTCCATTTTTATGGATGAATCAGGGCAGAATCTTTGCCTAAATTTGGCCCTGAAACAGAGGCAAAGACGCACAGACATTTCTGTGCAGTGTGCCCTGGAGACATGTGAACCGGCTCCATGCGATAGATAGATAGATAGATAGATAGATAGATAGATAGATAGATAGATAGATAGATAGATAGATAGATAGATAGATAGATAGATAGATAGATAGATAGATAGATAGATAGATAGATAGATAGATAGATAGATAGATAGATAGATGCATTCTAGTGCTATTGGATAATTGTATTGTTTAGCATTACCCTAGTGAAACCTATACTGCATGTGAACAATTAGAAAACGATCTCAGTTGCTGGGAGCAGAGAACGGTGGCATAAACACAGCAGAGACAGGGATAAAACCCAAATAAACAAGCAAATGGCATAATGCCAAAAGATGTGTACTGTGCAATGAGACTAAATTAAATGCAAGAGCCTATGTCATAACCCAGGATAATAGACTGTGCTATCAACCTGTGTGCTCTTGGATGGTTTCATTAAATATTTATTTATTCAAAATCCTCTCCAAATTTTAGCTAAAAACAAAACATTATTTCCCTTTCCAAATGTCTAAGCTCCATTATTGTAAATATTACAGACCTCTAAATTAAAGTCTTCTATCCCCCAGTGCTGTTTGAAAACAGCCAGAAGTCCATGAAGAATATCTTGAGTTATTCAGAGTGAATGTATAATGAAAATCTTTTAGTTATAACATTCATGTGGCACAGGGGTACTGTGTGACAGGAGAAATTCTGCAATCGTCAGCTTTATGAGATGACTTTATTATCCCTCTATGAAAGCGTTTTGGGTCATTATCATACAACTGTAAAATGTTATATCCCACTAAATGTAATACTAGTAAAATATATGTAGCCACATCACTCATTTCCTTTTCATTTTGTAATACACACATAAATGAGATTGCCTTCTAACAGATTAATTGTATTATTCTTTAATTGAACGTATTGTAAAATAATGGATAATGTAAAAACGTGATAAACACAGTAGAAAAAGAGGAATGCTTAGCTCAGAATTTAAAAGGTCAAGGACTTTATAAATATAGTTACATTTTCTGGCTACTGTAGTAAGCCAGAATGATTAAAAGTAATAAAAACGAAAAAATTGAAATAAATAATAGGCTGAAAAGGTTAATCTTCAGTGATACCCATAGGTCTTTCCAATAAACAGTTGGTGGGGCCAATTACCAGTGAAAAGGCTTTTCACATAACGATAATTAAGGAGATGATTTCAGAGAGCATTCAAGGGAGTTCATTTTTTTCACAGGTAAAAGCAACTCTCACTGAACTAGGGGTGGCCAGGAAGGCTACCCAAGTATCTCCAGTGTAGTTCGTGGAGTGAGCGCTCCGTATACCGATGGGGCCCAGATCCAAAGGTTCATCTCCAAGAAGATAGGAAGAGGACTCAGCTGCAGTGGTGGCCCATCCATTAAGGGTACCTGGCCACCGCCTCCTCTCTCCAGGCCACCCCTCTATGCAATGGATAGATTCTATCCATGGCTGCCGCTGCCACCCCCTATTCATGGGTCCGGCCTCTTTCAGGGCATTAGGCGCATGAATTACAGCTGCCAGAGTAGACAAAATAGTGTGGGCTTGGGTCGCAAAGAGTGTGAACGGAGCCCATCCAGGTGTGTTACAACAGCGAATGAATATTGGTATATTGGCTTCAAAGAACAGTTGTATTTATACTGAAATTAAATTAAAAACAGGTGGACTCTATTTACTAATTAGGTGACATCTGATAGCAATTGGTTTCATAAAATTTTAGTTAGGGGTATCAGAGTAAAGGGGGCTGAATAAAAATGCATGCCACACTTTTCAGATATTTATTTGTAAAAAAAAAAAAAAATGAAAACCATTTATCATTTTCCTTCCACTTCCCAATGATGAGCCACTTTGTGTTGGTCTATCACATAAAATCACAATAAAATACATTAACATTTTTGGCTGTAACATGACCAAATGTGGAAAATTTCAAGGCAGCATACGCAAGCTAATAGAGCTGTACCTACCAAATTTAAAAACATCTGGGGAGGATAGGTCAATGCTGCATCCACAGTGTCTGATTAATGTCTATACACTTGATGATATGCCTAGTCCGTATTACCTTTTGGATAGCTTTGTTTTAATACTGTCAGACTGTGGTATGTGGTCTCTGTATTTCGAGTGTCCATCATTTATATAATATATAATAATATGCCAATAATGGCTAATGTTACCATCAATGCGGATGTTTATTATACACTGTAAAATGTTGTATTCCATCCTATTTATGAGTGATAATCAGAATACAGGCATACCCCGCTTTTAAGTACACAATAGGGTTTATTTACTAAAGCTGGAAATCGCAATATCAGGCTCATTTCTGCATATAAACCAATGAGCTTCTAACTCCAGCTTGTTCAATTAAGCCTGATAATAAAACCTGGAAGCTCATTGGTTTCTGTGCAGAAGTGAGCCTTATTTTGCGCTTTCCAGCTTTAGTAAATAAACACAATTGTGTACTTAAAAGTGGGGTATGCCTGTATGCTGTAGTAGCCACTAGCCACTGGTGCTGTGGCTCCCTTGTTTGCTTGTTTCTGCTTTTGTTTTGTCTACTGTCCTGTATGACATGTGTGTTTTTACATTGTATTGGAAAAAAATTAATAAAAAAGGAATACAAAAATAGTTGTGCAGATATGCAATAAAGTATAAAAATAAACATTAGTACCCATGTGGAAAAAAAAAAGAAGAGTGATTTGAGGAAGAATGCATACAGTATATCCATATCTACAGCAGAGATTTATAAAAAACAACAGAGCAGATCCGTTAACAGACTGAAACATGATTTTAAGGTTAGGGTGCCCTTGTCCTGCTTGACATAATAAGCAATTGTGTTATTCTCAGGGTCTTTATTACAGTATTTCCATGTAATCTTTAGTTATAAGTTAAAGTACATGCTGCTGTGAATATTCGGCAATCGGCTCAGAATTAGGTTTCCTTGGCCTTTGTAGTCATTTGGAAGTTAGTGATCACCACCAAGAGCACTGTAATGGTTATGAACAAGTTTACTCTATGTAATTATTTGACCAGCACACCAATCACACAGCATAAATAAAAGAACAGCTCTCCTGAATAAATTCAAAACCTGCAACAGAAGCCAGGGAACTGTATGAGATGTGAATCATCCAAGGACTTGCTAATAACATTACCATAGCACGCAATAAAACGCATATTGTTCATGTGTTTTTCTGTGTATTAAGCCTGTTTTACTTGGCTGTTTTCTTTTTGTTGTTTCCTACATTACATTTCCATTTTCTGTCATAAATTGTGCAGTTAGGACACAGTGAGGACCATTAGTAGCCTTAATTTACACGCATTAGTTTATTATATCTATAAATTCATGTGCAGCAGGTGCAATGGGGATTGTTGTCTTTTAATTCACTAATGTGAGCTTAGAGTACTATGTTTGTGGTCCACAGCTCATTCTTACAAAAACATTCAAGACCACCAGTTGTTTAGTGATATCCCCTGTTTTAAATTAAAATGAAGTTTAACCTCAGTTGACTTGATATTTCCTAATTGTTTGGTTAAAAAAAAAAGTTAAAGTTAAGTGTGTTTACGTAAACAAGGCTTAAGATTGCTGTGGAATTATAAGGCTATCATTTTCCACATTATTGAGACAATTAGGCTAGATTCACACTAATGCATTTTTTATGCATTTTGGAGAAATGCAGGGATTTTTTTTTTAACATCACATCATCCCTTTAGAACACATTCACATCAATGCATTTTTGTGCCTCTGGGTTTTTGAAAAGGGACTTTTTTTACCACAAAATGCAGCATTTTGCATGGAATTCAATGGACTGGCATCCAAAATACAAGTGTCGTGTTCTTACCACAATTTTGCAGTGATTTGCGTTTTGCTTTGTTTTTTTAACTGTACATTCACTGTATATAACTGGTTTCTAGGGAGGGTGCTGGGAAGCTGTCCTTAACAAACGATGAGTCATCAGCTGTCAGTGGGCTTCCCCACTTAATGTAATGGTGTGGGGGTCCCCCCAAAATTCATGCAGCCCGGGAGGTCAGGAAAGGGAGGGGATAAGTGACCGACAATACCAGGCCACATGACCTCCACACCAAAGCACCTTGCCCCCATGTTAATGGGGACAAGGACCTCTTCCCGACAACTCTTGCTTTGTGGTTGTTGGGGTCTGCAGGCAGGGGGCTTATCGGAATCCAGGTCCTGACCTCCCTCCTTTGTGAATGAGTAGGGGGTACATTTTACCCCTACCCATTCACCACAAAAAAAGTAGTGTAGTGTGAAAAAATACAGTAGACAGTTTTTTTTAAATCTTTTATCAAAAATATATTTTCCCCCGCTTCTTCCTCCATCTTCCTCCTCTGACCTCCCTCCGTCTTCTCCTTCCCCGCTTCTGCCTCCTCTGGGCTTCTCCTTCTCCCACTTCTTCTTCCGCTCTTCTTCTTTCCCCTTTCTTTGTCCAGTGTTCTTCCTCATCATGCCCCAGTCAGTGACATCACAAGGGGGTGGGGCCTCCGGAAGACATCATCCGATGGCCATGCCCCCATTGTTATCTAAGACATGCTAGAAATCAGCACGGACAGATCAGCGGGATGCAGCATCGAAGGAGGGTCGTCAGGGGGAGCAGCGGCAGAGGAAGAAGAACACCAGAAAAGAAGACATTAGAAAGAAGAAGAGTGGAAGAAAAAATGGGAGAAGAAGAAGACCGGAGAAAGAAGACGTGGAAGAAGATGGAGGAAGACCAGAGGAAGAAGTGGGGAAGAAGAAGATATTTTTAATTAAAGACTGTCTACTGTCATTCACATAGGAGGGAAGGCGGGGATCTGGGGCCCCCTTGTTAAAGGGGGTTTCCATATTCCGATAAGCCCCTTGCCCACAGACCCCAACAACTACCAGGCAAGGGCTGTCGGGAAGAGGCCCTTGTCCTCCATCTTCAACATGGGGCAAGGTGCTTTGGGGTGGGGGGGGCGCAGGGCCCTCCCTGCCCCAAAGCACTCACCCCCCATGTTGAGGGCATGAGGCCTGGTATGGTTCAGGGGGCGCTTCCTCGTCCCCTCCCTTTCCAGGGGGGACCCCCACATAATTTTTTTTAGCCGACAATTCTTTTTTTTTTTGCATTCGGGAAGCTGCTGACAGCTGATGACTCATCGGTTGTTAAGGACACTGCAGTCGTCTTCCCAGGCCCCTCCTTAACAACCAGCTATATACAGTGTAAAATAATATAATAAATAAAAATACAAAATCGTGGAAAAATCGCGGTAACAACGATTGTCCTAAAACACGGCAAGCACTGCAAAAAGCACTGCAAAAACGTTCAAAAGCAACATGCATATATGTCAATCGAGCCATAGGCAGGGCTTGGCTAAGGGTGACAGTATGTAATATATTCTCCTAATTCAAGCATTACTTGGAGGGAGAAAACAATTGTTGGAATCAGCCAAGTTGGTTGTCAGTGGAAAAAAGAAACAAGAGCATCACAACCACTAATATGATTCTGACATTGTTTTTGTAATAGACTGAAGGAGAGTAACTTTCCCTAGTGAGATAATTTTCTTGTCTATGGCTGCTAGTTCATAATAGTGGACACAAAGAGGTAGGTTTTCAATTGGGAAAAACAGGTTTGCCATAATCTGCCCATTATTGATTGTATTAATTGTTGGAGGCTCCCTGGGCTTGCTAAAAGGCGTGGCCAACACAGTGAGATGAGGACCCTCTTTACAAATGTATATAATTCTTGTGTCCCAAAGTCTCACACCTGGTCCTTCTGAATTTGTGGCCCTGTGACAGGCACACCGTGAGGAAGCTGAGTAGTATTTAATTTACTGCTCAGTCAATTAATTTATTTTCCCTTTAACATAACTAACTAACATAAAACTGTAAGAATATACATATAGGAACTGTCATTAGTGACATGTTTTTAAGATGCAATTTACTGTTGTTTTTTTTAGTTACTTATTTCAGTTACTTTCGTGAAGAATTCTATCACCTCTGAAATGTATTCAAAATATTGAAGCTTTTATCGCACAATTCCAGGCTAAACATTGTTGCAGTTTCGCATTTATGGAATTGTTTACTTTGACATTTTTTTTTAGCAAGATTACCCAATGATAATATTTACACAAAATAAATGACTAAATCACTAATACCAGATTTCAAATTTCTCCAGTGCTTCTTATATGAGATAGATCACTACTTGCTAAGAGCAAAATAAATAAGAATGTCATGATTTCACTGCCTTTGCTGTTGATGTCCCACGGAGCAATTGTGTTCTCCTGACACGAGTCGACCCAAGTCGATTGATACAACATGTTTATATTGGAATGTGAATTATCACTCAGTTGCACACTATGGGCCAGATTCTCTAAGATCCTGTGGCGGCCAGTAAGCTATTTACACTACGCGGCCACAACTTACTGGAGCAAGTGCCGTATTCTCCAAGCACTTGCTCCGTAGTGTAAATGGCCCGGCGTATAACCGCGTAATTCAAAGGGGGCGGCTTGTATTTAAATTAAGCGCGCCCCCGCGCCGATCGAATTGCGCATGCGCCGGCCGTACAATTAGCCCAGTGCGCATGCTCCAGCTCACGACGGAAAACGTCAATGAAGCCGACGTGAGCGTCATTGACGTAAAGCCCTATTCATGAACGACTTAATGAAACAACGTAAATGACAGAAAAAGACGACGCTGTCCCGACGCCATACTTAACATGGCATACGACGGACCTTAGTAAACTTACCCCTCATATAGTAGGGGTAGGTTTACGCTTACGGAAAAAACGTAAACGACGACGAGTTGGCGCAAAAACGCTCGGGAATCGGCGTATCAGGATCATTTGCATAGTCAAATGAGAAAACAACGTAAATCTAGCAGCCAGAGAAGAATTACATCTAAGATCCGACGGTGTAAGTGTCTTACACCTGTCGGATCTACACCGTATCTATGCGTAAGTGATTCTAGGAGTCACGCGCATAGATACCCGGGCCAAAAAACAGAGATCCGACGGTGTATCTTGAGATACACCGTCGGATCTCTTATGAGAATCTGGCCCTATGGTGGCAGAAAAAGTGCCTGTAAATATCCATTACATGTGTGCCAACCTGCTAAGCAGTGCTATGCAGTGCAGTATGTGAAATGTAAAAGAGTAATCAGTAATCAACTTTTTTTTAGCTATTGTCTTCACTTATGCACTTATGCTTTAACATTACCAGTGCTTTCTGCCATTTTGAATGATTTACCAGCTTATTTAATAGGGTAAAGTGCAAAGTGCAATAACCATATAATGCAAATGATAGCCAATATGTAAATGAATAAAAACAAAACGTGCTAGTGCAAGGTGTAAATACGAATATTAATATGTATCAACGTCAACCAAATTTTTTTGCCAAATATATACAAGTTCATAGTTATATAATAAAGTGCTCAATATAAAGTGCCTAGTTAATGCAAATTTTGCAAATTTTGATTACAAAAACAAAAAACACACAATAGAAAGGTTTCTCTCAAAGTGACTCCTCCGCTATGAATGTCCAGCCTCTAAGGCCTACACATGACCGAGGAACTCGTCGTAAATTAAACATTGTTTTCCTCGACGAGTTCCTTGTTAGGCTTGTTGAGAAACTTGACAAGCTTTCTTTGCGTACACACACAGTCAAGACAAAATCTTGTTGTTCTCAAACGCTGTGACGTACAACACGTATGACGGCACTATAAAGGGGAAGTTTGATTCCACTGGCGCCACCCTTCTGAGCATGTGCGGGTTTCTAAGCATTCACATGAACGTGTTTTCTCGATTAAAAACATACACTCGACCGGTTTCCTCGGCAAAAAAGCTCTGCCACCAAGTTTCTTGATGGATTCTGTCGAGGAAAACGGTTGTGTGTACAAGGCCTCACCAGATAAAACTGATCTCCCTTGGAAAAGAGATCAACATGCACTTAGTGTGTTAATGCCTTTAAATATTACTTGCTTTACTCCACACTGACCATCCAACCTCCAACAAATGTTTTTATTAGAGCGATTAACATATTGGCTATCATTTGCATTGTATGGTAAAAACATATTGGCTATCATTTGCATTGTATGGTAAAAAAATTATGATTTATTTTTGAAGTGCACCTAAATATATAAAACACAATTTATAGTTTTGTATTCAAACACATTCCTGCCCATAGTAAGCACAAACATATTTTTCTCCATACACAAACAATCAAAACATATCTTTCTGTTTTCTATAAACTAAACTAAAAGGGTTACCAGGGTTTGGTGTGCCTTGCATAATTTCTCTTAGCAATGCCTTACTAAATAAGGTTGTGGATAAATACAAAGTCACATTTGGTTTAAAGTGGGAATAATATCTCATAGTATTTTGAATAATTTAGGGACATGTATTTGTCTTTATACCACTGATTTCTCCACACATTTTTTATTGCCTGGCATTTTAAAAGAATAATTAAAAGGCAGCTGACATTTGTGTAGATGAGTTCCATATTGTTGTCACATTTACATACTCAAGTCTTTTATTTCTTTATTTGCCCTTTATAAATTACAAACCTATCAGTGTACAAAAATATAACATATTTCAATTGTGTTCTTGAGGAAATAGAGATATTTTTGCCCCATTAAAAAAGTGATCCTTCACTTTAAGTGTGCTAGTGGGAAAAGGTAAACCAGCAAACAAACACAATGGCAACAACAGCTCATATTTTTTGTTTTGTTGTTTGTCCCTCCAATATCAACTGATGTCCTACCAAAGCGTGTTTTACTCTCTCAACGTCAATATGTGCATATGCCTAGTCATATCTCCTCTGCCCTAAATGTGGCAATGACCATTCCTGCCAATAGATCACTTAAAGTCATTGTAAACTTTTTTTTTTAATTATTATTATTTACTCTTGATCCTCCTCTTATGGAAGTTGCTTTATGTGGGGGCACTAGTGCCGGCTTGATCCCGGGCCAGGCCCATGGATTCCACTGCTATCAATCTGCTCTGTAAGGAGGAAGAAAGCAGAGAGAGACGCTGCTCTTGGGCACAGTGCTGGATCAGGATAAGGCTTGGGTACGAATAGCAGCACAGAAGGGATTTTACCTTAATGCAGTAAAAGCCTTTAGCAGCACTTTATTCAGCAGGTATTGCACTGTGAAATGTTAATTAGGAGTGGGTATAACTATTCTATACAAAGAGGAAGCGGAAGCAATCGTTTTCTTGATTGCTTTATGCAAAAGGTTCACTTGAAGCTGAGGCTTGTTCAAACCATTTGACCTGAGGTTTGGTAAACCACTTTAACCTCCCTGGCGGTCTTCCCGTGTGTGGCACAGGGTGAGATTTTAAAGCTACGATCGGTAACCCCGTGCCACACACGGACTTGCCTCGCTGGATGCAGAAAAAAGTTTACTTACCTTTTCTCTGCGATCCAGCGATGAATCCCCGCAGTACACGGCGGGCGGATGTCCGCCTGATGCTGTGTGTTCCGCCGATTCCCTTCCCTGCGAGCGTCGCGACGTAGGGGGGGGAACGGCGCCAAATTTAAAAATGTAAACAAACACTATACATACAGTACACTGTAATCTTATAGATTACAGTACTGTATGTAAAAAATACACACCCCCCATGTCCCTAGTGGTCTGCCCTGTACACTACATGTCATTTTATATAATAAAAACTGTTCTTTCTCCCTGCAAACTGTAGATTGCCCATAGCAACCAAAAGTGTCCCTTTATGGCAAAAATTGTTTTAGAGCAGCTAAAAAACAGCGATAATAAATCAGAATCACTTGCAGAATTTAGCGATAGCGATTTATGGGGAAATTCGTCATAAAAAAAAAAAAAATAATGACAGCAAAAATTCTGCAACTGAGCAAATTTCAGTGATTTTGATTTGATTACATTATTGAATAATTTTTACTATAATTATATTATTATTTGTTATAATTTTTTATAATTATTTATTATATTATAATTTTTAATAAGAAAAAAAAAAAAATCATACCCAGGATGCCTATTAGACTCTTGTTTGGATAGATTTCAGTGAGTTATTCCTAATGCCGCGTACACACGGTCGTTTTTTGCGATGAAAAAAAACGACGTTTTTTAAAACGTCATTTAAATTGATCGTGTGTGGGCAAAACGTCGTTTTTTGTCTTAAAAAAAACGACCAAAAAAAAATTACAACATGCTTTAATTTTTTGTGTCGTTTTTCAAAACGTCGTTTTTTGTTTCACAAAAAGTCACCGTGTGTAGCAAAAACGTCTTTTAAAACGACGTTTTTCAACCCGCGCATGCCCAGAAGCTAGTTATGAAGCGAGCTTCAATGGAAAAGAGTGGTGAACCTAACCTTGCTTTTTGTGAAAAAACAATGGTGTGTATGCAAAATTGTCTTTGAAAAGTGACGTTTCAAAAACGTCGTTTTTTACGTCACAGAAAACGTCGTTTTTTTTTCATCGCAAAAAACGACCGTGTGTACGCGGCATTAGAATTACAAGCCTACAGTATAAAACGCCAAATTCCCTTGCAAATAATGGTACCGCTTTTAGCACCTAAAATCTGAAAGAATCATACCGCCAGGGAGGTTAAACTCAGTCATGTATACAAACAATTTAGGGGTCAGTCTACCCATAATAGATATTTTACATATTAAACCAGTCCCTAGCTCCCAGAGTTCCTGGGAGACATGAGGATTGGTTAAAATACTTCCCAAGGAAATTTGCAGTTTGCATGGGGATTTTTAACAGAATTTGGTGAATAACCACTTGCTTACTGGGCACATAAACCCCCTTCGTGCCCAGGCGAAATTTCAGCTTCCGGCACTGCGTCGCTTTAACTGACAATTGCGCGGTAGTGCGACGTGGCACCCAAACAAAATTGGCGTCCTTTTTTTCCCCACAAATAGAGCTTTCTTTTGGTGGTATTTGATCGCCCGTGCGGTTTTTATTTTTTGCGTTATAATGAAAAAAAGAGCGACAATTTAAAAATATATATATATATTTTACTTGTTGCTATAATAAATATCCCATTTTTATTTATTTTTTTAATATTTTTTTTTCTCAGTTAAGGTCGATACGTATTCTTCTACGTATTTTTGTAAAAAAAAAAAAAAAAATCACAATGAGTGACTGCTTTGCGCAAAAGTTATAGCACCTACAAAATAGGGGACATAATTATGATTTTTTTTTTTATATTTTTTTTTTACTAGTAATGGCGGCGATCTGCGATTTTTATTGGGACTGCGATATTGCGACGGACACATCGGACACTTTTGACACATTTTTGGCACCATTCACATTTATACAGCGACCAGTGCTATAAAAATGCACTAATTACTGTATAAATGTGACTGGCATTGAAGGGGTTAACACTAGGGGGTGAGGAAGGGGTTAAATGTATTGCCTGGGTGTGTTCTAACTGTGTGGGGGGAGGGGGGTGACTGGGGGAGGTGACCGATGCTGTCTTCCTATGTACAAGAGAAACAGCATCAGTCGCCTTTCACTGACAGGACGTGAAGCTCTGTGTTTACACTCAGAGCTTCACGTCCCTGCTCTCTCACCGACGATTGTGTGTACCTGACGGACATCGCGGCCGCCGGGTACACGCATCGGATCCTCTGTAATGCGTCGGGACTGTTTTTCCCCGCCGCGCGCCACCCTGTGGCGCGCGGGGAATTACAAGTAAATCACGTCCAAAGACGTGACCCCGGCGCCTCAGGTCCGCGCTGCTGACGTATTCTGTCAATAGCGCGGACCTGAAGAGGATAAGGTAAAGAGCAGCCGACTTTCATAACCCAATCATGTTAAAGCAAAAATTGTATTTTTTATTTTCCTTGCTTGTGATTGTGAATTTCATTGCAAAGTGAAATTTCACCACATTCACCAAGCACTGGGGAAAATTCCCATGGAAATGCAACAATTTTTTAAATTGGTCGTTAAAAACAGTTGTGTGTAGGCTCCAGAGCATTTTTCTCAACGTGAAAAATGGGCATTAAAAATTTAGAACATGCTCTATTTTTTCTCATCGTTTTTCTCGTTGTGAAAAAACGGTTGTGTGTAGGCTTTAACGACAGGGGAAAAAAACGCTCAGAATGCTCAGAAGCAAGTTATGAGAAAGGAAATTTGCATAATGAGCCCAAAGGGTGGCGCCATTCAAATGGAATTTCCCCTTTATAGTGCCGTTGTATGTGTTGTACGTCACCACGCTATGCTTGAGCATTTTTTTTTCACGCTTGTGTGTGTATGCAAGGCAGGCTTGACAAGAATCCCGTCAAGAAAAACTTAGTTTTTTCCATGACATGAAAAATGTTCGTGTGTACGCGGCTTAACTCCTGTTGCAAAGTGAACAGCCTATTTACCTTTAGGTTGCATTCACACCTAGGCGACAAGTAACGCCATTGCTGTCTATGGCCGAACGCTAATGCCGCCTGAAAAAAAGGGTCCGGGACTTTTTTTCAGGCGGTAGGCGTACGGCGTTTTGGCGTTCGGCGTGAGATGTGAACCATCTCATAGACAGCAATGGAAATTCGCCCCTCCAGCGGCACGAGCGTCGGGCGTTTTGTCGCCAAGGTGTGAATAGAGCCTTAGTAAATCAACCGCATATCAGCTTCAAATCCCCCCCATCCCATCATTCTTAGTTTACAAGTTCATCTGGCTGCTGTGCCTGTCATGAGGACACATGTATACTTATTTTTTCCTGAAAGTACAAAGACATACAGGATATAATGAATTTACAGTATATGCATTATTTGAGTCTCTGTAAACAGTTAGGCCGCGTACACACAATCAAATCTATCTGCTGGAAACGGTCTGCCAGACCGTTTTAGCAGACAGATTCGATCATGTGTACGGGCGGACAGACAGATTTTGCCAGCAGACAGATTTTAAAGCATGCTTTAAAATCTGTCTGCTGGGAACCCGTCCGTCCGACATGTCTGCTGGTTAGTACGCTAACCAGCAGACATATCTGCCCACACATGCGTCAAATGGATTTGACGCATGCGCGGAAATGTTTTACTTCCTGGTGCGGTGACGTGGCGGCGTCAACGTCATCGCCACGTCACCGCGCTGTCTGCCGGCGGGGATTTTGGTTTGATCGTATGTACAGCGATCAAACCAAAACAGCCCAGCAGACAAATCTGATGAAATCGGTCTGTCAGACCGATTTGAACAGATTTATTTGGTCGAGTGTACGCGGCCTAAGAAGGCCCCCTTATTAATGCAGTTTAAAAGACAAACATACATACATTCTCATTATCATAGTAACTTACATAGTTACATAGTCAGGTTGAAAAAATACACAAGTCCATCAAGTTCAACCAAAAAAATAAATAAAATTAATACAATCCTGTATACACAAACCAAAACCCAAAGTGGATCCAGAGGAAGGCAAAAAAAACGTAGCAAAGCATGCTCCAAATTGCTACAGCAGGGGGAAAAAATCCTTCCTGATCCCTGAGAGGCAATCAGATTTTTCCTGGATCAACCTTACCTATACTGTAAACACATTCTTCCTCAAAAATCTATAAAATTCACACCATCTACACCCTTCTTAACCTCATCCCTAGCATCATCCCTATAACATTGTTTTTCTACTTATTCAGCGTGGGTCCCCTCCCTAAACGTAATTTGCTGTAGAAATATGTAAACAACACCTTTGGGGGGGAGTTAGTTAATGTACTTACCTTATCCCTCTTCTGCCTGCAGTGCCTATGCAAGTGTGATGTCACCATCCTTCCAGAGAGATCCAGAAGAATGCAGAGTAGCCCAAAAACTCACACATGCATTGTTTTTTGATAGTTTAGTGTGGTAGCTAAGGATGGGGGAGGGATTCTATTGAATATGCATGACTATCAAGGTCCATGTTAAATAATAATGTCTTAAAGTGGTTGTAAACCCGAAAAACATAAAAAAAAAACCTGTATGCATCACATACTAGCTCACTATGAATTGCTTACCTAAGATCAAAGCTATTGCAGCGGCCCCCGCACACCTCTGTGATCGGCGACATGTCTCCCAGAGTTATTTCCGGGTTTGCGCGCTCCGGTGATGTGATTGGCCAAAGCCACAATGATGTCATGTGCAGGAGCTGCCGGTCACGGCACAGCACGTTTCATTAGTGTGCATGCACCGATGATGCCAGCGCATGGGTATATGGTAAGAATCTGCTAAACCGTGCAGGTTTAAGAGATTTTTACAGTATCTACAGGTAAGCTTTATTATAGGCTTATCTGTAGGTACAAGTGGTATAACTAGGTTTACAACCACATTAAAGAAGAATACTATTGGTAGGCAAACCGTGTACCTGGTTCTTTCAGTAGATTTTGGACATTGCCCAAACACCTTTGTTGGCAATATATTATAAAGCCTATCATTACCATTAGGTAGCATTTTTTGCAGATAAGCTTTGTGGTGCATAAACAGAATGCATTCTGATAAGAATGTAAAACACAAAAAGTACAGAAAAAAAACTCAATTTTTAGGGGTGTTCCAGCCAAATTTAGTGTTTATTAAAAGTCAGCAGCTACAAAAAGTGTACCTGCTGGCTTTTAATAAACACACACTCACCTGCTCCACGATCCAGCGTCGCGCCGGCCGGGGCTCCGCTCCTCTCCCCCCCTCCCCGGCCGGCGTCTTCATCCTAAGTGTGGGCACCCGACCATTACAGCCTTCGGCTTCACGGCCGGGCACCCACTGCGCATGCGCGAGCGGTGCTGCGCTCTCCTATTGGACAGGCGATCGCATGGGACCTGTCATGTGTCCCATGCGATCGCCTACAGGGAGGGGCTGCTGTAGGCAATTAAGCTTAATCGCCTAACCAGCCCCTCGGCGAAAGGAGGAAGTGGGACAGGAAGTCCCACTCCTCCTTAAGCCCCCACTCCCCCCAAAAAAATTACATGCCAAATGTGGCATGTAAGGGGGTGAGGAGTGGGATTAGCGGAAGTTCCGATTTTGGGTGGAACTCCGCTTTAAGATTTACATCTGGTGAAAACAGTTTAGGAGGAAACACATACACAATATTGGTATAATGTTTAGCGATAAACCATCTTATGAAAAAGATTATAACTTAACATTTAAATAAAAAGGCATGCATCTGCATGCTGGTACATGAAGGTGCAACCATGTGAATGGTGAGTGGATTGAAAGTTCTGGGGCATGAACCCCTAAAAATTTGTAAAAAAAAAAAAGGTGAAAACAGTTTAGTAGCTATCAAATTTGTAGATATCTTTCTACAATAAATTGAGATATGCTGTTGTATTATAATATTGTATAATCCCACATGTATTTCTTCTATTACATGAATATAAATCATTCCATGTATATCTAATACCTTATATTTGTTAGCGCTTTCTAAAAATATTTTTTTTTCCTCTGCTGATTTTATTGTATTTATAAGGATCTAAAATCAGTAATGTGTAATATTTCACGTTTTCTCAACTGAATGTGCTGATAGGCTCCATTAGTCCTGGTGATGATGATACCTGAAAAGTAGGACCTACAATTTATCTAATCATATTTTAAAGCCAAAGCTGCATGATCAAGTCTGCAGGGCAATGACTCTATACATACATGATAGATCCAAGATGGTTGTTCTAAATGGCTCCTATGCAGCACATTCATTTATTCTCTGAAGAAGTTTTTTCAGGGAATTGAAGCCCCTGTGCACATTATAACATTATTCAGTGCCATTGTCCTCACCTTCACAGCTATTGTTACCTGTCATTTTACCTCTTTGGAACTACAGTTCATTTGTCTAAAAAGATGTATTCAGCTCACAATCAATGGCTGATTTTTTTTTTCATCCCTTTCAGCTTCATCACATCATAGAACTCATTTAAAGTTTATGTGATTGGTACCAAAATCTTGCATTTGGTCATTTATGTTTCATGGAGCACAAATGTAATCTCTTACAGGCATAAAAATGTAATTTAAATTGTAATAACAGCTTAAACTGATGCATTATTATCAATAAATGAAATACAAGTTACATTTAAATCCTTGCAACATAAATAAATAAAAGATGGGCTTAAAAAGTATTTATTTTGTTAGATTTGGATACAATATGGAATGGTTAGATTATTGATCAACATCTCATTAATGGTCTTGCTGAAAAATATTTGCTAGATCAGCACATGCAGCTAATGGATGAACTGAAAAAAAAACTGTACCATGCATGACCAGCTTAAACTCACTTTGGAGAGCCTTTATCTAACTTCCTGTGACTCTACTCTATTAACCACTTAGGCCTTGTACACACGGCTGAATATATCCGCTGTGAACGGTCCCCGGACCGTTTACAGTGTATATTTACGCCGGGGTGTTTTGATCCGATGGCTGTACACACCATCGGATCAAATTCCCCGCCGGCGGACAGCGCGGTGACGCGGTGGTGACGTTGACACCGCCACGTGACCGCCACGTCACCGCACCAGGAAGTAAACACTTCTGCGCGCATGCGTCGGATCCATTCACAGGATACGACGCATGTGCGGCAAGATATGTCCGCTGGTTTGCCGTACTAACCAGCGGACATATCTGACGGCCAGCTATCCGGCGGAATTATTTCAAGGCATGCTTTGAAATTTTTCCGCCGGATGAATCCGGCAAAAAGCGTACGTTTGCCCCTACAGACGAGGGGATTTTTCGGGTGAAATGGTCCTTCGGACCATGTTCAGCGGAAATATCCCCTCGTGTGTACAAGGCCTAAAGGACCGCTTACATACTGCGGCAGTGTGACCCTATTGCGTGCAACGACGTACTTTTACGTTGTTTCGTGCACAAGCCCATGCAGACGTGTGTGTGCCAGCTGCACGCCAGGGGAGCCAATACGGCGGGTCCGAGAGCCATGATGTCCACCGGCCACCTGCACTTGCTCCACAGAAAGGCAGAACGGGGATCTGCCCATGTAAACAAAGCAGATCCCTGTTCTTTTTTTTTTAAGTGTATTTTTTGTGCGTGAACTCGAGAGAGGAGCCGGACTGCAGGAGTTGTGAGTAGGCAGACCCTCCCCCCAGAGGCAATCGCCATCCTTCTCCATGCCCCTGGTGGCAATGGCGGGTGTGAGGGGGGGCCTCCCACTCACCCCACCCTACCTGCTCCACTTGGGAGCCCAACTGGGGCCCAACAGGACCCCAACGGGGCAGAGGGACTCCCCCTATGAGGGAGTGAGGGGGTCTAGCCCACCCAGCCAGCCCCGTAGGTCCTTCGCCTCTCTTTATTTTAGGAGACCGCATGGCCAATGTGCGTGCGTGTTAAACCAATTTCGTGTGCGTGCAAGTGTGGTGGTTTTTGTGAGGGGGGGTGGGCCTACTAAGCACAGGCGTACCTTGCATAGCACACCCACCAGGAGCCGGGCTGAGACCACCAAACTCAATTTACATGTAGCCGAGACCGGGATCCAAACCCTTGGCTGCAGAGATGAATGGCTTGTCAGCGCAGTGCCAATCACGTTGAGCCACCACAGCTCCTGTTAGATTTGGATACAATATGGAATGGTTAGATTATTGATCAACATCTCATTAATGGTCCGGCTGAAAAATAATTGCTAGATCAGCACATGCAGCTAATGGATGAACTGAAAAAAAAACTGTACCATGCATGACCAGCTTAAACTCACTTTGGAGAGCCTTTATCTAACTTCCTGTGACTCTACTCTATTAACCACTTAAGGACCACTTACCGCATATATACTGCGGCAGTGTGACCCTATTGCGTGCAACGACGTACTTTTACGTTGTTTCGTGCACAAGCCCATGCAGGCATGTGTGTGCCCGCTGCACGCCAGGGGAGCCAATACGCGGGTCCGGGAGCCATGATGTCCACCGGCCACCTGCACATGCTCCACAGAAAGGCAGAACGGGGATCTGCCCATGTAAACAAAGCAGATCCCTGTTCTGACAGGGAAGTACAGAGAGACCACCTGTTCCTAGTAATCAGGAACAGCGGTCTCTATCTACTCCAAGTCAGTCCAACCCCCTCCCCCACACAGTTAGACAGCACCTCCCTAGGATACGCTTAACCCTTTGATTTCCCCTGATGTTAACCCCTTCCCTGACAGTGTCATTTATACAGTGATCAGTGCATATCTTTAGCTCTGATCACTGCAACAATGTCACTGGTCCCAAATAAGTGTCAAAAGTGTCTGATCTGTCCGCCACAATGTTGCAGTTCAGCTAAAAAAATTAAAAAAAAAACGTTAGCAAAAACCAATCAATATATGCTTATTGCGATATTTTTTTACGAAAAATATATAGAAGAATACATATTGGCCTAAACTGATGAATAAATATATATTTTTTGGATATGTATTATAGCAAAAAAATTAAACATATCATTTGTTTTCTTCAAAATTATCTGCTTTTTTGTTAATAGCGCATAAACTAAAAACCGCAGAGGTGATCAAATACCACTAAAAGAAAGTTCTATTCTAAAAAGACTTCCATTTTATTTGGGTACATCGTTGCATGCCAGTGCAATTTTCAGTTAAAGTAACGCAGTGCCATATGGCAAAAAATGACCTGGTCATTAAGGGGGTAAATCCTTCCAGGGCTGAAATGGTTAAAAAAAAAAGATGTAAAAAAAGTGTTGGCTTACAAGTAAAATTATAATCAAAGTAATCAGGTATCAGGCAGCTCTTATACCTACACAGGGATGACAAAAAAATGATGAAAAAAAAAACAAACAAGGATAGGAAAATCAATAAAAAAAAATTACAGCAACATTACACACACAAAGCAAAAGAAAAAAAGACACATTCAAAGTTACAGCACACACACAAAATAATTAAGTACAATTAAAAAATACCATAAACAGACTCTTCCACAAAAAAATAAAATAAAAAAGAATATAACTTTTTTCAAACAAATTTCACCTAAGCAGTAAAAGTGAAGGGGGAGTTTTAAAAACTTTGGCGAAATTTCACAGCAAAAACGATAATTTTTGTACAAAATATTTTTTTGTCTAAAATCATTCCACACATCCTTACTCCTGGGTAAAATATGTTGTTGTTTTTTTTTTCCAGAGAGACAGTAGTTCTGCTTACTGAAGTTGTTGCCTCTAGCAATAGCTAATGCCACTGCTATCATTAGACTTCCCCTATGGGCCCCTGGGGGCTAACTATATAACATGGATGAAAGTTATATTTGTTAAGAAAAATATCTCGCCTTTCGAGCTTCACTGATACTTTCAAATCTTGTACTTCCCTGTAGTATAATTATTTAATATTTACCGTAATTTCCTGAAATATCCGATTTAATAACTTTATTGCAATTTTTTTATATTTTTTAAATGTAAAAGAGGTAAATAACATTTTCATTGTTTCTCTTTTTGAGCAACTAATGCAAAAAAATACACGCTACATGTTCTTCTCTATGCAAGGCTAATTAGAGACCTTGTGATTTTCAAAATAATATTGTCAATGCATGTTTAAATTTGCATTTTCTATCTAATGCAGCAGCGCTCAGGCAATTATCCCTCCTCCATTAAAAATGAGTCATCACTTTTATATGTATCATAATGTAATTAGACCCAGAACCATAAAAACATACAATTATTGTGCTTAAAATACTATGCTCATGCATTAGAGGTGGATATAAAATTTGTACAGAATATAAATATAAATATATATATACAGTACAGACCAAAAGTTTGGACACACCTTCTCATTCAAAGGGTTTTCTTTATTTCATGACTATGAAAAATTGTAAATTCACACTGAAGGCATCAAAACTATGAATTAACACATGTGGAATTATATACATAACAAAAAAGTGTGAAACAACTGAAAATATGTCATATTCTAGGTTCTTCAAAGTAGCCACCTTTTGCTTTGATTACTATTTTCCACACTCTTGGCATTCTCTTGATGGGCTTCAAGAGGTAGTCACCTAAAATGGTCTTCCAACAGTCCCAGAGATGCTTAGCATTTGTTGGCCCTTTTGCCTTCACTCTGCGGTCCAGCTCACCCCAAACCATCTAGATTCGGTTCAGGTCCGGTGACTGTGGAGGCCAGGTCATCTGGCGCAGCACCCCATCACTCTCCTTCTTGGTCAAATAGCCCTTACACAGCCTGGAGGTGTGTTTGGGGTCATTGTCCTGTTGAAAACTAAACGCAAACCGGATGGAATAGCATGCCTCTGCAAGATGCCGTGGTAGCCATGCTGGTTCAGTATGCCTTCAATTTTGAATAAATCCCCAACAGTGTCACCAGCAAAGCACCCCCACGCCATCACACCTCCTTCTCCATGCTTCACGGTGGGAACCAGGCATGTTGTCCATCTGTTCACCTTTTCTGCTTCGCACAAAGACACGGTGGTTGGAACCAAAGATTTCAAGTTTGGACTCATCAGACCAAAGCACAGATTTCCACTAGTCTAATGTCCATTCCTTGTGTTCTTTAGCCCAAACAAGTCTCTTCTGCTTGTTGCCTTTCTTTAGCAGTGGTTTCCTAGCAGATATTCTACCATGAAGGCCTGATTCACACAGTCTCCACTTAACAGTTGTTCTAGAGATGTGTCTGCTGCAAAAGGTGGCTACTTTGAAGAACCTAGAATATGACATATATTTTCAGTTGTTTCACACTTTTTTGTTATGTATATAATATCACATGTGTTAATTCATAGTTTGATGCCTTCAGTGTGACTCTACAATTTTCATAGTCATGAAAATAAAGAAAACTCTTTGAATGAGAAGGTGTTTCCAAACTTTTGGTCTGTACTGTATATACTGTATATATATATATATATATATATATATATATATATATATATATATATATATATATATATATATATGTATGTATATACCGTACATGCATACACTGTGTGTGTATATATAGGGGATTTAACTGACTTTGAACATGGCATGGTTGTTGGTGCCAGACAGGCTGGTCTGTCTGGCACCAAGTGTGGCAGGCGCAGCACTATGAAGTGCCTCATGCGCTGTAGCATTAGAAGAATTGTGATATCTCTGACTTTTCAGTGCAATAAGACTGTCTATTACTCTGAAATTCCTCTAGCGCCGTTCTATGGAAGCAGTAGGTTTAAAGAGCACACCAAATGCTTAAAATAACTTCTTTATTAACCACTTCAATACCAGGCTTTTATACCACCTCCATACCGGGCCTATTCTGACACTTCTCTCCTACAGTAGGTGACTGGGATATTGTGTCAATCTCGCTCCCTTTCTCGGCGAGATTGAGCACTTGCGAGCCCCATCGCGAGAGCCAGCGCCGAGCTGGCTTGCCGCGATGGAGACAAAGCCGTCATAGAAGCGACGGGGATCCGACGCGGATTCCCGCCAATTCTACACGTGGGCGGAGTTTGTTATGAATCCTGAAGGAGAAATCCCCGCCGGATTTTTAAAAAAAATCCGGCATGGGTTCCCCCCTCAGGAGCATAACGGGCCCTTAGGTCTGTTATGGGTTGTAAGGAGACCCCCTACGCCGAAAAAACGGCGTGGGGGTCCCCCCACAATCCATAACAGACCCGTATCCAAAGCACGCCGGCCGGCCGGTCAGGAAGGGAGTGGGGGCGAGCGAGCGCCCCCCCCCTCCTGAGCCGTACCGGGCAGCATGCACTCAACATGGGGGGGTTAGGTGCTCTGGGGCAGGGGGCGCACTGCGGCCCCCCACCCCAGAGCACCCTGTCCCCATGTTGATGAGGACAGGGCCCCTTCCCGACAACCCTGGCCGTTGGTTGTCGGGGTATGCGGGCGGGAGGCTTATCGGAATCTGGAAGCCCCCTTTAATAAGGGGGCCCCCAGATACCGGCCCCCCACCCTAAGTGAATGAGTATGAGGTACATTGTACCCCTACCCATTCACCTGCAAATAAAAAGTGTAAACACAAATAAACCACACAGGGTATTGAAATATTTTATTAGTTGGCTGCCGGGGGGGGGTGTGTATGATCGCTTTTATAAAAGCGCACCCCTCCGGCGGGCTTCTGTGGGGGGTGGGTGCCGCCGTCTGGTTCTCTTCCGCCGCCGGGGGGGGCGCTTTGATAAAAGCGCCCACCACCCGGCGGGCTTCTTTCGACGTCTTCGGCGGCTGGGGGGTCTTCTCCCACTCTCCGGGGTCTTCTCCTGCTCTCCGGGGGTCTTCTCCGCTCTCCGGTGGTCTTCTTCTTCTTCAGGACTCGCCGCCGCTAACTTTGTGTGTTAGCTCAATTACTAGCGGCGGCGAGCCCCCTCTTCTGTGACGTCGTCGTCGTCTTCTTCTTCTTCTTCTTCCTCTTCTGTTCTCCAGATGTTGACGCAACGCTTCCTTCCGCTGTTATGCCGGGCGCGCGGCTCGCAGCGAATTATATAGGCCTGTCTTGTGACGTCGCAGTCCCATCATGCTCCGGTAGGTACCACGTGGTAGGTAGAAGACCACCGGAGAGCGGAGAAGACCCCCGGAGAGCAGGAGAAGACCCCGGAGAGTGGGAGAAGACCCCCCAGCCGCCGAAGACGTCGAAAGAAGCCCGCCGGGTGGTGGGCGCTTTTATCAAAGCGTCCCCCCCGGCGGCGGAAGAGAACCAGACGGCGGCACCCACCCCCCACAGAAGCCCGCCGGAGGGGGGGGGTTTTATAAAAGCGATCATACACAACCCCCCCGGCGGCCAACTAATAAAATATTTCAATACCCTGTGTGGTTTATTTGTGTTTACACTTTTTATTTGCAGGTGAATGGGTAGGGGTACAATGTACCCCATACTCATTCACTTAGGGTGGGGGGCCGGTATCTGGGGGCCCCCTTATTAAAGGGGGCTTCCAGATTCCGATAAGCCTCCCGCCCGCATACCCCGACAACCAACGGCCAGGGTTGTCGGGAAGGGGCCCTGTCCTCATCAACATGGGGACAGGGTGCTCTGGGGTGGGGGGCCGCAGTGCGCCCCCTGCCCCAGAGCACCTAACCCCCCCATGTTGAGGGCATGCTGCCCGGTACGGCTCAGGAGGGGGGGGGCGCTCGCTCGCCCCCACTCCCTTCCTGACCGGCCGGCCGGCGTGCTTTGGATACGGGTCTGTTATGGATTGTGGGGGGACCCCCACGCCGTTTTTTTCGGCGTAGGGGGTCTCCTTACAACCCATAACAGACCTAAGGGCCCGTTATGCTCCTGAGGGGGGAACCCATGCCGGATTTTTTTTAAAAATCCGGCGGGGATTTCTCCTTCAGGATTCATAACAAAACTCCGCCCACGTGTAGAATTGGCGGGAATCCGCGTCGGATCCCCGTCGCTTCTATGACGCACTCGCTGGAATGTGCTTTTACTATTCCAGCGAGTGCGAGATATCGGCAGCCTGTCGCCGAGATTCAGCGCGATGCTGTCGTGCTAAAAACACATTCTCAGCGGCAGGCACTGTACATGTAATAATCAACATTCTTTTGCTAGAAAATTACACAGTACCCCCAAACATTATATATGTTTTTTTAGCAGACACCCTAGGGAATAAAATGGCGGTCATTGCAACGTTTTATCTCGCACGGTATTTACGCAATCATTTTTCAAACGCCTTTTTTTTGTAAAAAAAATTGTTTCATGAATTATAAAAATAACAAAACTGTAAAGTTAGCCCAATTTTTTTGTATTATGTGAAAGATTATGTTACACCGAGTAAATAGATACCCAACATGTCACGCTTTAATTATGTGCACACTCATGGAATTGCGCCAAATTTCGGTACTTAAAAATCTCCATAGGCAACGCTTTATTTATTTTTTACAGGTTACCAGTTTCGATTTACAGAGGAGATCTAGTGCTAAATTCGTTGCTGGCACTCTAACGCACGTGGCGATACCTCACTTATGTGGTTTAAACGACGTTTACATATGTCGGCGGGACTTACGTGTGCGTTCGCTTCTGCACGCGAGCTATCGGGGACAGGGGCGTTTTAATTTTTTTTTTTTATCTTTTATTTATTTTTTTGACTTATTTTTTATTTATTTTTACACTTTTTTTCAATTTTTTTTCCACTTTTATTCCTATTACAAGGAATGTAAACATCCCTTGTAATAGGAAATGTGTGTGACAAGTCCTCTTTAAGGAGAAATGCGTGGTCAATAAGACCTCACATCTCTCCTCCAGGCTGGAAACCATGAGATCGGTGAAAAAAAATTCACCGATCTCATGAATGGTGGCTTACAGCCGCAATCGCGGCTTTGTTTACTTACGGGGACCCGGGTGTGGCACGGGAGGGCCCGGAGAAGCACCGGATGGTGGCGGGAGGGGGGATGTCCCCTCCCGTGGCCTGTAAGAACGATCAAGCGGCGGAACTGCCGCTATGATCGTTCTTACGTCGTGCAGAATCGCCGGCTGAAGAAGAGGATATCTGGATGATGCCTCTGGCTGCAGGCATCATTCAGATATCCACCCGCAAAGCCCAGGCCGTCAATTGATGGCCACTTAGGATGGTAGATCCCATCTCAGGCCGTCAATTGTCTATGGCTGGGTATTGAAGTGGTTAACTTCACTTTGCTTCATATAACACTGCTGCTTTGCAGCAGACAGTCCAGGTACAAAAACACGTGTTGAATAAAGTATAACAGAATCGTGGTTCAAATATTCAATCTTGTCATTTAAACATAAGATAGTGGATATATTTCTTTCTTCAGTATTTATACTCTCTCTCTCTCTCTCTCTCTCTCTCTCTCTCTCTCTCTCTGTAAGTTATTAAAGCATTCTCTAATTTCTCTGAAGGGTATTACTCTGTTGTTTTCAAGGTTGCTTTAGTTCATGAATTAGTTTGGTTTGGTTTGGTTTGGTTTGGTTCGAGTTAGTTCGGGGGTATGGTGGAACTAGAAGTAAACACACAACTAGATCAGTATACAGTTCTAAACACACTATTTACAATAGAAACATTTATATAACTGTATGACATACCTATTTTGGCCCCTTTGCTTCCATAAAACAGAACTCTGGCCTTGTGTCTGTTCTGCTCTGTTCTCTGTGGTGGAATGAATAATCTAGCAGCTCATGTGCTGGAAACTTCCAGACAGAAAGATGCAAAGCTGGCTGTGACTGGTCAAGACTCTGCTCAATGTGAGATTGGCTGTGATTGGCCAAGGCTCCTGAAGAGTCACAAAATCTTAACTCTATGCTTTCTGGTATGAATTCTACTGTGTTATTGCTTACCTCTTCTGTCATATAAGTAAATGATTCTTAAAGGTATATTTTTTCTTTTGCTTCTCTGAACACAACATACAACTGTCATATGACATCCAAGCATAAAATCACAGTGAATAACTCTGCTTTTGTTTCTCACATATACACATGTGCACTATATTTAGGTTCTTAGCAGGTTTAGCTGTATATACATGTAGGTTATATTAGCTACCTAGGACAGGTTCTAGCTGGCCAGTAGGGATGAGCTTCGCTTTCAATACGAACGTATGTTCGACTCGAACATTGTCTGTTCATACGTTTCGACGAATTTCGAACAAAATGGGTCTTTCGCGCCAAATTCGAGTGACGCGCACCGGCTCATAATTCATAATGCTTGGCCAATCACAGCGCGCAAAAAATGGAGAGACATAATTGGCCAAAGCCAGGGTGGCTTTGGCCAATTATGGCTCAGGGCTTTAGCACACGCCCCACACTATATAAGGCCGCCTGCTGGTGTGTTGCGGTTGTTAATCAGAGCAGTCAAAGAGACAGAGAGTTAGTCTTTTTATATAGCTAGATAGAGCAGGCAGGCAGGCTAGTCAGTTTAGCTTAATTTACAGTGTGTAGAGGATATATATACATCCCTATTAATACACTGTATAGCTTAGCTAGATCAGTTCTTCCTAATTTTCTGGCAGGCAGGTGATTGTGCTATTTAAAGACATTATCACAGGTATAGACACCCAGTAGGTACAATATTTAAAGGAATTTTTTTATTTTTTTATTTAAGCATCAATAAAATCACTGCTCCTGGAGCAGTGATTTTAATGATGCTTAAATAAAAAAAATGAAAAATTCCTTTATATATTGTACCTGCTGGGTGTCTATAGTTTGCCTGTGAAAACGTCTTTGAGAACCCGGGTCTTGCCCGAGGGAACATGTATCAATGGAAAAAAAAGTTTTAAAAACGGTCGTTTTTTCAGGAGTGCTGCTCCTGAAAAAACTACAGTTTTTTAAACTTTTTTCCATTGATACATGTTCCCTGGGGCAAGACCCGGGTTCTCAAAAACGTTTTCCAACAATAACTTTGAAGAGGTAAACAGGTACTGCCACCCAGGTGTATTTCAGTTAATGAAAGAAGAGCTTCAATGACCCACGGATCCGGAGAGACAAATGACACAGAGACAGATGTGCTGTTCATTAGATCTCTAAAGTGTATTCTCTCAAAGTGACTTATATACAGAAGAAAGATAGGAGGGGCTGCATATTATTGCATATGTCTGTAAATATTACACAAAACTCAGTATATTCTTATCAAGATTTAAACCAGCTGAATTTAGTTTTAACAATGGCTAAAAGATGACTTTGCTTATACAATCAGGCTGTTCCATGCTAAACCACAATGACTTAACAGTAGCAGGGTGTGACTCTATGCAAACTGTTAGCTAAGCTAATTAAAATGGAGTCAGTTATTTGATACATTCTATTAGAATCCCCTCTTTTATCACGAAGGTGATAATCACAAACCCTGAAACCCCCGATATTCACCTGGGCTACTTTCCCATAAATGTATCATTATCCTAAGCATATAAAAATATAGAACAATAACCAGCTAATCTCAGCTTCATAGCAATTGTCCATGGAATACAAAGGGGGAGGGGCGTGACAGATTTTTCCACAAGAAATATAAATACTGTTTCCTAGAGCTAAGGATCGTTAGTTGAATATTGTCATCATTTCATCAGAAAGACTGGAAAAGGTTAAACTTGACAATCATTTTCCTACTGTGGAAGTGGAACTGGACATAAGAAGGTTTATTAGAGTGGTATTTAGGGCAGGTTCTGAAGTGTGAAAGAAAGGGTTTTCAATTGAAGTCATTGAAAAGTTAATTTTAGCTTGTTGGCAAACTTCAGCTCCCTTTGTGGAGTTTCCCAACCTAAAACACCAGTCTGGGGAATGACTTCTACCAATATTTTGGAAAATAAGGGTATTATTTGAAAGCGTTTTTGTGACATTTGTAAGGACGACAGGAGGTGTGCCATTTAGGAGGAGGTGAAGTTTAGAGGTACTACCATTAGGGGGATCCTAGCAGTGCTATATTTAAATTTCAGTAGCAACATGTTGTCTGTAAAATTATTTGTTTTAACTCCTTCATTATGTGATTGTGTGTATCTCTCTTGTGTCTGATATGTGTATTATTGATGGTGTTATTGCGTGACCCACATATGACTTTAAGGGCTTCCAAGTCCTCAGGATGATAAATACAGTGAGTTACAATCCATGTAGGTTGGAACACTATCATAGAGATTAGGAACAGGAGGCAAAATGCCTTCCCAGAAGTCTATGATGAAATAAGCGAGGTCATCTTTTTCAGAGACTTGACCACTTTCTTCACTCAGTATTCGAGGATTTTCACTACTTTCTTCACCTCCTTTGTCTTTATCTTTGCCTTGCCTCTTAGGGTCCTAGTTGACCTTCTTTACTCGACTGGCATGGATCCAAGACTGTTGTCCTTCCACGAGGATGGCTGTCCTGGTTACTGCGATCACGGTGGTTGGAGGTCTAAAAGGATATTCCTGCTTTTGTTGTTCGGTTCAGCTGCTGGACCACTACGAGGTCACCGACCTTAAAGGGGTGGGTTGGTTCCTGTGAAGAAAAAGGAGAGGTGCGAGCGACATTTCTTTCAACTTTGTCCAACGTTTCAATTAATTTTCTTACATATTCTTCCTGAATAAGATCAAGATCCCCTCTTTCTAACATTAAGGGTTCTCTGGCCCAGGGAGTGGGAAATGATCTGCCCATAAGAATTTCCAAGGGAGAATAACCTGTCTTGTTATTTGGGGTCATTATTACCTCTGCTAGAATTGTCGGCAGCACCCTTTTCCAGTTGGTAAAAGTTCCACCTGTAGCCTTCCTGATCTTATTCTTTCTACAATCCCTGGACTTTGAGGATGGTAAGGAATGTGAAACTTCCAGTCAATTTTAAGTGCTTTCACTAAACCTGCTCTATGGACGGTGAGACTTGGGAGTTTTCACCCGGCAGCACGATCAGCAATACATCTAGCCCGGAAAGACGCCACATCTCCCCTCATTCAAGAACTTCCCGATATAATCTACATGTTGGATTCCACTTGTTTTTAATGTAAGTCTACACTGTCATCTGTATTGTAATAATGCTTTGCAACGCTTAACCTGGAGGCGCCCTCTGTTTTTTTATTTTTCTTCACTAAATCTTGGCACACTTTTGAAATAAAGGCAGGACCATTGTCAGAATTTATTTGGAGCGGGCATCCCCATCTAAGGATGATTTCTTGCGTGAGGATTTTTACCACTGTTTGAGCATCTTCTCTTGTAGTTACGAATGTTTCTACCCATCTTGAGAACATGTCTACTATTACAAGAAAATATTCCTGTCGTTTGCCTAATTTGGGCATGTGGGTGAAATCAATCTGTAAATGAGTGAATGGTGAGGATGGATATATCAAGTGTTCGTGTTTTGCTTTGTGTGGATTTATTTGGTTAGTTCCGGATGCATGTGATGCTTCTAGAGACATATGATTTCACAAGAGAGGGAAGACCTGCGATGAAAATATCCCTATCCAGTAATTCATATGTCATCTGCCAGCCTCTATGTCCCACCCCATGGTACTAAGAGATAAACAATGGAGCACTAGCTATAGGTATACACGGTTCCCCCTCTTTGCCGACAAGCCCAGACTCTGGACTTTTCTGCACACCTGCAATTTTCCATTGTTTTATGTCAGTTTCAGTGGCATATGTTTGTAAATCTAAGAGTGTTTGATCAAGTAAAGGTATTTCAGGGGCTAGAGAAGGCATCTGAATAGTGGTCTTTTGTTTGGAAGCTGCTTGTGCAGATTAAAATGGGACTGGATTTACCTCGAGTACAATGTCAGGGAGCTGGACCATAGCATATCCAGCATGATAAGTATGGTCATCTGGTCTTTGAGAAAGTCTTGAGCAAGACCCATTTCAGACCCATTTTGAGCTCCCGAGATTGCACTCGAGCACATATCCTCCTTGAGTGAGGTTTCCTGCTGTATAGCTTAAATACATTAATGTTACTCATTTATTTATTTATTTATTTATTTATTTATTTTAATCCCAAGAGAGCATTTAGGAATAGGGCTGGGCCTGAGGTGAGGAGGCATATTTTATTTCCAAATTAGGATTTGAGAGCAAAAATGACCTTACACCCACTCAGTCGCTGTGCGGACATATGTTGGGTGACCTAAAGTGAAAGATGTGGCCATTTCCACAACCATAGCACAGGATGCAAGAGCTCTTAGACACACCGACATACCCTGAACCGGCATAGGCACTACTCTTGCGCTAGGACTCCCACCATGGTTTTACAGTTGTCCCTAGCAAATAGGTGAAACCCTTTGCTATACTCGTATAGGCCAAGACCAGGATCTTTTACCATAGATGCTTTAACCTCCCTGGCGGTATGATTCTGTCTGGAATTACGTACCAAAAGCGGTACAATTATTTGCATGGAAGTTTGGCGTTTTATACTGTAGGCCTGCAATTCTTAGGAATAACTTGCTTAAATCTGTCCAAACAAGACATCCCGGGTATGATAAAGTTTGAAAAACAAAATCATAATTTTTTATATAATAAAAAACTATAAATAATTATAACAAATTATAATAAAAAATATTCAATAATGTAATCAACTCAAAAACACTGAAATTTGCTCAGTTGCAGAATTGTCGCTGTCATTATTTATTTTTTTTATGACAAATTTCCCCACAAATCGCTATCGCTCAATTCTGAAAGTAATTATAATTTATTATCGCTGTTTTCTAGCTGATCTAAAACCATTTTTGACATAAAGGGACACTTTTGGTTGTTATGGGCAATCTACAGTTTCCAGGCAGAAAGAACAGTTTTTATTATATAAAAGGACATGTAGGGCACTGGACAGACCACTAGGGACATGGGGGGTGTGTATTTTTTACATACAGTACTGTAATCTATAAGATTACATTGTACTGTATGTAAAGTGTTTGTTTACCTTTTTAAATTTGGCGCCGTTCTCCGCTCCCGTGCGTCGTAACGTCGCAGGGAACGGAGATCGGCGGCACACGGGGACGCTGTGTGAATCGAGCGAGCACCCGCTCGCTCACACAGCGGGGATGCATCGCTGGATCCAGGAAGAAGGTAAGACAGCGCGCGCTGCAGGCTCTGCATGGCTACCCCGAGCGTGACTCGGGGATACCGATCTCTGCAAAAAAAAACACCCCGAGTCACGCTCGGGGATACCGCCAGGGAGGTTAAGCATCTGGCATGTCGGTACCTGTGGTTTGTCTCAAAATGTTATCATAGTAGGAACAGTCAGGTATTCATTGGCGACAGTAACCAATCATGCCAAGGAAGGACAGCATATCCTTCTTGGTCTGTGGGCGGGCTAGACCCACGACAGCCGCAGCTCTCTTGTGACTGACTTTCCTTTCACCTTTTGTGAGTGTAAAACCAAGGTATTCAACAGTATTCAACAGTTTCTTGACACCACTGAAGTTTATTTTTGTAAACTTTATGACCATTATCTGCCAACCAATGTAGCAGACCTAAACCATTCTCTTTGCAGGCTACCTGGCTTGGGATACATATTGGAGTAGGACAGAACCATGATGGGGAGTCCAGGACCGCAAAGTGGCCTGGAGCACAACTGAGTAGACTACAGGGGAGTCCAAATAGCCCTGAGGCATTCTACACCATGTCATTTGGCGGTTTTGAAAACAGAATGCAAGAATAGGCTGTGTCTCTTCGTCCACAGGGACGTAAAAAATTTGTAAGGTCATTAACAGAAAAATATTTCGCATCGGATGGTATAGAAGTAAGAAGGCATGGCACATCAGACACTATAGGAGCTATAGGAACAAATAAATTATTTACAGCTCTAAGATCTTGCACACATCTATAAGAACCATCAGGCTTCTTTACAGGGTTAATTGGTGTATTCCATTTGTTTGCAGTGATTTCTCCCACTATGCCATGTTTCAGGAAATGTTTAACCATGAGCACAATCCCCTCTTCCTTTTCTTTAGAAAGAGGATATTGCTTATGATAAACAGGTTGGGCTTCGGGTTTCAGTGTGGCTTTTGAATCAAGGAGAAATGGCACTTCCATTCCATTCACATGCAACATGATAATTGGTTGCTCTGAATAAGAGGATGAAACCAGGGGAAATGCTGGGATACTACCTTCCAGGTATCCTCATTGGGGATGGGGTTGCTTCCATTGGATGGGGTATTTTGGCCCTTGATGTTGTTGGGTTTGTGGGGGTTGTGTGGCTGTGTGCTATTTTGTTAAGTTATGCCATATGGACATTGGTTTCTCCAATGACCCAAGTCCCCACAGTTAAAAAAAAACTATTTTTGGGGGCTGTGTCCTGGGGAAACCACGGCCTCGACCTCTTCCTCTCCCTCTGCTCCTACCCCTATTCTGCTGTGTGCCATTCCCCGGGTGGGACTGCTGCTGTTGTGGCAGTCCTCCCTGGAAATGTGTACCTGAACTTTTCGGTATCTCCAAACATCCTGCTGAATCCTTCACTGTGAATTCCGGTATGGTCTTTGTAGGCCAATCAGAAATTATTTGCTTAACCGTTAAACCATGTTGTGGTTTTAGGTTACTAATGAAAATCTGAATCATCAGACTATTCATATCCGGTAGTATTGATAATCCAGCTTCCTGTGTCCACACAGCCATAAATCTCTTCCAAAATTCTAAAACACTTTCTCCTGACTTTTGTTTACAAGCTATGGCAGTAGGAAGGGAAGTTCTGTTTTTAAAGGCATCATAAAATTCCGCTTCTAATTGATCCCACATGGTGTTTTTTTCCCTTTCAGTATTTAATTTATGTGCATAGCCTTTACTATTTTTGGATCTTCAATATCATGTATGGATGCTACTTTAGTCCAATCAAATGCGGATGTGTGTCCAATGACACCATCTACAATCAATCGCATATTTCCTGTGTATAATTTCTCCCTTTACAAGCCTTTTTCAAATAGGACAAGGTTGCAGAGGCAGACTCAGTTGGTTTTGAACAATTTTTAACAATGCGGTTGATATTTTTAATATCAATCACCTTCTTTAACATGTCGTTTCCTGTCAGTAAAGGATAGTTTTGCGTTCCCTTTATCTCATCATCATCTAGTCTCCTCTGTCTATTTGGTAGATTTCTTAATTCCATTTGGCTACCCTGTGGGCGTACGAGTGGGGTATTCATGGTATCAGATCCTACAATTGTTAATCCTCTGAGAAACATTTCTCTTACGGAACTATCTACTTGTTCCTCCTAACCAGAACCTTGTTCGTTCCCAGGTGGAGAAGTTTTTGATGTAGAAACAGGGGAATCAGAATCTCCTGAAACCCCACCTTGAGGTGAGCCTCCAGGAGTTCCCAAAATCTGATACAAGATCTACTTGGGTGACCACAGAAGCTCTATGAGGCGGTGCACCTGATGTGGGAGCTCCGCCTACAGATACTCCTCCTACCTGTGCAGGTGGGGTTGGGGTTCTTTGTTGTACAGCATAATGTCCGGCCTGGAAGTGTATTTCCTCCTTAGGTAAACTGGTGTATACTTTACAAACCCAAGGATTTATAAATTCATAATCCGTACTACAAACCCTGGCTACATAATCTTTACAATTTTCTCTGGGATTAGGATATGAGGGAAGTTTTTTACTATGATTTAGACCCATATTAAAATAGTGACAGTGAGAGTCTGTCTGTCTTACCTTACAGACTTCATTCTCCCACACAAACAAATTATCTTATACTTTATGCGAAAGAAAGAAAAGCGAAAGTAGGTTGGGTCACTGAAGCATAATCCTTATTAACTATTTCAGCTCCTTCCCCAAAAAGGACTGTACAGTACTGTATTATTCAATTAAGACCTTCTCAAAGGTACTTTCAAAGGCGGATTTCCCCAAAAAATCCCCTATACACGAAGGAGTGGCTCATATACCTCTTCTACATAAATTTAGTTTGAGATGAAATTTAAATCAGAGCTAAGGCAAGAGAAAACAGTCTGTCTAAAAGACAAATAAGTTCTACTTACCAAAGATGATTATCTCACCCCACCAGCTGCCACCATTCTGAAGAGGTAAACAGGTACTGCCACCCAGGTGTATTTCAGTTAATGAAAGAAGAGCTTCAATGACCCACAGATCCGGAGAGACAAATGACACAGACACAGATGTGCTGTTCATTAGATCTCTAAAGTGTATTCTCTCAAAGTGACTTGTATACAGAAGAAAGATAGGAGGGGCTGCATATTATTGCATATGTCTGTAAATATTACACAAAACTCAGTATATTCTTATCAAGATTTAAACCAGCTGAATTTAATTTTAACAATGGCTAAAAGATGACTTTGCTTATACAATCAGGCTGTTCCATGCTTAACCACAATGACTTAACAGTAGCAGAGTGTGACTCTATGCAAACTGTTAGCTAAGCTAATTATGTCAAAACTTATAGAAAAGCAAATTTCTACTTAAAATGGAGTCAGTTATTTGATACATTCTATTAGAAACTTGAATATTGGTCTTTAACCACTTCCATACAGGGAATTTTCACCTCCTTCCTGCCCAGACCAATTTTTAGTTTTTAGCGCTGTCACACTTTAAATGACAATTGCGCGGTCGTGCGAAGTGGCTCCCAAACAAAATGTACACCCTTTTTTCCCCACAAATAGAGCTTTCTTTTGGTGCTATTTGATGACCTCTGCGGTTTTTATTTTTTGCGCTATAAACAAAATAAAGCGTAAATTTTTAAAAGAACACAATATTTTTTACTTTTTCATTTAATAAATATCATCATTTTTCTTTTTTTACTTTTTTTTACTCAGTTTAGACCGATACGTATTCTTCTACATATTTTTGTTAAAAAAACGCAATAAGCGTATTTGATCGGTTTGCGCAAAAGTTCTAGCGTCTACAAAGTAGGAAATAGAATTATGGCATTTTTTTATTAAATTTTTTTACTAGTAATGGCGGTGATCTGCGATTTTTTTTATTGTGACCGTGACATTGCGGCGCACACATCGGACACTTTTGACTCATTTTTGGGGCCATTCACATTTACACAGCGATTTGTGCTATAAAACTGCACTGATTACTGTGTAAATGTGACTGGCAGGGGAGGGGTTAACACTAGGGGGGTGTTTAAGGGGTTAAATATGTACCTAAAGTGTGTTAGGGGGAGGGGTACTCACAAGGGGAGGAGATCGATGTGTGTTCCTCTGTACTGGGAACACACATCAGTCTCCTCACCGGCATGGTCTGTGTGTTTACACACACAGATCCATGCTTCTGCCGTGATTGCGGTGCAATTGCGGGTGCCTGGCGGTCATCGTGACTGCCGGGCACGCGCACCGGGTCCCGAGGAATGCGGCGGGGAAATAGTGGCCGGAAAATGCAAGGACGTCATATGACATCCAGTCTGAAGGACGAAGGGTCCCCACCAACGTCATTTTACTATGGCTTCTAAATGTTCGCGCGAACGGTCGGTCTGTTCGACGGTTCTGGTGCGAACCGAACGCGAGAGTCTTCGGCTCATCCCTACCGGCCAGCTACACCAAGTATTTCAAAAACCAACTGGGATTATCCCGCACAACCATATCTAGTGAGTGGCAGTTGTGTGGATGAAAATACCTTGTTGATGTCAGAGGAGAATAGGCAGATAACTCAAATAACAACTCGTTACAATCAAAGCATTCAGAATGCTATCTCTGAACACATAACACATCAAACCTTGAAGCAGCAGCAGAAGACCACACTGGGTGCCACTCCTGTCAGCTAACAACAGGAAACTGAGGCTAGAATTCGCAAAGGCTCACCAAAATTGGACAATAAAAGATTGAAAAACCTTGCCTGGTCTGATTAGTCTCATTTTCAGCTGCAACATTCAGATGGCAGGGTGTGAATTTGGCGTAAACAACATGAAAACATGGATCCATTCACCTGCTCTCTATTTTCCCGTCGGGATTCCCAGCGGTTTTTTTTTCCGCCAGATCTACTACTTACCTATGGGAAACACTGCAAAGGCAGTGCTGATGAAGCATACACACGGGATTCCAGGCCAAAGTCCCATGGCAGTTTTCCTGCCGGGTTCTCAGCTTTCCCTTCGGTTTCCTTGGCAGACTTTTTACCGCTGAGAAAACCAAGCACGTGTACAGGGCTTCAAAGTTTACATACACTGTCGGGTTGAAAAAAGACACATGACAATCAAGCTTAACCAATGACATCTATGAGACTCTAAACCTGCACTTGATCCAGAGGAAGGCAAAATAAAAAATCCTTGTCAACATAGTCCAATTTGCTTTCACAGGGATAAAAATCCTTTCTGAACCCTTACAGCCAAATGCATATTTCTTGGATTTACAATACACAGTGCTATGTATATATGTATAATTTGTTATATTTTGTGCATTTAAAACACATCCAGACCTTTTTAGAAGCAATCTACTGAATGTCAAAGCTCTTAAAGTGGTTCTAAAAGCATAAGGGTTTTTTTCTGCATTAAGATAAAAAAAACTTGCTACAGAAGCTCTCTCCAGCAACCCCTTAAACACTTACCTGAGTCCATTTTCAATCCAGCCCTGTCTGCAGGCTTTGATGAGAACAGCGGAAGCTATTGGCTCCTGCTGCTGTCAATCAAAACTAGTGAGGTGGGGCCAAGCTGCACTATGTGTGTTTTTGGACACACATAGTCCGGCCCTGGAGTGTGTCCTCACTCGCAGAAGAGGAGAAGTGGTGAATGCCAGGGGGAACCCAGAAGAGGAGATGATTCTTCCATCCCCTTGCCACCCAATCATGCCTCTTCTAAAGACAGAATACATTTGCTCATAGCTGAGGTCCTCCATTCTCCTAATTTAGTTGTCCTTCTCTGTATTCTTTCCGAATTCACAACATCCTTGTGGCCCTTATAGGAGCAAGATTATATATATATATTTCTCTTTAGTCTATGCTTGCTTTAATACACGTTTATACAAGTTGCAGATTAATCCTTCTCCATCACTGACCCATTTTACTCCCCCTGAGGTGTATGATGCATGCATGCTTTTCGTCCCCAAGTTCATAATTTTACATTTAGCAGAAATAAACCTCATTTGCCATGTAATTGACAAATCAGTGTATCCAGGTCAGATTGTCGGTTAAAGGCAATGGGGTTTATTTACTAAAGACAATTAGGCTGTTCAATTTGCAAGGGAATTTTCATCATGCATAGTGATCACGTGCAAAAAAAATGATTGCATCATGAGAATCAGCAGAGCTTCACCGTATTTACTAAGATAAGGGAAAATTAATTTGCAAAATTAACAGTCTATTCGATTTTAGTAAATGAACCCAATAATTACTTTATCCCTCAACATATTTTTGTGACACAGAAATTATACTTTTGAATTTCAAAAAGTTTTATTTTGTAATCAAACATATTTAACACTAGGTTGACAGTGTATAAAATTCAATAACCAATACGATTAGTTATTCTTCGAGATATAGCTAAACATAGCTGTAATACAAAGGAAGAAAGACTGAGTCGGTCGGGACAGTGTCCCGTCTATGCATAGAGTTGTTAAAGGAACTTAGAACAGCTACAACTTGCAAACTGAAAGGTGGGTTGTGCGACTGAGGAACATGCCCTTATGGCAGAACAATGGTAGAGACAGGAAGGGCCAAGAAATTATACTTTTTATCTCTTTTATAAACAGGTTAAAAAAGTAAGGGCCCCAAAATTAAACCCTGGCATACACTACTGTTTTGAGTATGAATCATTAATCCCTGCTCTCTGAATGCAGTCTTTAAGCCAGGCAAAGTAACAGTGTCTATGCTTGCCCCTCAACCCACTGCAAGGCATCTTGCCCATACCCCTTGGTTTTTAATGTTTACAGTTTCTGTTGCATCCTTTGTAACTTTTAAATGATGAAAAGTTTCTTTCAGCATTATGTTTTAATTTACAATTTTTTTATTATTTTTTGGGCTTTTTAAACAATAAACATAAGTCACATAACGGAAAATTGTATACTTGCCTGACGGTATTTTTTTCTTTCCTGATACATAAGCATGACAGCATATACATACGAGTATAGCCTCCACCCCTCACTCAATCAGGACTGGTTACAATATATTCAAATAAGTCACCTCCTCCAAGGTGGCATTCATATAACTATACTAAAATGCAAAGCCCACAAGGGAGGGACCTGTATGCTGTCATGTTTATGTATCAGGAAAGGAAAATTACCATCAGGTAAGTATACAATTTTCTGTTTTTCTGATACAACATGACAGCATACACATATGGGATGTAGCATGCCCAAAAATCATAAGGGAGGGTATGCTGACATAATATTTTATTAATAATCCATTCTGGTCTTTACAGCTCAACCAAATTCTACAATCAATAGGGCTGCCGGATCTACTTTGTAATGGGTCAGAAATGTGCCATATGTTGACCATTACTTCTGGGGGTACACCCCTGAACTCTGCCCAGAATGCTGCCAGGCTTCTTGCCGAGTCTGCCTTCACACTTGATGGAGGGTCTAGATTTCTTACCTGATAAGCTCTCTTGATGGGTTTAAACAGCCACATTGCCAGTGTCCTTTTGGATGCTGCTAGCCCTTTTCTTAATCCAGCTGGGATGTCAAACAGATTTTCCACTTTTCTAAAACAGCTGTTCTCTGTATGTAAGCTTAAAGGATAGATCCGACATCTAATCCATGCATTTGACTGAATGCATCCTTCTGCATCGTGCAATGTCCTGTTCTCTATGAAATTATTTGTTTACCTTTGGCCGGTTCTGTGGTTTTACTATCCCAGATGTATTCTGACCTGAATCTAACAACTCTAATCTGCCCAAATGTTTACATCCTGCAGGGCTTTTTTTCAGCCGAAACGCAGTGGAACCTTTGGCAGCCCTCTCCTCTCTAGCCTGTCATTTAATACTGAAGCCAGTAGAGGAAGTTTTCTGCACGGCACACTTCTTCTACTGGCTTTTCTGTGTTAGCGCTGCACAATCAGAGCTGCTGCCCTCGATCACTGGTGAGGTCCCATCCTTCAGCTGCTGCAGTGATTTGGGGGAGAAAGCATCTATCCCTGCCTGCCGCCGCTACTCTTTGTAGCATGGAGCCCTGAAACACTTCCTCAGCTCTGTGCTACAGTAGGGGGAGCTCTCCGGTCCACTGCACTGTGAAGAATAAAATGCCTGCACATACCACAGAGAGCGGTGACGGCAGAAGAGGTGAGGGACCTGTCACTGTGAAAATGAGAGAGAGCTAAGTTTGGAGAGAGTATATTCAGAAAGGAGTACATTGTGAAAGCATGTGGGGGAGAGGGAATATGTGCAGAGAAAGAAAAGTTTGTGTGTGTTTAGCAGAGGGGAGAGCATTGTACACAGAGGAGAGTTTAGTGGAATTTGTGATGAAATGGGGGCTGAGAAAGTAAGTGTGGAGGAGGGGAGCTGGGGGATTTGTGATGAGAGGAGATCTGGGGGGATTTGTAATGAGAGGAGACCTGGGGGGATTTGTGATGAGAGGAGAGCTGGGAGGGATTTGTGATGAGACGAGAGCGGGGAGGGAACTGTCATTTGCAGCGAGTAAGTGAAAGGATTAGATATGTAAGGTAGTCATTGTTTTTTTTTTTTTGCTTTTGGCAAGTCGGCAGGCTTCATTCATCATGATTGAGGAGGATCTGCACCACTAGATGGGACAGTGCCAAGTCTCTCATATAATTTGTGGGACATTCCCTTGAATATTAACCTAGAAACTAGTCATAACTGTTTTTTTTTTGTTTGTTTTTTACATTATTATTATTATACATAATTTTATATAGCGCCAACAGCTTGCGCATCGCTGTACAACATGAGGGCAGATAGTACAGTTACAATACAATTCAATACAGGAGGAAACAGAGGGCCCTGCTCGTTAGAGCTTAGCTTACAATCTAAGAGCTTACCTTCAACCCCAATTGACTTTAATAGGGTTTACAAGAGATGTGGCACTTGAGTAATGTCCAGTGAACCCACTCTAAACCCATGCCTTTAACTCAAGTGCTGGGGAAAGTAGCCCCTCTGTGATGGTTGTTTTTGTGTATGGAGTGTCATGAAGCTCTTCATACTCACCTTTGTGTTGGCGAGAGACCTCTACACTGAAATAGCAATTTGTGCCCCCTGAACCCCACATACATTTTATCCAATTTGTTCAGAAGCTGACTTCTAAGGCCCCATACACACGATCGGATATATCCGATGAAAACGGTCCGCGGACCATTTCCATCGGATATGTCCGATCGGGAGTTTGATCCGATGGCGTGTACACACCATCGGATCAAATTCCCCGCCGCCGGACGGCGCGGTGACGTGGCGATGACGCGGCGGTGATGTTGACGCCGCCGCGTCACCGCTACGTCACCGCACCAGGAAGTAAAACACTTCCGCGCATGCGCCGAATCCATTCGGCAGCGGCGCGGCGGCGGTGGGAGCCGACATGTCTGCTGGTAAGTGTACTAACCAGCAGACATGTCGGGCGGACAGATTCCCACTGGATAGATTTCAAAGCTTGCTTTGAAATCTGTCGGGTGGACAAATCTGTCCGCTAGCCCATACACACGAGCGGAGATGTCTGCTGAAACGGTCCATCGGACCGTTTTCAGCGGACATATCCCCTCGTGTGTACGCGGCCTTACATCATCTCATCGCCTAAAGTCTGCAGTAATGAGATTACAAACTCCCTTGATCCAGCCAATACTTGTATGCTCTACTGCTCTGGTCTCGACAGTAATGACAGTACCTGCTGCTCACTGTAGGTAATGTCTTTGTAAGCTTAAAACAAACAGAGACAACAATGAATGTGCTGGCTGCTCTTTATTGAATTTCCAGTTGCTATGATGTAAAAGCAGTTGAAGTGCTGGTAAGGAAGTTCACGGAGGCAAACAGATATAGTTCTTGTTCTGTCTGTGTCCCCTGTGCCATTTTGCAATACAGTATACAATATAGTATAAAATCCTGCAAGTCTCAAACAACTTAAAATGGCAGGAGAGTCACTTCCCAGATAGCAAGCAATTGCGCTGCATGTATGAAAATGACTTGCTAAGCTATTGCTAGACTTGCCAGGCTTCACAAGTTTGTTGCACAATTGCAGCAAGTCTGCATTGCATGACTCCAGATCAACTTTCTTTGCAAACATTCTGCAAGTCTGCTGCAAGTTCTTGTTCAGTTATATTGTGCAATAGTCATCCCACCACAGGGGTCACTGTGACTTGCAGAGCTCTTGCTGTAGGGTCAAAAAGAGAAACTACACTAGGTAGCAACAGGGTGGACTTTTCAGGCAATCACAGGGACATGAAGAGTTAAAAAAAGTATAAATTTAATTACAAAAAATATGGGAGCAACATCATGGCGCCGTAAGAGCAGGGGCGGCAGGAAGCTCCCGACCTATGCACGCTCCCCCAGGTGTAATGAAGCGGCCTGATACAGCAATCCTGATGGATATATGAAGGATACCGGACTTTATCTCCTTTTATCTCCCTGTTCCTCAGCTCTGTTTCTGAGCTGTCCCGGAGCCCCGAGGTCTGATCACAGGCTTTTCTACTCGTGCAGATCCCTACCTGTGTTCTGACGTCTTGGCGTGCTTGGCGTGCTTGTGTGCTGGGCGTCGGGAGGAGCGAGGACGGGGTACTCGGTGAGGGAGCCCGATCCCGGGCTTGTTGAATGTGAGGTGCTCTGGCGGAACCCTCTGGCAGTCCGTGAGTGCAGTGTGAGGAGGATCGTACTGAACTGAGAAACTCTGCCTCTGCCTCGGAAGCAGTGTTGGAGATCGGCGTGCGGCGAGGCTGATAGGACCCGCGGAATTCGTCCGGAAATTGCCGATGCCACAAGAGGACTGACGGAGATTGCTGAGGTGAGCCGAGACGCCGAGGTGAGACGCTCTGAGGTCTACGAGGTCCCCCCGTCATGGTGCGGAAGAGCGTAGGAGGGAGGTGAGCTCGAGCGACTGTCCGCTAAGGTTCAAACTGCCGGCTGGAGGGATCACAGGCTGACCAACTCTAGCCAAGCTAAGTCAGAGGGAAGTGACTGGACAACGCGGCTGCTGAATAGGACCTTACTGAGGTAACTCTGTGCTACAGATCCAAAAGGACGTTGATTGCGGTGGGGTAAGAACAACTAGAAGTATAACACATAACTCCATGGCCATGTTGTCAATTATTGGATATCTATGAGCGTTTGAGTCTCCTGGTCAGCTTCCCTGGTACCATGTTAAACCACCAGTGAGAAAGAGAAAAGTTGTATATAAGGAGCTTAAAGTGTTCTACTGGAAGGGAAGAAAGGAGAAGGAACTCTTATATGCCTAATCGCATAAACGATTAAGGATAAAACAAAGACACATACCCGCATATATCCAGAGGGATTTTTTTTTGTCCCTATTTTTTTTTTGGATAATCTCCTATAACTAAGGACAGTTCCCTTTGGAGATAAGCAAAAGTGATAGAACTCTCTGTATTTTCAGTGTCTTTCTCTCCCTTTTTTTTTGACAAACCAATTTGTTTATTCTATTTTCCTTAGGAATAGACTATATATATATACAGTACATTGCGTTGCATTGTTTTCGATTTTTTCCATCTCTCTGCATTTGGCTGGTATCTTCCTAGTATCTGCCTAGTTGGTGGATCTAGGGTTGTATGTATGTATATAAGGAAGTATATAAGTCCTAGTCCTAGTTGAATGCCTAGAAGGGTATACAGGGTTGTAAAGGATGTTTCTAGCTGTATCCGATAGCCCTTGGCAAAACTTTGTAAAACTTGGTAAAATTTAGTAAAATCCAGGAAGGAAATAGAAAGCAGGAAGTTACTGAAAGACATCCAAAGCGATATATTTAATGGATGCAGTTCTGTAATCTTGCTAAATATTGGGGTGTTTTTTTTTTTGGTTTGTCTGCTCTGTCAGGATCTGGCAGCTTGGTTTATCTATCCCTCTAAACTTAACTGTGTCCCAGGTGGGCTCTACACAGTAGTGGGAAGATGGTGAGAAAAACTCCTAAAATCAATGGGGGGAGGGATCCGGGCGCAATACAATAAAATCTTATTTAGTGACGGAAGGACCCGACCAAATAGTGGAGTCCCCTTGTAAGAAAAGTGGAACATCCAGTACCCCGTTAAAAAATAAAGGAGGACAGGATTTAAGCGAGGAGGGGACCCCAGGTAAAAGTAAAGGTAAAACTAAGAAGATCCTATCACCAGAAGTAAATAGTCTAAACAAAGATCAAAAAACACCTCAGAAAGAACAACAAATTAGCCCCCTCCAAGAAGCCTTACAGGCCCCCCCAACAACACAATATATGTCAGATATGATGGGAATGATATCTAGACTAGAGCAAACCATAAAGGGGGAAATGGGAGCAACAAGAAGGGAGATCCAGGGGGTTCTACAGAGAGGAGAGGGAATAGAAGAGCAATTAGTAGAACATAAAAATGCAATAGAAAAGTTAAGAGAGAGAGTAGACATGGATTGGATAGAGATCAGAAACGCTCGGTACAGGCTAGAAGACCAGGAAAACCGAAGTAGGAGGAAGAACCTTAGGGTTAGGGGTCTCCCGGAAGAAGTCAAAGATACGGAATTAATCCAGACGTTGCAAGAAATATTTAATACTGCCCTGAAACGAGAGACAACGACACCGATGCACTTTGAAAGGGTACACAGAATACAGAGATCATATACTAAGGATACCCCAAGGGATACTATAGTAAGGTTCCAGGACTATGAACAGAAGGAGCAAGTCTCTCAGAGTACAAGGAACTCTGGCTGTATGGAGTATAAAGGGGTTAAGTTGCTTATTTTTTCTGATCTGTCCCCAGAAACATTAGCGCGTAAAAGGGCTCTGAAACCTTTGACCAATCATCTTCGTGATAATAATATAACCTACAGATGGAGCTTCCCGGCCTGTTTATCTGTAAAAAGTCAAGGGGTTTCAGCATATGTCCGGTTACCGGAAGATATAAAGGAATCTTGTAAAAAAATTAAATATTCAACATATACAAATAGAGAATTGGGAAAAGAGACCGCCAGGTTGGAGAAGATGGAACGAACAGGACTGGCAGAGAGTTTAGGAGGACGATGGGAGGGGGGAGGGGGGAGGCCGTGCAAATTGGGGACAGGGCACTCTTCCCTGTTCTCTGGCGGTTATCGTGCCTTCTCTGCCTGGTCCCTCCTGGCTCTCTTTTCTCTCTTTCTCATGAAGATATGGAGATGAAGAGAGGATGTATTTGAATTATCTGGGGGAGGGGGGAGTTGATATGCCTGCCCGTACTTCCGGAGCAATCCCTCACCGGGAGTCGGAGGATGGGGGGGATACATAGAATCCCTCAAGAAAGGCCTGCTCGGCAGGATGCCTGGTTGGGCACAGATCGAGGGAGTCTTAACATTGGTGTACAATGTGATGGGGGTGGGGGGAGGGAGGAAGGGGGGACTGTGTGATTTGTGTGATCTCAAAATGCTCATAATAAAGTCTGAAAATACTTGTATCATCGTGCCACTTCTGCCTACACAATTGGCCATAGGCCTTGGAGGAAGGAGGGGAAGGAAGAGGAAAAAGGGAAAAGATGGAGGTACTTAAAATAATGACATATAATGTCCGGGGTTTGAACAGTCCAAATAAGCGATTCCAGATTCTGCAAGAACTGAAAAAACTGTCAGCTAATATAGTGTTTATACAAGAGACACATTTAAAAATGACATCTAAGAGTAGTTTAAACACTAAAAATTACCCCATATGGTATCACAGCTATTCCCCAAATAAGAGATCGAAAGGAGTCGCAATTGGGTTTGACGGGAATACAAGGTTTATATTAGATACTATGGAGACGGACCCAGAGGGGAGATATCTGTTTATTAGAGAATCCCTTTGTAATGTGAAATACACGTTTGTAAATGTTTACTGTCCTAATCTAAGTCCAGCAGCATACTTGAAAAGAGTTATGTCAAAACTAGAGAATTTTAGAGAGGGTAAGGTCGTAATGGCGGGGGATTTTAACTTTGTTTTGGACCCTAAGATAGATACACAACCGGTATCACTGAGGTCTGGAGGTAAACATCTAAGTAGATTAAAAAATAAGCTGCATCAAATGCATCTTGTAGAAGTGTGGAGAATACTTCATCCCTCAGATAGGGACTTTACATATTATTCCTCAGTCCATAAATCATATTCAAGAATAGACTTTTTTTTGTTAGATCATGAGCTGTTGGAAGGATTAAAAGGAATAGAAATAAAAACAATAACACTCTCCGATCATGCCCCAGTGGAAATGCTGCTGGAAGTGGGGGGGATACTTGAGAGTCGTAGACCATGGAGAATGGACGAATCACTTCTGTATGATACCAGAATAGCCGATGACCTAGAAAAGGACATGAGTTGGTTCTTTAGAGAAAATAATGTTAAAATTTTTGCCCCTTCGACGCTGTGGGAAACACATAAGGTGTTCATGAGAGGCAGGATGATAGCGGAAAAATCTAAGAGGAGGAAGATCAGAGAAGCTCAGAGGCAGTCATTACTTAGAGAAATTTAGGGTCTAGAGCAGAAACACAAAGGTACCCAGGAGGAGGAAATCTGGACACTATTAACAAATAAAAGAGGTAAACTCTGTGACCTAATGGAACTAGAGACTAAATGGGTATTTGACATTATGAATAAAAAATTTGATGCCCTGGGGAATAAGACAGGGAAATTCCTAGCAAGAACCATAAAACCAAGAAAAGCGCAGAATTGTATTTCTAAAATGAAGGATAGCAAAGGGGGCATGGGTCACTCCACTAATGATATAATCAATATCTTTCAAGACTACTACCAAAAATTATAAAAAGTTAATGAAGATCAAAACCCAACAGAGACACAGATTAAAAGCAGAAAAATTAGACAGTACTTAGAAAAAGCTAAACTCCCTGTATTACCCGAGGAAACAATTAAGTATTAAAATGGGGAAAAGTCCGGGGCCTGATGGGTACACCTCTCTTTATTATAAAAGATACGGGGAAACTCTTACGCCTTTCTTTCAGAGATATGTGAACTCCATAGGGGGAGGGATGAAAATATGGGAAGAAGCACTAGGAGCTCATATTACTCTGATAGCAAAGGAAGATAAGGACCCGTCAGTATGTGCTAGCTACAGACCCATTTCTTTGATCAACGTGGACATGAAAATCTACTCAAAGATTCTAGCAGAAAGACTAAAACTGCTTATGCCTGCTCTGATTAATAATGATCAGGCAGGATTTGTCCCAGAAAGAGAGACTAGAGAGAATGTGCTAAGGGTACTGTTCCTGATACAGAAAGCCAAAAAGAGCAAAGAGCCAGTGGTCTTCCTGTCATTAGATGCCGAAAAGGCTTTTGACAGGCTAGACTGGGGATTTATGTTAGCTACACTAGGGCAGGTGGGACTAGGCCCTAACATGCTTAGATGGATAGGGGCATTGTACTCAAAACCCTCAGCCCAGGTTCGGGTAAATGGTAGTCTCTCAGGAAATTTTTCTTTGTTTAATGGGACCCGACAGGGATGCCCCCTCTCTCCCCTCCTTTTTGTATTATCCCTTGAACCATTACTGTCAACAATAAGAAATAACCAGGAAATAGAAGGGATAAAGGTGGGGGGGAGGGAGCACAAGATTTCTGCGTTTGCCGATGACATGATGCTATATGTAGCTAACCCCAGACAGTCACTGCCAAAAATTATAACTGAATATGAGAACTATGGGGAAATCTCAAATTTAAAGATAAATAAAGAAAAAACTAAGGCATTATGTGTGTCAATGGGAAGGGAGGAACGCAGGGATCTGCCCTCTACCCATTTACCTGGAAGCAGAGGAAGATGAAATACTTAGGCATATTCCTGTCAAAAACTGAAAGATATCTATATGAAGCAGTGGCGGCCCGTCCATAGGGGGCGCCTGGGCGCCGCCCCCCTCCCCCAAGTCAGTAAAAAAATTAAAATAAAAAAATGTTTTTTTTATTTAAACATGTCCCTTTAAAAAAAAAAGTGCATATGTGCACTGTGTCCGGGCGCCGTGCACCCGGCACAGTGCAGTATCAGTAGCGCCACGTCTGTGCAATCACGAGATTGCACAGATGTGGCGCTACATTGGCAGCAAAAAAATGCCTTTTGTGGCGGAGCCCAACGCACCACTTGCTTCCAGCGCGATGAACTTGGTCTTGTGGCCGGGCGGGTGCACAGCACCCAATATATTTCTGTGCCTGTGCACGCCAGGAAGTGACGTCGGCACTCTGTAGCCTAGAGGGACGCACCTCCGTGAGCCGGGCATGAAGGTAAGCCTGTTTACAGCTGCCTATGCCTAATGTTAAGCTAGCCGCCACCCCCGTTACTTCTGTAGTGTGTATTGTAATTCAGACTGACCCGTCCAAGCCGCCAATCCCCCCCAAAAATAGCGGACGCCCCCCCCCCCCCCTCCCCCCTCGCTTCTTAACTTTTTTTTTAATGGTCAGCAATCAGCTACAAACGGCCCCATAATCGACCCCCTCCTTTAACAGATTTTTTTTAAATTACTTTTTCACCTATAACTTTCTGGGGAAGACACATGGCCAGGTGATATCAGTGTGGGGGAAATGCTGAGTGTTTGTAGGAGATGATCAGTCATATAATCTGATTGTAGGAGAATATTAGTATGAGATATTTCAGTACATGGACATGAATTGTCCATTGACAGTGACTGCATTTGATGGCATGGCACAGTGGTGACAATTGATGGCACAGTGGTGGCGTTTGATGGCATGGTACAGTGGTGACAATTGATGGCACAGTGGCTGTGTTTGATGGCATGGCACAGTGGTGGCGTTTGATGGCATGGCACAGTGGTGACAATTGATGGCACAGTGGTGGCGTTTGATGGCATGGCACAGTGGTGACACTTGATGTCACAGTGACTGCATTTGATGGCATGGCACAGTGGTGACAATTGATGGCACAGTGACTGCATTTAATGGCATGGCACAGTGGTGACAATTGATGGGCACAGTAGCTGCGTTTGATGGCATGGCACAGTGGTGACAATTGATGGCACAGTGGTAGAGTTTGATGGCATGGCACAGTGGTGACAATTGATGGCACAGTGGTAGAGTTTGATGGCATGGCACAGTGGTGACAATTGATGGCACAGTGGTGGCGTTTGATGGCATGGCACAGTGGTGACACTTGATGGCACAGTGACTGCATTTGATGGCATGGCACAGTGGTGACAATTGATGGCACAGTGGTGGTGTTTGATGGCATGGCACAGTGGTGACAATTGATGGCACAGTTGCTGTGTTGCATGGCACATTGGTGACAATTGATGGCACAGTGGCTGCATTTGATGGCATGGCACAGTGGTGACAATTGATGGCACAATTGCTGTGTTTGATGGCATGGCACAGTGGTGACAATTGATGGCACAGTGGCTGCATTTGGTGGCATGGCACAGTGGTGACAATTGATGGCACAGTTGCTGTGTTGCATGGCACAGTGGTGACAATTGATGGCACAGTGGCTGCGTTTGATGGCATGGCACAGTGGTGACAATTGATGGCACAGTGGCTGCATGTGATGGGCACAGTGAGGCTGCAATATTTTTTTTTTCATTTGCGCCCCCCCAAAAATTTTGAGCACCAGCCGCCACTGATATGAAGATAATTACGTTCCCCTATTGAATAAGATAAAATCAGATCTTAAGGGGTATCATGTGGATAAAGTATCTTGGTGGGGAAGAATAAACACAATAAAGATGATGATACTACCTAAAATATTATATATCTTCCAAACACTCCCAATAAAAATCCCAGAGGCCTATTTTAAAATTTTGGGGAAAATAGTAAGGAGGTTCATATGGAAGGAAAGAAAACCTCGAATATCAGTGGAGACCCTAACTAGACCTAGCTGTGAGGGGGGACTTTCATTCCCTGACTTTAAAAGATATTATAGATCGGCAGTATTAAAGAGAATAACCGAATGGCTACAAGAAGGAGACCAAAAGAAAAAATGGGTAGAAGTAGAGGAGAGCTTAAGTAGAAAAGATCTGGGGAAGAGAATATGGATACCAAAACGCTACAGAAATTTACCTCAGGAGAGTCCATCAATGACAAAAGAAGCTTTCAGAATCTGGGATGTAATATGTAAAGAAGGAAAATGGACATATAGCAGCCAGTTGATGCCCCTCACGGGTACAGATTACTTCCCTCCCGGTAAGGGAGGGGGGATGTACCTGCGATGGACAACTTCTGATACATGGGGATGTGATGAAAGGTAACTTATTAAGTTCCTTAGAGGAATTACGAGAAATGTATGGACCTACCCCTGGGGATGAATGGAGATATAGGCAGGTTCAACATTTTGTAGCCACTCTTCAGAAACCCCTGCGAGGTATGAAGGAACTAAACCCCTGGGAAAAACTGATAGTGCATGGAGAAAAAAAAGGGCAGGGGATATCAAATATTTATAAAATATTGACCTCCTTCGGAGAATCCGGTTTATTAAAAGCGCTAGAAGGGTGGGAACTGAATCAAAACATCTCGGAAGATAAGAAAAAACAGGTATTAGATCTCGTCCATTCCTCATCTACTGACTCCAAAGTGAAAGAAATTAATTATAAACTCCTTACGAAATGGTATTATGTCCCAACTAAACTCAATAGAATTAACATTGAAACATCATCTCTATGTTGGAGAGGATGTGGAATGGAGGGCACACATGCCCACATCTGGTGGCAATGCCCTTCGATTCAGGTGTATTGGGCAGAGATCTTAGAAATGATTAAAAATATTAGTGGACAGGAGGTAATATTAGATCCCTGGCACTGTCTCTTCCATGGAACAGGAGTGGCCAGGAAAAAGTATAGAAGATCACTGATCCCATTCTTTTTGAATGGAGCTAAAGCTTTAATACCCAAAAGATGGAGGGAAAAGCAGGCCCCTTCAATAAGAGAATGGATAAAAGAACTGGATAAGACCTGTAAAATGGAGGAATTAATCTCGAACCATAACGAGTGTAGGTCAGAATATGAGGTGATCTGGAGTAAATGGAAAGAGTTCAGGGAGTGGGGGACATAGGGGCGGGGGGGAGTCAGAGAGAGAGGGAACACGTGTTTTTTTTCGTTCCCCCCCCTTTCTTTTTTTTTTCTTTCTCTTTTTTCTTTCTTTTTCCTTCACGTAGGTTTTGGTGCCTAATATATAGGGGATCTGCTTTCCCCTTCGTACATTGATCACACCTAGCATTTGTGCCCTAATTTTAGGGTACTTATTATTTGCCCTTTATACACGATTCCCCTTTTCCCTAACCTTTTTCACTTTATTGATCACAATAAAAACCACTTTATTCTTCTCTTTTCTCGATAGCACTCAGGACTTTTTGGCCCTAACATTAGGGAATTATTTATTTATTTTTTTGACCCACACCAACTGGACCTTAAGTCTCAACATATAGGGGTTATTATGTACCCCCCTTACACATTGAACACATATATTTTTTTATTTGTTTTTTCCTCTCACTCTGTCTCTCTCTCTCCCTCTCTCTGCATATATCCCCTCTACCTGGCTCCCATCCAACTTCTTAGAATCACTTCGCGAAAAGCTGCTCCAAAGAACTCTGCCTACCCCGATTAATAACAATGGGATTAAGGAGTAAAAAAGGAAGATACAATTAAATAGAAGTAAAACCTCTAGACAGGGGGGAATGTAATGCAATTGATAGGCAGCATAGTTAGTGGTAGGATGGTATAAAAATGATAAAAATTAGCATTATTTTTGAGACAATGTATATATGTGCGTATGTATAATGTGTATTTATTTGTTGTATAGTTTTTTATGTATATTATGTATTTATTCGTTGTATACTTGGAAAATAATGTTTAATAAATACATTTTGGAAAAAAAAAATTACAAAAAATATTTTACATACAAAAACAAATTATATACATAAAGACAAAACCAAGGATTAAAAGGTCATTCACAGGCAATATTATCTTTCGTCTCGCCTACGCGTTTCGCCTAACGGCTTCTTCAGGACGAGTTTGAGAGGATTAACACTAAGGTATTGCTAGTTTCGTGCATCTGGAATAAAAGTTGTAACATACATTTAGAAAAACATCAACATAGATTAAAACGCTGAAAACTAGTATACAGTAAGGGATCTCCGACAGTACCAGATAGACCGCCAGTCATCCAAATATACACGAGACACAGTGGTCGACGATGTGTGAAGGAATGAGTAACTTCAAAAAGAAGGGGGTCTATGTAGCAAAAAGAAAGAAAGAAAGAAAAAAGCAAAGTAGTTATGTTGTGTGCACTCACATTCCATTCTGAGCGTATGGATCAAACAGATTATAATGTATAACATAAAACCTACCCAGATGGGGAAAATAATAAAATTTCCTATGGTTGACCATCCGATAATAGTGTATCAAAAAAATGAAAAAACTCTATAAAAGAGAAACGCAATGAATAAATAGATTAATATATAATGGCTGGTATGGATGTTTCTGGGGGCTTAAAAAAGAATCAAATTACCTGAAATATATCAAGAGTTAGGGTAGACCGGGACCAAGACAACAGAGAATGTGAGGCAAAAACCAGGGAGGAATATAATCCAGAACCGTGGTAATCCTAATACAATGTCCAATATAGGACAAGCCAAAGAATTGGAAGCCTGAGTTAGAATAAGAGAGAAATAAAAGGCAGATAAGTATATTGGTCAGTAAGGTAAACAGAGTGAATTTATCCAGTGATTCAGAAGAAACATTTCATACCTTTGTAGGGAAGCAAACTCGTGTGTCCCGGGGGGGAGCCTGTGCTGCACACCAGTTTGTTTGTCAATTATGGCTGGTTTATATAGGGCCAGATTAAGGAAGAGGGTTGCGAACGTCACCTTCACGCATAGCGTGATGACGTCATATGCAGCGCCGGAAGTCAGGCGGCGCATAAACAATGCAATGGATGGGTAGGGTGGGGGCTGACATCGCAAGACATCAGGCCATACATTATGCAATTTTCTTGTATTCAACCACTGGTTTTTGAATGGTATTGTTTTTGGTCAGGATAGCTTAACGTATATTTACTGCGGCAGGGTGGCTCTGCTGCTCAAAATCACATACCTGTAAATGATTTTATCCACGTGGTTTGGATTGGACACAGCGGGGAGCCACTCAGTGGGTCCGAGGCTGCGATGGCCACGGTGACCCGCTGATTATTCATAGGGGAGATGGATCAACCGTCTGTCTGTGTAAAAAAGGCAAATGGCACATCTGTCAGGAAGGGAAAGAAAAATCTTGTCATTCAGCTTAGCTGAATCATGGATCTCTCTTTTCCTTCAGTGTGACATTGCCCCACACAGTTAGTAAGCACCTCCCTAGAAAAAATTTAACATTTAATGGCCCCTGGTGTCAACCCCTTCCCTGACAGTGCTATTTATACTGTAGTCAGTGCATTTTTATAACACTGATCACTGTATTGGTGTTACTGGTTCCCAAAAAGTGTCACTCAGTGTCATATTTGTTGGCTGCAATGTCGTAGTCCAGCTAACAATCACAGATCAGCACCATTTCCAGTAAAAAAAAAAATGTAAAAATAAAAGTCCCTAAATCTCCCTGGTAGTTTGTAGAAGCTGAGGGCCGGACCCACAAAGGCTTTACGCCAGCGTATCTCCAAATCCTTGGCTACGTCGGCGTATCGTGGGCGCATAGTTACGCTGGACGCATTCGGCGTTCCCATTAAAAATATGCAAATGAGCAAGATACACCGATTCACGAATGTAGATGCGCCCGTCGCAGTAAGCTATGCCGTTTACGTAAGGCGTACGTCTGGCGTAAAGTTACCCCTGCTATATGAGTTGCAGCCCATCTTAAGGTATGGACGTCGGAACAGCCGTCTAATTTTACATCGTTTACGTAAGGCGTACGTGAATGCGCCTGGGCCTAAGTTACGCTCACGTCATAAGCAGTGTTTCGACATATCTTAGGAATTCTAGCCGGCGTAATTCTGAGCATGCACACAGGGATGCGTTCACAGACGGCGCATGCGCCGTTCGTTCGGCCATGCATCTACATGGGGTCATGCTTAATTAGCATACAACACGCCCTCTTCCTGCCTACTTTAAATTACGTGGGCTTACGTCGGCCCATTTACGCTACACCGCCGTAACTTAGGACACATGTGCTTTGTGAATACTGCACTTGCCTCTCTAAGTTGCGGCGGCGTAGGGTAAACAAAGATACGCCCAGCCGCTCTAAAGATACGCCGCTCTAAAGATACGCTGCCCTATGTGAATCTGGGCCTATAACTTTTTCACAAACCAATCAATATACGCTTATTGTTTGTTTGTTTTTTAACAAAAATATGTAGCAGAATACTTATTGGCCTAAATTGATAAAGACATTTGTTTTTTCTTTACATTTTTTGGGGATATGTATTATAGCACAAAGTACAAAATAATGTGTGTTTTTTTTTTTTAAATTGACAATCTTTGTTTCTTTTTTAGCGCAAACAATAAAAAGCGCAGAGGCGATCAAATACCACCAAAATAAAGCTCTTTTGTGGGAAAAAAAAACATTTTTATTTTTATTTGGGTACAGTGTCACATGACCATGCAATTGTTAGTTAAAGCGACGCAGTGCCATATCGCAAAAAAAATGCCTGGTCAGAAAGTGAGTAAAACCTTCCGGAGCTGAAGTGGTTAAAGGGGAACCTTCCTAACATTATCTATTTTACAAAGGAAAAGTCCCGCCCAATCACAAATCCCACAACATGACTTATTTTACTACGTGCCTTTTTGAAATTAGTTTTATTATTGGGGTCTGACTTCCTTTACCTATTGAATATACCCTGTCAACTTCTGTCCTTATGTCAAACATAAGTGCCCATCTTGGCCACTGAGGTTGAAGTTTAGCCAGGTCATTTGTACAAAAGTGAAGTTAAGCTAAGAAATTGACACCTGCTATGCCTGACATGTGACAAACATATGTTTTATGAATAGTTTAGTAGCTTAGCCTTGTTTCCTGACGCATTCATGGCAGCACACACTGGGTTGTGACTCCGCCCCCACAACCTGACAGGATTGGTTAGCCATAAATTTGAAGGGGAGACGCCCCACATCATTCTCTATTTTTATCCTCACCTGACAGATTGGACAGAACAGCATGCCTCTTACCACATCGCCCCAGCAGGTTCAAGCCTCTCCTCTTTGGAAGTCCCTCCTGTACATTCTCTAAAGGACTTCTATGGAGGGAATCCCATTCTGGTGATCTCAGGGGCACAAGGAGCATACTGGCATATTTTAGTAAGCTTTAAAGAAGCTTCAGTTCTCGCAGTGGTCCCACTTTTATTCCTTTCACTTTCACTTTTGTCCAGTCTGAATTCATAAATTGGTAACTTGTTACCTTAGCTTTCTGAGCCTTGTTGTCCTCCAGGCAGCCCCATACTGTGTTGGCGTCTCCGCCGCGTCCTTCTCGTCGCTCTGCGCATGCGCGCAGCAGGATGATGATGATGCCGCAGTACTCTCTGCCCTCTTCCAAGATGGCGCCGGGATGAGCGGAACACTTCTGCGCATGCGCGAGCGTGTCATCTGCGCTACGATGGTGGCACCGGATTTAAAAGCACAGGCCTGTCGTTTAGGGCTAAAGGCTGCTGCTCTGCACAAAATAATAATAATAAAAAAACAAGCATAAAGGTAGGTTGTCTCCCACCTGTCTCTACCCCTGGCCAGTCTCCTGTGGCATTTCTTTTTTTTAATGCCTGGCTTTTCTTTTGTTTTTCCCTTATCTCTCCAGACGGTCCTCAAGGCTGTCTCTCCTGCACCTTTCATGGAGGCCACTGCTCTTGGAGACCACCACCAGCAAACTAGGTAAGAGGCTGTCCAAAACATGGGTAAGTAGAGAAGAGACAAAAAAGAGAGCCTGACCACTAACGCTGCTTTTCTGGCAGCCCTATCAGGTCAAGATACGCAAGTTCACGGGATAGAGGGAGATCAAGTCATGCTTCAAGCAGAAGATCCCGCAGAACCCACTCAAGATCACCCTCCCACTATCTTCGATCAAGGCATAGCCGCTCACGTCACAGCCGATCCCGTCATAGCCTGTCCCACTGCAGACGGTCACCTTCATCTCACCATGAATGGAGCTACCATACCCATCCCACAGCAAATGCTTGCTGAGTATGTGGGGCTCCAGCCGTGCCAAGAAAATTAACTTGCCGTTCTTGCTTCAACTAAGCAACCAAGGAGAAGCAATCAGATGCCAGAGCAGCCACAGTGCTCATAAGGGAGTCAGGTCGTCAGTTGATTTCGGAACCTACGGCTTCTCTAATAGACGACCCTACCCTAAGTACTTTGCCAGTTCCTGGCCATTACGCCCAGGTTTCAGAAACCCTCTCTGAGAACGAAGAGCGTGAAGCAACGTCAGGGTTCGACTTCTGCTTAGTAGAATCGTTTGCCCATTCAGTCAAAGAAGCGATCAGATGAGAAGACGATAAGGTGGAACCTCAGAAGGTTTGCAAATACTTTCCAGAATAAAGAGGGATCCTGAATTGTTTCCCTTTATCGAAGAACTGGGGGACCTCATAAAACATGAATGGGAAAGATCAGATAAGCGGCCTAGTCTTAGCAACAAGCTTGCAAAGACGTACCCTTTAAAGCAGTCAACTCATCTTTAATGCGACTTGCCAGGCACGTTACCCTATAGATCGAAGATGCAGTCACCTTTCGGGACGTATTTTATCGTAAAATCGATCTAGAATTAAAGAAGGCTTATTCTACGGCAGGAGGCGCTTGTAGGCCGGCTATCACCACGGCTGCAGTAGCTAAAGCCATCTCTGCATGGGCGGCTAACATTGAGAGGTCCCTTCTTACCGGAACCGACCAGGAGAAAATAATTTCCTCCTTGCAGGAAATTAAATTGGCAGGCGACTTCATGGCAGAGGCCTCAGTCGACATCATTAGGTCCTCAGCAAGTACAATGCTAGCCTTAGTGAAGGCAAGAAGAGCCTTATGGCTGAAGCCCTGGGTAGCGAACGCGGCATCAAAATCAAACTTGTGTAAAATTCCTTATGATGGCTCAAATTTGTTTGGCGCAAAGCTGGATTCAGCCATCTCCAAAGTCAAGGAAGGAAAGTTGGGACTGATCCCCTCCGACAGGAGACCCAAGTCCCAGAAAGGTCCCGCTTACAGACGCAATCTCCGCGACAAATACAGGGATGCTAGATCCTATCGTCCCGGTGGGGAGTTCAGGAGGGACTGGAAAAAATCTCGACCCTCCTTTATGAAGGTACAGAAGGCCAAGGCCATCACTGCTGGGGAACAGCAGAAGTCCTTTTGAGGGTTTGCCTGCCCACCCTGCTCAGGTGGGTGCCAGGCTCAAGAAATTTGCTCAGATCTGGTCAAATCGCATAGGAGATCCATGGGCACTATCCACTATCAAACTCGGGCACAAATGGAGATTCATGGGCACATTGCCAGGGAACGTTTTTCAGCCCACCAAAATAGCATCTTCCCCAGACAAGAAAAGGTTACTTCTGCAATACGTAACAGAATTAAAACAAAAGGGAGCAATCACAGAAGTACAGCTGCACGAAAAAGGGAGGGGGTTCTATTCCCCTTTATTTTTGGTACGAAAAAAAACGGGGGACCTGCGTCCAGTCTTGGACTTAAAAAGGCTCAACAAAAGCATCAAAACAGAGGCCTTCAAAATGGAAAGCCTCCAGTCCATCTTGTTGGCGGTGAACTTGGGAGACTGGATGATATCTGTAGATCTATCGGATGCTTATCTTCACGTCCCGATCCATCCCGCCTTCAAGAAGTTTCTCCAAGTCTCAATCAACCAGTGTCATTTCTAATTCAGGTGCCTCCCATTCTGCATCTCCTCAGCACCCAGGATGTTCACCAAAGTTCTCCTACCCCTGATCGCTCTCCTCAGGGAGAAGGGGTTGCGAGTATATCATTATTTGGACGATATTCTGATCTTAGCAAAAAAAAACAGGAAACCTTGATCCATGATCGGAAGATCTTACTCAAGACCCTTCAAGACTTTGGCTGGTTAGTCAACTGGAAAAAGAGCAGTCTTCAGCCCACGCAATTCATGGTGTTCCTAGGGGCAGAGTTGAATACCAAGCTAAACAGGGTACAACTTCCTCAAGAAAAAGTGAGACCCTTAGTCCACAAGATGCGGAATCTGTTGTCATCCAGACGCCTACCGGCCAGGGCCTGCCTCAGTGTCCTGGGATCCATGTCTGCGACCATACCCATGGTACGGTGGTCCCAGTGGCATATGAGAATTCTGCAGAATTCCTGTCTCAAACAATGGAATGGAACGTTGATTCTCCAGACCATTCACATCCCCAGTTGTGTGAAACAATTGGTATGGTGGTGGACACACTCGTCCAACCTAAGGAAATTCAGACCGATAGTCCCCTCAAGTCCAGAAGTAGTAACATCGGATGGCAGCCAGAGGGGATGTGGAGCACATTACCTGGACCAAGCAGCCCAAGGCCAATGGCACTTCCCAGCTCAGGGCATAGTGTCAAATATATTAGAACTCAGGGCAGCCTTCCAGGCTCTCATAGCATTTGCGCCTCTGCTAGAAGGGAAGAGTGTCCTTATCCGAATGGACAACAAAGTAGCAGTGTCCTATATCCAGAGACAGGGAGGTACCAGAAGTCGCACACTTCTGGAGGAAGTTCACTCCATACTTCAATGGGCCCAAGTGCACCAGTTAGACCTGAGGGCAGTCTCCCTGCAGCACAGAATATGTTGGCCAACTACCTGAGCCGAGAGACTCTCTCGAACAACGAATGGTCTCTGAACCACCATGTGTTCTCCTTTCTTACCAAGACTTTGGGACTACCAAAGATCGACTTAGCGGCCACGCCTGCGAACGCCAAATGTCAGAGGTTCCTGTGCAGAGTGCCCTTTCCATCACCCGAGGGAACAGAATGCCTAGTCCACCCGTGGAATTTCGAGCTGGGGTACATTTTTCCCCCGACTCCCCTAATCGCGAGATTCCTATCCTGGCTTCGGAAATCTTCAGCCACAGTGATAGCGGTAATACCGTTCTGGCCGAGAAGGCCATGGTTTACGATCCTGTTGCAGCTCATTACCCAACCTCCAATTCATCTACCAGTAACCAGGGATCTCCTATATCAAGGTCAATTCTTCCATCCAGCTCCAGAGAAGCTGCATCTGACAGCTTGGAAGTTGAGAGGATTAGGCTAAGGGAGCAAGGATGTTCCCAGGAAGTAATATTGACCCTAATGTAAGCCAGAAAGAGCACCACTAATACCACCTACACCAGAATCTGGGAGAAGTTTGTCTCAAAGACACAACAAAGAGATTGGAATCCTATCTCACCAGAACCATCTCAAATTCTGGAATTCCTTCAGTCAGGCCTTGACAAAGGTCTAAGCTTGAGTACCCTGAAGGTTCAGGTATTTGCCCTGTCGGCCAAGACAGGTACTAGATATGCTCTTCATCCTCTGGTCACCCAATTTCTGAAAGCCTGCATGAAGATCAGACCTCCTAGGAAACCAACCTTTCCTGCATTGGATCTCTCAGTAGTACTAGAGGCCTTCTCCAATCTACCTTTTTTTCCATTTGATTCAGTTTCACTGTGGAATTTAACTCTGAAACTGGCTTTCCTCATAGCAATTACATCAGTAAGAAGGGTGTCAGAAATACAAGCACTTATGGCTTCGGACCCCTATTTCGTCTTTTTTCCAGACAGAGTGGTACTGAAGCCTTCAAACTGATTTATACCGAAGGTAGCTTTCTCCTTTCATTATAACCAGGACATCGTCCGCCCATCCTTCATGGGGCGAGCCTCATGCCTTGGATGTCAAAACAACTATCTCCAGTTACCTGTGTGCTACAACTCACCTTAGGAAAACGGATTCCCTCATGGTTATTCCACACGGGAGCAGACGAGGCCAAGCAGCTACTTCCCGTACCATCGCTCCTGGCTAGTCAAATCTATCAAAAAGGCCTATTCCATTCAGCAGTTAACGGTTCTGGAGGGCATTAGGGCTCACTCGACCAGGGCAGTGGCTACCTCATGGGCAGCACATTGCAGGATTTCACCAGAGACCATATGCAGAGCAGCAACTTGGTGTTCCAGTCATACCTTCATTTCTCACTACAGAGTGGACTCTGCTCACTTGGCTACAGCCGACTTCGGTAGATCAGTTATTAGAGCCAATTCTTCAGCACTATAACGAATAAAATATTGTTTTCTTGCACCCTCCCGACTGGCAAGTTATTTTCCAGTGTGTGCTGCCATGAATGTGTCAGGAAAATGGAAAATTGTATACTCACCTTTCCCTATTTTCCTTTCCTGATGCATCTTCATGGCAGCACACAAGTGCGGGGCGTCTCCCCTTCAAATTTATAGCTAACCAATCCTGTCAGGTTGTGGAGGTGAAGTCACAACCCAGTGTGTGCTGCCATGAAGCATAATACAGAGTCCTCAAGGACCCTGAAGCACTGTTCTTAAATTGCCCTGGTTACATTTAACTCAAGAGATGTTGAGACTGGGTTTTGGAGAGCCTATTTCCCCCTCAGAAATTTTGCGAAATTGTTCACCTTAGTGAGACTTTTCAAATTTGTATGTTTTGGTTTACGATTTTATTTGTACATCATCTTGACTAGGGACTTGAATCATGCTACATACACCCTGGTTAATCTTTACGCTCCGAACAGGAGACAACCGAGATTCTACAAAACTATAAATTGTTCCCACTCACAGTCGTCACAGTCGTCACGAAAACTTGAGATCCTATCCCTCCTTGCAGAACATAATTTGTATGACACATGGAGGTGCCTTCATTCCTCCGAAAGGTACTATACCCACTATTTATTTCCTTATCGGGCATATTATAGGATCGACCTTGTTCTCTCAGATCTAGCCCTGTTGCAAAAGACCTTGTCAGTTACAATTCACTCTATCACTGGGTCGGGCCACGCTCCTGTGTCCATATCTCTCCAGGATCGGAACTCTGACCCCCCCAACCTATTTATGGAGGAACAATGTTGATATACTTTCTAATACCACCCAGACCACTAGACTGGACTTGCAGCTTAAGGAGTTTTTTCAAATTAACGACAACAAGGACACCAATATAGCATCCTCGTGGTGCTTGTACAAGGCGTTCGGCTGGGGTCTACTAATTCAGGCTGCAGCCAGAGAGAAAAAAAGGAAGGCAGGGCTGTTGAACGGTTTACTGGAGGAGCATAACAAATTGGAAGCTCAGCACAAACAAAATCCCTCTCCTGCACTAGAAACTTACCCAATATCAAATATCCACATTCAGGCACACTTGTACACCACCCGACACACATTGTCAATGCTTTTATGAAATATTATAGTGATCTTTATAACCTCCATCTTGACAAAGATACCCCACAACCCACAGAACTAGCCATTAACTAATTTCTTAGTTCACTCACTTTGCCCTCATTGAGCACAAATCAACCGACGTCACACAATTCTCCAATTCTCCACAATGAGATTATTGACACTATTAAGGCCCTTCCAAAAAACAAATCACCAGGAACAGATGGTTTCTCTTCGGAATATTAAAAAGTATTTTCCCAGACTTTAGCTCCATATCTGTGTACCCTGTTCAACAGCGTTGCCTCCTCATCTGCCTTTTCTCATGAAATGTTGCAAGCAACTATTGTTACTCTGCTGAAATCAGGTAAGAAGCCGGATTCCCCACAAAACTGATCTTAGGATCTATGGAAAGATTCTAGCGAATAGGCTAGCTTCTATTACTTTGTTCTTAGTGAAAGCTGACCAGGTGGGTTTCGTAAAGGGGAGACAGGCCCCTGATGGCACTAGGTGACTGTTTAACCTGCTATACCTACTAGAAAAAAGAGGGACTCCTGCAGCATTTTTGGCATTGGACGCAGAAAAAGTCTTCGATAGGGTGCATTGGGGCTATCTTAGGGCAACCCTACAAAAATGTGGCCTTCAAGGTACTATATTATCAGAGATATCTGCGTTATATACCCAACCATCGGCTAGAGTTTTCTCGTCCAATGCCATCTCTGAAAAATTTTACATTAATAAGGGTACCCGCCAGGGTTGCCCGTTATCCCCTATTATTTTCACTCTAATAATGGCACCTCTAGCTGAGGCAATCATGACTGATAGGGGAGTATCAGGGGTAAACGTTGCAGGAGATATCCACAAAAAGGGCCTTTTTGCTGATGACGTAGTATTGACAGTGACAAATCTGGCTTTTTCCCTGGCAAGGGTACAGAAAATATTACAACAGTATGGTGCAGTATCATATTATAAGTTGAATGTTAATAAGTCATGTATTTTACCTATTAATATCTCTAAAACACAGATATCTTGACTTAAGGAGCGTTTATCGTTACAATGGATGGCTAATTCCCTTTCATATTTAGGCATTAAGATCTCCCCTACCGCCAATACCTATGATGCCAATTTTACCACACTTCTTGATACTATTAAAACTGACTTGGCGCATATTGCTACCTTTGAACTATCTTGGCTGGGCAAGATAGCTGCTTTAAAAACGATCCTTCTACCCAAAATTATCTATTATTATAGAACTATCCCTATTAACCACTTAACCCCGGGACCATATTGCTGCCCAATGACCAGAGCACTTTTTGTGATTCGGCACTGTGTCGCTTTAACTGACAATTGCGCAGTCGTGCGACGTGGCTCCCAAACAAAATTGGCATCCTTTTTTTCCCACAAATAGAGCTTTCTTTTGGTGGTATTTGATCATCTCTGCGGTTTTTATTTTTTGCGCTATAAACAAAAATAGAGCGACAATTTTGAAAAAAAAATCAATATTTTTTACATTTTGCTATAATAAACATCCCCAAAAAAATATATAAAAAAACATTTTTTTTCCTCAGTTTAGGCCGATACGTATTCTTCTACATATTTTTCATAAAAACATTTTTTTTTACTAGTAATGGCGGCGATCAGCGTTTTTTTTCAGTACTACGGCATTATGGCGGACACTTCAGACACTTTTGAGACCATTGGCATTTTTATAGAGATCAGTGCTATAAAAATGCTTTGGATTGCCATAAAAATGCCATTGGCAGTGAAGGAGTTAACACTAGGGGGCGGGGAAGGGGTTAAGTATGTTCCCGGGTGTGTTCTAACTGTATGGGGGGGTGGACTCACTAGGGGAAATTACTGATCTTCCGTTCATACATTGTATGAACAGAAGATCAGCATTTCCCCCACTGACAGGAACGGGAGCTATGTGTTTACACACATAGCTCCCGGTGCTCGCTCTGTACCGAGCGATCACGTGTGCCCGGCGGCGACCGTACCCGCCGCGCACGCGGGACTCGGGGGCAAACGGGGACGTGGGCGCTAGTGGCCACATGTAGAGCTACAGGCTCTCGCCCAGGAGACCTGACCTGCCGCAGTAATATGACGGCAAGTAGTTAATATGCCAGAATCATTTTTCGAACTTACGGGTAGACTTTTTAGAAAGTTTATTTGGCTGGGCAGAATGCCTAAAATCACATTTTCCACCATACAGAGACATAGATCTCCAGGGGGAACAGGCTTTCCAACACTCCTCAACTACTCTAGAGCAGCTGTCTTGGATCAGATGAAAGCTTGGTTTGAACCAGAGCCGACGAAATTGTGGATCAGAATAGAAAAGCTTGTTCTAAAAAACAAAGATCTACCCTCTATACTATTAGCCAAGCTAACTAACTTACCGTTAACATGTCCCACCCTGCCATCTATTGAGGCAACACTTTTAGTGTGGAGCAATATTCAACCAAACATAGATCCCAAAACTAAAACTAGTCAAACAATAACTCATCTTTAAATTCTTGAACATCTGATCCCGGATCTGCTAATAACCTCCTGGAGACAGGATAATTTAACAACGATCCAAGAGGCTCTCACCAGACAACCTGTTGTGCATGCATATTCCCTCACTCAACTATGACATTTTCAACTCACACAATCAGAGACGATGTATGATTTACCTACAGATGTGTGAAATTATCTCTGCACTTGTTATTTTAAACCTAAAGGACTTTTCTGGTTCTACTCCCTCTTGCAGAATAAAAAAAGATTTTTCCAAACTTCACATTAACTGGGAAAAAGAGTGGGGTTCCTCTAACACCCATACCGAGTGTAGATCTGCGATACAAGCGACATATAAATAGTCCCATTGTACCAATCATTGGGATAGTATGATGAAAATCCTTCAAAGATCTTACCTTTACGCCAGTCAGAATGTCATTGATATTTCCATCAGAAACTCATTTATGTTGGAGACTATATGGGGCTAAAGGCAATAATAATCACATTATTTGGGATTGCAAAAGCATATGTAGTTTTTGGTCCGCTTTAAACTAATCACTTCTATTACAGGGTTTCTTATAAAACCTAATCCCCAACTAGCCCCCCAAATCCCCAACTAGCCCTCCTCAATATTAATATTACCAATATTCCATCTCAATTTAGAAATATAATAATTCACATACTGATAGCAGCTTGCCTAAATATAACTTCTAAATGGAAATCCACCCTGGCTCCCAACACCAGTGAAGTCATTCAGAGAGTTTCTACACAGTACTCTTATGAAAAATATTTTGCAAATCAGTCTAATTTGAGTCACTCTTTAAAGCTCAATGGTTACCTTGGACTTCTAAGTTTCCTGAACAGTAACAAATCTTTATAATAGTATTTTCTCCTCTATGTATACCCATTAGATGGCAGCATCTGTTTCATGAGGTACAGTTGTTTTCTTATTGTTCTTGTTTAATTTTCCTTATTTTATTATTATTATTTTGTTGTCTTTCTTTCATAATTAATTGGTGATCACACCATTTCTTACAATAAGCCAATTGCTTTATGGAACAGTATATGTAGTGATCTCTTTGCAATTTCCTAGGACTAGGCATATGTATGTACTATTCTCTATTTATTATTTTTAACAGACTATGCTATACGCCAGTACCTTACCTATGTAGGAGCCGTGGCTCCACATTGTGTAGTAGGATGCGTGGTTCCTGATAGATTGTGGAATATTGCAAATTGGTGTAAATGGAAAAGACCATTACAACATATTCTTATTCTGAACATTGTTTTTGTATTATAATGTGTTATTTTTTTCTGTTCTGTTCTTACTGGAAAAATGTAATTAAAACAAATTGAAAAGAAATTTCTACATTTAAAAGTGTGACAGGAAGTCAGGTAAATCTGTATGTGTTGTCACAGACGGAAGATATGTCTCTGCCTTGTTTAGACAATACACCGATTACTTTTAGGCGTCGGCTGTAGAAATGGCCAGATTGGTTTGGGGCGTTAGAAGCCTTCAACTGTTCAAAATGAAGCAATTAAAGACCCTATAAAAATAGCCTAAGGATAAGACTGATTTCTGCATCCTGGGGGCTTTGTGAGTGAAGGAGCAGACACAAGCACTTCTGAAGAGGTGAGGTGCTGATGGATATTTCTGTGTGAGAAATATCAAAGACGTTTTTGTTGTTTTCTGCTGTAGGACCAGCAGTGTCTGCCCAGCAGTAGGCTGTGCCAGACTCAATAGGTAGGTTCCTGTGTTGGGAAGGTAGACGCCCCAAGTGGCAAGGGTTTATTTTATGTTTTGTTCATGCTGTTTTGATGCTTGCACGTGTATCCCGCAAGATGGAAAAATAAACCACATCATTTGTTTTCAATCATCCTCAAGTGCCTTTTTGTACAGTTCAGCATGTAGTGAACCCATAGAGGGGGTCACACACACCCGCTACCGAGTTAATCCCTCACAAAAGGCAAACAGCATCAACGTTAGGTTGGGTAGAAAAAAAGACTGTGGCTCATTTAAGAAAATCTGTTTGCATTTGCATTCCATTGATGAAAATGAGATGTCAGCTGCATTGTTTTTGGGATTCATACTCTCTGAAACAAGGTAATAAATTCACAAATAAAACTCTTTTCGTTGCTGGAAGTGACATAATGTTTAACCAGTTTGGACATGATGCATCAGGGTGACACAGATTATGACAATTATAAACGTACCCCAGGTTATAATTAATGCTTTCGTTTTAAAAGCTAGGTTATTGTTTTAGGGCTTAGTGGGCATTTAAAAGAAATTATGCACAAGGTTTTCACACTGGTTTCACAATGCTTGTTACTGGAAAAATGCCATCAGGGTGACTGCTCTAAATCATATTCCTCCTAAGGGGTATATGGAGATTGTTGGGGACATAATGAAATAGAGTAAAAGGACCCCCTGCCATCTACTATAGCGTGAATACGTATAACATGGTTATTGATGTTTATTTAAGTGCAAAGATGCTTACTTATTAGGACTCTGTGTGTGTAAACCAATGGTATAAGTAAAGTAACAAGAGGTCTCTGGGCAGTTCTGAAACACAAGTGTAGTGGAAGCTGCAATTCCAGTAAGACACATAATACTCATACATCTTGGGGTGCTGGACCTTGTCCCGTCACTGTCCACTACCTGAATTTCATGAGTGCTACTAAATACAAATACAGTTTTTATTATCCTAGATATTTGGGATTTAGAGTTATCTGAACATACCTAATATGTATTGTTATGTCTGTTCCGCATTGTACCTACAAAGAAAAAAGGATGTAAAGTATGTGTTCACTATATAGCTGTAATTTTATAATTAGACAGCAGAACTTCATAGTTCTTCACATGAGAAAAGATTAAGTTCATCATGTACATTCTGAACAATGTGGACATATATACAGTATAGCCCTCTTTTGCTTTATCCCCCATATATCCCAGTCTCTGTTTCCCTAGTCACTACTTCTGGTAGCAATAACTTCTGTATTCCATCCCTATATACAGTATATTGACGTGTTCAGCTCAGTAGCTCCTTCTTCCTTCTTTTTGCTATCCAGTTGTGGCACAGCAGATCAGTGTGTGTGTCTGTGTGTGTTTGTAAAGTAGTAGCATTCGAGTTTAACATTGGACCCTCTAGAGCCAGTCCTTGCTGAAACTGCAGCAGCTCCTTCAACTATAGCATACTCTGTATTGTATGTATCACTTAAACAAATATTTCAACTTGTGCCACATTGCTTTCAAACAATGGAAGATTGCCAGAGGTATATCTTTATACAATGTATAACTAGTTTCCCAAATAGAGCTATAACAAGATGTAAGATGCAGTACACCCATGGGACTCATTTACTATGATGTTTGCAGCCTCTGAATACCATTCAGCAATGCTTCATCTGAACTTTCTAATTCATGGCATAATTACAGGTACTAAAACCATAAAAGGCATTCCCTAGAGAATTATTGGTGGGCTGACATCACATATCCCTAGCTAGCGAAACAATTCCAAGCATAGCATGGCCTTCATAAAACAAAAGGCATTTACATGTCATCGCTTCCACTCCAAATCTAAAAAAATGAAATTGCTCTTGATTTTAGGAACAGTAAGCATAGCCAGACACATTTTTATATTATATACCACTAGGGATGAGCTCGATGTTAGGGTCGAACATAAGTTCGACTCGAACATCAGGTGTCCGCCCGTTGATTGAAAAACAAACATTATGGGGCTATCACGGCAAATTAGAGTGCTGCAAAATGCCCCGTAATGCACTGCAAGATCGCAGTGCATTGTTGTATGATGATTGATCAAAGCAGGCACCTGACCTGCATGCTTTGGTCAATTCCAGAGCCCTCTGCTAAGAAAGCCATAATTGGCAGAAGGCAGGGTGCCTGCTGACTCCCACATGATTTTGAAAAGTTCTTTGGTCTGGGCCTTTTTTTTTTTTTTGTTCAATAGTTTTTATTGAATGTATAAATGGTATTACAAACAGTGGCGTCGTACATCATAATTGACATTTCAAATATGGCAAAGAGTAGACACGACATAACAGGTCAACGAAGACTGTCAGAATACACAACTGTTATGGGTGGTGAAAGCCAAGCATGCTATGATAACTACGATCCCTGGACACCCCCAACGGGAGCATTCTGTGTCCAGGGGGATGGTGAGGCATTCCACCCCCGGTGTGTTCAGGCAGGGTAACAGGAAGGAAATTTCCAACAGTGGAATAGGTAACCTTTAGCGACAGGAACAGTCAATTGTCAAGTATGAATGCGTAACAAAAGTGGTATGCCTAATGTCTGAGAACTATTTAGGAGATATGTAATAAGGCATATGTGTCATCTAGTAAGTGATATAGTGTAGGGGCAAGACAAGGCTATCTAAAGGGGGAAGTAAGTGGGGGGGATGGAGGGGGGGGGGAGGGGGGGAGAGCAAGACAGTGACTATATTGTGTCAAGGGCGGATCATTTAAGATTTTTGGTGTACCAACGGGTCCATGGGAGCCACTGTGTATGGATTTTAGAGTGGGATGGTTTTCCCTTTGATAGAATCAGTTCATATGCGCAGTGGGAGTGAACTAATGTTATAACTTCTGTAGCAGGTCTGGGCCTTTTTTGACATGTGTGCAGCAAATCGCACTTTTGCTGTTTGCAACCTATGTCTGAAACGGATCAAGCGTGGCTAAAACAGCAGCCGCTTGGGCACCACATGCTTGACCAGACATATGACAACCTCCCATGCAGTCTGTTGACAACAGCACTTGAAAGACCCACATCAAAGAACAAGGCAGACTTATCCTTGCTCCTCGTCTAGGATCTCCAACCTCCAGTCCTCTCAAAAACCTGCACTGAAAGGAATGAAGGTATAGCATTAGGTGTCCCAATTGACCGATTCTGCAAAGCCTGGGAAAGGACCATAGGATTTGTGGTATCAAGCAGAGGGATAATTACTGACTGGCAACCCTTCTTGATCCATGTTACAAGGGTAAGGTTGCAGAACTCATCCTGCCTTTGCAAAGGGAGCCGAGGATGAAACATCTTCAGGAGGCCTTGAAGAAAGGTTTGTGCAATGCATTTCAAGACCCTGGGAGGTTACAATTTCCTGGTGCTGGACAACATGTTACCGAGTCTTTGTTCAGTCAGAGAAAGAGCAGTGGAGAAGGTGGCCGGCTGACCGATGCCTTCAGATAATTTTTCAGTCCTCAGCGCCAAGGTCTGATCGGTTCAAGAAACTCGCCAGCGTCTGCATTACATGATGCAGGAATAACTAGGGGCAAGAGCAGACTTGGAGACCCTTCCAAAAGAGCATCCACTGAGTTACTGGGTCTTGAGGATGGACCACTGGCCAGAGCTTGCTCAATTAGCAATTGAGCTACTGGTCTGTCCTGCATCCAGCTTTCTTTCTGAATGCACATTCAGTGATGCTGGAGGGTTTGTAATAGATCATAGAGTTCGTCTGCATCACAGACTCCATTGATAGGCTCACATTCATGAAAAATGAATCAGTCTTGGATCAGCAGGTACCAAGCACCTGATGCTGATGTAACCAATTTAATTCTCTATGGAATTAGAGAATTAGTAATTAGCCTCTAGACTGCTTTTACATTCAGTGGGAGGGAATGCCCCCCCCCCTGAATATAAACAGCGCCATTGGGAAATTGGGAAAGCATTTTATCATATCGATCTTGTGTGGTGAAATGCTTTGATGGCAGAGGAAAGATCTAGGTTCTAATAGACCCCATTTTTTTTTTAAAAGAGTACTTGTCACTAACTATTGCTATCATAAGGGATATTTACATTCCCTGAGATAACAACACAAATGGTAAAAAAAAAAAAAAAAAATGGAAGAAACAGTTTACAAATAATAAAAAAAGCCCCCCCCCCCAGAGGCGAACGCAAGCTTCGGTCTGGAGTCATATGTAAACAGCAATTGTACCATGCATGTGAGGTATCACCGCGAAGGGCAGATCGAGGGCAGTCATTTTAGCAGTAGACCTCCTCTGTAAATCTAATGTGGTAACCTGTAAAGGCTTTTAAAAGCTTTTAAAAATGTATGTAGTTTGTCGCCACTGAGCGTTTGTGCGCAATTTTAAAGTATGTCGTGTTTCGTATCCATGTACTCGGCCTAAGATCATCTTTTTTTATTTAATCAATAATTTGGGCAATATAGTGTGTTTTAGTGCTTTAACCACTTAAGGACCGCCGCATGTACATTTACGTCGGCAGAATGGCACCGACAGGCACATCAACGTATATATACGTTGGTGCCTTGGGGGGGATCGGGGGTCCGATCGGACCCCCCCCCCGTACATGCGGCGGTCCGCGCGGCTGCAGGAGCGATCCGACAAGTGGGGGCGGCTATCCGTTTTCATCCGCCCCCTCCGGATCGCTCCCAGCCAATGCGCGCGCCCGCCTGACCTGTCACTTCCTCCTCCTGTGTAAACACAGGAAGGAGGAAGCGACGTGATCTCTCCCTCGGCGTTTGTTTCAAGCGCCGCTGAGGAGAGATCACTACAGAACAAGTAAGTCTGCACTAACACTACACTACACACACACATTTAACCCCCGCGATCGCCCCCCCCCCTCCCCCCTGTCACAGTGTCACTGAATGCAGTAATCATGTATGATTACTGTATTTAGTGTCAGTGTGACAGACAGTGTGACAGTCAGACAGTCAGTAGTGTCAGGGTAGCCCCCCCCCACCCCCCCCAATAAAGTTTTAACCCCCTGATCACTGCCCTAGTTAACCCTTTCACTCCCTATTGCCAGCGTCACTAAGCGATCATTTTTCTGATCGCTGTATTAGTGTCGCTGTTCCCGCTAGGTAGCTAATTTTTTTTTAATGCGATTTTTTTTTACTAAAGACATGTGGCTAAATAAATTTTGGCCTAAATGTTTGACTAAAATTTAGTTTATTGTTTTTTTATTATAACAAAAAGTAAAAAATATTGATTTTTTTTCAAAAATGTCGCTCTATTTTTGTATATAGCGCAAAAAATAAAAATCGCAGAGGCGATCAAATACCACCAAAAGAAAGCTCTATTTGTGGGAAAAAAAGGACGCGAATTTTGTTTGGGAGCCACGTCGCACGACCGCGCAATTGTCTGTTAAAGCGACGCAGTGCCGAATCGCAAAAACCCCTTGGGTCATTTGCCAGCGTATTGGTCCGGGTCTTAAGTGGTTAAAATAAAAAAAGTGTATTTTTTCCCAAAAAAATGTGTTTGAAAAATCGCTGCGCTAATACTGTGTGGAAAAAAATGCAAGACCCACCATTTGAATCTGTAGGGCCTTTGCTTTAAAAAAATATATAATGTTTGGGGGTTCAACTTAACTTTTTTACAAAAAAAATATGTTTTTATGTAAACAAACAGAAAGGGCTTTGTTTTCAAGTGGTTAGAAGAGTGGGTAATGTATGACATAAGCTTCTAAATGTTGTGCCAGGACAATTCAAAACCCCCCCAAATGACCCCATTTTGGAAAGTAGACACCCCAAGCTATTTGCTGAGAGGCATGTCGAGTCCATGGAATATTTTATATTTTCACACAAGTTTTTTTTTTTTGCGCAAAGTTGTCAATAAATGATATATTGCTCAAACATGCCATAGGCAAATGTGGAATTACACCCCAAAATACATTCTGCTGATTCTCCTGAGTACGGGGATACCACATTTGTGAGACTTTTTGGGAGCCTAGCCACGTACGGGACCCCAAAAAACAGTCACCGCCTTCAGGCTTTCTAAGGGTGTACATTTTTGATTTCACTCCTCACTACCTATTACAGTTTCAGAGGCCATGGAATGCCCAGATGGCACAAACCCCCCCATTTTGGAAAGTAGATACCACAAGCTATTTGCTGAGAGGTATGGTGAGTATTTTGCAGATCTCGCTTTTTGTCACAAAGTTTTGAAAATTAAAAATAAAATAAAAATCATTTTCTTTCTTCATTTTCAAAAACAAATGAGAGCTGTAAAATACTCACTATGCCTTGGGGTATCTACTTTCCAAAATGGGGTCATTTGGGGGGGTTTATGCTATTTTGGCATTTTATGTAGTGAGGAGTGAAATCAAAAATGTATGCCCTTAGAAATCTTTTTCATTTTTTATTTTTTGTCATTATTCAATCACTTGGGGCAAAAAAAAAATATTCAATGGACTCAACATTCCTCTCAGCAGTTTCCTTGGGGTGTCTACTTTCCAAAATAGGGTCATTTGGGGGGGTTTTGTACAGCCCTGCCATTTTAGCACCTCAAGAAATGAGATAGGCAGTCATAGATTAAAAGCTGTGTAAATTCCAGAAAATGTACCCTAGTTTGTAGACGCTATAACTTTTGCGAAAACCAATAAATATACGCTTATTGCAATTTTTTTTACTAAAGACATGTGGCTGAATACATTTTGACCTAAATGTTTGACTAAAATGTAGTTTATTCGATTTTTCTTATAACACAAAGTAGAAAATATAATTTTTTTTCAAAATTTTCGGTCTTTTTCCGTTTAGATATCGCAAAAAATAAAAATCGCAGAGACAATCAAATACCATCAAAAGAAAGCTCTATTTGTGGGAAGAAAAGGACGCAAATTTTGTTTCGGTACATCATTGCATGATCGCGCAATTACCAGTTAAAGCAGTGCAGTGCCAAATTGGAAAAACACCTTGGGTGCTTTACCTGGATATTGGTCCGGGTCTTAAGTGGTTAAGCCTGTTTTTTGTTGTCAAAAAGCATTGAGGGTGCTGTAAATCTATAAACAAGCAACCAAAGGATACAGCTATGTGGTGGCTACATTTTAAAATAATTTTATCTGTGAAGGGAATTCAGTTGTAAATTCAATTCAGTTTTGAACTTATACCATTTGTCATTGGACACAGAGGAGGCTGCCATATTGTGAGCTAAAATATTAACTAAAAATGCAGTCAATCAATTGTCGGAATGCTTGTCATGCAGCCAGAAAACAAGTATCTTTTGATTTGCAAGGCACACCATTGCTGTAATTGCTGGCTCATGTGCTATAAAGAGTAATGAAATATTAATGCTTTGCCATGTTGTGTGTCTAGATTTTATTTTATTGAAAGGCCTCGTTTTTTTCCAACTGAAGTTCTTCTCCTCATTATCATTGTATTACTAAACAAAACAAGTTTTGCTTCAACTAACAAAATAAATTAAAGCCCGTTTCCCTCTTTATCCTCTGCATTATTTCTATTGTCAGAAAATCTTTAGCTACCAAGGAGCTAATTTTCCATTGGTGTGCCTCATAAAGTAAGCTGAAAACAAGCCAGGAAATGTGTTATTTTTTAATCTAGAAATCAATATACCTTTCTTTCCATCTGGGTTAGGAGCTTCCAAAAGCAAGTTATAAAATCTCATTATTGCCCATTTCACAAATGTTACAGAGCATAATAACTAATAATATCCCAGACTGATGAAAAAAAAAAGAACATACAGTTTAGCCTATCGGCATTGTAAACCTGAAGCTCGCCCGTACACACGATCGGATTTGTCTGCTGAAACGGTCCGTCGGACCAGTTTCAGCAGATAAATTCGATCGTGTGTACGCGGCCTGACATGTTTGTAACTGTATAAGAACCAGCTGAGTTTACCATTAAAACATCCATACATTTGACTCAGAACACAGAGCGTATGTCTCGTCTCTCTGAGGGAATTCTTATGGATCGGGTCGGGTCTGCTGGCTTGTCGGATAAGCTGTTGTGATTGGGGCGATGGAATGGACCGTTACAGGCATTTTTTGGCATTAGGGTTGTTTGGTATTTGTTCAGTAGAAGTACTCCCTAAAATTGAAAAAAAAAGCCAAACGCGGCTAAATGCTGTAAATTATAGGGAGTTTAGCAGCTCTTTTCTTTTTACAGCTCAACAGCCTCTGCTCCTGGACGCACAGGCTGTCGTTTTTTTCTTACTGCCCCTAACTGCTTATTCCTCCAAATGCCTCTGAAAGTTTGGCCGCATACACACAATCAGTCCATCCGATGAGAACGGTCCGAAGCTGATTGATGGTCTGATGTGCCTACACACCATTGGTTAAAAAAACGATCGTGTTAGAACGCGGTGACATTTACGTGTTTTAACACAACGACGTGGTGAAAAAAAAAATGAAAATGCTGAAAATACTAACAATCAGTTTGGACCCATCGGTCAGGCGTCCATCAGTCAATTTTTAAAGTTCTCTTTTTTTTGACCGAAATATAACTGACCGATGGGGCCCACACACGATCGGTTTGGACCAATGTAACTGTCCTTCAGTCCGTTTTCATCGGTTTTGACTGATCGTGTGTACGCGGCCTTTGTGTGCATGGACACATAGGCTAACATGGGGGGGGGCGTTTAAAAAAAACCCATCAAACACTCCTAACAGCAGCTGTAAAAACTTCCTGTGTGCATGAGCCCTTAAGCTAAAAATTGACTGAAACACTTAATAATACTTTAGGATTAAAGTCAACAAATACACCACAGCCCCACATTACAAAGATGAGACAGTTTTTATCCTGAGATAAAATTCACAGTGACATATTTTAGAGACAATAGCCAAACATATAGAACTGTTGCTGGAGAGTGTGGAAGTAGCTTGATTGGATTGCAGTATAACAGAGAAAATCATGAAAAAAATTAGTGCTTTGTTTAGTGACAGCAGCAAGAAATATTGTCCGGACTTATGGTGAGCAGTTTTACTAGAACACGATTGAAGAAGGAGAGATGATGTAGGTTTTAATGTAAAATAATATTTACAGTGTGTTTTTTTTTCTAAAACAAAAGCCAGAAATATTGTACAAACTTCATGCAAACTATATCAGCCATCTTACTATTCATTTTAGAGGCAAGTTTTATCATAAAGTAAAAATTGTAATTTAGAGACAACCAATTAAAATATTGTACAGCATTGAGGCAATTGGAGTAGGCTGCATTTGATAAGGACTCAGCATGCAGATTTTCATAAAATTTAAGTGTATATATGCCACGGAAAAAATTAAGATATAATGTATTGTATATAACCCATAAACAGCACTGCAACAGTTAAGGGCTATTATTAAAATAATTTGCTGTGCAAATGTTTTAGCATTCTCACAAAAGTCATGTTTGTAATGTGTGTGTGAATTGTTGCATTTTGCTAAGAAAAGGACAGAATATTTTACAAACTCCCTGGACAGTATTTAAACAATTGTTTGCTGTAGGTTGCATTTGCTATATCTAACACCCTAACGCCTCATGAAGCTATAACGTTTATATTTTTCACTAGCTAAAGGAAGGATTGTTATACTGTCTAAATAGACAGTATTCAAACAATCTGATGTAGGCCACATTTTCAAAATCGCATACCTTATCTTCTGCCCTACTGACACCGTCCATGGTTCTACTGACACAAACTTCTTCCAGACTGATGCCATCCTCTGCCCTACTGATACTGTGAACTGGTCTTCTGATTGACACTGTCCTCTGCCCTACTGACATCATCCACTGCCCTACTGACTGACACTGTCTATTTTTTTCCTTATTTTCCTTACTATTTAGTTAGGGCTTGCTAGTTAATTCCCTTAAAAAAAAGGGCACCGCACCCTGGTGATCGTTGATCTTTTTATGTGCAGTTCAGGTAGATCTCCACCTCTGAGGCCGCGTACACACGATCGGTCCAACCCGATGAGAATGGTCCGACGGACAGTTTTTATCGGTTCACCGATGAAGTGGCCTGATGGTCTGATGTGCGTACACACCATCAGTCAAAAATCCGGTCGGGTCAGAACGCGGTGACATAGAACACAACGTTGTGCTGAAAAAACGAAGTTCAATGCTTCCAAGCATGCGTCGACTTGATTCTGAGCATGCGCGGGTGTTTGGACAGATGCTTTTGCGTACTAACCATCGGTTTGGCCCGATGGTCAGGCGTCCATCGGTCCAATTTTAAAGAAAATTTTAAAAATTTGATCCGACGGACGACGATCCGATGGGGTGTACACACGATCGGTTTGGACCGATTAAATTGGCCTTAAGGCCAGTTTCATCGGTCAAAACCGATCGTGTGTGCGCGGCCTCAAACATTGCTTATACCCACATTGAAATGTATTGTTTACAGAATAAAGCCAGCAGAATATTATAGTGACTCTGTGCATAGTATGTAAACACTTTTTTATTGACTGCAGTTTAACAGTAAGAAACCAGACAGGAAATCTAAATAAACAGTACATTATTCCAGAGACAATAGCCACACATATTCTTGATTGCTGGAGCAGTTAATTAGGCCACTTGCATTTCAAAGAATGTCTTTAAATTGCCACTGAGCCAGCCACCACCTGCACTGCTTTCAGGGATCTAAGGATCCAAGGTATGTTGGCCATGAAAGGGTATCCTGCTATTTTCTGGAAAGGTGGCCAAGAGGTTCCTACATAGCACATATTTCAAGTGCTCTATTTGTTTGCTCCTTTTTTGATGGCAACATTAGGTGCCTTTTTCCCCTAGTATAAGGGATCCCAAATAGGTGCATAACAGTAATGGTCCCTCTCCTTCAGGCTACTTGTATAGGCAGTGAAGTATAAATAAGCCTACTTGTCATAATTTTTATGTGGTAGAGGACCTCAAGTCTTTGGTGTTGTTGAGGACACAGTTTTTTTCCCTGAGTGAGTGAGTACTTGTATAGCGCTAACAAATTCAAACTAAATTGCCTCAAGGCGCTTGTATCTGAAGTCGTTCTTGTCCTTCAGAAGAGGTGGGTCTTCAGTTTTTCCTGAAGGTGCAATGATTTTCTTCCATGCGGATGATCGTTGGTAGTGCGTTCCACAGCCGTGGTCCCTGGACTGCAAATCTTTGTTCTCCTTCGTTCTCCATTTGTAGCGGGTCTTGGGGATGCAGAGCAGGTTTTGATTCATCGACCGTAGGGCCTACCCAGGGTTGTAGTGTCGTATTTTCTCGCATAGGTATTCCTTGTGTGCATTTGTGAGTGAGGCAGAGTGTCTTGAATGTCACACGATTCTTGAAGGTTAGCCAATGGAGGGTAGTCCTAGGTAGAGGGAGTTATCGTAATCCAGTCAAGCATTGATGATTGTTCCAACTACTACTGCTGTGTCCTTATCCGGGATGAAGGGGATGAGTCTATGTAGCAGGCGTAGGAGATGGTGGGCTCCGCTGGCTAATGATCCTCTTTGTGCACCCATGGTCATGTCTGAATCAAAAATGATTCAAAGGTTTGTCCAAGAATGGTGGGAGGTGTGCCTCTTGTCCTGGAGTTTTTCTTTCAATTTGCGTGGGGAAGGAGAAGTTCTGTTTTTGATCCATTAACCACTTAAGGACCGCCTCCTGCACATATACGTCGGCAGAATGGCACGGCTGGGCACATCAACGTATATATACGTTGGTTTTAGTACCCAGCCGTGGGTCGCGGCGCGCTCCCGCGACCCGGTCCGAAGCTCCAGGACCGGGACCGCGGGATTCGCGGACCCGATCGCCGCTGCAGTGCGGCGATCCGTCCCTGGAGCGGAAGAACGGGGAGAGCCGTGTGTACACACGGCTTCCCCGTGCTTCTCTGTGGCCGGAGCATCGATCGCGTCATCCCTGTAACAGGGGGACGCGATCGATGACGTCACATCTACAGCCACACCCCCCTACAGTTGTAAACACACCATTAGGGCACACATTCCCTACAGCGCCCCCTGTGGTTAACTCCCAAACTGCAACTGTCATTTCCACAGTAAACAATGCAATTTAAATGCATTTTTTGCTGTGAAAATGACAATTGTCCCAAAAATGTGTCAAAATTGTCCGAAGTGTCCGCCATATTGTCGCAGTCATGAAAAAAATCGCTGATCGCCGCTATTAGTAGTAAAAAAAAATAATTAATAAAAATGCAAAAAAACTATTCCTTATTTTGTAAACGCTATAAATTTTGCGAAAACCAACCGATAAACGCTTATTGCGATTTTTTTTACCAAAAATATGTAGAAGAATACGTATCGGCCTAAACTGAGGAAAAAAAATGTTTTTTTATATATTTTTGGGGGATATTTATTATAGCAAAAAGTAAAAAATATTGAATTTTTTTTTAAATTGTCGCTCTATTTTTGTTTATAGCGCAAAAAATAAAAACCGCAGAGGTGATCAAATACCACCAAAAGAAAGCTCTATTTGTGGGAAAAAAAGGACGCAAATTTTGTTTGGGAGCCACGTCGCACGACCGCGCAATTGTCTAATAAAGCGACGCAGTGCCGAATCGCAAAAACCCCTTGGGTCATTTGCCAGCGTATTGGTCCGGGTCTTAAGTGGTTAAGTTTGAGGGAACTCTCCATCATCCAGTTATCGATCAGTAAGAGGCAATTTTCTAGTGTGTGGTATTGGTCCTTTTTCCCGGTGATACAAAGGTAGAGTTGAGTGTCATCAGCTTAGGAGTGATAGAGTAGGTCCTGTTTGCTGATAATATTGAGGAGTGGGCGGAGATAGATGTTGAAGAACATGGGCAACAGGGGTGATTCTTGAGGGACTTCGCATGTAATTGTATGTGCTTCTGAAATGAAGGCTCATAGCTTCACTGTCTGGGATCAATTTTCTAGAAAGGATGCAAACCAGGGTAGATCCGAGTCTGCGACTCCGGCTACTTCTGTGAGAGGAGTGAGCAGCATTTTGTGGTCTACTGTGTCAAAAGCAGCGCTATGGTCCAGTAGCACCAGGAGATTCTCTGTCATCTGCTGCTTCGAGGGCGTTGTCCCATATTTTTAGAAGAGCCGTTTCTGTCCCATGGCCAGGACGGAAACCCGATGGTAGTGGGTCCAAGAGTTTGTAGGTGTCCAAATGGAGTAACTGTTGTACTATTGCTTTCTCCAAGATCTTCGAGATGGTGTTAAGGCTTGTTACTGGTCTGCAGTAATTAGGGTCTTTGGGGTCGAGGTTCAGTTTCTTTAGGAGGAGTTTTATAATGCCTTCCTTGAGGGAGATCGGCACAGTACCTTCTTTGAACGATTGATTTATGAGATGTGTTATGGTCAGTGCCAAGATGTCAGTACATTCTTTCAGAAGTTTTGTGGGAATAATATCATTCGGTAATGTGCTGTTTCTGAGGTTTCTGATGATGATTTTGGTGGCATTGATGGTGATTGGAACCAGACTGAATTTCGTTGCTTGTAGTGTATTTATCTGTCTTTTTAGTTCTTGCTCCTGTCGATTGGTGTTTGTTGTTTTTTTCTGTTAAAGTTTTTCACAAATGTTTTCAATTTTGTCCCATTTTGCTCCCATTGATTAGCCATTCAAACATGCAAATGAGGGAAATACGGCGATTCATAAACGTGCGTGCGCCCGACGCATGCAACGTGAGATGCACGTAAGTTGTACGTCCGGCGTAAAGTTATTCCCCATAGATGAGGTGCAATGGTCTGCACCAGGGAACACAAGCCTGCGTATTGTGCGTTGGACATGTGTCTTGCTGGGCGTACGTTAAGTTCACGGCGTACGTAGTGATCCGGCATAGCTTAGGCAGTTGTGCCAGCGTGGTTGTGAGCAGGAGGGTGCTGTGCATGCGTACACGTCACGGTGACGTTACGGCGCATGTGCAGTTCGTGATACGCCGGGCGTAAAACACTGCACCACGCTCGGACCATCATTTTCATGGGGTCACGCCCACTTCCACCTACGCCGGTGTGCACCTTCGGAACCCACGCCACGCTGGCGCAGCGTTGGGAGCACTGGCTTGCCTCTCCACGCTACGTTGGCGTGGCATACGGTGTTTGCTCTACGGCGGCATAATGTGCGCCTTGCACTCTGTGAATCTGGGCCTATGTGCACGCACAGGAACATTAGTGCTAACAGGAAAATGCACATTAGTGCTTATGGGTGAATGCACATGTGCATGTTAGTCATTAAACTGCCTATATAAAGACTGTCTGATCTGCAGCTTTACCCTGTTTTCTGACGTACGGCATTTGCTCTACGGCGGCGTAATGTGCGCCCATCTCTCTGTGAATCTGGGCTTTTTTCTCTTGAAATTTTTTTAAGCCTGACCAACAAAACATTTCTAGCAGCTATTAAATATACAACAGTTTTAAAACTCACAAAGTCCTTATTCATTAAAAGGAGGTACTTCGGTCAAACATTCCAGACCATAGCCTGAAATTGTGTATGGGACTGCAGGCAGTATACTATATTAAATGATTTATACAGACAACCTATTGGATGATAACTTGGCCAGGGTCTTTTATAATTGGTTTTAAACAAATCATTATTCACATATATTAATATCAAACACAAACACTAAGGTCGCGTACACACGATCAAACATATCTGCTGAAACTGGTCCGCAGACCAGTTCCAGCGGACATATCCGATAGTTGGTACGGGCTAGCAGACAGGTTTCCAGCAGACAAACGTTTTAAAGCATGCTTTAAAACTTGTCTGCTGGAAAGCAGTCTGTTGGATATGTCCGCTGGTTAGTACGCCTAACCAGCGGACCGAAATCTCCCACATGCGTCGAATGGATTTGACGCATGCATGGAAGTATTTTACTTCCTGGTTTGGTAACGTGGCGGCGTCAACGTCACCGCCACGTCACCGCACTGTCTGTCCAAAACATCCCAGGAGACATGTCCGATGAAAACGGTCTGTCGGACCGTTTTCATCGGATATGTCTCCTCGTGTGTACGCGGCCTAAGATTAAAGTGTTTTCACTTAAACATACAACAGCTTAGTCACTTTGACTCACGCTGTAAATCGCTTTATCGAAAGCTTAGCAGCCATCCCTTTTGCATATGAAAATACTTTAATGTATTAGTTCAAAACAACAGCTTGGTCATTATAACTCAAGTAGAAAAAATACAAAAGTTGTCCCCCTTTAAATATAAAGGTGACCCTGCCACATAATAATTTATAATGATAAAAAAGAGCGAGAGGGTGGGAAGCACCACAGAGAGGCTTTCTGAGGTGAGTGAGCTTCTGGGTATAGGAAACCCCTTTTTATAGCTCCCCAAGGACCTTCCAGAAATTTCCATAAGGTCACCTGATATTTCAGAAATTTCCAAAAGGTCAGCTGACCAGGAATCCCCCTATATGCCTCAGGCTTAATGCCTCAACCTGCTTATGTCTCAATCACATGAAGAGAAGGGGAGCCTTGAAACTGGTATCCACCTCTCTCTTCAAATGCAGCAGTCCCATGAAAAAGGGGTCACAATATGGGACCACTTTCTTGGGATTGCGGCCCTCCCCCAGCTTAGAGTTAGGCTAGTTAGTCAGTTTGGTAGGGGTTAATGTAGCACCTGCTCAGTAATGAGCTCTAGGGGAATCAGGCAGGAAGAGCCAATCAGGATTTAGAGAAGTTGCTGGAAGCCTGGGGAAGGCTATTTAATGAGCAGCTGGTACCGGTGCTCTTCCTCTGGCCCTGTGAACGCGAAGGCAGCGTGAACTCCCTCCCCCCTTGCCCCAGTCGCAACTACATTATGTGATGGGTCACCCTGGATCCAGGAGGGACTTTATTTATGGTTAAAAAATGTGCTACTGTTCGAGTTGTAAGAACTGAGCGGGTAGAAATATGGTATATGATGGTATATGTTGGTTTATATTGGTTTTCAAAGAATAAATAAAAGTTAAAAAAATACAAAATTATTATTTGTGAAAAATCAATAAAGGTGTCAAGGCCAAGTTTTTGCCAAAGAAAACGGTTTTCGTGTGTTTATGTTAATTTATATTTGGGGAGGTGGTTGGTTGGGCGGGTAAGGCCTGCAATTCCATAAGGAAAGGAGGGCCTTGAAACAGGTATCCCCCTTTCCCGCTTTTTATGCTACATAACACACATGTATGCACACAAAATAGTGTAATTAGTTCACTGTGTGCTGTGCTTCATGACATGTTATACTGACTTTTGTTTCCAGACCACGGCTTTCTTCCCCCGAGTAGCGGAGCTCTAGGCAGGCATGTCTGCTCCTCTAAAGCCCACCCATGTGACCCAGACCACATATTTCAATTTCATTAATGTCCTGCAAGTTCCCCTACCTAAAGAGTGTTTGAAAGCTGGGTGGAATGAGTCAGAAAAATAAGAAGAAGAAGATGCTTTTCCACATTCATCTCCCAGATGTAATTTATATTTTACTGTAAACATGTCTAAATTCAGTAATATTATGAATAATGATTCATATTCGCTTACATCTGTTTATCACAGCTATATTTATCAGCAATACGTTTTATTTTAAAATCAGGTTTGCAATAGAATCATGGATAGCAGGAGGCAGAGGCCTTATTGTGTTAATTTATAGGTCATTACTCTATTCATTTATTATTTCAAACACAGTTGAGCATACTGTTGTAGAGGTCATATGCCTCCTTTAGAAACAAGCATCACTAAGACCCTATAAAAGCCCTTCACATCTCATTTTCTCTCACGTGCATTGTGCTGAATGAAAATGGCTGTGTTGCTACAGCAACCTGTCAAGTGGGAGTAGGCTGCACTGTGCTACTAAAGCAACACAATGTACCGTACCTCAAAGCAAAACAAGACTATTTGCAACCAAACAAGTACAGACAACCTGTTAACTTCCCACAGAAATGCCCTTATTAAATACAAAAAACATATAGCAAAACAAACAAATGGCCAGGTAGACAGACATTACATTTACCGATAATAGCTAGAATAATAAATGACAAGAGTGTGTCTGTGTGTTATATAACCCAAATCATTTTTATAAGCTATTTGTGCATGGTGTTTATTTAAAAAAATTTCTTAAAAAGGAACCAAACTCTGGAATTGGAGTGGAAAAACAGACAAGTTGGCTAGTCTTCAGATAGCTCAGTTCATTTCTAGTCTCCAGACCTGTATAATAATCTTTCACCTCTTTTACTCTGTCTTCGGCTGTTTACCCCTTAGACACCGTTCACACTGGGGTGGTTTGCAGGTGCTATTGCGCTAAAAATAGCACCTGCAAACTGACCTACAACAGCAGCTGCTGTTTCTCCAGTGTGAAAGGTCGAGGGCTTTCACACTGGAGCGGTGCGCTAGCAGGACCGCTCCAAAAGTCCTGCTAGCCGCATCTTTGGAGCAGTGAAGGAGCGTTGTGTTCCCATTTTGAAAGCAATGGGAAACCGTGGCTGCAGAGGCGCATTGTGGGCGGTATTAACCCTTTTTAGGCCGCTAGCGGGGGGTAAAACTGCACCGCTAGCGGCCGAATACGCCGCAATTCAGATGGTAAAGCGCCCCTAAAAATAGCGGAGCTTTACGGCCACGACACCTCCCATCCCAGTGTTATAATAACTTGTGCCTCCTTCTCCCTCCTCTCCTGGTTTTCGTGGAGGAATTTTCCTTCCTTTTCCACTTTTCTTCCTCTTTTGGGGGAGGCTGTGCTGTGAGTTTAAACGGGGCTCGGTGGAGTTCATGGTGTTTGCAGGCCATGTGCAATCCAATATGTTGGTTGCACCACTAGGAGACTCCGAGATCGTTTACACGATAATGTTTTGACATAGAGAAGGAACGCGGCACTAATGTAACAAGACATTTTATTGGGGCACACAGTGGAGATACTTCCTTGTTGCAGATCCAAGGTATAAAGAGAATTAACACTCCTAGGCGAGGTGGAGATACAGTAGTTATAGGATATTATGCAAGCGAGAGGTATTCTGAATGTTTTCCTTACAAACTAGAATACTAATATTATTAGAACAGAATTGTCATGTGAATGGTTTGCATGCTCCTGAGACAGGAACGTGTGCTGTATCTTTTTACTTTTTTCGTTTTCTGTTTTTCTTTTTTTTCTTTATACATGTACTTATATAATAGTAGCTTTTTTCATTATACAGATAAAATGTTTTTTACATTTGAGAACTACATCTTTTGTCAATCTATTTTAGGATCATTGGTGTGCTTGCTAATGGGAACAAAGAATGTATTGTGTGGGTCCAATCATTGAAGTAATTACACTTGTTTAGTACTAATTGCATTTACAGTAAATGCATAATTTGTTCCAGAAACATGCTTGTAATCCAAAGCACTTGTATATCAAAGCATTTTTTTACAGGGTATAAAAGAGAAGAGAGGCATCTCTAAGGCCTTGTACACACAAGGTAATATATCCGATGGGAACGGTCCGACGGACCGTTCCCATCGGATCTGTCCGCCGGATTGCTTTGATCCGATGGCTGTACGGGCTAGCAGACAGGTTTCGAGCAGACAAAAGTTTTAAAGCATGCTTTAAAACTTGTCTGCTGGAAAGCAGTCTGTCGGATATGTCCGCTGGTTAGTAACCCTAACCAGCGGACCGAAATCTCCCGCATGCGTGGAATAGATTCGACGCATGCGTGGAAGTATTTTACTTCCTGGTTTGGTGACGTGGCGGCGTCAACGTCACCGCCACGTCACCGCGCTGTCTGTCCAAAACATCCCAGGAGACATGTCCGATGAAAACGGTCTGTCGGACCGTTTTCATCGCATATGTCTCCTCGTGTGTACGCGGCCTAAGATTAAAGTGTTTTCACTTAAACATACAACAGCTTAGTCACTTTGACTCAAGCTGTAAATCGATTTATTGAAAGCTTAGCAGCCATCCATTTTGCATATGAAAACCCTTTAATATATTAGTTCAGCGAAGGGCCTTTTCAGTTTTAGCCGAAAGTAGAGCATCTAATTCTAATCGCTTTTGTTCAATAAGGTTTCTGGTAGATTCCGAGAGCAGGGTAGAGGAGTTTCTATATAAGCCATCTAGCTTGGATGTGAGCTGAGAAATCTTAAGTTTGTTACTGGCATTACGAGCGGAGGCCAATTTGATAAAGAGGGGTCTAACCACTGCCTTATGGGCCACCCAGACCGTAGAGATTGGGGTCTCGAGGAGGTCATTAATGGAAAAATAAGATTCAATAGATTTGGAAATGTCCGATTCAATCAAGGGGTCAGAGAGGAGGGACTCATTCAATCTCCAAGTGAAAGTAGAGGGAGATAACCTAACAAATTTCGCAGAACAAGACACAATCTGATGGTCTGACCACACACAGGCATGTATGCTAGCAGAGCTGGAGTTGGCTAGGATGGGGTAGTAAAAATATAATCAAGTCTAGCGTAACTATGATGAGGATGGGAAAAAAAGGTATATTCTTTTGCACCTACATTTAAGGCACGCCATGAGTTAATCAACTGTAGGTCAATCAGTTTGCTGGAGAGGGTCTTAGGAAAGGCCTTCGAGGAGGGGGAGGCGTGACTTCTATCTAGGGAGGGGGCAGATACCAAGTTAAAGTTCCCTCCCACAATCATATGTGGGGACAAAAATCTTTCTAGAACATGAAAAAAAGAAGAAAAAAAGGTTGCTGCTGCATCATTAGGGGCATATACACTTGCTATCGTGCATTCTCTACCGTGCAGAACACCTTTTATGATGACAAATCTGCTGTCTTTGTCTTTATAAATGTGTTGGACATCAAAATGGAGAGAGGAATGTAAGAATGGAATGTAAGAATATAGCAGCTCCCCTACTCTTGGTGGAGTGAAGTGTGTAATAAGCCTGTGGGAAACTCTTGTGAAAATATTTCGGGTGGGATGCCTGCGAGAAGTGGGTCTCCTGTAAAAGCAAGATCTTAGCCCCAAGCTGCTTATATTGAGAAAACGCTTTCTTGCGTTTTAGAGGGGAATTAAACCCTTTAACATTATGGGAGACACAATTAATTGCCATCATAAAATCTAGTTACTAAGGCATCTGAGATGGTCAATGAATGTTGTCCACCGACCAGCAGGAGATGGAAACCCCTCCAGGCAAGCATCCCAATCCCCAAAAGGAGAGCTCTCAAAGGAAAACAACGACAAGAGTAAGCAGAGGACCACTGTACTCCAAGCTCCCTATTGAAGCCTGAGTGCCCAGAAATCCTAGTGGAATCATCAAGGCATCGACCTAGAGATAAATCCTTATGGCAGCAATATTGACATGGACCAAATAGGCAATGAGACTGCATAGCATAAACAACAGAGGAGTAAAAAATTGAGATAACAAAATAAAATAATAAAAAAAAAGAAGTAAAAAAAGAGAAAAAAGTCATTGAAGAACAGATCAGGAAAACAGGAAATCCCGACAAATAAAAGTCCAAAAGACCTGAGACTTCCACGTCTCGCAACCAGCCAGTCCAAGACTGCAAACCACCAAAAAAAGGGGAAACAAAACTTGTAGCAGTCTGAGGAATCGCTGGGGGGGGGAACCATGCAGTGGCGCTTTAGGAGGGACCTCCAAACAGATCAGTTAGTAGGTACCAGAGTGGCATGGAAAGGAGGAAAAGGAAAAAAAATTGAGTGTCACAGGGATCCATATTGTAAGGAGTGAACCAAATATCCAGGAAAATCAGCTAACCAGCAAAACAATAGACTTCGTCTCGTTCAGAGCAGACAGCCCGGATCAATCAATTCCGCGGGGATCCTTCACCATACCGAATCCTCCTCCTGTCTCGTCTCGACGGTGGAGTTTGCCAGATCTGTGCAGAACGAGGAGTCGGGGGGGGGGACGAATCGCCTCGGCCTCCAGCAGATCGAGCTTGACTAGGATCTCCTTTCCTTCAAATAAAGAGGTGGCCGTATATGTTGAACCGTTGTGAGGGATCGTCAGTTTGAAAGGGAACCCCCATCTGTAGCGGATACGAGCCGATTGTAAGATCGTCGTAACTTCCTTCATCCCTCTCCGTCTGTCCAGAGTGGTGGGGGATAGATTCGGATAAATTTGAACTGTGAACTCATCCAGAGTGATCCTGGGAGTATTCCTGGCAGCTCTCAGAATTTCCTCCTTGATGAGAAAGTCCTTAAGACAGAGAACAATGTCCCTAGGGGGTTTGTCATCAGGGGGCTTAGGTCTGAGCGCCCTGCGAATCCTATCACATGTGAAAGCCACAGCTTCACGATCAGGAAGCAGGGATTTGAAGAGCCTAATCACCGCAGGGATTAGGTCTGTAATGAATTCCGGGATCCCGCACAGACGTAAGTTCTGGCGGCGATTTCTGTTGTCGAGATCCTCAACTTGTGTTTGCAAATTAACAAAAGCTGCAGACAATTCCTCATGTTCCCTGCTCAGATCGCTGTATGCCAGGGCAAGCTCATCATGTTTGGTTTCAAGCAAATCAGTGCGGGAGCCCAGAGAGGAGATCTCCTGCGATAGTGTATGTGAGGTCTTGTTGAGTTCCGATTGGAACTTTGAAGCCAAACGGGCGTACATGGCCTCCAGGCTAGCATCGAGATCCGCCTTAGACAGGGTGGCTGGGTACTCACAGTTCGTAGGATGAGTAGGAACGTGTTCAGGAGGACAGGCCGGGGCAGAGGCGCCATCTTGAGCCATCCCGTACTGTTCCCTGGTGCGGAGGAGGTAGTGGGTTAGAGAGGTTTGGGTGGCTCCCTTGTTCTTTTTCCTCGACTTCGACATGCACCGTGGTTACCGGAGCCAGCGGGTGATAGTCTGGATGATGAGAATACAAGTTATTGCCCCCGGAGGGATGGTTTAGTCCCGCTGCGCCCGGAGCAGGTCTATCAGGCGTCCATCCAATACCGCGCCGCGCATTAGGTTATCGATTTCTTAGCATAAAACAATACTATCCGCAAAAAGGTTTGCACATTCTTAGAGATACCATCATCATCAATATAACCCAGTAAACACCTCAGGGGATTGCAGATATTGGGTATCTGCGCTAGGGAGCTAATGAAGGCTGTGACCTCCGACCAGAACTTTCTAATCGGAGCACAGTCCCACATCAAGTGAAAGAATGTGCCATCAGCCATGCCGCATTGGGAGCATAGTGCAGAGGGTAATCTATTTAACTTGAACAGTAAGCATGGTGTAAAGTAGGATCTGTTTAGCAATTTACTCTGTATCACCTTGTCACGGAAATAAATGACAGAGGGAACCTGAAGGGGAAGAACCTCCTGCCAGATGTCCTCCGTCAGTTCATGGATGTCAGCTCTCCAGCTATTGGCCACACTGCTGAGCCTATGAGTTGTGGAGTGTAAAAGGGACCCATAGTATGCGGAGACTAGTTTGGCGTGAGAGGAGTCAGTCAGTAATCGTTCCAGTGGAGAAAGTTGAGCAATTATATTACGGAGGCTGTTCTGCATTGCCGCAGTATGGCGGATCTGCAAATAAAGGAAGTAGGCCGTGCAGGGTAGATTATATTCCCTACAGAATTCCTCAAAAAGACAAAACATAGTGTCTGAGAACAAATGCATAATGTTTTTCACCCCCCCCCCGTTTCGACCAGTATCCCCCATCACATCTGCGAAAAAAATTCTGGTAGATTTGGATTCCCCCTGAGTGGAGTGTTTGGCGAGTACGTATTACTGTCATTGGAGGATTGTAGTTTAGTGAGTCTAAAAATCCGTAAAGTCATTGCCAGGATAGTTGTACCCTCCCGCCCGCTGAGGGACATGCAGTGAATCAGATTTTGCAGGGACTAGTAGGAGGTAATTATAGCTGCCTTCAAAGCAGTGGCCGCATTGTAGGCTAAGGTTGGTATCTCTGTCAAGTTTTAATTGTTGTTTACAGAATGTCCTGTAAAGTTCAGGGGGTATTGCACCTCAGGATCAAATTTTTGAATGGGGGGGAAACAAGAACGGATCTGTATAACTGTGTAAAATTCAAGGTGGAGATAAAAAGGAAGGGGCCCTAGGACCCAATTGCCCACTGACATCGTTTATCATTGAGCGATTCTTGTAACCCACTGGCCGCATATCTGTCACTGGGCAATTGGGTCCTAGGGCTCCTGCCTTTTTATCTCCACCTTTAATTTTACACAGTTATAAAGGTTCACCACCACAGTTGTCCCCCTTGGTCACCGTGGGAGATCCTCCTACGGTCGGCTGCGACTTCCAGGCGATTGGGTGTTCTCTTCATATATTTCTCCTGACGAAGCGACTCAGTCGCGAAACTAGTTGAGACCTTGTTCTGTGCGACCTCCACGTTCACCACGACTCTCCCTTCGGGGACTAGTGTAGCCCGGTGATTTGTCTAGTCGGTCCCGCAGTATATGTTTTGCTCTTGTTTTGTATTATTGTTCTGTTGTTTTTTGTGACCAAGTTTTTTTGATACTATGTTAAATAAATTGATATATATCTTTTTAACAAACTCCTTCTACTTTTCGAGTTTATTTCTCCCCATAGTACCGCTATAGTCCTCTTGCCCCCCTACGTCTTTGGCTCTTTGGGTCCTTGGGGTTCCCTTAGTCCCAAATTATTTTCCAATTGACTTCTAGGATGATGGTACTACTAATTCTTTATTGTTTATACTAAGAGGCTCAAACTTTAATCATTTTGCAGTATGTGGATGATATCCTGTTGTTATTGGAAAGTAAGGAAGAGCATTTAGCCCTTTTAGCAAAATTGTTTAATCTGCTGCAAGATGCAGGTCTCAAGCTAAATACTCGTACAGTTCAGCTCATGAAATGTGAGGTCAAGTTTCTCGGTATTAAGATCAGTCCGGGCAAACATCAATCTCTGCAAGAAAGGGTTAATGCTGATGCTGCACTTCCTGTACCAACAACATTTAAAGCACCAAGACAATTCCTAGGATTAGTGAATTTTTCCAGAGTTCATTGAGTCATTTGCTGAGAAGGCAAAAAGTTGGTAGGATCTTCTAAAGACCAATGAGCAAAATGGCTTTTGTCCTTGGACAGAAGTTCAACAAAAGACCTTTGAATTTTTTTTTAAAAGACTTGCAAATAGCACCAGCCCTAGCTACAGTAGAAAGGCAAACACCATTTGCTTTGCAAGTGCATACATCTGAAAATGCTATTTCTTCTGTGTTGCTTCAATTACAAGGAGGAAATTGGAGGATTTGGGGATATTTCTGTAGGATTTTAACTCCAGTAGAGAAAGGTTATGACACATACGTCAAACAATTGGTAGGAGTTCACTATGCAGTGAAGACAACGGAGCACATTGTAGGATTTAACCAAATTATCTTACAAACACCAGATTCCACCCTGAAAAGTGTTTCCAATTAAAGATTTTTACAATGGTTGCTGGCTTTATCACCTAAACAGATCCAGGTTGAGCATAATGCCTGATATATACTCCCTTAATCGATAAAATGTAATGGATTAGAACATGAGTCTTCATGTGAAGTCCAGGATGCCTACTCTCCTCTGTTTTTCAGAGAAGACTGACAAACCAGTGTTTCTGGATAGTTCTCGTTACTGTATCTCAGGGGAGTATTTTTTAGGCTATGCAATCTGATTTCCTAAAAGAGGGTATGCCATACAACACAGAACTCAGGACACTTTTCAGCACAAAAAGCAGAACTGTTAGGCCGCGTACACACGAGGAGATATATCCGATGAAAATGGTCCGACGGACCGTTTTCATCTGACATGTCTCCTGGGAGATTTTGGTCTGATGTGTGTACACACGATTAAACCAAAATCTCCGCAGACAGACAGCGCGGTGACGTGGCGGTGACGTTGACGCCGCCACGTCACCAAACCGGGAAGTAAAATACTTCCACGCATGCGTTGAATCCATTCGACGCATGCGGGAGATTTCGGTCCGCTGGTTAGGCGAACTAACCAGCGGACATATCCAACAGACAGCTTTCCAGCAGACAAGTTTTAAAGCATGCTTTAAAACTTTTGTCTGCTGGAAACCTGTCTGCTAGCCCGTACACACGATCGGATATGTCCGCTGAAACTGGTCTGTGGACCAGTTTCAGCAGATATGTTTGATCGTGTGTACGCGGCCTTAGCCATAGAAACAGTACTGACTGTAGACAATGAAGAGAACCAAGGTCCACTAGCAATCTATAGTGAGGCCGCGTACACACGATCAAATCTGTCTGCTGGAAATGGTCTGCCAGACCGTCCCAGCAGACAGATTCGATCGTGTGTACGGGCGAGCCGACGGATTTGGCCAGCCGACAGATTTGAAAGCATGCTTTCAAATCTGTCGGCTGGGAACCCGTCCGCCCGACATGTCTGCTGGTTAGTACGCTAACCAGCAGACATGTCTTCTCGCACACGCGTCGAATGGTTTCGACGCATGCACGGAAGTGTTTTACTTCCTGGTGCGGTGACGTGGCGGTGTCAACGTCACCGCCACGTCAGCGCGCCGTCTGCCGACGGAGATTTTGGTTTGATCGTGTTTACACGATCAAACCAATACGTCCCCAGCAGACAGATTTGTTCAAATCGGTCTGTCCGACCGATTTGAACAAATCTGTCTGCTCGTGTGTATGGGGCCTTACAGTTCATATGTTGTCTCTTACTGACCATCTGCCAATTTGGACAAGAAGAGGTTTTGTAGACACTTCAAACAAAGTTTTGGTACATTGAGAAATACTAGAATCAATTTTTACACTAGCAGAGAAAAAACCTTGTGCCTATGCAATTGTGAAGGTACCAGCTCTTAAGAAAGATAACGATGAATAAGGCATTGGTAATAGGGCAGCTGACACATTAGCAAAAGAAGCAACTGTTAATGAACAGTCAGATGTTCCGTCTAAACCCATTTCAGCAAATGTAGTCAGAAAGACAGATACAAAGATGCTCTATTTTGCAGAAGAACAGAAAAAGGATCAGTCCTTATCTGCTTCTCAGGTTGATTCAAAATCTCCCTTTGTGAAAACAGGATTTTGTGTCATGACTTAAACAGGGTTCTACATCCTGTAATACAAAAACATTTACAAGTAGAGTTCACAAAATATAACAATGAAAGCTTAGGCCATGTAGGAAAGCAGAGATTGGTAGATGTTCTCAAAGAGAAGTTTTACTGGGGGAAAAATGGAAAAAACTGCAGACAATCTTGTCTTATTTGTGCTCAAGTGAACCCCAGTGAACCCCAGACCAGACAAAAGCCTTTCCAGATAAAGCATTCCTCCAGCTAATGGTCCATGTTCTACATTACAAATTGACTATATAAGACCACTGCCAACAGGAAAAAAAAAACTGATTCAGATATGCTCTTATAGTTGTAGATGTGTTTTCAAAATGGGTTGAAATTTTACCTGTATGTACAGATGATGCACTGACAACTGCAAGAATGTTAATTAATCATGCTTCTCCAACTTGGGGGATCCAAGCACAGGGTTGGCAATAGGTAGTGGTACCAATAGCAATGACTTTAATATATATATGATATATTTGAGGGGTTATAGTTTCAGCCCCGGAGGATTTCGCTGCCAAATGACCGGACACTTTTTATAATTTGGCATTGCGTCGCTTTAACTGACAATTACGCGGTCGTGCGACATTGCTCCCAAAAAAAATTGATGTCCTTTTCTTACCACAAATAGAGCTTTCTTTTGGTGGTATTTGATCACCTCTGTGGTTTTTATTTTTTGCGCTATAAACAAAAATAGAGCAAAGATAGAGCAACAATTTTGAAAATGAAGCAATATTTTTTACTTTTTGCTATAATAGATATTCTCCAAAAATGTATAAAAAAAAAAAAACATTTTCCGAAGGTTACGTATTCCTATACATATTTTTGTTTAAAAAAAAAAAGTGTTTATTGATTGGTTTGCACAAAAGTTATAGCGTCAACAAAATAGGGGATAGTTTTTTATGGTATTTTTATTAATATATATTTTTTTACTAGTAATGGCGACAATTAGCGATTTTTACCATGACTGCGACATAATGGTGGACACATCAGACACTTTTGACTCTATTTTGGGACCATTCACATTTATACAGCGATCAGTGCTATAAAAATACACTGGTTACTGTATAAATGTGACTAGCAGGGAAGGGGTTAACCACTAAGGGGCTAGGAAGGGGTTAAGTGTGTCCTACGTGTGTTCTTTTTTTGGGGGGGGGGGATAAAAATGACTGATAGGCATCCATGGAAAATGTAATCTTGAAATATTTTTTTTTTTACAAGATAAATGTAATGATGTACTTAACAAAAGATAAGAATGTTTAATCTTGTATGACTTATATCGAGCAAAATAAAAAAAAGGAAAAATTTTGATTATAAAAAAAAAAGTGTGTCCTACGGAGTGATTCTAACTGTGTGGGGGCTGGGCTTACTGTGACATGACACTGTTTGCTGCTCCCAATTACAGGGAGCAGGCGATCAGTGTCCTGTCACTAAGCAGAACAGGGAGATGGCTTGGTTACACAGTTCTGCAGCTCCGTGACATGATTGCGGGACACCAGTGGACATCGAGTCCGTGGGTATCGCAGACACGGTCATAGAGCTCTCAGCAAGTGTTAATTCTAAAGGTTAATATGCAAGTTATTGTCATAAAAAGTGTTTGGGGACCTGGGTCCTGCCCCAGGGGACATGTATCAATGCAACAAAAAGTTTTAAAAACTGCCGTGTTTTTTTTGGGAGCAGTGATTTAAATAATGCTTAAAGTAAACAATAAAAGTGAAATATTCCTTTAAATTTTATACTTGGAGGGTGTCTTAAGTATGCATATAAAGTAGCGCATGTTTCCCATGTTTCGAATTGTCCCTGCACAAAGTGTAATTTCTGAAGGAAAAAAAGTCATTTAAAACTACTCGCGGCTATTCATGAATTGTCAGTCCCGGTAATACAGAGAAAATTAATTGAAAAAAATGACAGGTGTCCCCCCCCCAGTCCATTGCCAGGCTCTTTGGGTCTGGTATGAAAATTAAGGGGAACCCCTGCCATTTTTTTCAATGACTTTTATCTGTATTGCTGGGACCCGACAATTCATTAATAGCGCAAGTAGTTTTAAATTACTTATTTTTCCTTCAAAAATTACATTTTAACAAAGGGGACACCCAGATTCCGGCCCACCTATGTGAATTGATAAGGATGCACCCCTATCATTTCACACGCACACAATCCTGACTCCACTGGAGACACCCGGGAATGATGCGGTGCTAGCCGGACAGCTCTTATATAGCTGAGGCGGGGCCACCTGTCACTTGACCCCATCCCCCTCTGACGCAAGGGGAAACGCCAATTCACATAGGGGGTCGGGATCTGGCATCCTACCCATGTTGAGGGCATTGCGGGACACCAGTGGACATCGAGTCCGTGGGTATCGCAGACACGGTCATGGAGCTCTCGGCAAGTGTTAATTCTAAAGGTTAATATGCAAGTTATTGTCATAAAAAGTGTTTGGGGACCTGGGTCCTGCCCCAGGGGACATGTATCAATGCAAAAATCATCCTCCCCATGTTGAGGGCATGTGGCCTAGTACGGTTCAGGAGGGGGAGGCCTCTTTTCCTGCAGTCTGCTGGTTGCGTGCTCGGATAAGGGTCTGGTATGGTGCGCCGTTCCCCTTAAAATCCATACCAGACCTGAAGGGTCTGGTATTTATTTTGAGGGGGACCCCCATGCCATTTTTTTTGTTTGGTGGCAGGGTTCCCCTTAATATCCATACCAGACCTAAAGGGCCTGGTAATGGAATTTTGGGAGGACCCCATGCATTTTTTTATTTTTTTTTATTTGGTTCCCTGCACAAAATATCATTTTTTTAAGGTAAAAAGCCATTTAAAATGACTCGCAGCTATTAACCACTTAAGACTTGAACCAATATGCAGGTAAAGGACTTGGCCCCTTTTTGAGATATAGCGTTTACAAAATAGGGGATAGTTTTATGACATTTTTATTAATAATTTTTTTTTTACTACTAATGAGTGATTTTTTCTCCATGACTGTGACATTATGGCAGACACATCGGACACTTTTGACACATTTTTGGGACCATTGTCATTTTCACAGAGAAAAGTGCTATAAAAATGCACTGATTACTGTGAAAATGATCCTGGCAGTGAAGAGGTTAACCAGGAGTGGCCGCTGTAGTGTTCTTACTGTGGGGGGGCATGGCTGTGCGTGTGACGTCACTGATCATCGTTCCCTAACACAGGGAACAGACGATCACTGACAGCCACACTAGGAAGAACGGGAAAGGTTTGTTTACACTAACCTCTCCCCGTTCATCCGCTCTGTGACCCGATCGCAGGACACCGACAGCAATTGGGTAAGTGGGTCCGGCATTCGCGGAGGACAGGACCGGGTTGCGAGCGCGCCACTGGCGGCAGGCTCGCAACCCACAGCTGTGCATTTTAAAGGGGACGTACCAGTACGTCCATGTGCCCAGCCGTGCCATTCTGCCAACGTAAATAGTCGTGCGGCGTTCCTTAACCGGTTAATGAATTGTCGAGGTCCCGGCAATGCAGAGAAAAGTCAATGAAAGCCAAAGGTCCTGGTAATGGACTGGGGGGAACCCTGCCGTTTTTTTCAAAGACTTTTCTCTGTATTGCCGGGACCGACAATTCATGAATAGCTGCAAGTAGTTTTAAATTACTTCAGAAATTACATTTTGTGCAGGGACGGTTATAAACACGGTAAACATGCGCTACTTTACATGCATACTTAAAACACCACCGCAGGTACAAAATTTAAAGGAATATTTCACTTTTATTGTTTCACTTTAAAGAGGAGTTCCACCCTAAAAAATTACTTTTTTTTAATCCACTCCTCACCCCCTTACATGCCACATTTGGCATGTAATTTTTTTTGGGGGGGGGAGTGAGGGCTTCAGTAGGAGTGGGACTTCCTGTCCCACTTCCTGCTTCCGCCGAGGGGCTGGTTAGGCGATTAAGCCTTAATCGCCTACACCAGCCCCTCCCTGTAGGCGATCACATGGGACACTGTCAGGTCCCATGCGATCGCCTCTCCAATCAGTGGCGAGCCGCGCCACGCACGCATGCGCAGTGGGTGCCCGGCCGTGAAGCCGAAGGCTGTCACGGCTGGGTGCCCACAGTCGATATGGAGACGCCGGCTGGGGAGGGGGGGATAGGAGTGGACCCCCCGGCCGGCGCGTCGCTGGATCGTGGAGCAGGTGAGTGTGTGTTTATTAAAAGCCAGCAACTACACTATTTGTAGCTGCTGACTTTTAATAAACACAATTTTGGCTGGAACACCCCTTTAAGCATTATTAAAATCACTGCTCTCGAAAAAACAAGAGTTTTAAAACTTTTTTTTGCATTGATACATGTCCCCTGGGGCAGGACCCGGGTCCCCAAACACTTTTTAGGACAATAACTTGCATATTAACCTTTAAAATTTGCATTTTGATTTCTCACGTTCAAGTCCCATAGACTTTAATGGTGTCTGAATGTTCAAACTTTTGGTATGTTCTGGAGCGAACCAAACAGGGGGTGTTTGGCTCATCCTTACTGTAGGCCATGGAGCTCCCTAGAATTCATCCTGGTGGAGTCCTTTAATTGGGAGATGCCCTCCTCTGACTCAGAAATCCTGGATCTGAATTTGTCCATATCATGGTGGATCAGACTGATGTCAGTGGCCATGCAATCAATTTTCACCATCAGGGTATCTTTTCAGTCTTTGATTGCTTCCATGAAATCTGCTGAGGTGGGTTCAGCTGAGCTCCCAGCCTCAGAGGCCGTCTGTGTGCCAACAGACATCTTGGCCGGTTGCTTCCTCGTGTCCAATATGGAGGAGGTATGGGGAGTGCTTAGAAGATTGCGGGAGGAACGGAGCCTGCCAGGGGACAGTAGAGGAGCCACGTGGTGTGCTATACCTTTCTTGGAGCCCAGGATGGCGGTGTAGGTGAATCAGATATGGAATGATGTTCTAAGGAGTTAGATAGACTGACACCAGGATCGGAGCTCGGCTGCCTCACGTCCTCTCAGTCTCACATTCAAGCCACACCCCCCTGAAAGTCTTAACTAACTATCTGAATCCTTTTTTACTTTGTCACGTATAGGTAGGAAAAACAGGAAAAGGGTTGAGCCTCATTTAGGGTTTATTGCCATCAGTGTTCTTTTGGGGATTTTTTTCGTCACTTCCTGCCAGAATAAGAAATGATGGGGTATCCCTCCAATGGGTACACAGATAAAAGAATATTTTAGTAGAGTGAGTAAAAGCTACAGCTTCTGCAATTGCTCGCTTTGCTGCCCTTGTCTCCCTGTACAAGTGGCAAGGGGAAATCTCCCAAACAGGGTCAAAGACAGAAATAAATCCTGATGGATATGGTAAATCCTCCCACGTTTATCCAAAATTCAAAAATTACTGTGGGTAGCCTTTAAAGTTAAGAAAAACATATTCTATTCAAGTATGTATTCTTAACTCTAAAAAGTTAAATCTGTTGCTCTCTGCCTCCTTCAAATATTAAATTTTTTTTTTTTTTTGCTGTGAACAAAATTCGTTATGGAGGCAGGCTACGTTTGTTCTCCATGGTCCCACTGTAAGTAAGAGCACAGCCACTCTCTCTTTCTCTCTCTCAAGATGGGCTAGGGACTAGGATTATGGACTATGGAATGTGCAGCATACATTGAGCAGTTCACATGACCACAATAAAACTGCACTGCCTGTTTCAAACAAATGGAAGTGAAAGGGGAAAGGAGAGGTTTGGGAGCTCACAGATGATGTTACAAGGAGACATAAAAACAAAAACAGCAAAGAAAAAATTTAATGAAAAACAGATTAGAAGACCATTAAGTAGTGGTGGTGCATGGATTGTTTTTTTTAAAACAAAAATATAGTTTAGTGTTACTTTTGGATGCCTAACTTGGCTCTAGCCTATGCTGAATATTGAGCACCGAGCTAAAAATTATCTATAGAATCCCAGACCTGAAGGGACAGGGTTAACTAGAATAACAAGAGCTGCATATAAAATAATATTGCAATAAACATGTTCACCTACTAAAATACTTGATGGTGACCATCAAGCAGCTGCAATAAAACAGCCACAACACAGGAACAATTTTCTAATATTCTCTACTTCTGGCCTGGATGAAATACAACGGCAGCTCATGTATGTAGACATGCAGTCTCCAAAAACATATTTCCTCTGGGTTTTTTAACCCAGCTAGCAGGGACAGGAAATACCTGTTTATATCTAACCAACTGTGTTGTATAAACAAACAGCTATTTACAAATACAGACAATAGAGGGCAGCAGATCCCTACACAGGTATTCCAGCTTATGCATACAGTGTCTGCCAAGTGTCATTGTCAGGCAAGTCTTACAACTAAGTGTGGATAATTAGCATGCCACAAGCCTCTTTATACATGACAAAAAAAAATATAGTTCCTGGAATAATTACAAATTGTTATCAAGCGACACGCTTATTCATTTTAAACAATTACCAAACTAATGTATGCAAAAGCTTACTGAAAATTAATTGATTATAACCATAGAGGCGCTCAAGCAAATGGAGCACAAAACCTGAGTTTAGGATATCACAAGCAATTACACTATACAGAAAAACAGCGAAAACAAATACTTTATTCCAGCAGCCGCATATGATGTAATTTAATTCCAGCTATTATACTGTTTAATGGTGCAGATATTATTAACAATCATGCGATGTTTCTGAATTATTTCCTCATTCTGTGGCCCCACTATGTGGGGGGTTAAGTGGTTGGTACAAAAGCCCTCCCTATGCAGTTACTCTGTTCTGGACACCAGGGGTGCCAAAGAGACTAGTTTCCACCAGCACTAGGCACTCATGTTTTGGGAGGTGGACCTCATTTTCTTTAACCACTTCAATGGCCAAAGACCAGAGCACTTTTTGCGATTCGGCACTGCGTCACTTTAACTGACAATTGCGTGGCCGTACAATGTGGCTCCCAAACAAAATTGATGTCCTTTTTTCCCACAAATAGAGCTTTCTTTTGGTGGTATTTGATAACCTCTGCGTTTTTTTTTTTTTTTGCGCTATTAACAAAGATAGAGCTACAATTTTGAAAAAAAAACAATATTTTTTATTTTTTGCTATAATAAATATTCCAAAGAAATCTATAAAAAAACAAAACTGTTCCACAGTTTAGGCCGATACGTATTATTCTACATATTTTTGGTAAAAAAATCGCAATGAGCATATATTGATTGGTTTGCGCAAAAGTTGTAGCATCTACAAAATAGGGGCATTTTAATTATAACATTTTTTTTTACTAGTAACAAGGTATAGAGAAAATTACACAAAGTAAGGGTACCCCATGTGTGCACTAATGTACTCTTCTACAAAGTACCTAACGTAGCCTAGAAGAACCCATGCGGGATAGGCCTCACATGTGACCCAGTATTGGTGCCCGAGTTATTGGGGAACATGGAGAACGTCACTAACAATCACACACAGCTACCCCTGTAGGCCCAGGCCAACTGCCCCACGGGCCTACAATCGTGTTTAAAGGGGACATTCTGTACGATGTCCTGAAGAGCTCAGTCTATTTCATTCTTAGTGAACTGGCTTTGCTAGGACTGTCCAGAGAGGAAAGTTAATCTCCTCAGGTTGCTACAACAAAGCATAGTCCATAATGTTCTTGTGAATGGACTATGGTCATAGTTCTACAAGCAGTGGTGGCTGGTGCTCAAAATTTTTGGGGGGGGCGCAAACGAAAAAAAAAAAAGAAAACAATTGCAGCCTCACTGTGCCCATCAAATGTAGCCACTGTGCCATCAATTGTCACCACTGTGCCATGCCATCAAATGTAGCCACTGTGCCATCAATTATCACCACTGTGCCATGCCATCAAATGCAGTCACTATGCCATCAATTCGTACCACTGTGCCATGCCATCAAACGCAGTCACTGTGCCATGCCATCAAACGCAGCCACTGTGCCATCAATTGTCACCACTGTGCCATGCCATCAAACGCAGCCACTGTGCCATCAATTATCACCACTGTGCCATGCCATCAAATGCAGTCACTATGCCATCAATTTGCACCACTGTGCCATGCCATCAAACACAGTCACTGTGCCATGCCATCAAATGCAGCCACTGTGCCATGCCATCAAACAGTCACTGTGCCATGCCATCAAACGCAGTCACTGTGCCATGCCATCAAATGCAGCCACTGTGCCATGCCATCAAACGCAGTGCCATGCCATCAAACGCAGCCACTGTGCCATCAATTGTTACCACTGTGCCATGCCATCAAACGCAGCCACTGTGCCCCTCAATTGTCGCCACTGTGCCAATTGTCACCACTGTGCCCTTTAACTGTCGCCACTGTGCCCATTGTTGCCACTGTGCATGTCACTGTGCCCTTTAATTGTTGCCACTGTGCCCATTGATGCCACTGTGCCCATTGATGCCACTGTGCCCTTTGTTGCCTCTGTGCCCATTGTCGCCACTATGCCCTGTAAAATGCACTTACCTTTCTCCTTCCACGTCCCTCGATGTCTTCTCCCGCCTTGGTGACGCTTCAGCCAATCAGGTTACCGATAACCAGAATCGGTCGTTGGTCTTACGGCCGTCAGTCTTATCCTAGGAACGCACCCCCTGTACGTTCCGAGGATAAGCATCCGGGAGACGAGGGCTGTACTCGGAAACCGCTGGTTCTGATAGGCACTTCCGCACAGCCAACCAGCTCCTGTTATTCAGGTAGTAGGCGCTCAAGGTCCGGCCATCTGAATAGACCAGCGGCAGCTGGCAACAATAACATACATTCATGCAATGCATGAATGTATGTTATTTCAGTGGCGGTGCAGAGCCAGAGGGGCGACGCTCCAGCGCCCTCTATAGACGGACCGCCACTGTCTACAAGAGATAGTTTGGTGTCCTCAAATCATTACTAATTGTTACTGAAGTATCCTACCATTATCCACTACCTATCCAAGCTCTTATTAAAGCATCAGAAAAAGCATACCCCTAGACAGATTAATAAGCTGATTGGAATTTTAAGCTTGGTTGTGTGTAAACTACTGGGAAAAAGGTCAATGGGCATCTACTTAGTGGCTCCTGTGGGGGTATTACATAGTTACATAGGGCCAGATTCACGAACACTTGCGCTGGAGTATTTGGATATGCGCCGCGTAACTGTGATGATGCGCCGTCTTTTCTATGTGCCCGTACCCACCAAACTAGATGCGCCCAATAACGGGTCATTTGCGACCGGCGGAACGTTCCGACGCCAGAGTATCGTCAGCGCTTATTTTCGCTGGGCGCATCAGTCGCGCCTATTGATTTCCCATGCAAATATGCAAATGAGGTATTTTTCCCAATTCACAATCGGATTAGCACCATACGCTGGCTACATGCGCCGCGCGTATCTGGTCCGTCCGGCGCAAAGTTATTTCTACAAAAGGCTGCTTTATCTTTACTCCAGACGGTCACAGGTCAGCAGGAGAGCAGCTACAGCAGCGTTACCAACGAAACTAGCAAGCTGAACAACAACACTAGCAAGGACAACACCTCTGTGTGCCAACATGCCAGGGGCACTCGTGGTCCTAAGACTAGTACTGGGTCCCTCGCTACGGAGGAGGCGGGCACGTGAGAGGATATACCGCACTCGTATGAACCTCTTTGGCATGGGGGATGAGGAGGTGTATCGCCTCTTCAGATTCAGCCCAGATGCAATACTTGAACTAACCACAACCCTGCAGGGTGACATCACCAGCAAGACACACCGATCACAAGCAGTGCAGCCACTGGTGAAGGTCCTGGCAACACTTCATTTCCTTGCCAGTGGATCATTCCAGCGTACAAGTGGAGTGGTGGCTGGGATGTCACAGTCCTCCATAAGCAGATGTGTGCACCAGGTTGTCCCTGCAATCCTCAGACGCATGTCCAACCAGTTCATCAGACCCACCACTGAGGAGCTGCGGCTGAAGGCAATGACAGATTTCTACAACATTGCCAGATTCCCACGCACCATCGGGGCCATTGATTGCACACATGTGGCCCTCCAGCCCCCCAGTGCCACAGAGCACATATACCGCAATCGGAAGCATTGGCATTCCATCAACGTACAGGTGATAGCCGATGCCCAACGCCTCATATGGCACGTCCGTGCCAAACACCCCGGGTCCAGCCATGACAGCTTCATATACCGTCAGAGTCCCATCCCAGCAGAATTCGAACAGAACATGTATGGGGACAGCTGGCTGGTTGGTGAGTGACATGGGAGTCAGGCATGACTATCCCCTCCCGTCATGCACAACAGAAATCGCACATGCATGACTAACATTCTCCTGTCTTTTACCTTACAGGTGACTCTGCATATGCACTGGGACCCCATCTAATGACTCCTTTCCGGAACCCCCAAACCAGAGGAGAGAGAAAATACAATGAAGCACACATCAAAACCCGTGCAGTGGTGGAGCAAACATTTGGGCTCCTGAAGTCCCGTTTCCGCTGCCTGGATAAGTCCGGGGGGACCCTATTGTATTCCCCTACCTTTGTGTGTCAGATCATCGCTGCATGTTGCATACTACATAACTTTGCTATGAAAAAAGGCCTAGAGATTGACATACGTGATGACCTGACCCCCGACCCACACAGTCCCCACCTGGCAGAGGACACCCAGTCTGCTGATGGAAGAGCAGTCAGGAGGGTCCTCGCCGTAGGCATCTTTGGACACTAACCCAAAACATTAATCACACAGACAATGCACGCGTGTACACCACTGATGTCCCTAGATCACACACATCACATGCACATCGCATTGGATTAGCCCAAGTCCAGCATGTAGGAGTTGGGAGCAGTAACGCCGCGTCAAGGCCCCAATGATGTCACTGTCCATTCACACACCTTTCACACGTCATTCATTCAGCCGTGGGGTTAACTTCACCACCACGGCCGAGGGTGACACCCCTTACTTTCAGGAGTGCCACCCTCTCACATTCACACACCATTCACACTGCAACGTGTGCAGTATCAAAAAATAAAAATAAAATCTCATAACCTGAGAACCAAAAAAATTAACAAAAACTCATGTCCTGAGTATAAACAATAATAATAAATAAAATAAATAAACTCATGTCCTGAGTATAAACAAAAATATATAACAACCAAAAAAACAAAAAACCCTCATCTGGGATGACGGGGGCTCCTCCTTGGGGGCACTCTCGGGCTCCTCATCTGCCTGGAGGGAGTGGGTGGTGGGGCATCAGGAGGAGGCTGATCCCCGGGTGGGCCACTCCTGGGAGCTGTTGGCTGCATGCCCTCCAATGCCACAGCGATACGGCTCAGATACAAATTTGTTTGGGCCTGCATCCTCAGCTGGCGGGTGATCTGATGCCGCTGGTCACGTTGCCGCTGCCTCCCCTCTTCCCGAATGGCAGCAGTGTTGTCTCGAACAGCTGCTGTCAAGTGCCGGATATCAGCCTGCACCTCCCCCAGGCTGGTCACAACGCCCTGCACGCGACTGGGCAGCTGTGACATAGAGCCCAGGCTGTCTGCGACCCTGTCTAGGTGGCCAGCCATCTCCCCCATTTGCTGGGTCTGTTTCGCGTGGTCCAAAAGCACCTGGTCTTCGACCAAATCACACACCCCCCTGGTCTTCCGGGTGGCCTTCCTGGGGGCAGAGGAAGGTTGTCCCCGTGGGGATGGAGTCGCCCTTGAGGGGCTACCTAGGATGGGGGAGGGGATCACAGAGGGCCCTGCAGAGGAGGAGGACTCCTCCAACATTAAAATGAACTCCTGTTCAGGGACAGGCTCCTCCACAACCACCTCTGCTGAAGTGGTGTGGGCACTCTCCTCCTCCACCTCGGTGTCTCCAGCACCCAGGGCCTCGTCTTCAGCATCCCGTTGGGGGGTTGGGGTGGACTGGCCGGCACGAGATGGCCCAGCACCGTCATCTGTGGATGACACAAAGCAGACACATGTTGGTGGTCCCACACACTTGGCACATGTACCCACCCCCGCCCCACATGCAACACACCAAAAAGGGGGTAAAAATCACTTACCTGTCCTGGAGCCTTCCTCTACGGAATCATAGCCTGGGACCCCCTCCAACTGCTCCCTGTCCAGGCAGCGGGCGACCACCTCCTCCTCCGCGGTCAGGGTGACAGGACATGGGGGACCACCACCTGTGCCCCTCTCATGGCTCCTAATGGTGGACACCTTGCCCCTCACCTTGCGCCGCAGGTCATTGATTTTTTTACCAATGTCTGAAGCACTCCGGGTGGAGTACCCCAGCACATTGACCCTGGCAGCTATGGTGTCCAGGATGGCCTGCTTTCTCTCCCGGCTGGTCTTCCTGCTTTTTTTACCATGGAGAAAATCATTAAATGCCTCCATAGCCGATATTATCACTGTGACCTCCTGGGCATTATAATTTAGGTTCCTCCTCTCTCTGGGGGCAGCGGGAGCAGCCATTACAGGGCAAAAGTATCTTCCCTGGGGTGGGGGGAAATGGAACTACTTTTGCGCCGGAATGGCGTTTCCGCCAGCGCTTTTAAGCGACCAGCGGAACGCATTGCGCTGACGTTTCCCAGGAAGTGGTGCCGACGGAAGTTGTGAGCATGCGCACAAGGGGGCGAGTGGAGCCGCACTCACTGCGCATGCTCCGTGGATGATGCGCTGAACGTAAGCCTCTGCGCTGGGCTCCGCCCATCATTTACATATGATCACACCCAGTTCCACTTGCGTCGGGTTACGCCAGCGCATTATCGTTACTCTGGCGCAAGTTTACGCGCAACTGCTATGTGAATTACAGGACTTGCGCTGAAAGGGTCTTCAGAGTAACGTAAATGAGAAGCGTTACTCCAGAGGAAAGATACTCTCATCTACCTGAATCTGGCCCATAGTAGGCTAGGTTGAAAAAAGACACAAGTCCATCAAGTCCAACCTATGTGTGTGATTATGTCAGTATTACATTGTATATATTCCTGTATGCTGTGGTCGTTCAGGTGCTTATCTAATAGTTTTTTTTAAATTATCGATGCTCCCATCTGGTGCCCAGAACTTGCAGGTGCACCCTGAACAGAGTTTTGTAGAGTGGGAGAATGATCATTCTCTGGAGTTAATCCCCTTTTTAATGCATGACAATATTTTGTTTGCTTTGCTTGCAGAAGCTTGGCATTGCATACCATTGCTGAGTGTATCATCCACTAGCTTCTCAGGTCCTTCTCCATCCTAGATTTCCCCAGAGTAGATTGAATTTTTTACCACCTAAATGTATTTTTCCACATTAAACCTCATTTACCATGTAGTTGCCCACCCCATTAATTTGTTCAGATCTTCTTCTTCTTGTAAGGTTTCCACATCCTGAGGAGAAGTTTTTGCCCTGCTTAGCTAAGTATTGTCCTCAAATACTTTTTGTGATGAAAAAAAACGTTGTTTTATCTCACGAAACAAAACAACGTTTTTCAAACTTCATTTTCAATTCAAGCAGGTTCGGAAAAAAAATTGGTCGTTTTTCAGAAGACATAAAACGACGTTTTGCCCACACACGATCATTTTAAATGACGTTTTTTAAAACGTCGCTTTTTTTATCACAAAAAACGACCATGTGTACGCGGCATTAGTGTTATGCCGCGTACACACGATCATTTTTCAGCATGAAAAAAACTGAGTTTTTCAAAAACATTTTTTAAAATGATTGTGTGTGGGCTACACATCTTTTTTCAGCTTCTGAAAAACGAAGAAAGAAAAATTCGAACATGCTTCATTTTTTAACGTCGTTTAAAAACGATGTTGTTTTTCGGGTTGTAAAAAATGATCGTGTGTTGGCTAAAACGACGTTTTAAACCCGTGCATGCCCAGAAGCAAGTTATGAGACGGGAGCGCTCGTTCTGGTAAAACTACCGTTCATAATGGAGTAAGCACATTCATCACGCTGTAACAGATAGAAAAACGCGAATCGTCTTTTACTAAGAAGGAATCAGCTAAAGCAGCCCAAAGGTGAATAGAACTTCCCCTTTATAGTGCCGTCGTACGTGTTGTACGTCACCGCGCTTTGTTCATAATTTTTTTTAAACGATGGTGTGTGGGCAACATCGTTTTTAATGATGAAGTTGGAAAACTTCGTTTTTTGGACATGTTAAAAAATTACGTTTTTTTCATGCTGAAAAATGATCGTGTGTACACGGCATAAAAGTTCCACAAGGGCTAGATTCACAATGTAGCGGATCTGGGAATGTGTGTTACACAAGCACAGGCAAAATATGATACTCACGCATTAAAAAAAGCTGTGTGTTTTCAGGTGCACTAAACCAGGGCTCAAAATTTCAAGTCCTGAGCTACTAGCCAGGCCTCAAGAGTTACTCGCCACCAGTTGCCCCACCTAATTCATACACAGCCCTGGGCCTAATTGCACCCGTAAACACGTCCTCGTAGATTATCTCATGGAATGACACTGTTAAATTCTTTATGCAGGATCAAGTTACAAAATTGAATATTACCAACAACAACTTTAACAAAATAGGACAGGGCACTGAGGGCAGATCAGAGGGACAGGGCACTAGAACTGGGTCTCTTCCCCATTCTCTTGCTGTCTCCTCTGCAACTCTCTCTCTCTCGCTCTCTCTCCCTCTCCTATTCATCTCATCATCAGGAGCCTGTGTGTGCGGCTCCACGCTTGTATGTCCCCACTTCCCCCTTTTTTTCAGGCTGGCAGTGAGGAGAGAAGGTCCCATGGCTTAATGAGAATTGTAAGGAGAGCACCTGTGTACTGCTCTGCCTGTGCGCGGCTCACCAGACTACTTTTCCCGAGCATGCACCTTTCCTCTTCGGCCGCCAATCTCATCGGGACTCTTAAGTGTAGGCACAGATTGGAGGGAGATTGGTCATGCAGCCCTGTCATCACTCGCCCCCAGCTTAAATCCACTCGCCAAATGCTAGTAGGCGAGTGGAAATTTTGAGGGCTGCACTAAACCCCATGGTTCTTCAGTAAAATGCGGTTCTGTGCAACTTCATTTCTGAAATGGGTCTGGGACTGTTTCTCCGCATTTCTTGCAGGTATAGCACCAACACACCTACATGGAACCGCTAAAATGTGAACCTTGCCTAATGTATATAGCCAAAAAAATATAATAGCAAAGAAAAAAAAAGGAAATGTATATGCTGAGGTAGGAAAGGTGGTGTTTCTCTGGTCAGAATTAGAGACATGTAGACTGGTTAACAAAGAGTCTTTAAAGCTGACCCAATATCACAGATATATTTTTGCATAGGTGCCAGGATTAGGTCAATTTAGTTCTGCCTCACTGTGTCCAGTGGAGCTGGGTTTCATTGTTAGGTAAAGACTAATACATCTTCCTATACAGTGGGGGAGATGTGGACCGTATTACAGTAAGGAGTAGGCATGTGCAAAAGTGAAAAATTCGTTTCGTTTCGTTTCGTTTCAATTCGTCATTTAATAAATTTCGTTAAGTTAGGTTCGTTACATGTGTTGAATTCGTTTTCGGAATTCGTTCGTTTTCGACCGAATTTCGAAAAATACGGTCGAAATCGAAAACATTTCGACCGTTTTTCGAATTTGTTCGTTTTTGACCGAATTTCGAAAAAAACGGTCGAAATCGAAAATATTTCAACCAGATTAGAAAACAAATAGTCTCTTTTCGAATAGAATTTTTTTCGAATTAAATTCGAAAATATATATATATATTTTTTTTTTTTTTTTTCGAATTCCGATCGAATTTAGTCCGCGGGTATTCGATTCGGAATTCGTAAAAAAAAATCGATTTCGACCATTTTTTTTTTCGAAATTCGGTCGAAAATGAACGAATTCCGAAAACGGTCGAAATTTTTCGCTAATATAGCAATTCGGGAATTCGTATGCATCCGAATGTCCGAATAATGGAAAATTCGTCCGAATTTCGATTCGGAACGAAACGAAATGCACATGCCTAGTAAGGAGATGTCTGTGAATATTACAGTGGGGGAGATGTGGTCCGTATTACAGTGGGGAGATGTCTGTGAATACTACAGTGGGGTTGATTGTGGATATTACAGTGGGGGTGATTGTGGATATTACAGTGGGAGAGATTGTGGATATTACAGTGGGGGAGATTGTGGATATTACAGTGGGGGAGATGTCAGTGGATATTACAGTGGGGGAGATGTCTGTGGATATTACAGTGGGGACTATATATGGTGGTGAACAAAAAAATGTTTGTGCGTTATAATTAATCAAAATTAGTTGATTAATCGATGACATTTTTTTTTAATCGGTAATGCCGCGTACACACGATCACTTTTTGTGATGAAAAAAAAACGATGTTTCAAGTGATGAAACAAAACAAAATTTTTCAAACTTTATTTACCAAAATGACGTTGCATACACACCATCGTTTTTCCAAAATGCTCTAGCAAAGGGTGGTGACGTACACCACGTTCGACGGCACTCTGTTCCATTGAAGCTCTGTCTCATAACTTGCTTCTGAGCATGCGCGGGTTTAAAAACATCGCTTTCAACATCGTTTTGCCCACACACCATCACTTTTTATGACACAAAAAACTACGTTTTGAAAAACGACACAAAAAATTCAAGCATGTTCGAATTTTTTTTTTTGTCGTTTTTTTGAAGACATAAAACAACGTTTTGCCCACACAGTGATTTTAAATGACGTTTTTGAAAACCTCGTTTTTTTTCATCACAAAAAGTGATCGTGTGTACGCGGCATAACAGTATTTTCCATTAAATGGAATACTGCTGCAAACAAAAAAGATGCACATGGTGTTGCGAAAATAAGTGATAAAGTCCTAACTTTTACTATTTAGTTAACCAATATAAAATGTACCAACTTATATTGAACTTGACCTTGTGTTGTTATTTTTATATACGTACATAAGTCTAGTAATTTAGTTAGTATTGAATTGTTATCTTTAATGGAAGAAATTTTCTAATGTTAAAAATATTTACATTTTCTAACAGGCTGTTTGCTTACTATACAAAATGCTTTTAACTATGCATTAATAATGTTTACTCACTGTACTGGAATTTAGATGTTTTGACAATCATCTGCTTTATCAATTTATAGACTTCCGCTGAGTTTACTTGGTCAATCAGAAAAGATAAAAATAGTAAAAACAATTACTTCAATGATTTTGTTTACTCTAGCAATATCACTGCAGAATTTTATAATTGCCATGGCTTGCTACATTTGTTCTTTGACATGCATTATGTTTTTCTAATAAAATAAATATATTGATTTTTTAGTCTCATTTGTAGAAGGCATTAAATCTGCAAACATGCTATTGTACAAAACTTTTAAAAAATATATATATATTTTTTTAACCACTTAACCCCCGGACCATATTGCTGCCCAATGACCAGAGCACTTTTTGTGATTCAGGAACTGCGTCGCTTTAACTGACAATTGCACAGTCGTGCGACGTGGCTCCCAAACAAAATTGCCGTCCTTTTTTTCTCACAAATAGAGCTTTCTTTTGGTGGTATTTGATCATCTCTGCGGTTTTTATTCTTTGTGCTATAAACAAAAATAGAGCGACTATTTTGAAAAAAATGCAATATTTTTTACATTTTGCTATAATAAATATCCCCCAAAAATATATACATTTTTTTTATTTTTCCTCAGTTTAGGCCGATACGAATTCTTCTACATATTTGTCATAAAAAAAATCACAATTAGCGTTTATTGATTGGTTTGCACAAAAGTTATAGCGTTTACAAAATAGGGGGTAGTTTTACGGCATTTTTGGTAATTTTTTTTTTTTTTTTTACTAGTAATGGCGACGATCAGCGTTTTTTTTTCAGTACTGCGACATTATGGCGGACACTTCGGACACTTTTGACAAATTTTTGGGACCATTGTCATTTTTATAGCAATCAGTGCTATAAAAATGCATTGGATTACTATAAAAATGCCATTGGCAGTGAAGGGGTTAACACTAGGGGGCGGGGAAGGGGTTAAGTGTGTTCCTGGGTGTGTTCTAACTGTATAGGGGGTGGCCTCACTAGGGGAAATCACTGATCTTCTGTTGATACATTGTATGAACAGAAGATCAGCGTTTCCCTTGCTGACAGGACAGGGAGTTGTGTGTTTACACACATAGCTCCCGGTCCTCGCTCTGTACCGAGCGATCGCGTGTGCCCGGTGGCGATCGTATCTGCCGGTCACGCGCACGGGACTCGGGGGCGAGCGGGGACGCGTGCGCCGCCTCAAGTGACATGCGCACGTGCCCCCTAGTGGCCGCAAAGTAGCCGACGTAGAGCTACGGGCTCTCGCCCAGCAGAGCCGACTTCCCGCAGTAATATGACGGCGGGTGGACGGCAACCAGTTAAACATGAAGTAATACAGAAGACATTAGTTATAGTAAACAGATTTTTCTGAATGTATGCTGTGTATGAAAGAAAAGAGATAGCTCACAGTTTGACTAACTACCCTGTTTTCCCGAAAGTAAGACCTACCCCGAAAATAAGACCTAGCGTTATTTTCCAGGGGGGCTGCAATATAAGACCTACCCCAAAAATAAGCCTTAGTTGAAAATTCATGTAAAATCCTATTACCCACTTTATTACAGTAGTATATAATGTACAATGTGTGTGTTTCTGTAATATAAATGCGGGGAAGAGAGCTCCGGTGGGTCACAGAAGAGCAGAGCGGTGCTGGAACAAACGTATTTGGCACAGTTATATTACAGAAAAACACACATTGTACATTATATACTACTGTAATGGAGTGAACTATAGGATTTTACAAGTATTTTAACACAGTTAACACTGGGGATTCCTGACAGGCAGGGAGGGAGAGGGGGAGAAAAGACAGCACATTACATGGTAAGACCTACCCTGAAAATAAGCCCTACTGTGTCTTTTGTTGCGAAAATTAATATAAGACCCGGGCTTATTTTTTGAGAAACACGATCACCATTGGGTTTTTTCCTGTCTTGTATAGGCATTATGCCGCTCTCCTGGCTTTGTCTTCAGTCTGAGAGCGGTGGTGGATGATGTCACAAAGGGCAGGGAGGCCGGCGGCGTGGGTTAGTGACCGCCAGTCACTAAACAGCAGCTGAAACAATCTTAGAGCCGGCAGAGGAACTGATTTCGCTCTCTCTGCAGTCCTGATAGTTTTTTCTTGTGAGGTAAAGGCTTGTCGCTGCTTGCTCCCCTGTTGTGCTGTGTTCCCAAGGGTTAGACAGCCTGACTGTTTTTGTTCTCAGTTTCTGTGTCCCCCTACCTGCTTCTGCCTCTGGAAAGTTGCCTCGCCTTACCTCACCTGTTGCTGCTTCTGAAGTAAGCGGATGAAAGCAGACAAGCCTTAAAGAGACAAGGTATCTGTCTTTTCTTGGTGACAGAATTATGTATTTTTTTCATATTTTTTTGCAGATATGAGCTCATCACACCTGTCAGTGACACATAGGGATGAGCTTTATGTTCGAGTCGAACATGAGTTCAAATTGAACATTGGCTGTTCGCCAGTTCGGCGAACAGCGAACAATTTGGTGTGTTCGCGGGAAATTTTAAAATAAATCAAAAGTGTTCAATTTTAAGGTTAACATGCAAGTTATTGTCATTAAAAGTGTTTGGGGACCTGGGTCCTGCCCCAAGGGACATGTATCAATGAAAAAAAAAAGTAAAAACTGAAGCTTTTTTCGGGAGCAGTGATTTTAATAATGCCTAAAGTGAAACAATAAAAGTGAAATATTCCTTTAAATTTCGTACCTGAGGGTTGTCTATAGTATGCCTGTAAAGTAGCGCAAGTAATTTAAAACATGAATTGTTGGGTCCCGGCAATACAGATCAAAGTCATTAAAAATTTGTATTTTTTAAATGGCGTGGGGTTCTCCCCAAAAAAAACCTTCAGGTCTGGTATGGATTTTAAGTGGAACCCCGCACCAAAATTAAATAAAATGGCATGGGGTTCCCCCAAAAATCCATACCAGACCCCTGAGGCACTTGAGGTTGGTCTGACATGCAACTCCATTGAACAAATGCTTCATGTAGGCCATAATCCATATATGATCACCAAGGAAATTCTTGTTCCCTTTATTAGACTTAGACTTGGTTCTGAAAGTACTCGTACAGGCATCCTTTGCTTCAATAGCTTAAAGGGGTTGTAAAGGTACAATTCTTCTTCCTAAATAGCTTTCTTTACCCTAGTGCAGTCCTCCTTCACTTACCTCATCCTTCAATTTTGCTTTTAAAAGTCCTTGGGCCAGATTCACGTACATTTTTTGACTGGCGTAGCGCACCTCCTTTACGTTAGACTGCCGCAATGAAGCAGACCATGGTCAGCACCTCTGTGCGCATGCTCACAACTCCGGAACGGCGCAATCAGTGAAATTGGAAGTGGACTTTGTGAACTACGCAGACATCATAAATAGACAGACACAAACGCACTTCCTTTGCAAAAGTACATCCCTTTGTATCCCTCCCTATACAGCAAGGTGCTTTTGTTCTGTTGTTTGTTGCGTTGTGACTTGTCTTTGTTATATTTGTGAACTGTTTGATCTAGTGTTTTGTAGAACATATTTGAAAGTGTTTTTTGGTCACTGCTTGTAAGACTTTTTGGTTGATAGATTTTTGTTTGTTTGTTTTGTTGCTTGATTTTTCCTGCTTGTTTTTGTGAGTGATTTTTGCTGATTGTTTGGGAGAGAGTTTTTGTATGAGTATGACTGAGAGGAAGAGGAAGTTAAATTTTACTTTGGGGGAGAAACAAATAATTGCCCGGGCTATTACCCAATATGGGCGTTTCCTCCACGGCCCGGAGAGTGCCAACACCACCCCAGCCAGGAGGCGTGAGAACTTGCAGCACATTACTGACCAGGTAAATTCAGCAGGAGGGGGGAGACCCGGACATGGCCGGGGATTGAAAAGAAGATCAATGACCTCCGGCGTCTGGTCAGAAAGAAGCTGGCCAAAATGGCAGCCCATGCCAGGGGCACAGGAGGGGGCCCACCATGCCCTGTTAGGCTGACAGCGGAGGAGCGTGCGGTGGCCCACACCTTTCATAGACAACAGGTGGAGGGCCTGCCTGGCTATGACTCCAGTCATGAAGGCGTGATGCCAGGTAAGGTTTTTTTGCCCTATCAGGTGTGTAGCATGTGGGGGGGTGAAAGGGAATATGTGGCAAGTCTGTGGATCCTCCAACCTGTGAATGTTTTGTGTCATCCAAGATGTGCAGGAGGGTGCTGGGCCATCTGGGCTGACCGCACCATCCCAGGGACAATAGCCTGATGAGGACCCCCAGACAAGGCCGGAGTTCTCGGAGGAGATTGAAGAGAAGGAGGTTGAGGAGGAGGAGTTTGAGGAGGAGGAGGATGTCATGTCAGCCAGTGGATTGTTGTTTTTGGAGGAGTCTTCCTCTCTGGCTGGCAGCAGCCAGCCCTCCATAAGGGCTAGCCCCTCCCACTCCTCCCCCAACAGGGCTCCTCTCCCAAGGGCCTCCCCTTCTCCCCGGCCACAAGCCTCAGCTGGAGGCAGGAAGTCGTCCCAGAAGACCAGGGGGTGGCCGAGGTTCTGCCCGCCAATCTGAGAAGGGACCAGGCCCTTCAGACCCGCCATCTGGGACAGGTCAGCCAGACTTTGGGGCAGATGGAGGAGAGCCTGTCCTCCATAAAGGATACGCTTGGGGACCTGGACTGCCACTCCCGGGCTCTTACAAACTGCCTAAACGTACTGCAGACTACAACAGCAGACGTTGGGCAGGATGTGAGGGCCCTCACCCAGGCTATCCAGGCCAACACGGCAACACTAGGTGCTGGCCTGAACAGAATTGCCGTGGCCTTGGAGGGAAGGCCGCCAGGTGGGCAGAGACCAGGGGCTGCTCCTCCTTCCCCGGATTACCCCCCCTCCCCATGAGTCTCCCCTGAGGAGCCAGGGCCGTGGCCGTGGGCACCCCAGGCGTGGCTCACACCAGTTTTCCCCCTTTTTTTTCATGTTTTTTTTTTCCTGGAATATTTTTTTTTTTTGCTGGACATTTTTTTTTTGTGAATGTTTTTGGAATGTGGGGGTGATATTCCTGCCGGAAAAGGGGTGTCACCCTCATTTGTGGTGGAGAAGGGTTCCCCAGGACCAGGGGGAAGTGATCCCCAGGTCCGTGTGAATGGTGTATGAATGTACAGTGACATAATTGGAGCCGTGGCGTGGCGTTGCTGCTCACAAGTCCTGCATGGTGGGCTTGTGCTAATCCAATTTGATGAGGATGTGATGTGTCTGTGCTAGGAACCACAGTGGTGTGCATGCATGCATTCTCATTGTGCCATGATTAATGTGTGTGTTTAACGTGCAAAGATGCCTAATGTGAGCTGTCTCCTGGCTGCTCTTCCCTCAGAAGACGGGGTAGCCTTGGTTAGGGGGGGATTGTCTGGTTCAGGGGTCAGGTCATCACTTATGTTAATCTGCAGGCCCTTTCTCACTGCGAAGTTGTGCAGCAGGCAACATGCACCGATGATCTGGCACACAAAGTTTGGGGAATTCAACAGGGTCCCCCCAGACTTATCCAGGCATCGGAAAGTGACTTCAGGAGGCCAAAGGTGCGCTCCACCACTGCACGTGTTTGGGCGTGGGCTTCATTGTATCTTTCCTCTCCTGGGGTTTGGGGGTTCCAGAAAGGAGTCATGAGATGGGGTCCCAGTGCATATGCAGAGTCACCTGTAAGGGAAAAGACAGGAGGATGTTAGTCATGCATGTGCCCCTTGTGATGTGTGCATCATGGGGGGGGGGGCAGTCATGCCTGCCACCCATGTCACTCACCAACCAGCCAGGTGTCCCCATACACATTCTGTTCGAATTCCATTCAGATGGGGCTCTGATTGTAGATGTAGCTGTCATGGCTGGATCCGGGGTGTTTGGCACGGACGTGCCATATGAGGCCTTGGGCATCGACTATCACCTGTACGTTGATGGAATGCCAATGCTTCCGATTGCAGTATATGTGCTCTGTCTCATGGGGGGGCTGGAGTGCCACATGTGTGCAATCAATGGCCCCCACGGTGCATGGGAATCTGGCTATTCTGTAGAAATCTGTCATTGCCTTCAGCCGCAGCTCCTCAGTGGTGGGTTTGATGATTTGGTTGACCATGCGTCTGAGGATTGCAGGGATAACCTGGTGCACACATCTGCTCATGGAGGATTGTGACATCCCAGCCACCACTCCACTTGTACGCTGAAAAGAGCCACTGGCAAGGACATGGAGTGTTGCCATGACCTTGACCAGTGGCTGCACTGCACGTGAGCGGTATGTTGGGCTGGTGATGTCCTCCTGCAAGGTTGTGGTTAATTCCAGGATGGCATGAGGGGTGAATCTGAAGATGCGATACACCTCAGAATCACTCATGCCAAAGAGGTCTATGCGGGTGCGGTATATCCTCTCCTGTGCCCTCCTCCATGCCCTCCTCCTTCTTTGCTCCTCTAAAGTCAGTAGTATAGCTATGAGCGAGGATGTCCCTGGCATGTTGGCATACAGATTGTTGTGCAACACGTGTGACTGCTCTGCTCCTCACTAACAGTGTTGCTTTCTCTGACATGTAGACGAATTGTCTAATTTTATACCACCTTTTATATGGTCTAATTTTAGACAGGCCATGCAGCTGTTGGGCACAGCGCGTAGCCTGCGGTGCACCAACGTTCTTTTGTGGATCCCCGTAACTCCCTCATTAGCATATTTGAATAGCAAAACAATGGTGTGTCTAGCGCAGTTTTGCGCGGACGGATGCGCCTGTCTATCAAAATTACGCCGGACAAAAAAAAGTAGATTTCTTGCGTATCTCGTTTTGGGGATGCGGCGCATCGAAACGCATGCGCAAATTTAGACTTGCGCCGCGCATCTCCTGTAACGCCGGTGTAATCGCTCTGTGAATCTGGCCCCTTATTTCTTCTGAGAAATCCTTGCTTCCTGTTCTTCTGTCTGTAACTCCACACAGTAATGCAAGGCTTTCTCCCTGGTGCGGAGTGTCATGCTCGCCCCCTCCCTCTGACTACAGGAGAGTCAAGACGCTCTCTACGTTGCAATTAGAGAAATGAGCTGTGTGTTAGTGGACGTCCTGACTCTCCTGTAGTCCAAGTGAGGGGGCGAGCACGACACTCAAAATCAGCAGAAGATCAGTGTGACTGAGGAGGATTTATATGGTGCAGTCAGCTCCCAAAACCAGCAGAAAAAGTAGGAGAGTGTAGAGGTGGGCGGTGACATCACGACTCTGCCCACCGAGCTCCAGCAAAGAGACCCACCCACCGATTCCAGAGTTTTGTGGGGCTCCTCCTGCTGAAGGGGGTGACATTTGCAAGGTAGGAATACATGCAGGAGGCTTGTATGTATATATACATTAATACTGTGCCATTAGTTTATATTGGGTGAGTGGTGGGTTTACACTTCCATAATGGAAACACCCAAAATAGCGTACCGTACCGAACCGATCCACTCAGTGGAAACAAGGCAAGAGATAAGCAAGCAACTACCATTATCAGAAGAGGTTACCCGAGGGGCCCTACATTTTTTTCCCAGTGTTATAACATTCAGAAAATTCTGACCAGTCTTTTGGACATGGGGTAGATCACCGAGATCCGAGAGTCACCAACAAAAATTGCTTTGGATATTTATGGTGTTCTAAGACCCCATTCACACCGAGCAATTTGGGATCATATGCAGAATCAACACAATTCTTCCCACAATTCCAAATTACACTAAAATCATGGCTAAATGTGCAACATGCATTTGGTGCGATTCCTTATGACACCCAAACCACAGCAGCTAGGTAATTTTTGACTGCCACTGATCCCCAAACCACAAGGCATGTGTCTTCCCCTTGACCACAGAGCCTCAGGCATTGTTTACTCTAAGGCCGCGTACACACAAGGAGACATATCCGATGAAAACGGTCCAACGGACCATTTTCATCGGACATGTCTCCTGGGAGATTTTGGTCTGATGTGTGTACACACGATCAAACCAAAATCCCCGCAGACAGACAGCGCGGTGACATGGCGGTGACATTGATGCCACCACGTCTCCAAACCAGGAAGTAAAATGCTTCCACGCATGCGTCGAATCCATTCGACGGATGCGGGAGATTTCGGTCCGCTGGTTAGGCGTACTAACCAGCGGACATGTCCAACAGACACCTTTCCAGCAGACAAGTTTTAAAGCATGCTTTAAAACTTTTGTCTGCTGGAAACCTGTCTGCTAGCCCGTACACACGATCGGATATGTCCGCTGGAACTGGTCTGCGGCCTAACTGACAACTGATGTTGGGGCATTTACTACTCCCATTAGATACAATCTGACCCTTCCCCTAAAAGTTTGGACACTCCCAACTTGTTAGCATATGTGCCAAAAGTGTCTACAATATTGCAATAATGTTAATGTTTTATACTATTTTCTCCCATGGCTTCTTCAAGCTTATTTAGACATAGACGATGTGTAAAGCGCAGTGACTATACAGGTATACCCTAGTTTTAAGTACACAATAGGGTTTATTTACTAAAGCTGGAAAGCTCAAAATCAGGCTCACTTTGGGATAAAAACCAATAAGCTTCTAACCCCAGCTCGTTCAATTATGCCTGGTAAAAAAACCTGGAAGTTCATTGGTTTCTGTGCAGAAGTGAGCCTGATTTTGCGTTTTCCAGCTTTAGTAAATAAAGCCCATTGGGAGGGAGCTGTGGTGGCTCAACGTGATTGGAACTGCGCTGACAAGCCATTCACCTCTGCAGCCAAGGGTTCGGATCCCGGTCTCGGCTACATGTGAATTGAGTTTGGTGGTCTCAGCCCGGCTCCCAGTGGGTGTGCTATGCAAGGTACGCCTGTGCTTAGTACGCCCACCCCCCCCCCCCCACAAAAACCACCACACTTGCACGCACACAAAATTGGTTTAAAAACACATGCACTTTGGCCATGCGGTCTCTTAAAATAAAGAGAGGCGAAGGACCTACGGGGCTGGCTGGGTGGGCTAGGCCCCCTCACTCCCTCATAGGGGGAGTCCCTCTGCCCCATTGGGGTCCCGTTGGGCCCCAGTTGGGCTCCCAAGAGGAGCAGGTAGGGCGGGGTGAGTGGGAGGCCCCCCTTCACACCCGCCATTGCCACCAGGGGCATGGAGAAGGATGGCGATTGCCTCCGGGGGGAGGGTCTGCCTACTCCCAACTCCTGCAGTCCGGCTCCTCTCTCTCGAGTTCACGCACAAAATACACTTTAAAACAAAAAATAAATAAAAAAAAAATTAAAAAAATAAAAATAAACCCCATTGTGTACTTAAAAGTGGGGTATGCCTGTACACAACAAATCAGATTTCAGATAATTGAAGTAAGGTCAGTGAAATAAGAATCTCAATGGCTGTTATATTGAATTTTTGCTATTTGTATTGCTGTGCAAACCTACATTTTTTCTGTTCCACTCTACAGTTTTGAATGCAATCAGTCTAACTTGCATCAACATCTGACCTTTGGACCTCTGTGCATTTATGAGCCTTCCAATAACCACCACTCATAGCAATAGCTTGAAGGCATCAATCCGCATTGTCAATTCTTTATAACCTGTGTGCTCTTTAAGTGAAAGAATCTACTGACAGCATCATAGTTGCTGTAACCTAGACTACTCATAACAAGTTCCATTTTAACAGTGTTTTTCCAATGCACAAATCTCCAAACATTACCCTCCCAGTATTTTCAGTTCAAAAATGGAAAGAAATTACAAATAATGAAATAAAAAATAGACATAAACAAAATTATCTCATAACTCAGCCTATTCTCTCTTCAACCATATGGTGAATTGATGCATGACTGAAAAAGAATTACACAGCTCTACAGCTCACTAGAACACAGCACGTCCACACAATCAGATGAGCAAGACAAATGTATTTATAAAAAGTGTATGGTAAAAGCAAAACTTGCAAAAATGCTGAAAACATTAGCGATTAATTTAAACCTTAATACTGATACAATTGAGTAGCAATAATTAGTAAAGAGCATTTGGATATCTACTTATGCTAAGCTGAAAAAAACAGGTGTCATTTAACACATAGCTCAGCATGTTTTCTGCTTCTCGAAACTTCAGTCCCCCTACCTACAGAACTCATTAGTAAGTTTTGGAACCACTTAATATCCAGAGAACAGCAGGATCTCCGTTCATGGCCAACATGGTTTAGATTGCCTGGTTGGTGAAGGGAAGAGCAGCGGTGATGGTGGCTGCCTAACTAAGGCTTTTATAGTCCTTTTATAGCCCCTTCACACCTAAGGGTAAAACAAATATTAATGCCTAAGCACAATTTTGCAACTATGACATGTGTTGGTAAAACTGAACATATCATCACAATTACTTTGTGTATTGAGGTGAATTATACTTTGGGGTATCTTCTGTTTTTTTTATTATCAAAGGAGAATTGGCCCAAAATAGTAAAAACAATTATTATCATCGCCATAAACTACCACCAAAGGAACAGCCCAAAATAAATTCTCCTGCTCCTGATGATCACAGCAATACCACATGTTTGTATGATATTTGTTGTCTGTACCTGTTTGGATAGTTGGTCGGGACGAAGGAAAAGCTTGCGATGACGCGGAAGTCACATGTCCCCGTCGCGGCGGTATCATGGCAGACGTCAGCCGCGACAATCTATTTAAAGAGCGGCAGTGTAAGCCGCCATGTCTGGCACTATCAGGGCATTTTGAAGCCATAAACCAGTAGATTCCAGGCACTATCGCATCGGACACCTGAAGCTTTCTAAATCTGAAGGTATTTATTTAGCAGGGGATGAGTCCCCTATAGCAGACTTGACTCTTTGTCCTATTACATTTCTCTGCATTTTTTTGTACTCGTTACCTCTTCTGGCAATATATTTTCTTTTTATCTTTTAGAGATTGATACCCTGTGTATCCTGGGATACTTTCAGTTGTTTCCCCTGGACAATCTTTAGACAAAATGTGGGGTTAATATCTAATGAAGTCCCCTATTATTATTCAGGATCTCTTAACTGATCAAACTCCCTGAATTTACTTTGCCATTATCTGTTGGTAAGATATGCATATTAACCACTTCCATACCAGGCACTTACGCACCTTCCCGCCCAAGCCAATTTTCAGCTTTCAGCACTGTCGCAATTTGAATGACAATTGCGCGGTCATGCTACACTGCACCCAAACAAAATTGGCGTCCTTTTTTCCCCACAAATAGAGCTTTCTTTTGGTGGTATTTGATCACCTCTGCGTTTTTTTTTTTTTGTGCAACAACTAAAAATAGAGCGAAGATTTTGAAAAAAAAATAAAGTTTTTATTTTTTTCTGTTAATTTTTTGTAAATGAGTATGTTTTCTCTTTCAATTATGGGCACTGATATGGTGGCACTGATGGGCACCGATGAGGTGGCACTGATGGGCACCGATGAGGTAGTTCTGATGGGCACTGATTAGGTAGCACTGATGGGCACTGATAGGCGGCGCTGGTATTGGGCACTGATGGGCACTCATGGGCGGCACTGATGGGCACTCATGGGCGGCACTGATGGGCACTCATAGGCAGCACTGGGCACTCATAGGCAGCACAGATGGGCACTCATAGGCGGCACAGGTGGGCACTGATAGGCGGCACAGGTGGGCACTCATAGGCGGCACAGGTGGGCACTGATAGGCGGCACAGGTGGGCACTGATAGGCGGCACAGGTGGGCACTGATAGGTGGCACAGGTGGGCACTGGTAGGTGGGCACTGGGCATGGATTGGCACTGTGGGGTGGCACTGACAGACACTGGGGTGGCACTGATGATCACTGAGGGGTGGCACTGATGGATCAATGTTGCCAATCAGTGCCCATGTGTGGGCACTGATTGGCATAATTTTTTTTTACTGCCCCCCCCCTTTTTTTTTTGTCATTTTTTTTTTTTGTCTTTTTTTTTTGTCATTTTTTTTTGTATTTTTTTTGTATTTTTTTTTATTTCCCTGGTGGTCTAGTGTGGCGATCCGAGGGGGGGCTGCGCTGATAAACAATCAGCGCGAACCCCCCCTGTCAGGAGAGCCGCTGATCGGCTCTCCTGTACTCGCGTCTGTCAGACGCGAGTGAGGAAGAGCCGTCGGCGGCTCTTCCTGTTTACATCGTGATCAGCCGTGATTGGACACGGCTGATCACGTGGTAACGAGGCTCCGCCGGAGACTCGTTACCGAGATCGGAGGTGCAGGGTGTCAGACTGACACCCCGCATCACCGATCGCCGCGCTGCGCGCCCCCACGGGCGCGCGCGGCATTGAAATCGTGCTAGACGTTTGAGAACGTCTAGTCACGATTTCATAACCACTTCCCTGCCGTAAATCGGCTATTGGCCGGGCGGGAAGTGGTTAAACAGAGTTTTTTGAGAGAACTCTATTATTGTTCATATGTATATTTAGGAAATACAGTAAGATTAAATCATTGACCCTTTTTTTAGATTAGGGTTCTCTGACTGAGTGTTATACCCTCTGGACTGTTTTTGGCTCTATTGGTTCCTGGCAACTGTGTTCTAGCTATTTAACTATTGGCTTCATTGATTCGATTAACTTTGCATCTTGTGGTACGTTTTTTGTGCTCTATTCTGCTAATACACAACCAAATTTTGGAATTGTTATGATGTTAAATTTATTTATGAATTATTATATACTTTTTGACTTGTGTTGTCATATACACACTATTCAAATATACCTCCTGTATTCTTCAATTCACTATCCTTTTCATATTTTTTTGATATATTGTAGTGTTGTTAGTTCTAAGCTCCTGAGGAAGCTCCAATTCGAACGAAACATGACGAGCGAACCACGACTACAACAAGTCTTCTCACATTGTTGAAGCTTTATCTATTCATCAATTATGGATGGTTTTTATTTATTTATATAAATTCTAATAAAATAATTTTCTATTTTTCTATTTATGGTGTGTCAATACACTTTATTAGCACCGTTTTGAAAGTCCCAGGGTTCTCAGGTACCCTTTCCCCTTCTCTCTTATCTCTATTTATACATGGGATGAGGTGCTTCAATTTAAAAATCTGTATATCCACACAATCCTATGCCCAGAAACAATAGTTTACATTTAGTTTTGTTTTTGTCCTACCTAAAACACACTGACACTAAATGACACTAATACTAATTTAAAACTTTTTTTAAACTCCTGCCCAAAATATACTGACCATCACCTTGACCTTTGACCCTTACTTGACCCAAACACTAACCCTGGCACCAACCTAGATCAAACCTTGATCTAGGTATTTTTTCTTTTCTTTTTTTAATTATTATTATTTATTTATATATTGTACACCCACTTTTGGGTGTAAGGAGAGAGAAAGATACAATGTACCTTTCCTCTCCATTCACAGAGAGAGAAACACAGATGCAGGCTTCACAGTGACTGATCACTATGGTAGCCAATCAGGGACTACCACAGAGGTCAGGTGACCCAAATTCTGATGTTTCGGATCCATAGTTGTTAGTATGGGACCTGGGGCTCTCAGTGAGACCCCGGTCTTTGTGCTTTCAGAATGGGCATTTAGTACAGTGGGTGGTTTTGAGTTTGTATTTTTTGTAACAGAAAAATCTGCCTATACTTAGGCACAGTTCACTAGACCCCAGATGGTCTGACACAATAACCATTCCCTGTGTTACTGAAGGCCTATCCGGAATTACCATTTCGAGCTGCCCCATCACTATATTCTGGTGCTCCAGCACTGTCAAGATGCCATACGTAATATTTCTTCAACTTTTTCGCAGGTGCCAAATGTGTCCATTTTTTTCTGCAGGGTCAGTAGGTTGCACATCAAAATTTGCAGTTGGCTCCTCAGTGGCAAAATTTGGGCTATTTTTTCTGCAGGCCCAAACTTGATCCTCAAAGTTTGCAGTGTATTCTGATACTGAAGTTTCAGCACATAAAGAGTGTTTGCTGAACGTTAAATCGTGCCCATACCAGACCCTTATCTGAGCATGCAGCCTGGCAGGCCAGTAAAGGGAAGAGACAAGAGGGCACCCCCCTCCCCAACCATACCAGGCTTCATGCACTCAACATGGGGGGAGTTTTGGGGTAGGGGGCTCCCTCCCAAAGCATCCTGTCTCCATGTTGATGAGGGCAAGAGCCTCTTCCCCCCCAACCCTGGCCCAGTTGTTGTACCTCTACTCAATAACCAACAAAGTGTCAAAAATAAATTAAACCGCACACACTGTTTTTGACAAGTTCTTTCTTTAAAATAAAAATGATGTCCCTCGGTGTAGATCCATCATCTATCTCGATGAACACCAGCCGCTAACCTGAGGGAAAAAAAAGACAAAAGCTCCGCACCAGAAGAAGGCTCCTGCCGTTTGACACCTCTGCCATCTCCTGCTGCTAAATAATTTGACGCAGCATTCCTCTGGCAGGTCGGTGGCTGGCATTCAATGTGATTGATTATGTATCTTTATTGGGGGGCATTATTTTTATTTATTTTTTTATAAAAGACTTGTCCAAAACTGTGTGTGCATTTTTACTTACTTTTTGCCACTTTTTTGGTGAATGAGTAGGGGTACAATGTGCCCCATAATCATTCACATAGGGGCGGGTTGGGATATGGGAACCCCCTTGGTAATAGGGGCTTCCAGATTGCGATAAGTCACTCCCTGAACCCTCACAACCACTGGGCCAGGGTTGTGGGGAAGAGGTCCTTGTCTTAATCTTTGCAAAGTTTACAGTCTATTTGCCTTTAGTACATCAACCCCATAGTGTGATTCATTGGGGTTGATTTACTAAAGGTAAATAGACTGTGCACATTGCACTCTGCAACTCCAGTTGCTGCAGGACTTAGTAAAGCTTCACTTTGAAAATAATACCCAGTCATGTGCAGGGAAAATAAACAGCTTTTTTGTTTGCACATGATTGGATGATGGAAGTCAGCAGAGCTTTTGCTCATTTACTAAGCTCTGGAGCAACTGCTCTTGCAGAGTGCAACTGCACTTTGCAAGGAGCACAGTCTAGTTGCCTTTAGTAAATCAATCCCTATGTGTGCATGAACACATAGGATAACATGCAGTTTAGAGGCAGTTAAAATAAACACATCTGATGCCCAAAACAGAAACTGTAAAACCACCCAGTGTGCATGAGGCCTCAGGGGAAGTAGTGCAATATTTGTGTTTTTGTAGTTTGGCTTTTCTGCTATTTGTTCAGTGGGTGTTATTTATACAATGCAGTGTTGTAATACAGTGGCATGGTTTATTACAGTATAGCACAGGTGTCAAACACAAGGCCCACAGGCCGAATTAGGCCCTCCAGGCCATTTTATCTGGTCCTACTCCAGATCCCAACTTTCTGCTTTCAAGCAATGCATTCAGCTTCTTCCCAGCAGCAGCATAAAGATGTTGCAAAGTACGATTGATAGGTGCAGCGGAGTCAATTCAGATCAGACGTTGTGTGGTAACAGGAACTGGCTTCTTTATTGGAACATATCCACACAGGCAAAGATGTCTCTACACATGGTAAGAAGAACACACAGACAGGAAAAAGGAACCAACAAGTACATCACTGTGGATATGGAAATACAACACATCATAGAAAATACATAGCATAGAATATCATTGAGCATTAGCGACATCTTGTGTCCTTTTTCTAAACTGCATTCAATACAAAAGGCTAAGCTGAAGGTTTGTTGTATCTCCAACACCCCTTCTCAACAACTAAGGCTTAGTCTGTTAAACCTATCTTCTTTGTGAGCCTTGAATTTCTTTCAGCGGTCAGGGGCTTTGTAAGGATATCTGCTGTCATATCCTCAGTCGGGCAATAAATGAACTCAAGAAGACCTTGCTCTTGAAGATCCCTAAGAAAGTGAAACTTCACATCAATGTGCTTGGTTCTTGAATTAACTCCTTCCGTATGTGCAAGTACAATGCATCCTTGATTTTCCTTATAGATTTCTGTTGGTCCCAACTGTGGTTGACCCAAATCTGTTAATAGCTGTCTCAGCCATATAACTTCTTTGCTTGCCTGCGCTGCAGCAATGTATTCTGCTTCAGTAGACGACAGTGAAACAGAGAGTTGCTTTTTACTAGTCCAAATGATGGCGCCTCCTGACAGGAAAAATAAGTAGCCACTGGTAGGTTTTCTGTCACTGGTGTCACCTGCCCAGTCAGCATCCACATATCCTGTTAAGGTGCTTTCATCGCTTGCTGGTAACTTGAGATTGTAGTGCAAAGTCCCTTGGCGAATTATTCATTTTACAGCATTCCAGTCCTTTTGACTTGGCATTGAAACCTTTCTGCATAGGATTCCAACTGTTGCTGCAATGTCCAGCCTTGTAGCAGTGGTAAGGTACAGCAATTTTCCTATTGCTTTCCTGTATTGAGCATTAGTAGGTAATGGGTTATCTTGACAATTCATCTCCTTTAGGTAGTTGGTTTCCATGGGAGATTTCACTGGTTTGGCGTCTTCCATTCCAAAAGTTTCAATTATTTCTTGTATTTTGTGTCTTTGATTCAGAAGGAAGCTGTCATCTTACTCTCTCTCAATCTGGATGCCGAGGTAATTCTTTTATGTTGCCAAGGTCTTTGGTGTCAAAGTGCTGATTTAGTTTTTCCAGCATTTCTGCTTTATCCCCTACTTGCTCAAAGCATTTCAGGATATCATCCACATAAATAAGCATATAGACCCATCTGTTTGCCAATCTCTTTGTGTATAAGCAGGGGTCTGCTTTACTCCTTTGAAAGTTTTGATGTGTAAGCACTTCGGGCCAGATTCAGAAAGACTTGCGCTGGAGTATATCGCTATGCGCCGCGTAACTGTCAAGATGCGCCGTAGTATCTATGCGGCCGTACCCACCAAACTAGATGCGACAGAAAACGGGCTTTCTCCGACCGGCTTAACCTACCTTCTCCAGAGTATCGTAAGCGCATATTTTCGCTTGGCGCATCCGTCGCGCCTATTGATTTCCCATTCAAATATGCAAATGAGGGAGATATGCTGATTCGCGAATGGATTAGCACCAGACGCTGGCTACATACGCCGCACGTAAGTCGTCCGTCTGTCGCAAAGTTATTCCTATAAATAGCTGCTTTATCTTTACTCCTGACGGCAACAGGTCAGCAGGAGAGCAGCTACAGCAGCAGCATTACCGACGAAAATAGCAAGCTGAACAACCACACTTGCAAGGACAACACCTCTGTGTGCCAACATGCCAGGGGCAGCCGTGGTCCTAGCACTACTAATGGGTCCCCCGGTACGGAGGAGGCGGGCACGTGAGAGGATATACCGCACGCACATGAGCCTCTTTGGCATAGGTGATGAGGAGGTGTATCGCCTCTTCAGATTCAGCCCAGATGCAATCCTTGAACTAACCACAACCCTGCAGGATGACATCACCAGCAAGACACACCGCTCACAAGCAGTGCAGCCACTGATGAAGGTACTGGCAACACTTCATTTCCTTGCAAGTGGATCATTCCAGTACAAGTGGAGTGGTGGCTGGGATGTCACAGTCCACCATGAGCAGATGTGTGCACCAGGTTGTCCCTGCAATCCTCAGACGCATGTCCCACCACATCATCAGACCCACCACTGAGGACCTACGGCTGAAGGCAATGACAGATTTCTACAGAATTGCCAGATTCCCACGCGCCGTGGGGGCCATTGAATGCACACATGTGGCCCTACAGCCCCCCAGTGCCACAGAGCACATATACCGCAATCGGAAGCATTGGCATTATATCAACGTACAGGTGATAGCCGATGCCCAATGCCTCATATGGCACGTCCGTGCCAAACACCCCGGATCCAGCCATGACAGCTACATCTACAATCAGAGCCCTATCCCAATGGAATTCGAACAGAACGTGTATGGGGACAGCTGGCTGGTTGGTGAGTGACATGGGTGGCAGGCATGACTGTCCCCCCCATGATGCACACATCACAACGGGCACATGCATGACTAACATCCTCCTGTCTTTTCCCTTACAGGTGACTCTGCATATGCACTGGGACCCCATCTAATGACTCCTTTCCGGAACCCCCAAACCAGAGGCGAGAGAAGATACAATGCGGCACATATCAAAACTCGTGCAGTGGTGGAGCAAACATTTGGGCTCCTGAAGTCCCGTTTCCGCTGCCTGGATAAGTCTGGGGGGGGCCCTATTGTATTCCCCTACCAACGTGTGTCAGATCATCGGTGCATGTTGCATTCTGCAAAACTTTGCCATGAGAAAGGGCCTGCAGATTGACATACGTGATGACCTGACCCCCCAAACCAGACAGCCCCCCCCTGCCAGAGGAGACCCAGTGCCACTCCCTCACATTCACACACCATTCACACTGTCCCCTGCACTACCGACCGAGTGCAGATTAAAATAAAAAAAAAAAGCTCATAACCTGAGCAACAGAAAATAAAAAGCTCATAACCTGAGCAACAGAAAATATAAAGCTCATAACCTGGCCCTTCATTTATTTTTATATTCCACACTCTGGCTGCTTGCTTTAGGCCATATATACTCCTGCAAAGTTTGCATACTAGGTATGACCTTTGTTCATCTTTGAATCCTGGCGGATGTTCCATGTAGATTTCTTCTGTTAAATCGCCATGTAGAAACGCGGTCTTCACATCAAAATGTTTCACTTGCATTTTCCTTGTGACGGCCACTGTCAGTAAAGTCTGTATTGTTGTGTGCTTGACTACTGTATTCCCTTACCTACGCGTGTCAGATCATCGGTGCATGTTGCATTCTGCACAACTTTGCCATGAGAAAGGGCCTGCAGATTGACATACGTGATGACCTGACCCCTCAACCAGACAGCCCCCCCCTGCCAGAGGAGACCCAGTCAGCTGATGGAAGAGCATTCAGGAGGGTCCTCGCCGCAGGCATCTTTGGACAATAAACAAATACATTGATCACAGGACAATGCATGCATGCACACCACTAACGTCCCTAGATCACACACACCACATCCACATCACATTGCATTAGCCCAAGTCCAGCATGTAGGACTTGGGAGCAGCAACGCCGCGTCAAGGCCCCAATGGTGTCGCTGTCCATTCACACGTCATTCACACGTCATTCACACGCCATGGGGATAACTTCTCCCCAACGGCCGAGGGTGACAACCCTTACTGGCAGGAGTGCCACCCCCTCACATTCACACACCATCCACACTGTCCCCTGCACTACCGACCGTGTGCAGATTAAAAAAAAAAAAAGCTCATAACCTGAGCAACAGAAAATAAAAAGCTCATAACCTGAGCAACAGAAAATATAAAGCTCATAACCTGAGCAACGGAAAATAAAAAGCTCATAACCTGAGCAACAGAAAATAAAAAGCTCATAACCTGAGCAACAGAAAAAAAAACACCCCAAAAAGCCCTCATCTGGGCTGATGGAGGCTCTTTCTAGTGGGCCCTCTCTGGCTCCTCAGCTGCCTAAAGGGAGTGGGTGGGGGCGGGGGGGCATCTGGAGGTGGCTGATCCCCGGGTGGGCCACTCCTGGCAGGTGTGGCCTGCATGCCCTCCAAGGCCATGGCTATCCGGCCGAGGTAGGAATTGGTGTGGGCCTGCATCCTCAGCTGCCGGGTCACTTGATAATGATGGGCCCGCTGCCTCTGCCTCCCCTGGTCCCAGATGGCAGCAGTGTTGGCCTGGACGGCTGCAGTGAGGTGCCGAAGATCAGCCTGCACCTCTTCCAGGCTGGTCACCACTGCAGCGCAGTTGCAGCTGACATCCTGCACTGCGTTGGTCATCTGGGACACGGAGCCCAGGCTGTCAGCTACCCGGTCCAGGTGCCCAGCTATCTCCCCCATCTGCTGGGTCTGCCTGGCCTGGTCCCTCGCCATCTGGTCATGGACCACATCAGACACCCCCCTGGTCTTCCGGGTGGCCTTCCTGGGGCCAGGAGATGGTATTCCCCGGGGGATGGAGTCGCCCTTGAGGGGCTTCCTAGGATGGGGGAGTGGATTTGAGAGGGCCCTGATGAAGGGGAGGACTCCTCCAAAAATAGAACAAACTCCTGCTCAGTGACAACAGGCTCCTCCTCAACCACCTCAGCAGGTGAGGTGTGGGCACTCCCCTCCACCTCGGTGTCTTCACCACCCAGGGGGTCGGGCTCAGGATGCAGTTGGGGGGATGGGGTGGACTGGCCGCCGGCAGATGATGGCCAAGCTCCGTCATCTGTGGATGACACAAAGCAGACACATGTTGGTGGTCCCACACACTTGGCACATGTACCCTCCCCCCCACATGCAACACACCAAATAGGGGATAAAAAACACTTACCTGTCCTGGAGCCTTCCTCCATGGAATCATATCCCGGTACCCCCTCCAACCAACTGCTCCTTCTCCAGGCAGCGGGTAATCACCTCCTCCTCCGTGGTCAGGCTGACAGCACATGGGGGTCCACCCCCTGTGCCCCTCTCATGCCTCCTGATAGTGGCCACCTTGCCCCGGATTTTGCGCCTCAAATCGTTTATTTTTTTGGCTATGTCCGCAGCAGTCCGGGTGGAATAGGCCAAAATGTTGACCCTGCCAGCAATGCTCTCCAGGATGGCCTGCTTCCTGTCCCGGGTTGTCTTGCGACTTTTCCTGCAATGGAGGAAATCATTGTAGGTCTCCATCGCCGAGATGACTACAGACAGCTCCTGGGCATTAAAGTTGAGGTTTCTCCTTTCTTTGCGGGGAACGGGAGCAGCCATCGCACAGCAAAAGTTACTTCCCTGGGGTGGGGGGAACCGGATATACTTTTGCGCCGGAAAGGCGCATCTGCGGCCCCTTTTATAGGCGCAACAGAACACATTGCGCTGCCGTTTCCCATGAAGTGGTGCCGACGGAAGTTGTGAGCATGCAAACAGGGGAGCGAGTGGAGCCCTCCCTCACTGCGCATGCTCCGTGGATGATGCGCTGAACGTAAGTCTCTGCGCTGGGCTCTGCCCATCATTTACATATGGTCACACCCACTTACACTTACGTTGGGTTGCGCCATCACATTTTCGTTACTCCGTCGCAAAGTAATGAACAAGTGCTTGGTGAATACTGTACTTGACTCACTAGTTTGCGTCAGCGTAACGTATATGCGCTGCGCTATGCCGGATAAAATATGCACGCATCTACCTGAATCTGGCCCTTCATTTATTTTTATATTCCACACTCTGGCTGCTTGCTTTAGGCCATATATACTCCTGCAAAGTTTGCATACTAGGTATGACCTTTGTTCATCTTTGAATCCTGGCGGATGTTCCATGTAGATTTCTTCTGTTAAATCGCCATGTAGAAACGCGGTCTTTACATCAAAATGTTTCACTTGCATTTTCCTTGTGACGGCCACTGTCAGTAAAGTCTGTATTGTTGTGTGCTTGACTACTGTTGCAAAGGTCTCATCATAGTCCTCCCTGTATTTTTGAGAATAGCCTTTGGCTACTAGTCTCGCTTTGTATCATTCAATTGTGCCATCTGGCTTTCCATATGGCTTTCCTTCCGGGTGGTAGTTCTGTAAGTGTCCATGTTTTAGTGTCATGCATGGATTTTATCTCTTTCTCAGCAGCCTTTATCCATTTAGTTGCTTCTTGTTCTGAAAGTGGAGATATGTCTTCCCAGTTTACAGATTCGTTGATACTGGCAGTACTTGCTTTGTATGAGAGACATATAGGTGGCTTACCTTTGTTTTCTCTTGTTGACCGTCTAGTTTTTGTGTCTGAGCCTTCTTGTATCTGCTCTTCAGTACTGGTTGAGTCTACACTTACTTCAACTGTTTGTTCGGACGTTACAGAGATGGGCTGGTTAATGTCAGTTTTCTCTTCTATTCTTGCTTCTACTGTTGTCATTACATTGTCTCTTAAATCTTCAACAAAAGTTATGCTGTTGCTAATGGTAACCTTGGCTGTTTTAGGATTAAGGATTATGTGACCCTTGACATTGTCACTGTATCCAACGAAGATACCTTCAAACGCTCTGTTTTGGAGTTTGGTACATTTTTCTTCAGGTATGTAGATGAATGCTTTGCATCCAAAAACTGGCTTCTCATTGTGCCATAGTTCATATGGGATTTTCTCCACTGTTCTGGAAAGAAGTCTGTTCTGCAAATATGTAGCTGTCATGGCTGCCTCACCCCAGCATTTTTGTGGTAGTCCAGAGTCTGTCAGCATACATCTGATCATTTCGGTCAGAGTTCTATTCTTTCTTTCAGCTACTACATTTTGTTCTGGAGTATACGGGACAGTCTTTTGATGTTCTATTCCATGCCTTTTTAAGTACTCTTGTATCTTACCTCCTGTGAATTCACCTCCATTATCTCTCCGAAGTATGAGAGGCTTCCTCTGAAACTTGTTACTTGTCTTTGTTATATAGTCTTGTAATTTGTCGAAAACTTCACTCTTGTGTTGCATTAGGTAGGTGGCTGTATATCTTGAGTAGTCATCTATGAAAGTCACTATGTACCTGTTGCCTCCAGGTGTTGGTGGGTTTAGGGAACCACACACGTCACTGTGAACTAAGTCAAGTGGTCTTGAGGCTCTTTTCTGACTGACTTTGGGAAGTGTTGCTCTTGTAGCTTTGGATTTAATGCAACATTCACATTTAACAGTGACTGGACAAGGGGATACTATTAGATTCCTTGTCAGATTCCTCCTCTGTAGTTCCTGTATGCATTCTGGGTGTCTGTGACCTAGACGTCTGTGCCATATATGTATACAGTCATTGTGCTTGTGTGTACATAGTCTCACCTTTTCCTTCACTGTGCCAAGGGATATATTGATGATCATCCAGCTTGGCGCTTGTTACTGCCTGTTTGGCATTTAGAATGGAACACTTGTCACCTTGGAATTTCACAGTGAGTCCTCTGGCTGTTAGACGCTTCACAGATAAGAGTCCTCCTTCTAGATTAGGAACATAAAGCACATCTTTAACTGGTATGGTTAAATTGTGTCCCGCATCATCAGGGCATACAAGGGTTCCATGCCCACATCCTTCTGCATGTATTGTGCTTCCATCTGCAAGGTAAATAGTTTATTTGTTGTTCAGATCAAGTTCTGTGAAGAAACTTCTATCACTCGTCATGTGACTGGTTGCCCCTAAATCGATGCACCAGTCTTGGCATTTATTGTTGCCTGTCGCTTTAAATGTGGCATTCCAGTTGCCTTACCTTGGGTCATTGATTGTGGTTTTGACCTTTTGTTTAGCATAAGAGGGACGTTGTCTCATTTGCTCTGCTTTCCATATAGTACCGTCTTTCTTTATGTGTCCCTGTTTGTGGCATCTGAAACACACTCTGGTTTCTTTCCTGTATAATCGTGCGTCTGTAGCTTTAAGAGCGGTGCTGGTGTCAGTTTCTATGGCGTCATACACTAATGCCTTTCTTCTCTGATGCTCATCTATGAGCCTGGTTTTTACAAATCGTGTCTCCAGTGCATTGATTAGTGCAGTGTATGTATTGGGCAAACTGCATAACAACATGGCTGCAATGTGACTGTCTGTTATATTCTCCCCGCTTGATCTGAGTTGCGCAATCACTTCCAGCATTGCGTTTATATGCTCCTGCACGTCCTGTTCTCTGCCAAGTCTCATTTTGTAAAGTTTCCACAGCATAAACAGCCTGTTGTTTAAACTGGATCTTTCATGCAGTCTTGTCAGTACAGCCCACATGCCTTTCGCTGTGTCCTCATTGCATATATGAATGAGCTGATCATCCTCCACTTGTAAGCTTATGGTGCCCTGTGCTTGTCTGTTTTTCTTGTCCCAGTCCTGATTATTATCCTGTGGCCTCTCTGTAGTGGTAACCTCCCACAAGTCATCTCTGGATAATAGCATTTCCACTTTAAACTTCCATAGCTGATAAATGTCATTGTTCAGCTTGGCCACTGAGAGTTTCCGGCCATTTTATCCCTCCTTTATATATAAACAGTCTTACTTGTCTATAGGAGATGTCACTGGAAAGCTTCCTTATGTCGATCTCCACATCAGCCACACTGTCTTCCGTTCAAGGCTTTGTTCTGCTTGGGCCGCACCTGGTCATAAGACTTTATCTGGACACGGGCCCATAACCTGTTGCAAAGTACGATTAATAGGTGCAGCAAAGTCAATTCAGATCAGATGTTGTATAGTAACAGGAACTGGCTTCTTTATTGGAACATAACCACACAGGCAAAGATGTCTCTGCACATGGTAAGAAGAACACACAGACAGGAAAAAGAAACCAACAAGTACATCACTGTGGACAGGAAATACAACACATCATAGAAAATACATAGCATAGCATATCATTGAGCATCAGCGACATCGTGTGTCCTTTTTCTAAACTGCATTCAATACAATAGGCTAAGCTGAAGGTTTGTTGTATCTCCAACAAAGGAAAGGGGTGTGCACTGTGATGTAAGGGAGAGTGGGGAACTCAACTTCTGATGGTGGGGTGGCTCTTGACATCTAATGTGAGGGGAGGGGATGAGCTGGACATCTAATCTTACAGATACAACTGGACCTTTGGAGGGTAATCATAATGCTTATGTGGCCCACAATGAAATTGAGTTTGACACCCCTGCAGTGCAGAAATTAAATTTAGCTTTTAATTTGTTTTATTTGAATTCATGTTTTTTGTATATAATAATTAGTTCTTATTGGTGACGTACACGTGGCATATTTTGTTTTTTAAATTGGGGAAGTGATAAGCGCTAACACTGAAGTGAGGAGTGTACACAGATACCCTAAATAAATGTAGTATGAATAGCTACAATGTAACACAGTAACTATATTGTGACATGCTCAACATGAAACAACAATGATGACACACCAAGTAAAAAAAAGTGCAAGTGCAGAAGATGATCACAAGCCGAGAATATGACTGCGATCAATGAAGTCCCAAAATAAGTGTCAAAAAATATATGAATGAAAATAATATGTAAAATAACATGTAGATAGAGAGCAGTGAGTCCTTCAATAAATCAATCAATAAATGAAAGAGGAGAACAGTCCAAAATAGAAATCACTGAATCTTTAGCTGGTGGTGGACAGATGGGTGCCAGAAAAGTGAGAGGGTGATCCACTAGCAGTCTCCCAGAACTCTCACCTTATCCCGATGGGGAAAATTGCATGTAATTCAAATCAATGAATCTCCTGGACTCAGCCTCATCTCCTTCCACACTTCTATGTAATCACACTTGCCCCTGTTGCAGATCAGAGCCCTCAGTATGGCAGAGGAAGGGCTGTGGAAATGCTCATCCATCAAGGGGAAAGAAGAAAACAAAAAGGAATGCCCAATAGTGAAGTACAGTATATCAACGTAAAAAGTATTTATTAAAATCTTAAAAGTGGACTTTTACATGCAGTAAAAAACCAAGCGCATAAAACAAGATAGAAATTGGCGCACAGACACCGTCTTACTTCTACCGAGGACCTCCAGTGCTTGATGGACGCTTCAGGTGCCAAAACAAACTCTATGGCGTTATGTCACGGAGCACGTGACTTCATTAGGACTTCTGAAGTCCTGAAGTAAGACGGTGTCTGTACGCCGATTTCTATCTTGTTTTATGCGCTTGGTTTTTTACTGCATGTAAGAGTCCACTTTTAAGGTTTTAATAAATACCGCTTACATTGATATACTTCACTATTGGGCATTCCTTTTTGTTTTCTTCTTTCCCCTTGACAGATGAGCATTTTCACAGCCCTTCTTCTGCCATACCGAGGGCTCTGATCTGCAACAGGGGCAAGTGTGATTACATAGAAGTGTGGAAGGAGATTCATTGACTTGAATTACATGCAATTTTCCCCATCGGGATAAGGTGAGAGTTCTGAGAGACTGTCATCATTGTTGTTTCATGTTGAGCATGTCACAATATAGTTACTGTGTTACATTGTAGCTATTCATACTACATTTATTTAGGGTATCTTTTTTGCTTTTTTCCCTGTGTAAACTCCTCGCTTCAGTGTTAGTGCTTATCACTTCCCCAATTTATTACTGTTTTGTGTACCTAGTGATCACTAGGGATGAGCTTCGCATTCGAAACGAACGTATGTTCGACTCGAACATCGTCCGTTCGATCATTCCTCGAATTTCAAACAAAAACGATCGTTCGCGGCAAATTCGAGTTGAAACTAAACAACCGTTTTTAAAACTTTTTTTCCATTGATACATGTTCCATGGGGCAAGACCCGGGTTCTGAAAGACGTTTTCCAACAATAACTTGGAAATTGGTCTTTAAAACTACCGTTTTTAAAACTTTTTTTCCATTGATACTACTATCAATGGAAAAACAAGTTTTAACTGGTTGCCGACCGCCCGCTGTCATATTACTGCGGGACGGTGGCACTGCTGGGCGAGAGCACGTAGCTCTACGTCCTATCTTTTTCGGCCACTAGGGGGCGCGCTCGCGCGCGTTCGTTACAGAGCGGGGAACGGGAGGTATGTGTGTAAACACATTCCGCTCGTTCCTGTCAGCGGGGGAAACGCTGATCTCCCGTTCATACGATGTATTCCGTTCGATCAGCGATTCCCCCTAGTGAGTCAACCCCCCCCATACAGTTAGAACACACCAGGAACATACTTAACCCCTTCCCCGCCCCCTAGTGTTAACCCCTTCACTGCCAATGGCATTTTTATAGTAATCCAATGCATTTTTATAGCATTGATCGCTATAAAAATGCCAATGGTCCCAAAAATGTGTCAAAAGTGTCCGATGTGTCCGCCATAATATCTCAGTACCGAAAAAAAACGCTGATCGCCGCCATTACTAGTAAAAAAAAAATATTAATAAAAATGCCATAAAACTACCCCCTTTTTTGTAAACGCTTTAAATTTTGCGCTAACCAATCAATAAACGCTAATTGCGATTTTTTTTTAACGAAAAATATGTAGAAGAATACGTATCGGCCTAAACTGAGGAAAAAAAATGTTTTTTTATTTCTTTTTTGGGGATATTTATTATAGCAAAATGTAAAAAATATTGCATTTTTTTCAAAATAGTCACTCTATTTTTGTTTATAGCGCAAAAAATAAAAACCGCAGAGATGATCAAATACCACCAAAAGAAAGCTCTATTTGTGGGGAAAAAAGGACGCCAATTTTGTTTGGGAACCACGTCGCACGATCGCACAATTGTCAGTTAAAGCGACGCAGTGCCGAATCACAAAAAATGCTCTGGTCTTTGGACAGCAATATGGTCCGGGGCTAAAGTGGTTAAAAACGGTTGTTTTTTCAGGAGTCCTGCTCCTGAAAAAACAACAGTTTTTAAGACTTTTTTCCATTGATACATGTTCCCTGGGGCAGGACCCGGGTTCTGAAAGACGTTTTCCAACAATAACTTGAAAACTGGTCTTTAAAACGACCGTATTTGAATTCGAACGTTTGAGTCCCATAGACTTCAATGGGGTTCTAAATATTCGTGCGAACGATCAGACCGTTCGACGAACCGAATGCGGGGGTGTTTGGCTCATCCCTAGTGATCACTTTTTAGATACAGCTGCTTCACGTTCACTCAGGATTTTTTTCTAGATATTTCAACACTCACAGTAGCGCATTCAAATTTTGATTCCAATATTTCGTTTTTTATTGTGTCTTTAGTTTTAGTTTAGTTTTTTGTTTGCTATTGTTATTTTGCTTTATCTTATCTAGTATAACTATATTTTAATAATTTCTCTTTGGGATTAATAAAGCATTCTGAATATGAATCTGAATTCTGAATCTGAAATGTCTGATCATGTGTCAAAAATACTTATCGTAAGTTGTATTATAACTGACTTTTCAACTCTGTGAGTTTGCAATTATAAATGGGCATGTAATTTCTCTGTGATTTTTAGTACCGTTCCATATCACAGTAGGTTATGTATTATAATAGATCTAGTGTGACAATTGAAACAGTATAGATTAGTCCTCGACTCCTAGGGAATGTTCAGAGTAAATATCTAACAGTTGAATCATATATTTTTTTGTCTGTATAAAACCACTGTAGTTTCCTGTGGTTTTTGGTGTCTGAATATGTTTTTTGTTATATCAGCTACTCTGCTTTTGTTATAGAGCAATACAAGAGCAAAAAAAAAATCACAAATATTCTGATTTTGGTGTTTATTCTTCCGCAAACACTTAGCTAATATATCAATGTTGAATAGTTGTTGACAAAACATTAGTCTTGTGTATGCCTTAATATAACATTTTTCCAAGATTTCTACTTTGAAGCAGCTGAACTTTTTGTTGCTACATAAGTGTTACATAATTAATAAGATACTAAAACATTTATTTTTATTACTTGCAGTTAAAGGGGTTGTTAAGGCAGTGTACACAAGCCCTACTGCTAGTATAACCTGTACTATATAGTATATGCCTTTTTTTAAAATTCATCTTTTAAACACCTTGGGCCAGATCCACATAAATTGCCCTGGCGCAGCGTATCAGAGATACACCACGCCGCCGTATTTTACCTGACTCTAAGTCGAATCCAGGAAGATTTCGGCCCGTAAGGTATGGTGGCGTAGTGTATTTCTCGCGGCGGAATCGAAATACGCAATTAGGGGGCGTAAATCATTTAAATTAGGCGCGTCCCCGCGGTGATCGTACTGCACATGCTCCGTTCAGAAATTTCCCGCCTGGCATTGCGCGAAATTACGTCGAAACATCATTTTTATTTTTAGTATCGTAATTTACGTACATTCCTATTCACGGACGACTTACGCAAAAAAAATTTGAAAATTCGACGCGGGAACGACGGCCATACTTAACATGGCACATCTAACTATAGACCGGATAATAGCAGCTTTAAATTTACGGCGGAAAAAGCCGACTAACGACGACGTTAGAGAATGCGACGGCCGAGCGTAACTTCGTGGATCGCCGTAAAAAGCTAATTTGAATACCCGATGCGGAAAACGGCGCGAACTCCACCCAGCGGGCGGAAAAAGATTTCAGCGTAGATCCGAAGGCGTACGAAGACGTAAGCCTGTCGGATCGAAGCCCGAAGCCGTCGTATCATGGTTTGAGGATTCAAACTAATGATACGACGCGGGTAATTTGAAAGTACGCCGGTGTATCAGGAGATAGACCGGAGTAATGGCTCTGTGGATCTGGCCTTTTTTTATTCCTTCTCCCTGTTCAGTGGTCATGTGACTGCCCGTTGCTCTCTCCCTCTGATGTATGTACTAGGACGGGAGGGGCCATGCTCTCCCTCTAATGTCTGTCGGGAGGTCAAGTGACCTCCCTCTAGTGTATATATTGGAGGGAGAGAGTGACAGGCAGTCACATGACTGCTGAATGGGGACAGAGGTTGCAGTTTTTTTTAAAATCATCATTCCCTTCCCCCGTACGACTATATATGGCCGCAGGGTGGTTCTAATTCTCTGGGGTGCCGTGTTTTCACGGCGGCCCCTTTCGTCGTTCCCAGCGCGCGCTCCAGAGCGCGCAGCGGGGAACTTCTGTGCTGGCCGTGTCCCTTGGACACAGCCAATCACAGATCGCCGCGAACGGCCAATCAGAGTGGCCATTTGCGATGTGATCTGTGCGGCGAATGAGAGATGATCTCATATGTAAACATATGAGATCATTTCTCATTGCCGGCTCTCTGAATTACAGCGTCCTGTCAGGGAGAGAGGAGACCGATCTTTGTCTCTTGTACATAGGGACACAGATCGGTCACCCCCCAGTCACCCCCCCTCCCCCCACAGTTATAACACTATACAGGATACACATTTAACCCCTTCCTCACCCCCTAGTGTTAACCCCTTCCCTGCCAGTCACATTTATGCAGTAATTAGTGCATATTTATAGCACTGATTGTAGTATAAATGTGAATGGTGCCAAAAATGTGTCAAAAGTGTCCGATGTGTCCGCCATGATGTCGCAGTCGCAAAAAAAAAACGCAGATCGCCGCCATTACTAGTAAAAAAAATAATAATAATAATTCTGTCCCTTATTTTGTAGGCGCTATAACTTTTGCGCAAACCAGTCGCTTATTGCAATTTTTTTTTTATTTTTTACCAAAAATATGTAGAAGAATTCGTATCGGCCTAGACTGAATTTTTTTTTTTAAATTGGGCTATTTTTTATAGCAACAAGTAAAAAATATTGATTTTTTTTCAAAATTGTCGTCCTTTTTTGTTTATAGCGCAAAAAATAAAAACCGCAGAGGTGACCAAATACCATCAAAAGAAAGCTCTATTTGTGGGGAAAAAGGGACACCAATTTTGTTTGGGAGCCATATGGCACGACCGCGCAATTGTCAGTTAAAGCGACACAGTGCCGCAAGCTGAAATTTCACCTGGTCAGGAAGGGGGTATACATGCCCAGTAAGGAAGTGGTTAAATACCTTCAGCTGAAAGGGCAGTGATCAATATGCAAAATAATGAGTTTCAGCATTTAAACCAAAGCTCTGGCATGGCTCATTGGCAAGAGTTAGTGGTAGTTGGAGGTTGTATGGTAGCTTTAACCTCAGACCTGGAATCAGTAATTTGCAAACTTTGCACCTTAGTATGAGGGCCCTCAATAATATAAATACATGTACATATAACAACCCCTTGGCATCTGTTATAAACTATAATGTTTTAAAATATGCACACATTTAGAACCAAAATTGTAATTGGTTGCATCCAAAAATTTCAAAATAACTAACATGACAGACTCTGTAAGCTAATTAAACATTTAAACAGAGAAACTGCATTGCATCGCCTGCCAATTTTGGAAACAAGTCGCAGTTTCTGAGCTACTAATTCAAACACTTACAAAATATACCCTGCAGGCCTATTAGACAAAAAATAAAAAATAAATGAAAACACAGGTCAACATAATAACTAAAAGGATACAGAAAATAATTGCTTTTATACTTGATTTTCGTATGGTATTGGACTGCATCATGAATACTGAAAATGATGTAACAAACAGTAATATAAATGTTGTAACAAAAAGTAATATAAGGTGCTGATGATTGGAATAGAAATCAAAAGAGTGGGCCAGATTCTCATAGAATCACGCTGGCGTAGCGTAAGGCATTTACACTACGCCGCCGCAACGTAACAGAGCAAGTGCCGTATTCTCTAAGCACTTGCTCCGTAGTTTGCGGAGGCGTAGAGTAAATCGCCCAGCGTAAGCCCGCGTAATTCAAAGGGGGCGGCTTGTATTTAAATTAAGCACGCCCCCGCGTCGAACGAACTGCGCATGCGCCGGCCGGGGAAAAAGCTCAGTGCGCATGCTCCAGCTCACGTCGGAAAGCGTTGTGGAAACCGACGTCAAAACGACGTGATCGTCACTACGCAATGCCCTATTCGCGAACGAGTTAGTAAAACGACGTAAGCAACGGAAAAAGCCGACGCTGACCCGACGCCATACTTAACATGGCATCCGACGGCACCCGACGGTACTTTGTAAGGTTACTCCTCATAGAAGCAGGGGTAACCTTACGAGTTCGTAAACGACGTACGCGACGACGGGGCGGCGTAAAAGCGATCGGGAATCGGCGTAGTAGCCTCATTTGCATAGGCAAATGAGAAAACAACGTAAAGCCCACCTAGTGGCCGGAGTTGTCATTACAACTATGATCCGCAAGTGTAATGGTATTACACCTGTCGGATGTTAAAGCGTATCTATGCCAAAGTGATGCTAAGAATCACTCGCATAGATACGAGGCAAAAAAAACGGCGATACGACGGGGTATCTGAGATACTCCGTCGTAGCGCCGCTGAGAATCTGGCCCAGTGAGTTGACTTTCTGTGCTAGCTCAGGTCATAAAACATTAGACTGACCCTGCCTCTAAAGTTAAAGCAGAGTTTCACCCAAAAATGGAACTTCCGCTTATCTGATTCCTCCCCCCTCCGGTGCCACATTTGGCACCTTTCAAGGGGGAAGGTGGAGCCGCTACGTGTTTTTGACAGGTACCCTTCCACATTCCCTGGAGACAGCGCCGCGGAAGTTCGGCCCCCCTCCTCCTTCCTCCACTGCCTGACCAGTTAAAAAAACGCACCTCGCTTTGCGCATGCGTAGTAGGGAACTGGCTGTGAAGGCGAAAGCCCATAAAAAGCAGTGAAGCCCTTACAAAGAATAGCAGTGGCAGCACTCGACAGCCGATCTGAAAATCGGCTGGGGTGCTGACATTGTGAGCTCCCTGGACAGGTAAGTGTCCATATATTAAAAGTCAGCTGCTACAGTATTTGTGGCTATTGATATAAAAAAAAATCCCCAGGCGGAACACTGCTTTAAGACTCAACAGCTTAACTGTCATGCCGCGTACACACGATCACTTTTTGTGATGTAAAAAAACTTCGTTTTATCTCACGAAACAAAACGACGTTTTTCAAACTTCATTTTTTTTCATCGTTTTCTGAAAATGCTCTTGCAAAGCGCGGTGACGTACACCACGTTCGACGGCACTCTGTTCCATTGAAGCTCCCGTCTCATAACTTGCTTCTAAACATGGGCGGGTTTAACCTCCCTGGCGGTATGATTCTGTCTGGAATTACGTACCAAAAGCGGTACAATTATTTTGTATGGAAATTCTGCGTTTTATACTGTAGGCCTGCAATTTTTAGGAATAACTCACTTAAATTTGTCCAAACCAGAGTCTAGTAGACATCCCGGGTATGATAAAGTTTGAAACACAAAATCATAAAATTATATTTCAGACAGGAGGCTCATATCTTGCATTAACTTTCTTTACTAATGCTCATAGCAGAAATACAGAATTCAATACTTTAAAAGAGAAAAATTCACAAGGAGAACTTTACTACAAATCCCAGAATCCCTGAGACCGGAAACCCCTCCCCCAGGAGATCCTATATAACGTCTGCATGAAACCAGGAACTTCCTCTTTCTTTCTGCTCATGGCCAGTTAAGTATCTCATTATCTTGTTATTTGTCTATTGTGTAAAATTGTATTGTTTGTTTGATTGTGAGGCGCGGCTGCGCTTCGTTTTGTCTGGCGCTTCAAACGCCTTTAGACTGTGTTACCCCCCTTTTTTTCCCCCACTTGTGTGTGTGTCCCTTGGGCTCCATATACCTCAGGGCGATTCGCGCCCTTCTCGTAGGAGGGGGCGGGCCGATCATAGGCTCTCTCCCTCCTAGTATACCCGCGCTCGTTCGGCCAATCGCAGCGCGCCGGTGACGTCACCGCGACGCGCCGAACACCGGACCTGCCCACCGCTCTCCTCACCGCTGCATTCAGCGGCTGATCAACTAGGGGAAGGGGCTGTGTGGGTTTGGCTGCTGGATTTATCTCTCCCTGATAGCGTGGGCCACTATTAGGGCACGGTATAGACTTACACATATATATAATCACCTCAGGCAGTTTATAGGACGGAGCACTGTAATCAGTGGTCTGTAGGAAACGGTTTGCCTGAGCAGTTCCTCTTGCTATCTGAATATGGCAGAAGGTTCTAGGAACCTAGCTTCACATGGAGCAGATCAGGGGATCACCCCTGAGACCCCTCAGTTGCTCACAGCTGCTCAAATTCAGGACATTATTAATAACTCTATTCAAGCAGCATTAGCTGCCACTGTGACCAACACTTTACCTCACCCTGAGGCAATGAAAGTGGGAAAAGCCTCTTGCAAGAGGAAACATTTATTGACCCACACCGACTCCCCGGCAGGGGAAGTAAAACTCATGCTTGAGGCAGGACCCTCCACGGCCTGCCGACCCAGACATCCGAACAATGAACGACCCTTGACAAACAAGGAGATCACTAATAAAAAAAAAAATTCTGCCCGCCGGGTTAAACCGGACTCGTTTAACGAGGAATCAGACGAGGAGTCACCTGACGGATCTCTGATCCTTTCATCGGATGATTCCGATGCGGAAATGGAGGATGCTGGGTACATGGTTCCTGATATGGAAACCAACTCACAATTGCAGTCCGCAACTATTCTGGACTCTCTGGGTGAACCTTTCTTTAATCCCGAAAGTATCACACACCCTAGGTCAGGGGACTGGGCCCCGATTCCGCAAGTGTCACAATATGTGGAACATTGGGTCAGGAAGATCCTTGATAGGAAAAACCAAAATAAACTAAGGGCAGAATGACCCAGGCCATTCGTACCCCATAAAGTGGCAGTCACCCCAGAGATTGACCCGATCCTGCTTAAGTACCTGACAAAAACAGGGAAATATGCAAAAAAAGGGCATTAAACGCTCCTTTAAGTCGATCCAAGATCGCATCTTAGACCTGCTGGGACCCTTAACAAAGATCTTGAACCTGTCTGAACAGGCGGCCAACACCGATGAACCGGTGGATTTAGTGCAGTTACGGGGTTGGGCCCAGCGGGCCATATGCCTTCTAGGTTCAGCCAACACGACCTGTGCCATCGAACGGCGCAGGTCTATTTTGATGAAGCTGGACCCACAGCTTTCTCATCTAGCAGAGTCTGAGCCAGGTCCCTCGGCTGAGGGCCTCCTATTTGGGGAGGACCTAATAAAAAATATAAATAAGTTTGTGGGTCTGTTCAATAGCCTGGACAAGGCCCAGTCCTCCCTGAAGAAGTCCGGTTCGGGTACCCGGGTTTTTGCCAGGGCCGGCAGAGGTAGAGGCCGCTCTGCCGGCCGTGCTGGTTACTATAGGGCCTTCTCAAGGGCTCCCAATCAGGCCTTTACGCCAACACAGCAGCAATACTCTACTACCCTGGCACAACCGGCACCATTCTTCCCCCCTAGAAGACGTCCATGGAGAAGTCGCGGCGGCAGGGGCTTCCCGAGATCCCGACCTCCTACCGGTGAGTGTCCCACACCATTTTCACATACCAATAGGGGGCAGACTGAAACATTTTACCCATGCCTGGTTCATGATTACGGCAGACGATTGGATTCTGTCCACAATTCAGGGCTACCAGATAGACTTCATGACAATACCTACCATGACGGGGGCCCCGCACCCCATTCATTTTTCAGAACACAACAGGAACCTCATAGACTTAGAACTACGAGACCTGATCGCAAAACACGCTGTCATAGAGGTAGACCCCGAGTCTCCGGGGTTCATAAACAACCTTTTCCTGGTTCGGAAGAAGGACGGTGGATATCGTCCGGTAATAAATCTAAAAAATCTGAACCAATACGTGGTCTATCGCCACTTCAAGATGGAGGGTATCCATATGCTCAGGGACCTTCTAGTCCAGGGGGATTGGCTAGTAAAGATAGATTTAAATGATGCATATCTGACGGTACCAATGCACCGATCCTCCCAAAAGTATCTGAGATTCAGATGGCGGGGACATACGTGGCAGTTTACCTGCCTTCCCTTCGGCCTTTCAGCGGCCCCTTGGTGTTTTACCAAGATAATGAAGCCGGTGATCGCCCTTGTTGCGTCGCAGGGGAGTACGTCTGATAATCTATCTAGACGATCTTCTCATTATGGCTCGCTCGAAGTCTCAAGCCGAAACGCACAAATGTTGGGCGATATCTCTCCTGGAAGGTCTAGGTTTTCTCTTAAACCACAAGAAGTCCATACTATCTCCGGCCCAGGAGATGGAGTTCTTGGGGTTCTCAGTGGACACCAGACAAGCGGTTTTACGCTTACCAGACCACAAAATGGCTCTGATTCGGAAGGAAATCAGGACGGTTTTGCACAAACGGCAGATATCTCTCAGACTCCTGTCCCGAATAGTCGGTCTGTTGTCGGCATCCATTCAGGCTATTTTCCCTGCGCCCCTTCACTACCGAGCCCTTCAACGTCTAGGAGCTCTTCATTTGCGTCGAGGTCTTCGGTACTCGGACAAAATCACCCTTTGTCCGGATTCGGAAGCGGAGCTCCGATGGTGGCTCCACCATGCCCTGGAATGGAATGGGAAAACGATTTTCAGCCCCCGCCCGGACATTGTCTTGGAATCAGACGCCAGTCGCCAAGGCTGGGGAGCTCGCTGCGGCCCGGACTCCACAGGAGGGACGTGGTCCGTAGAAGAGTCTCCTCTCCACATCAACGCGTTGGAACTCCTGGCGGCATTTTTCGCTGTCAAGAGTTTTCTCTCGCAGAGATCCAATTGTTGCGCTCTCTTACGTTTAGACAACGTAGCGGCGGTGCAATATATCAATCGTTTAGGAGGCACGAAATCCAAACAATTGGCGGATATTGCTTCCGAACTTTGGAATTTCTGTCTCTCTCGCAATATTTCCCCTGTAGCGGAGTACATCCCGGGAGTATCCAATTGGGTGGCAGATTGGAACTCCCGCCATCTGTCCGATTCCAGCGATTGGACCCTGGACAGATCTGTGTTTCTGGCGTTACACGACCTCTGGGGTCCTTTGCATATGGACCTTTTCGCTTCCCTGGCTCAATCGACAACTGCCGAGTTTCTACAGTTGGAGACCGGACCCGGAAGCCGTGGCTGTAGACGCGTTCCTTCAATGGTGGCCAGACGGCCTACATTACGCTTTTCCCCCCTTCTCCATGATCACCAGGCTACTCCTCCATGTGGTCAACCTGAGATCCACAGTGGTCTTGATCACTCCTTGGTGGCCGACCCAGCCATGGTTCCCTCTGGCCTTAGGGATGTCGGTCGACTACCCCAGGCTTCTTCCCCACTCGACTCACCTCCTGTCCAATCCCTCCAAGGGTCCACATCCTTTACTGCTGGAGGGCAGTCTTCCCCTCCTCGCATGGTTAGTATCGGGGTGCCAGAATCTAGTACTGGACTTTCAGAATCAGCTAGAGACCTCCTCGCCTTGGCCTGGGCCCCAGGGACTAGATCGGCTTATCGATATGCCTGGGGGCTGTGGGCTCGTTGGTGTGATCAACGACAAATTGATCCCATTCAGGCCCCTGTCTCCGCGATTGTAAATTACCTCGCGGAGTCCTACGCTTCGGGCAAAGCATATAGCTCCTTGAATGTCTATAGATCCGCCATCTCAGCATATCACTGCCCGGTCGATTCCCTCCCTGTAGGGAAACATCCTTTGGTGTGTCGCCTCCTCCGCGGCGCAAAATTCAATCGACCTCCCCGGCCACGTTATTCCTCCACTTGGGATGTTTCAAAGGTTCTTCGACTGTTTTCTTCCTGGGAAGACAATGACCTCCTGTCCCTAAAACTTTTATCCCTGAAGCTCACTACCCTTCTATGCCTAATCTCTATCAAACGTGTCTCAGATGTGAGAGCCCTGGATGTTTCCAGACGGCAATTTTCTCCAGAAGGGGTGAGATTCTCGGTAGTACGCAGGACGAAAACCCACTTGCACTCGGTTTTCTACCCTTTTTTCCCGACCCATCCTCGACTATGTGTGGTTCGATGCCTACAAGCTTACGAAAATCTCACGGCGCATCTTCGCCCTCCTAGGTTTTCACAACTTCTAATCTCATTTGTGCAACCACACCATCCGGTGACTTCAGCCACCTTGGCTAGATGGGTGCGTGCGGTCATGGACATGGCGGGGATAGATGTCTCTCTTTTCGGCGCACACTCGACCAGGGGGGCAATGGCCACTAAGGTCTTTTCCACAGGGGGCTCCCTATCAGACCTTTTACTAGCGGCCGACTGGTCGTCCGAATCGACCTTTCGCGAGTTCTACTTTAGACCAGAGAATCATGTCTCTCTATCGGTACTGAATTCTTGATCGTGATACTCTGACTCAGCTAGTACTTACTTCGACCATCAGGGGGACTTGAACGTACACGTATTTATATAGAAGACTGTAGGCTCACATGTTTGTGGTAGGTGTTATATATACTGTTGCATGATCTATGACTGTGCTTTAAACATGCAAGATATGAGCCTCCTGTCTGAAATATAATTGGAGATTTTCCTAGCTGGTGACGGAAAATATTAGTTATATGAAGACAGGAGGCGAGTATCTTCCCACCCTACCCACCCTATGATGCATATTCTTTATCATTTCAGGATACTGATGCCTTACACATAACTCTGGATACAGTTCAAAGATGCCCTCTGAACCCCGTTGGGTCGAAGTTAGTTGCGCTATAGATTGAAGCGCTTTATGTTGAAGATCTCTGGGAGACGAAGCTCTGCGCCAGGATTCGTGAAGCCTAGAGGCTGTTCTCAGTGGTTCAAGGATTCCGGCCCAGATTGCCGCGGAAGGTTTGGACTTTTTTGTTCCAGCAGTTGGAGTTACACCTGGAGTATTCGCATCCAGAAAGAGGAAGTTCCTGGTTTCATGCAGACGTTATATAGGATCTCCTGGGGGAGGGGTTTCCGGTCTGAGGGATTCTGGGATTTGTAGTAAAGTTCTCTTTGTGAATTTTTCTCTTTTAAAGTATTGAATTCTGTATTTCTGCTATGAGCATTAGTAAAGAAAGTTAATGCAAGATACTCGCCTCCTGTCTTCATATAACTAATATTTTCCGTCACCAGCTAGGAAAATCTCCAATTATAATATAATAAATAACTATAAATAATTATAACAAATAATAATGTAATTATAATAAAAATTATTCACTAATGTAATCAAATCAAAATCACTGAAATTTGCTCAGTTGCAGAATTGTCGCTGTCATTACTTTTATTTTTTTATGACGAATTTCCCCACAAATCGCTATCACTCAATTCTGCAAGTGATTATCATTTATTATCGCTGTTTTCTAGCTGCTCTAAAATCACTTTTGACATAAAGGGACACTTTTGGTTGCTATGGACAATCTACAGTTTGCAGGCACAAAAAAAATGTTTTTATTATGTAAAAGAACATGCAGGGCACTGGGCAGATCACTAGGGACAGGGGGGGTGTGTACTTTTTACATACAGTACTGTAATCTATAAGATTACAGTATTCTGTATGTAATGTGTTTGTTTACTTTTTTGAATTTGCCGCCGGTCTCCGCCCCCGTGCGCCGTTACGTCGCAGGGAGCGCTGATCGGCGGCGTGCGGGCACTGTGTGAGTCGAATGGAGGACGCCACTCGCTCACACAGCGTGGATGCATCGCTGGATCCAGGGACAAGGTAAGTACAGTACCCCGCCTGGATATAAGGTAAGCCAGCGCGCGCTGCAGGCTCTGCATATTCACCCCGAGCGCGACTCGGGGATATCGATATTTACATAAAAAATCCAACCCGAGTCGCGCTCGGGGATACCGGCAGGGGGGTTAAAAACGTTGTTTTAAACGTCGTTTTGCCCACACACGATCATTTTTTATGACACAAAAAACGACATTCTGAAAAACGACATAAAAAATGTTTGAATTTTGTTTTGTTCGTTTTTCAGAAGACAAAAAACAACGTTTTGCCCACACACGATCATTTTAAATTACATTTTTTAAAACGTTGCTTTATTTCATCACAAAAAACAACCGTGTGTACGCGGCATTAGAGTATGATTCGCCTATACTTACTTCTAGCATACTACTAGAGGGTGCTACATAAACCTATCTTGCTTACCTTTTAGATGTCTCTTAGGCTACTTTCACACTGAGGCGCTTTGCAGGTGCTATAGAGCTAAAAATAGCTTGGTTGGTTTGGCTAAATCCAGTTCTCATTGACATACAATGGAGAAGTCCAGCTTATAAATGTTTAACCCTTTGATGGGAAAGTGTTCCAGTCTAGTTTACTAATGAGATGATATCTGCCAGTACAGTACAGTGTTAATCATGGTAAACACAGCCCCCCAGCCTCCCTCATAAGCAAAAGGAGTAGTAGGACTTTATAGTGCTGGAGATTGCATAAAAGAGCATTTAAAAAATATAAAGTTTAAAGGTGTGCTATGTGAATAGGGTGTATGTAATAAATATAAAGCATTGGGTGTTATCCCAATGGTTGCAAAATGGGAAATACACTATAATGGCAGAAGACTAGGGGTTGTTGTAAATTGAGCGTACGTAAAATGGGTAAAATGGGCCAATTGTACCAATGGTGTGTATAAAATGGCCAATTGTATCACAGAGATATCAGGCTGGTTCTTTGAAGTGTAATTATGAGTTATCTGGTGAATTACATTAAAAGTAATATTGCCATCTGTGCTAAAACAAAATCATGTATAACTATTTTAAACAAATGAAAACAGTATAAAGACATTTTCCAGTAATATAGTGGGCCAGATTCTCGTAGAAGTTACGTTGGCGTATCTCGAGATACGCCATGTAACTTCAAAGATACGCCGGCGTATCTATTTTCTGTATTCTGAAAACAAGATACGCCGGAATTTTGCTTAGATACGAGCGGCGTAAGTCTCTTACGCCGTCGTATCTTAGTTGCATATTTACGCTGGCCGCTAGGTGGCGCTTCCGCCGATTTATGCATTGAATATGCAAATGAGCTAGATACGCCGATTTAGGAACGTACTTGCGCCCGGTCGTCGTATTTTACGTCGTTTGCGTAAGCGTAAGTCCGGCGTAAAGTTACTCCTGCTATATGAGGCGTACGCAATGTTAAGTATGGACGTCGGGACAGCGTCGAATTTTCCGTCGTTTACGTCGTTTGCGTAAATCGTTCGTGAATAGGGCTTTGCGTAAGTTACGTTTACGTCGAAACCAATGAGTACTTGCGGCTTAATTTTGAGCATGCTCACTGGGATACGTCCACGGACGGCGCATGCGCCATTCGGAAAAAGTGTCAATTACGTGGGGTCACGATTCATTTACATGGATCACGCCCCCTACCTGCCTATATTATTTAGGCGCGGTTAAGCCGGCCCATCTAAGCTACACTGCCGTAACTTTGGGCGCAACTTCTTTGTGAATACGGCACCTGCCTCTCAAAGTTGCGGTGGCGTAGCGTTAATCAGATACGCTACGCCCGCACAAAGATAGGCGTCCCTACGAGAATCTGGCCCAGTGTGTTTAAGTGGTAGTAAACTCAATTTTTATACATGTACCTACAGGTAGACGTATAATCTGTCTTACTTCTAGGTACCTTATATATCTAGTAAACTTGTGCTGTTTAGTAGACCAAAGACATCACTTGCACAAGCATAGCACACTCTGCATTCAAGCAATTAAAATGGCCATTCAAATTACCGGAAATCGTTAATACAGGAGGAAGACCAGGTGAAGATGTAATTGCCGGGAGCAGCATCAGATCAACATTGGAGGGCTCCATGTAAAATATGTCAGTCATAATGAGCTGGTATGCAGTGCATACTAAATCATTATGGCATGGCCGTTAAAAAATAGTACAGTTTACCACCATTTTAGCGTCAGCAGTTAAATAGCAAATTCAGTCTTTGAATTAAGCCTAATAGATAGAAATTTGCCAATGAAAATTGCATTTTTAGACATTCCCTCAATCTATTTTTGTTAAACTGTGCCTAGATGGAACTCACAGTTACTGTACAAGCGAGATTTGATGCCTGTTCACCTCCTGCTGGATTCACCTGGTATGCATTCATTCTATTGTATATGGTTTAAAAATGACTGTGGAATGCCAGGGAAATGCAAGTAAATGATTCACTGGATAATGGATATTTAAAAAAAAATCCTTTATAAATAGACCCCTTAATGTTAACAAGTGGTAGTATACATGTATCACACTCTAGTGTGCTGCTAGTGTGAAAGTAGGTAACTAAGTCAAACTTAAACCAGTGAGTCGGTAATTGGGTCAGGGTTATTGGAGTTCAGGGCAGCATGACTCATACACACAGCTCTCTGGTGCCTCCCTCTGGTTCTAGAAAGGTAGGAACATTTTAGAGACCAGAGGGCGGAGCTTAGCCAATCCCCAAGCAGTTGACCTGGCAGGGGACTAAGTGAGCCCTTTAACACGGATGAGTCATGCAGGGAAGGGAGCCAGGAAGATGGAAATGCAGTTCTGAGGAGACTTTTGGTGGCCCTTGAGGGACCCCTGCTGGGGAGGGACTCTGACTCAGGCTGGGATTCAGGTGCTGGCCTTTAAGGATCCTACCAGTGGTGGCCCATCCATTAGGGTCACAAGGGCACTGCCCCCCTATCCGTGCATCCGGCCCCCTGATCTACATACAGGGCGCAGACCATGGATTCCAGTGGGGGAGCATTTCTTTTTTGAGCACGTGATTAGAGCCAGAGGCTCTAATATGCTTCAAAAAAGAACAGAGCACTGCCCTCTGAGCCCACCCAGTGTGTGGCTATAGCAAATTAATATTTGCTATTATCACACTGATTATCCTCCCGGACAATCAGGAAGCGGGACGTTAGACTTGTTTCCCGATTGGTTAAAGGGAGAATCCAACTTTTCCTTGGATTTTTGTCCGAAGGGAGTTGGCCGGGCACACCCATAGCATACACACGCTCAGACTTTTCATCAAACTTTCCTAAAACTTTCCCAACATCACGTGTTTTTTCTGCTCTTTTTTGCTCTTTACCGCCACCCTTTGGTCAACTTCTGCTATTGTTGGTTGATTTTAACATTGGTTCTGGGCATGTGTATTTGCACTTCGGAAAAAAGTCCAATGGATTTCTGTACACACGATAGGGCTTTGCACCATCAGACTTTTGTTGCCGAAAAGTTTGCTTGTTTGCAGAGCGAACTTTTGTCCGATGAAAGCCGAAAAAGTTTGTCCGATGGAGCGTACACTCGGTAGGATTTTTTTTTTCAAACTTGCTCATTTTGAAGTTTGTTGGCAAAAAGTCAGACCATGTGTATGGGGCTTAAGAGGTAATGAATACCTGTATGTATTACACATACGCATTAATGCATGCTTATCATATTAAAATATATATCCAAAAAAAATGGTCAAATAAACTATCTATCTGAAGAATTGTACATTATAGTGAATTAAGAGACATCAGGTGTATATAGAGTAAAACAGATTTTACCATCAGTTTAGGAAGAGGGGGGGCTTTACAGTAAGTGTAATTAAAGTGAAAAATTTACATTTAGGGACCTGTAAAAGTTCTTGCCATGAAAGACCTAACCCCCAAAGTACCCTCCTCCAGAGATGCAACATCCATGATTCCTTTCATTGCTCCATGTTCGTTGCTGGCATCTTTTCCTAGATCTAGAGTCGTCTGTCTTCTTTATTTGCAAGCCATGGATGACTCCCACATATGTGCATGGGAGTTACTTTGTTCTAGCACATACTCAACACACATGCAAGGCTGTCAACAAATAATTTGGAAAGCATTTCTAACAGGCAGGGAAAGAGCTTTTATGGTACAAGAGATGCCAAGTCTATTTTTCTACTATAATTGCTAGCAATTTTTGAAGAATGTGCAGAAGTTCCACTTTAATTTGTAGAGTGCTTTATTACATTAGGTAGTAATGATAAAATCTATATTGGAATTTAAAAAGAAAGATGGGATGATAGACTCACACCTGCGGCTGTCAGAATACGCTGCTCGGTGGCTGCAGCTGCATATCATCTGACATTTTTCTGACACGTCCTTTCCACAGAAAACAATGAAATAATTGTCTTCTGGTGAGCAGAAGAGGTCACACACTAATCAAAATTTGGGCGATCCTTCTGGACCAGCCAAAGTTCAGTTCGTGTGTGGCCAACTAAAGGTTAATGCAAATAGATAATTGAAATTGAGAGTCTTTTGAAATCATGAGATTCCAGCAAAAGCTTGCCTTCTTTTCAAGGGACGTAATGAGGTTCTCTTTCAAAGGCTCCATGTGAGCATGTGGATGAAAAAATTCTATTAAATATAACAGTTATTGAAACATTTTTAACCACCTACTTGTTTTACAAATGTTTACTTACAGATTTACCTATATTTATATCTGTGGCTATACAAGTATGAAACCACCAGCATGGCACCCTAGGCTGTGATTAGCCCACAACAATCAACACATTCCTAGAACGTGCACTTTATTCAAGTTTATTCTTTAAGATACACTGCCTGGTATCGATGGTGGTAAGCACCGTAGACATGAAAATGTTTTTATACCCTGAGGAAACAGGCTTAACGTGTGAAACCACAGCAAGCAAGCCTTTTCATCATAATCCTAATGGAGCACAGTTATTTGAGATAACTGTTAATTATTCAAAGTATACTTATGATAGAAGCAACCAAGGACATGAACTAAAAGGATAGTGCTGTTAATACCCATTTTGCTATGTACAGAATTTTTTTTCACATTTCATTTTTTCATAGTTGCAATGACGAAAACAAAATTAAATCTCTCTGTTTAAAAAAAATCTTTTTTAATACACATAAAAAATTTAAAATAATACATTTATTTTGGATTGTTATATTAAATCCTTTGCATTGGCAGAGCTCCAATGTTTAAAGTCTTGGACTTATGCTCGACTCCGGAGCCCATCCTTTTATTGGATTGGATTGTTAATTATGTATTAGGAATACGCAGATTGTACCTCCCATCCTTATTTTTGTTTGTCTTGATGTTTGAATATTGCTACCTAGCTGAATGTAAAATACCAATTAACACATTGAAAGTAAAACTAATAAATTATTTTCATGACTTCCTTTCTTACACCTTTTTGGTACTTTTAAAATCTCAAATGGTGTTATAGATTTCTCTTCGTAGCCTCCAGAATTGATCACCCACAGCTTTATATACCTCAGGACCTCTGGTAATGAGATTTCTAACTTGAGCTCCTTTCTCCGTCTATTTGCAAAGGTCAATAAAAGGTTGCCTGGGTCTCCCTTAGATTTTTCATATACTGTATTTTATATTTTAAATTGGAGAATGGAGTTGGAAAATAAATACACCTGGTATTGTAATAGAACTAGTGAGTTTATGGAATACTGAGCACAAGAGAAAGTTTGGCCAGAGGGGAAATTTTGATGCTGGAATTCAGAAGTGATTCAGGTCCACAGCTTAGACCCATTATTCAGTTCTGGTGGTCTCAATGGGCCAGATTCAGATAGTAAATTACGTGGGGTCATGATTCATTTACATGAACGCCCCCACATTACTAATTTGAATTAGGCGCCCTTACGCCGGCCACTTTACGCTACGCCGCCGCAACTTATGGAGCAAGTGCTTTCTGAATAAGGCACTTGCCCATAAAAGTTGCGGAACCATAGCGTAAAGAGCATACGCTACGCCACCGGAAAGATACACCATTGTATCTGAATTTGGTCCCGATTAGTCTTGTCTTATTTAAAATGGCCTTGTAATGTTAAGAAACTGGAGTAAATAGCACAGCTCAGAGACCGCATCATATTGGGGAATAATATGTGATTTGTTGGCGATAAATTGACAAGCATATAAATTGCTTTGGTCCACAAAAGATCTATAGAGACCTTTCCGTGAAATACAGCGAATAAAAATAAAGTGACATAAAATTAACTGCTTCCACCCTAATTCCGGGTTGGCCAGTGAATGGGGGAAGTACGGGTGCTGCAGAAGTGGTGGGCTCCCAATTTGGATTGGCAATTACAACAAGAAGGGCACTATGGGCTCAACGGGCCTGTCTTTGTCTTCTTGGTGGCTGTGGGATACTAGTTGTGCTAGCTACCTTACCAGCTTGAACTGCACTTATGGGACTCACCACGTCACCACATGATACTGCAGTGCTGGACACCAGCGGCCTAGTACATGCTGGTCGTACATACAGCATGTACTAGGCCACCGGTGCTTGCCAGTTCTCCAGAAGGATGAGCGGCACTAGTACTGGCTCTCTACTCCATACGAGAGCCCTGCGGTTCTTGCACCTTAGCAACAGCAGAAGAATGGGGTCGTGTATGCCTGATCTTGGCAGGGACCACTACTTCAACATCAGAGCTATCTGCCAGGGTGCCGCTGCTATCTTTCGGTTCGTATTCTGAGCCTGAATCTAACAGATGGGTGAGTTCCTCTTCACTCATCGTTTTTGGGAACCGTAAACTGCTGGGGACACTAGTATAGATCTGATCAGATGAGATGTTAATTCGTTCAGACACTATACTACTAAAGGGAGGTGTATAGTGCAGGTGTTACTGGCACAAATCTGACGCTAAAACCTTTATTTAGGTAATATACAGCAGGTGCCCTGACACTATAAAAAAAATTCTAACCAGCATCACCGTGAAACGAATACAGTGATCACTGGTGACGGGGGGTGATCAAGGGGTTAAACCTTTATTAGGTGGGGTTAGGGGGGTCCCTAGACCTATTTGGGGCTACTACTAATTGCCCTAAAGCTGAGTAGTGTCACTTATGACACCAGTATAGTGATCAAAGAAAAATATGAACACTGCACTGGATGACACAGTGACAGGGGGTGAAGGGGTTAACGGGGGGGGTGATCGGTGGGTGAAATATGTACCTATGTGTACTGGTGTTAGTGTAGTATTGGTGCAACTCACGTTTAGATGTCCTCTCTCTGGAACGAAAATAATTTCATGAGGAGAGATGACATCACTTCCCCTGTGTTTATACTTACACAGGCAGTGGAGAATTTCATTTGTCAGGACCGATCACCAGGTCCAGGCCAGAAATCATTGGCCTGGGCCTGGAGACTGATTGGTTCTAAAAAGAATCCGATCATCGCTGTCGCTGTAACATAACGTAGATTCGCCCACCCGTGCCATGCTGCCGCAGAAAAACTGCGGCGGCTGATCGGGAAGTGGTTAACATAACAGGCTTGTTTTTTCTCATGCTTTGGGCTTATGTGGTTCACATTTAACCTGCAAAACTCCAATGTAACTTTACAACTCTGTGCACCAGACTCCCTAACTGTGTGTAGCAAGGTATTACCATTGCAAGCATATTAACGGACTACAATTTGTGTTTAATAAAATTTGGCTCCCTCTGGTGTTTGTTACATGCTAAGAGTATTAAAGCTTTTTTTGTCCAGTTATTCATGGACAAAGACCATATTGATGTGGACAGAGTTGAGACTACATTACCCACAAGGCCACTGTACTACCAAGGTGCAATACACCACGGACAGCCTGATGGGAGGACTTATTTAAGAAAAAGTGCGGACTCAGCCTGCTCTCTTGGGACGGCACCTTTCAGCCAATAGGAGGCCTGCGTTGAGGCCTGCTGCAAGTGCGCCTAGGCCCGAGAAGCCTGGGCCTACCCTCGAAGAGGACGGATCGCCTAGCCTGAGAGGGATCCTTCCGGACAATTTTGCTGACAGAACCAAAGAGAGACTGTGTGAGACTCGCATCACGTCAGAGACATCTCTTCATCAGTCTCCAGGGAATGGCCGTGCAGAAGACCAGAGGCCCCATGCTACAGAAGGACTGATCACTGGAGGAAGGTTCCGGACTGAGGAAAACCAGCAAAGCGAGGCCTTGGTTTGGTGAGCGGGCACTTGCCCATCAACATAGTTAACTGACTCGCAGGAGTGTGATTTTCGTAGATTTCACTTGTGCTTGCTGGCATCTACAGTGCCGCAAGCAGGGACACACTGCCTCCTGAGAGCGATACAACGCCTTGGGGAGATTAACGTTCAGCTTTACTGCTACATTGTGGGCATCAAGTGTTTGCTTTTTCCTCCATCCTGTTATTGGAATACAAATAAATAAGTGCACCAACGAAGCTAGCAGAAGAATAACTGACTCTTAAAGGAACAGCCACCTGTTTTCTCTATTCCCACAAGTCGTTATTACAGGACACACAACAGTTGAATTGTCCACTAGATGGAGCCATACAGTTGGGAGCCTATGTGTTTCTTTTATATAACTGCTTGCATCGCATTGTGATTGTTGCTGTTTTATGCAAGACCTGGTGGAGAGGTGTCCCAGTGTTGACGTCATCGCATTAGGAGATTCCTCCACCATACTCTCACTCAGATTAAGCCATTTGAACCTGATTGCAGGGATATTCTGAACCAGTGTTCCAGTTACAATTACAGTAAGCCGTATGTAATTAATGTTCTTTGCATAATCATTGTTCTGTTCTTTTTGCCAAGTAAACACTTTATCACTGGTTAAGCCATATATTGTGTGGGACTCTGTCTGCAGCAGCTGTATGGCAGGTGAACAACACCAAGGTAACAGTATTTGACTACATTCATTGTTGTGTTATATTATTGTGGACCCCTATAACCATTTGGGGTTCACAATCACATTATTATCCATTTGTGCCAGGGGGGGATCAAGCCAAATTCAGGGGGGTTGACAGGCAGAGTGCAGGCCCAAATCTAAACCAGCGGCTCCTTCTGGGGTAGTGCTACATGTGTAGAGAATAAAATGGTGGTCGTTGCAATAGTTTCTGTCACACCGTGATTGCGCAGCGGTCTTACAAGCGCACATTTAAAAAAAAAATTACACTTTTTGAATAAAAAAAGACAAAAGCAAAATTAGCCAAATCTTTTTTTTATATTGTGATAGATAATGTTACGCTGAGTAAATTGATACCCAACATGTCATACTTCAAAATTGCGCCCGGTCGTGTAAACATTTACCCTTAAAAAATCTCCATTTATGTCTACAGGTTACCTGATTTGAGTTACAGAGGTCTAGGGCTAGTATTATTGCTCTCTCTCCAACGATCGTGGCGTTACCCCACGATAAAAGTGAACTTGTGGCAAATCCGTCGCAAAGACCACTTTTATCTTAAAGGAACACTAAAGGTTCGTTTTTTATTAGATCAATTGATTGCTGTTAGCTAGAGCATTTTAATATCACTTACCTCGTTTTTCCTTTTGACCTCCAAAATACAGTAATCCAGGTTTGAAAATGCCATTTCCTGTCTCTCCTCTTCTTGCTTTCCACCAGCACCTGCATGGTGGAAAGCAGAATGTGCTCACCCCCTCCCTATGACTACAGCCCTGCGTGAAGATGCTCCCTTAACCCTCACAGGCATGGAGGCTAAGCCTAATGGGAAATGTAGTTCCCATTAGGCCGTGATGTAGCAAGAATGAATGCGCACCGCAAACCAGGAAGTCAGTGAGAATAACGATTCAGGAGTGACAGAGGTGACTAAAACAGCTCGATTTCAACAGGTATCAAACTAGTTATAATGCAAAACATTACTTTTCAGCTACTGTCAGACTTTAGTTTAAGAGGAAAATATTTTTGTCTTTACAACCCCTTTAAAGATAACAAGATAATATCAAGATATGCTATAAAGTGCTCAAACATACAGATCAATGCATATCATGTGCATGCTCACAAAGATAGTTCAAATAAATTGCTTATAATTGGAAAAGTGCTCAGTGCAATGTCCATAAAAAATGTTCATCAGTTGCAAAGTTCCAATGATCCAACCAAAGTTAAAGATACTCCCCACCTATGTACACACCCCCACTTCCAGGCTGCTTGCCAAATAATAACCTTTAAAGATGGAGGTGTGGCTGCACTTTTGGAAAAGACCCACAGGGATGGATTGTTATTGTAATACAGGTGTCAGATGCAACACATTCGATCGGCCACACGATCCACATATAAAACGAAGTATAAGGTGAGAGCAAAAAAGTAACGTATCTTATTGTGTAGTAATTAAAATATTCAATGTTTAATAAGGTTAAAACTACTTACAAAATACAGGCAGAAACTCAAATTAGACACTCAAATTAGACTCAAATTAGAGGTAATCTCAATTAACGCCTCCGTGGGCATGACGACATCACCGCTGTAGGGTCACCTGACATATTTCATCCCATAGGACATTTTTAATGGTGCTTGGCGACTTATGAAATTTTTTTATGGACTTTGCACTGAGCACTTTTTCAGTCATAAGGGATTTATTTGAACTATCTTTGTGAGCATGCACATTATATTCATTGATCTAAATGTTTGAGCACATTATACATTGGTATCTCATTTGATGAATTTTCACATTGTTTCTTTATTTGATGCAATTGCACTTTAATTGTTGGATAGTGCAGCATATTTTGGTTGTACTGTTCACTTGGCGCAACTACTGTTTAATTTATGATATGGCGATTATTTAGCTCAGTGATACATGCATTTCAGTAATTTCACGCTAAACCAAACTGTGATTAATGAATTGCAGGCCCTCTTTTATTAAACAAAAGGAAAGTATACAAAAATAGTGGTTCACACAGATGATTTTCACTATCAAAACAGATAACGAAAAGACCAAGCTATGTGGATTTCTCATCAGCAGCTCCACTGCTCTTGTCATTACAGAATGTATATCTGGAGGGCAAAGTGTTAAGACCAGGCACATGAATTTGCCTACAGTAAACCGTTTCATAAATGTGCCTCTAAAGGCTGGTACACACAATGCGAAATTCATATGTTAATTTACGTACGACGACGACCGAACGTCCGAAAATCTTACCGTTTAGTATGGTCCTTTCGACAGTTGATTCTGACTTTTCGGACGAAAAAATCCTGATGTGCAGACTATATATGTATATTTTTTGTCGTACATAAACAGAACATCCAATTTTTTAGATAGTATGTACAGAAATCATCACACAAAAGTCGAAAATACAAACACGCATGATCAGAGCCAAAGAATGACCCAGAAGATTTTGGTTGTGTAAACTAGCAATCGTATTCAAGAAAGAACATTCGTCCCGTGGTAAATGAAATTTCTAAATACAGTGCACATTATCATCTTTTATTTAATGTGATAATAATGAAGCTGCTGCCGGTGATGCTGATGTCTTTTTAAAAACGTATTTAAAAAGGCATGTGTTCTGTTGTGATATGAGTGATTTGCCCTTTGCATGATGTATGATTGTTTTATGAATTTACCACAACACCATTACCCAAGATTCCCACATGTCGCTTGTTTTTTTAAAGCTTTGTTTTTATGTAACTACTGTACCTACTCAAAATATGCAATTTTTATCAAAAACATAGGCAAGTATTGTGTTCAACAATGTAATTTTTTTGTAATTAAAATAAAAAGAACAGAAATTAACTAAGAGTCAGTTTACACTTCCACGGCACGACTTCGGGGGCGACTCTAAAAGAGGCGATTAGCAAAATGACTTCTGTATAGAAGTCAATGCAAATCGCCCAGAGCCGCCCCCGAAGTCGTACAATAAACTTTTGTGTCGCTCCTATTAGAACGGTTCTATTGCACAGAATGGGACGCGACTCGTCAGGCGGCGAATCGCCCCAGTGTGAACCGGCTCTTAGAGATCCTCTGTCAGACATCAAAACATAAATGACTGTAACAAAAAGTGCATTCTATGCTGATTTTGTACATTTGCCCACTGACAAAAAAATGATCAGTCTATAATTTTAACTGTAGGTTTATTTTAACAGTGGGAGACAGAACAACAATACAAATATCCAGAAAAACGCATTTAAAAAAAGTTATAAATTGATTTGGATTGAAATAAGTGTTTGATTCCTTTTCAAAACATGACATAGTACTTGGTGGCAAAACTCTTGTTGGCAATCAAAGAGGTCAGACGTTTCTTTTAGCTGGCCACCATGTTTGTATATATCTCAAGAGAGATTTTGTCCCGCTCCTCTTTGCAGATCCTCTCCAAGTCAATAAAGCAGCGTTAATCAGAGTAATCAGGGTCACATTTGGCACCTTTCAGGGGGGAGTAGGGAGCAGATACCTGTGTAATACAGGTATTTGCTCCCACTTCCGGGCATAGGTCGGCTCGGCGACCTATGCCATGTCTGGCACCTACTTCGACACACATGTCCCAGAAGACAGCAGGGACCAGTGGGATCACGCAGCGCGACTCATGCAATGCGCAGTTGGGAACCAGGAAGCGAAGCCGCAAGGCTTCACTTCCTGATTCCCTTACCGAAGATGGCGGCACCTCCACCCAAGAGAGAGCCAAGGCACAGATCGGGTGCCAACATCACAGGTGCCCAGGACAGGTACGTGTCCATATATTAAGAGTCAGCAATTGCAGTCAGCTCTACATGGCTCCCAGTTGGTGCACAGGTGCCGTGTAGAGCTGACTCACAGTTCGGCTACTTTCGGAAACTCTGTGACTCTCATGACACACCTATGAAATAGGGGGGCGCGGGGGGGGAACTTTTTCTCATGGACGTCAATCATCTGGGCGAAGTCCCAGGTGACATTGCGCCTCTGCATAGAAACGCCTACTGCCGCGGGAGTGAGTACCCGTAAGCCAGGTGGAAAATAGGCATAATAAAGTATGTACAGCCAAAAAAAAAGGGCATACTGTACATGTTGGAAGTATAAAGAATATGATCTTATATACATGTATCGCTACCCCCTCAGGAGCCGATGTAATTGATTAATTAATTAATTGATTGGGCCTGTATCTGCTTTAAAGGGGTGTTCCACCCAAAAAAACGACCTTAGCTTACTCCACTCCTCACCCCCATACATGCCACATTTGGCATGTAATTTTTTGGGGGGGGGAGTGGGGGCTTCAGTAGGAGTGGGACTTCCTGTCCCACTTCCTGCTTCCGCCGAGGGGCTGGTTAGGCGATTAAGCCTTAATCGCCTACACCAGCCCCTCCCTGTAGGCGATCACATGGGACACTGACAGGTCCCATGCGATCGCCTCTCCAATCAGCGGCGAGCCGCGCCGCGCACGCATGCGCAGTACGGCTCGCGCATGCGCAGTGGGTGCCCGGCCGTGAAGCCGAAGGCTGTCACGGCTGGGTGCCCACAGTCAGGATGGAGACGCCGGCCGGGCAGGGGGGGAGAGGAGCGGAGCCCCGGTCGGCGCGTCGCTGGAACGCAGGAGCAGGTAAGTGAGTGTTTATTAAAAGCCAGCAGCTACACTTTTTGTAGCTGCTGACTTTTAATAAACACAACTTAGGGCTGGAACACCCCTTTAACACCCCCCAATAGTTTGGTCCCACTCCCCTTGACACAGCTGTGGTGCAAATGCTGGTGTGAAGGTCAATAATACAAGATAGGTAAATAGACACAGATTATATTCACTTTACCTGTGTTGTCACCCGGGCATACACTGGTACACCTGTTTGGAGAATTAACAAGCCTCACAACAGATTGTGTTAAAGCAAAAAGGTAACTTTACTAGAACAGGTTTATAGTTAAACATGGAATCACAATTGGTATACAGTAATGAGACAAGAGGTTATAAGTGGCAATCACCTGAGAGCTACCTGTATTGCTTCAGCAGGAGTGTCTCCAAGTGGGACTAGTGCTCAGGAAACAACCTCAGCTCTGGGCACCTTCCCATTTCCAGCACACCATGTAGACACTATGAAACCCACTATGCGGCACACTGTATTTAGCAAGAATTATATAGCACAATATAATTAACTCAACATTCCCCCTACAGTCTTTAGTAAGTGGTAACAACACTGCAGGGCCTTGCGGCAAGAACACAGCACAGTCTCTGGTCTTCTTTTTTCTGCTAGCTATGGTGAAACAAAGATTGCAATCCAAAGGGGTTCTGCGATCAGTAAAACAATGTAGAACAGAACAAAACAGTTGTGAAAAGTATCTGCGCATTTCTTCCTAGAAACGTACTTCCAGTGGCAGTCACCAAACTATCAAATCAAGTTTGAGGCCCTGTTGAACTGTTCCATGGAACTACCAGTCCCAGCAACACTATGCAGTCAGTCTAGGTGTGTGAAAGGCAGTACAAAGTTCTGGGCATCAGCCCTCTCACCACATGATGTCCAGACAGATGGATGCCTCATGATGTCCAGACAGATGGATGCCTCCGCTCCACAGGATCTCAGTCTATTGCACAAACGACCAGGAGCTCTCGGTTACCTCCTCAAGGGTCGCTAGCAGTGTTGTAAGTAACGCAGTTACAATAAACGCAGTTACCTAACGCAGCCCCTTTTGAGGGTAACGAGTAATCTACCTGATTACTCTTCCTCTCACAGTAACGCAGTTCCCATTACTTGGGCGGCATTACCGCAATTACATCTACCGCCACTAGATGGCAGCAGAGTAATTGCTTCTGCCGACGCTGTGAACATAAATATGTGTGGAACTCCGCTTTAGAATCATGTGACCGCTGTGATGGCCTGTCACAGCAGTCTGAAAACTCCCAATCGCAAGGAGCCCTGGATACAATAAGCCCCACCCGCCTCACACTGACCCATCACCGGGGGACAACTCACATCGATCACACACACTGTGTGCGCAACCTGATCAATAATCCAGGGAACACATGGCCGGAACAAAATGTTCCACAGAACAAACGTTCCCTATACAACACAGTGTACACAGCGACATCTAGTGGTCAACATGGTAAGTGCAGGATACCTATACAGACCAATGATCAGCAGGTTATTTTTGGTCAGTAATTTCATCTCTTCATCAGACAACAAAGAAAAATCTGACATCCCCATTCCAGATCCCTTGCATCTAATAAAGCTTATATAAGATAAATAAAATAATAAACAATAAACTATAGAAAATTCTAAAAGCCTAATATAAGATTTTAAATTACAGACTCTGTAAACGTCAAGGGAATGTATATTATAAACATACATTTTAAACTAGCTTATAATTTGGATGTAATATGTAGCAGATGGATAAAGGTTTTAAGTCCTATTAGCTGCACATACATGGTGGGACGGATGCACCTAGGCTGGGATATACACAAGATCACCATTTGTTTCCGGTTTTCTTCTCTCAAGGATCTGGCATTCTTTTGTCTTGGAGTATTAACTCACTGCTCCCTGGCAAGTGCCCGTCATCTGCTTCTCAACAAAGCATTGTAGAATATTAAAAAAAAATTCAGTTACTTTGCTGAGTAACTAATTACTTTTTCAATGTAGTAACTGAGTCACTAACGCAATTACTTTTTCGGAGAGGTAATTTGTAACTGTAACTAATTACTTTTTTAAAGTAAGATGAGCAACACTGGTCGCTAGTCTGTCACGCTGCTCTCTTTCACAGACAACCAGTAGCTCTTTGTTACCTCCTCCAAGGGCCGCTGGTTCAACCACACTGCTGCTCCAGAAAGCTGTGGTATAAAGCAGAATCAAAGGCTGCTATTCTGCTCCTCACGATGTAGGCCCGAGCTCTATGGAACACATACAGAGCTCTCCTGGCAGACAATCTGTCTCAGGAATAAGAGATACAAGATGGCCACTGCAGGGCCTTTTATATCCTACTCAGCATGCACTTCAACCCCGAGTGTTTATGGGTAAGTTATTTACATAACACCTCCCCGTGTTCTTGAAAAACAACAAAAAAATAATGAAGTCCATTCCACATTTTAACGACAAGATGGTGTCAAATACCAATTTATAGCACCAGTAATAGAACAACATTACACAACATTAATATGGCATTTTAGAGGCAAAAGTGCTCCCTGCTACATACATGTTATTTGGGTGAACCTCCGATTTAATGAAGCACAGTGGACCAACACCAGAAGATGACATGGCTTCCCAAATGAACGCAGACTGTGGAAACTTCACACTGGCCACTTTCCATTTTTTCTCCATATTCAGGGTCGTTGATTTCCAAATGTGATGCAAAATTTGCTCTCATCAGAAAAGAGGACTTTGGACCACTGACCAGGTCTGTTTTTCTTTAGCCCAGGTAAAACGGTTCTGGTGTTGTTTGTTGTTCAGGAATACGACATTTGAAGCCCATGTCCAGGATCTGTATTTGTGTGGTGGCTCTTGATGCACTGACTCCAGCCTCAGTCCACTCCTTGTGAAAGTCCCCAACACTTTTGAATGGCCTTTTCCTGACAATCTTCTCCAGGCTGTGGTCATCCCTGCTGCTTGGGCACCTTTTTCTTCCACACTTTTCCCTTCCATAGAACTTTTTATTAATATGGTAAAGGCAAAATACAGCGCTAACAAAAATTAACACCCAAGTAAGCAGCAGCTAAAAAGTGAAATACACACTAATAGACAAGAAAGGGGTTGTAGCCATACTAGCCCAACCTGAATGATAAAGTGAAACACATATATTGAAATAGTGATCAAAGATTGGGGTAAAATAATCAGTATTGCACAAAGTGTTAAAATGCAATATGAATCACTAAGGGCCCGTTTACACCAGACGCAGTTCCGTACAGTTGTGTGTGTATTTTTTCTCCACTAAAAATGCATGCACAGTGTTTTCCATGTATTCCAATGGCTCTAGTTCACCATGCAGTCAGTTTCTGGTGCAGAAACTGACCGGAAACTGACTGCATGATGTGAACTAGAGCCAACCAGAGCCATTGGAATACATGGAACACACTGTGCATGTATGCCAGACGTGTCAAAGAAGCAAACCACCCAGGAGATCCACGATGCTCGAAGAGGATATTAGACAGGTTTCCGATAAACAGGAAACCCCTTAAGGGTAAGTGGAAGGTACAATAGAGGAACTCAAAAAAAATGATCCACCAGGACATGGAAAAGAAAGAAAAGAAAACGGTGCTTCAATGGTGCAGGTCAAAAATTGTGGGTTTTAATGAATAAAAAAACAACAAACATTAAAAGTGATCACAGTTCGTAAAATAAAAGCAATATGGGGAGCAGTGTACCAAGATGTGTCATCTCCCATCATGGGGATCAATGGACGTGTTTCAGGGGTGCAACCCCTTCTTTTCATCTACTTGAGTTGCGAGGAAGGGGTTGCACACACAAAATGGGTACATTGATATCCCGTGATGGCAGATATCACATGTTGACACACTGCGTGCATCTTCAAAATTTGGCTTTTAAAATGCTTCAACATTTTTTGCAATAGAAAAAATAACCCAAAAAAACTGTTGAATTTTTGTACGATTTAGATTCTGCCTAAAACATCAATGATGTTCTTAATTTTTTAACATCATTGATGTTTTCCTTTATCAGCTCTAAATCATGGTTCACACCATTATCCCCCCAATGAGGATTGGTGCACTTGCACTGGTTAAATTGGTTTTTTCTTCCACAACATCCACATCACCTAAAATAAAAAAAAAAACACACCATGTATTATAAATATGCAGGCATACATCTATTACCTGAAGCTGTGGTTTCAGACACTGACCTGTTGTGAAACTCTGGTTAAAAACAGTATACATGCCCCTTTACCTTCTCAAACCACCACTGCGCACAGGAAAAATGAATGCAAATATATATTCAAAATCTATATATATATTCCTAAAGCTGCTACTTGAAAGGTATGATATATATGCAAACATTTTAATGAAAAATTAGTAGCGCTGTGTTCATAAACCATATAAACATATCTAAAACATGTAAATAATATAAACTAAATCACCATGTGAAAAAGTGTAAAAAAATTATTAAATATGAGAATAAAAAGAAAAATATAGAAAATATATATATAATATCTCTAACCAAGTGGCCATCCAAAACCCACATCTAAAGTGTGGAAAGAATCAAAAAAATCAAGTCCATAAATTGTAGTGATTTTCCAACTGCTTCAAACTTAAACAAACATGCAATCTTCTCAAAAAAACTTGATATAATGCTTTCACCAGACCAATAGTGTTTCTGTGACTCCGCCCCCTTAAGGATTTGCACTCACCAAAAGAATATGCCTTGCATTCACATGCTTGGCAATTAAAGCTTGACCTGTTGTGGTCACTATTTCGCCCACTTCATAAACCTCTCCTCCCTCCACATCCTCAGGCTGTGGTGTGCTGAGTTCCTCTTCTTTATGAGGCGTGGGGTTCCTGGTGTCCTCAGATGTTCCAAGTCTTTTCTCCCCTATGTGAATAAAACAAAAGGTGTACTTAACACACAGATATTTGAGGCCAGAAATATGAATATGAAACATTGCTTGGAAGTGTGGTACAAATGTCTGTTTTGGCAGAGTTCCAAGCTGAAGACATGATTTTACCAAAGATGGAATATGTACCTTTTTTGGACACACCCCAAGTATCCACTGGAGCACCTGTGTGGGACACCCTAAAAAGGTTGTTCTGCTGTCCCACACTAGTGCTCCTGAGTCCAGATGTGTAAACAGCTGCTGAGTGTCCTCTCCTTACACTGGTGTGCCGTCAGAGGTTGTCAGGTGTGCCGCGGGGTCAGTGGAGAGAAGACTGTCAGCTGAGCCTGCTCTCCTGCCGAACTGTGAGAAGCTCTGTCGGCTTCAAAAGTGAAAGTAAAGTGCAGAGGAGTGTGCTGTGCTCTCTGCTTCCCCCTAGAGTGCAGTACCCGGCTGAATGAGGAATCTGGAAAGGTACTGAGCTAGAAGCTAGATATATTTTAAAATGGCTTTATACATGTGTCTGTGTGCACATGTGACTGTGTATGTATGTATGTATGTGTGTGTAAGCATGTGTCTGTATGTATGTGTATATGTTACTTTCCTGTACCATCAGAATGGCTTTTGTAGGGCTTGTTTGATAGCTGCTCCTCTGAAAAGCAATCTATACACAGATCGCTTTTCAGAGGCATTCGAAAGGATAAATAGACATTATGTTGTCTCTTTACCACCTGTTTTAAGCCCGTAAATGCAGCATCACTGCAATGCACACAGTTGTGGGGTAGTTGCAGTGCAGCCCCATTCACCCTCGGTATACCTCCAGTTGCAGCTACAGCATGTGAACACCCCCAGCTGCTGCCACTGCAGCTAAAGGTGGAGAAGTTGGGGGTGGTAAAAAAGGCTCAACCATGTGGTTTTACTGCCCCTATGACATGTGAACAAGCCCTTGGTTCACATCTGTGTAGCTGCATGTAGGGCAGCCCATTCCTTTTTAATGGGCTTCTGTACCCACAAAAATGCAGGAAAACAAGTCCCCAACCTCCTTTTTTTTTTTATTGCACTGCAGCAAACGCATTCCCACGTTTTTCAATGTGTGGGGGTACCAAAATGGTACCCCTAAAGAGCAGAGCATTTGTCTGTGTCAGGAATGAGCGAGATTTTGCTTGTGTTCTGCGGCACACCGTAATGTGAACCAAGCCTTGAACTGGGGTGCCTCAAGACTGAAAATACTTTTTAAGGATGCCCCGACTGGAAATAGGTTGAGAAACACTGATCTAGACAACAATGTACTAAACTTCTTTTAATACAAATAGGCATGACCTAATGTAGTTAACCTGTACCCAAAACATCATATTATCATAAGGGCGAACAAATAATATTTAATACGACCAATTACTCTGCTCACGAACCTGAAAGTTGACATTTTAAACTGTACAACATGTGACAGGAAGTCAGGTAAATCTGTGTGTGTTGTCCCCGACGGAAGATACTTTTCTGCCTTGTGTAGACAATACACCAATTACTATTGGGCGTCGGCTGTAGAAATGGCCAGAGAGGTTTGGGGAGTTAGAAGCCTTTAGCTGTTCAAAATGAAGCAATTAAAGCCCCTATAAAGACAGCCTAGGGATGACGACTGATTGCTGCATCCTGGGGCTTTGTGAGTGAAGGAGCAGTCACAAGCACTTCTGAAGAGGTGAGGTGCTGATGGATATTTCTGTGTGAGAAATATCAAAGAGACTTTTTTGTTGTTTTCTGCTGTAGGACCAGCAGTGTCTGCCCAGCAGTAGGCTGTGCCAGACTCCATAGGTAGGTTCCTGTGTTGGGAAGGTAGACGCCCCAAGTGGCAAGGGTTTATTTTATGTTTTGTTTTGTTTATGCTGTTTTGATGCTTGCACGTGTATCCCGCAAGATGGAAAAATAAACCACATCATTTGTTTTCAGTCATCCTCAAATGCCGTTTTGTACAGTTCAGCGTGTAGTGAACCCATCCAGGGGGTCACACACACCCGCTAGTGAGTTAATCCCTCACAAACAGTAAAGAAAAGCACAAGGAGCAACATGCAAATAATAATAATAATAGGAACACAGGACAAGTGTTAAAGGCTGACTGCAGGTCAAGCCTGTATTTGTAGGAGGAGTCGGGAGGTATTTAAACCCACCCTCCTTCCTCCTTCTGGGCGTCGGTTTTCTGGTGGGACGACCCATCTGATGTCACTTCCGGTTTCGGCTCTGTCAGCAGGACGTGAGGCTCCACGTGTGGCCCCCATGTCTAACTTTTATTCCAACAGGTTTCCGGAGTCAGTCGGGGGGGGGGCGAGCGGCGGCCACCTCCATCTGGGCTGCACGCTACTTCCCTGTGTGACGTCAGAGTGCCGACTGGTGCTCCAGGAGTCGCACGCTGCGGCGGCTGATGGCTGCAGCAGAGCGGGAGTTGCTTCCTCCCTCCTTACTGATCGGGGACCCGCTCCTCTTTCTACGGTGGAGTGGTTGCAGGGGGAGCGTGTGTTCGCTCTTGGTAGGTGGGGGGGGCTTGGCTGAGTGGTTTGGGGGTTCCCCAGTCGGGGGGGAGGGGCTGTACGAGGTCTGCTCGTTCTCAGGAGTGAGTTAGGGGGGCGGGCAGAGCAAGGTTCACTCCACATGGTGTCAGGGGGAAGGATCTGTGGCTATCAGCCTGGCCATATGCAGCATTCTATCCACACGGTATGTATACTCCTTACAGCACAAGTTCTGCTCCTTTCATGTGTATACTCCATGTCCAGCTCTGTTTTTCACTACTGTCATGCATCTCCCCCTGTCTCAGGTTTCTGGTTGCTTTTTGTTTTCATGTTTCTTGTGCGTCCACATGTCACGGTTCTCACGGTTCAGGGTCGCATGCGACTACTTTTTTCATTCAGTATCTTTTTCCCATGCGTTTCGTTTCCCTTGCATATTATGTCTCTGATGCGATTATGTCTCTGATGCGATTATGTCTGATGGTAGTTCTCATGCGTTTACATTTCTCATGGTATTTTCTCATGCGGTTCATTTCTCATGCAATTACGCTTTCACATGGTAGGTTCTTATGCGTTGACGTTTTTCATGGTAGTACTTGTGCATTATGTTTCTTGTGTGGATACATTTCTCGTGCGATTGCGTTCGTGTGGTAGTTTCTCAGGCGTTTACGTTTCTCACGTTAGTTGCTTATGCGATTATGTTCTCATGCGATCACCTTTCACATGGTGGTCTCATGCGATGGCGTTTTGCGTGGTAGTTGCACATGCGATTGCGTTGCGTTTGCGTTGCGCATGCTTGTGTTGCGCATGCGATTTACGTTCCATGCGATTCACGTGGTAGTTGCTCATGCGATTCACGTTTCTTGTGGTAGTTGCTCATGCGATTTACGTTTCTCGTGGCGGTTGCTCATGCGATTCACGTTTCTCGTGGTGGTTGCTCATGCGATTCACGTTTCTCGTGGTGGTTGCTCATGCGATTCACGTTTCTCGTGGTGGTTGCTCATGCGATTCACGTTTCTCGTGGTGGTTGCTCATGCGATTCACGTTTCTTGTGGTAGTTGCTCATGCGATTCACGTTTCTCGTGGTGGTTGCTCATGCGATTCACGTTTCTCGTGGTGGTTGCTCATGCGATTCACGTTTCTCGTGGTGGTTGCTCATGCGATTCACGTTTCTCGTGGTAGTTGCTCATGCGATTCACGTTTCTCGTGGTAGTTGCTCATGCGATTCACGTTCTTGTTGTAGTTGCTGATGTGATTACATTGCTGATGCAATTACGTTCTCATGTGTTTACGTTCGCATGTGTTTACGTTTCTCTTGGTAGTTGCTCATGCGTTGTCGCATTGTAGTCGCTCATGCGATTATGTTTCTCATGGTTGATTGTCATGCGATTAGGTCTTCGCATGCGGTTACGTTTTGCATGTTTTTCTCACGCATCTACATGTCTCATGCAATTTTATTTCTCATGGTTTTCACGTTCTCAGGCTTTCACGTGGCACATGCTAGTCATGTTCTTGCATGGTTGCGATTCATCTTCTCATGCAATCACGGTTGTCGAGTGTACACTTTTCTCTTGCTTTTTTTGTTCTCATGTTCTTCCATTTCTCATGCTATTTCACGTGTCTACTTTCCATTTTACGCTGCGTTTCTCACGCTATTCATGTTCGCACGTGTCTACGTTCCTCGTTCAGGTTTCTGTGGTGATGCATTACGTGTCTCGCGTTCTCCTGCGTTTTACTTTTTCTTACAATTACGTTTCTCATGTGTCATGTTCTCAGATGTTACGTTTCTCATGTTTTGTTTCCCATGCTATTTTATGTTTTCCGTTTCTCATGCAATTTTACGTTTGTACTTTCCTTTTTTACGTTACGTTTCTCACGCCATTCATGTTCTCATGTGTTTACGTTACTCATGCAGGTTTCAGTCGTGATGCTTACGATTCCGTTTCTCAGGGTATTTTTTATGTTCTCAGGCATTTACGTTTCCCATGTTTTTGTTTCCCATGCTGTTTATGTTTTTAGGTGTGTGCGTTTCATGCAATTTACGTTTCTCATGCAGGGTTCAGTTGGGAAGTTTTCTGGTTGGTATGTTCATTTTGATTCATGGCGTTCCCCGCCGGGGGGGGGGGGTCACCCATCACGTCTACGTTTCATACATCTTGACATTTCATCTCTCACAATGACCTGACACATCTTCAGGTTCATCAGGCCTGAGTGTACGTTTTTAATTTGCCTGCCAAGCCTCAGGTTGCTCGGCCTTGGTAAGTCACGGGTTTGTCACTTTCTCAGTCCAGCTGCACTAGTCCTACACTTACCTACATTTCATTTTCATAATCTGGGCATGCATGTTAGGTTATGGCCGCTCTCCACTGCTGGTTACCTGTCATGTCTACAGGTACGGTCGGATTGAGATGTTTCGTTTCTAATTGGCTTGTACAGTGGCAAGTCTCCTCATCCGTTTCTCATACGTTTTCATGCATCTCTGCTTTGCATTTCTCACACGTTAACCTGACACGTCTTCAGGTTCATCGGGCCTGAGTGTACGTTTTTAATTTGCCTGCTACGCCGCAGGTCGCTCGGCCTTTGCATTCATGGGGTTGTCACATTCTCGGTCCAGCTGCGCTAGTTCTACACTTACCCACATTTCATCTTCTTAGTCTGGGCATACATGTTAGTTCATTGCCACTCTCCACTGCTGGTTACCTGTCACGTCTACGGGTACTGTCGGATTGAGATGTTTCGTTTCTAATTGGCTTGTGCAGTGGCAAGTCTCCTCATCCGTTCTCATACGTTTCATGCATCTTGGAATTAATTTCTCACACGTTAACCTGACACGTCTTCAGGTTCATCAGGCCTGAGTGTATGTTTTAATTTGCCTGCTACGCCTCAGGTTGCTCGGCCTTTGCATTCATGGGGTTGTCACATTCTCAGTCCAGCTGCACCAGTCCTACACTTACCCACGTTTCATTTGCACAGGCTGTGCATACATGTCACGTTCATATCCGCACGTTAGTTCATGTCCACTCTCCACTGCTGGTTACCTGTCGCGTTCACAGGTTCTGTCGGATTGAGATGTTCGTTTCAATTGACTTGTGCGGTGGCAAGTCCCCTCATCCGCTTCTCACGGCTTTCATTACATTTTTCATACGTCACGTAATCTCGTCACTTACATCACCTTCCCGACATGTCTTCAGGTTGTTAGGCTTGAGTGTTACGTTTTCCGTTGGCCTGCTTTGCCTCAGGTTGCTCAGCCTCGTCAGTTCCCTAGACTGACACGCTCTCTGTCCTGCTCTACATCACTGCATGTGTCAATCACGGACACTTACGTAGGTAGGGGTAAGGGGAGGTAGGGGTTTTCCTTTTCCTAAGGTAAGTTGGGGCTTGTTGGTTTTGTTTAACGATGTCTTGCTTCTTTGCAGAGTTCATGTCACGGGCAGCAGATATCGCAGATTGTGCCGTCATCCATCCTTCTCCAGTTACGGGTTTCTTCACATGGTTGTGCACCCTCCTTGTATATTCCGATTTTGTCATAGACGAAGCTTGATCTTCAAGTCCTTTTTCATACAGCCCGGAAACTCGTGACTCGGCCTGGGATATCTTCCAGGCGTTCCTATCTCGGTATCCTGGGTTCTTTTCTCACAAACATGCCAGTACCTACTTGCGTTTGCTTTCTTTTGCCACTTGCAGCTTCAAACGGGTTTAGCTGGGTCCAGGACATTCTGGGCGCTAGACCGTTGCGGACATACTCAGGGATAGGCCACTTTTCCTTTTCCCTAGTACCCCCAGTACCCCCTTCCCTGCTAGCACAGGGCATGACACTTACTCATTACCTGCTTCCTATCTAGGGTAGCACTTCATCATTCACTCCGGGCCATGGTTTCAGTACAGGTGCAGTTTCTGCTGCTATTTGTAGGGGGTTTGTTTTCTTGTTGTTGAAGAATTAGGTGGGCGGTAGGTAGCTTTCTTTTCCAGACATATCCCAGTTCACATGTCAGTCACAGGCATTCTTGCATTAGGGGCTTGTGGTACATTCAGTTACTTTCATTTCAATCCCTTCCCTAGCTCATCCTACTGTGTTATTTTTGGCCCCTTTTAGGCATACTGACCACGTGACCCCGGCATACCTCAGGTCAATTTCCCTCCGCAGGTCGTTTTCCCTGTTTCCCCTCAGTCCTTTCCCTAGCACGATTACCTGAGACTCTGAGTACAAATACTTTTTAAAAGCAGCTTCCTGATCCTTCTGTACTGATCGTGCTCCCTCAATTTCAGGTCTGACCAGCATTTCCTCAATTGCTCCCTGGATCGTCGTACACCAAAATTCCTGTGCAGACTTCCCACAACTTTAGACATGATCTTTGCCTTTCTCACATTTGGGTTGGGGTATGGTCCATACCTCCCATCATAGTCGGTCCTCTAGAACAGTGGTCATCAACCCTACCCCACAGGGCCCACTAACAGGCCAGATTTTATGTATTACCTTGGGGAGATGCAGACTAGAATACTGCAATCACTGAGCAGCAAATTATATCACCTGTGATGTATTTCAGTTATCTTGAAAACCTGGCCTGTTAGTGGGCCCTGTGGGGTAGAGTTGATGACCACTGCTCTAGAAGATGTCCATCATCTCTACAAAGGACATATTTGAGGCCTCCTGGATCGGGACGTTTCTGTCTCCAGGCTTTCCTCCTTGTTATTGCTATTATCACACACCTGCTGTGTCTCCACCATGTCCTCTCCCACTGCGATGAAAGAGAAGGGGCGGGGAATATACTAGAAAGAACGTCACGGTGGATTTTCACACGCATTCTATATAAAGCTAACACGCGTGTGTCGTACCTACGATCTGTGAGCAGAGGTAGGCATAACGGAAGCGCCGATCGTGAGAACAAAGTAACATTTTAAATAGGGGCATCAGTGGCCTATACTGCTTCTAGATTGAGGCCTATATTGGGATAAGATTCAGAGAGTTTAGACTGACATTAGTGTTTGTATTGTGTTTTGTCTTGCAGAGAAAATGAAAAAATTCAAAAGACCCTGATTTCCTGCCCCAGTTTATTGACATGTACAGGGAGCTGACCCGTTTGTGGCATGTAAAACACCCCTTGTATAAAAACAAAGCATCTAGGAAGGCAGTGAATTATCGCAAAACCTTGGTCACGGAAAGCCTGCTAACTGAATTAGCGGATGGGGCCCAATGGGGTCACGCAAACAAAGGAACTTCCTTTTTATACTATCGTAGTACATAGCTACGTTATCCTTTGTTGGAACGAAAAAGTTCGGATGGTGAATATCTCCAAAATCATGGACACGCGTTTGACAAAATTTGGACGTTTGGTTATCCAAAAATCTTAGCGTGTGTACGAGGCTTAAGTTTACTGAATTTGACATTCTGTACAGAAGTCCCACTCTTACTTTATTTGTATTGGACTGTATTCTACCAACCGGTGGGTGTGGAATTTGTAATTTGTTAAAATAACCTATCAATAGTGTTAATTCTTCCTAGCTTTAAAGTTTCCTTTCTTTCTATTTACTTGTTTACACCATGTGGTTAAATTGTTCAGTTAAGTAATGGTAATCAAATGTTATAATGATTTTCTTTTTTTATTTTGTACCAAAACGCCTTTTGTTGTTTATATCGAGGTTCAATGAACAGGCCCTGTTGTGTTAATATTTTTGTGCAGAGTTGCCAGTTTTTTGTAGCTGGAAACACAACAGATTTGATTTCTTTATACACGTAATACATCAAAATGCACTGGGGTATGGATTATCAAATTGCTTGTTTTGGAAAAATATGTTTTAGCGTTTTAACTGTTATGGCTTATAATCTTAGAAATCCTAAATACAAATTGTAACCTGCTTGGAATTGAAACAGCTCAGTTGGGGGTACAGAAAAACATGTATTTTTTTTTTTTAAAGTGTATTTTTGTGCGTGAACTCGAGAGAGGAGCCGGACTGCAGGAGTTAGCCATCCTTCTCCATGCCCCCGGGTGGCAATGGCGGGTGTGAGGGAAGACCTCCCACTCACCCCACCCTACCTGCTGGGGAGCCCAACGGGACCCTGATGGGGCAGAGGGACTCCCCCTATGAGGAAGTGAGGGGGTCTAGCCCACCCCGTAGGTCCTTTGCCTCTCTTTTTTAGGAGAACGCATGGCCAAAGTGCGTGTGTGTTAAACCAATTTCGTGTGCGTGCAAGTGTGGTGGTTTTTGTGGGGGGGGTGGGCATACTAAGCACAGGCTTACCTTGCATAGCACACCCACCGGGAGCCGGGCTGAGACCACCAAACTCAATTCACATGTAGCCGAGTCCGGGATCCGAACCCTTGGCTGCAGAGGTGAACGGCTTATCAAACAAAGTTTTTTATAAATGTCATTTAAAACGATCGTGTGTGTGGGCTTCAGAGCATTTTCCGGGTACTGAAAAACGAAAAAAAAAATTCCGAACATGCTCTATTTTTTCACAACGTTTTAAACAATGTCGTTTTTCGCGTTGTAAAAAATTATCGTGTGTGGGCTTTAACGACGTGAAAAACCTGCGCATGCTCAGAAGCAAGTAATGAGATGGGAGCGCTCGTTCTGGTAAAACTACCGTTTGTAATGGAGTAAGCACATTCATCAAGCTGTAACAGTCAGAAAATCGTGAATCCCCTTTTACTAACACAAAATCAGCTAAAGCAGCACAAAGGGTGGCATCATCCGAATGGAACTTCCCCTTTATAGTGCTGTTGTATGTGTTGTACGTCACCGCACTTTGCTAGAGCATTTTCTTTTTTAAACGATCGTGTGTAGGCAAGGCCGTTTTAATGATGAAGTTGAAAAAAACGTTTTTTTCTAGAGCCTGAAAAACTTAGTTTTTTACAACCCGAAAAATTATCGTGTGTATGTGGCATAACATCTGCACAGAGCACAGCAAACTCTCTCCAGTAGTCTGCCACCCTCATACATGTATTCACGTTGGTGATGTTGGTCTCCTCTCAGCAATGCTGAGGCTTCCTGCTTAGACACCAACCTGAGCAGTAGGAGCATTACTGACAGGGGAGATTTGTGTGGTCACAGTAGTCCTTCTCGGTGAAGCATGTTTAATGTAAAGCAAATTAGATTTTCTCCAACCACCAGGGCTTTTTTTCCTTAGAGAATATGTGCAGGAACTCCTCCCTTCAGCAGTAATAGACCTCAATGGTAGATGCCTTCCAGCAACATAAGACCCCCAGCAACATAAGACCCCCTGCCAGCGACAATAGAGCCCCACACAAAAATAGATCCCTACCAGCGATAATAGATCCTCCAGCAGGCAGCATCAGTAGACCTTCAAGCACACCCCATCACACCTTGCCATAAAATACATTCAGTGTCGAAGGTGTCAGAGATGCCAGAACTGCGTTTCTCTGCATTCCTCTGCATTCCCGCTGCAGAAAAAAAAAATCCTGCTAACCACTAACATATACTGTACGAGTATACTGAACTTCAAGTTTGGTATTTGTGTAAAATTGTTGGAGGGTTGCAATTATTGGCCTTGTAGGCAGGAAGTGTTTAATACTGCCTAGGTTGGGAAGGTGGGGTAATTGTGTTTCCAGAGTCTTTCTTGGCACTTTTTGTGTCCAAACTCTCCGGTTCTGTGTGCTATAAAAGAAATGGAGGCTCGAACCCTGGGGGTTCTGTCATACTAAGAGAGGTTCTGACTAAGAGGAGAGACTATACCCACTTGCCATTGCTGGAGTCTGGATTCCCAGTGCTGTCCCAATTTTATCAGCACTCCTTCTGCAGCGATCTGTCTCCTATAGCAAAAAGAGCAAATCTGCACCTCTGGGGCCCTCAGCCTGTACACAGGTTTGTAGCAAGTGTTAAGTGAAAAACGCATGGAGTCTGCGCTAGGTGCATGGTGAGACCCCCTACCACTTCTAGGAGTGAGGTAATGATGATACGCTGGACAGGTGGAGAGAGCAAGGCCTCTGCGTGCCCCTCTTAAATGTACCATGGTGATATTTAGCACATCAAGAGAGTTTGCTCAAGTCAGCTATCTGTTCAAGTAAAGGTACCCTATATGCAAAGCAGTGACCCTATCCAAAGAGCCTAGCATAGCCCAGAGGAACCCACCCCAGTGTAGGCTACTCAGATGACCCTTACTTGGCCCTCAACTAGGAGGGAAACATGGAGAATTTGATGACCACCCCATCACCTTGTGAGTGAATAACTCCTGCGCTGTCTGAGAATAAAACTAAAACCTAGGGGGCGCTGCTGCAAACACCTGAAAATCTGATCCTAAACAGAAAATAAGGGGGGGGGTAAATGAATAAATGGTGGTATTTGCGCTGCAAAGAAAAGGGGAGAGGGTGGTGGAAAGCAAACAATATTGTATGTGTATAAAAAAGTGGTTTCCGTCTATAACAATAAATTCAACGTGATGACTACGTGAAAGGAACAAATAGACAGTGTTGCTCATCTTACTTTAAAAAAGTAATTAGTTACAGTTACAAATTACTTCTCCGAAAAAGTAATTGCGTTAGTGACTCAGTTACTACATTGAAAAAGTAATTAGTTACTCAGCAAAGTAACGGATTTTTTTTTTAATATTCTACAATGCTTTGTTGAGAAGCAGGTGACGGGCGCTTGCCAGGGAGCAGTGAGTTAATACTCCAAGACAAAAGAATGCCAGATCCTTGAGAGTAGAAAACTGGAAACAAATGGTGATCTCGTGTATATCCCAGCCTAGGTGCATCCGTCCCACCATGTATGTGCAGCTAATAGGACTTAAAACCCTTATCCATCTGCTTCATATTACATCCAAATTATAAGCTGGATTAAAATGTATGTTTATAATATACATTCCCTTGACGTTTACAGAGTCTGTAATTTAAAATCTTATATTAGGCTTTATTACAATTTTCTATAGTTTATTGTTTGTTATTTTATTTATCTAATATAAGCTTTATTAGATGCAAGGGATCTGGAATGGGGATGTCAGATTTTTCTTTATTGTCTGATTGAAGAGATGAAATCACTGACCAAAAATAACCTGCTGTTCATTTGTCTGTATAGGTGTCCTGCACTTACCATGTTGACAACTAGATGTCGCTGTGTACACTGTGTTGTATAGGGAACGTTTGTTCTGTGGAACATTTTGTTCCGGCCATGTGTTCCCCGGATCATTGATCAGGTTGCGCACACAGTGTGTGTGATCGATCTGAGTTGTTACCCGGTGATAGGTCAGTGTGAGGCGGGTGGGGCTCATTTTATCCAGGGTTCCTTGCGATTGGGAGTTTTCAGACCGCTGTGACAGGCCATCACAGCGATCACATGATTCTAAAGCGGAGTTCCACCCATATTCATGTTCAGAGCGCTGGCTGAAGCAATTACTCTGCTGCGATCTAGTGGCAGTAGATGTAATTGCGGTAATGCCGCCCAAGTAATGGGAACTGCGTTACCGTGAGGGGAAGAGTAATCGGGTAGATTACTCGTTACCCTCAAAAGGGGCTGCGTTAGGTAACTGCGTTTATTGTAACTGCGTTACTTACAACACTGCAAATAGATGAGTTATAAATCCAGTAAACTCGTGTCAAGTAAACAATCAATGTATACAAACAACATTAATATAAACCTTCATACATTCATACATAACGTAATGGATAGAGCATAATTAAACGTGAAAGAAACATGACCACATAAAAATGTAAATAAAATTAAACAGTAATCTGGTAGAAAAGTCTGTTGCACAGTACAAAGTGGTGGAAAGCAAGTCCAACAAAAATCAAACAATAAATACAATGTAATAAATACTACGTGAAAGAAACGTTGACCAGTTAGATGATCAAGTAGAAAAGGCAGTGTCACAATACAATAGATTTGTAATAAATCCAGTGTCAAGTAAACAATTAATGTATACAAACTAGTGGTGCAACAGATCACAGTTGATCCGTGATCCGAACGGGTCACCCCCTTTGGGTTGGCACACACTGTGATCCACAAATTGCCACGGCTCCGGAGCTAGGCCGAAGCCGCGGCCTTTCCTAATGTTATGGACGCGGCTCCGGAGCTAGGCCGAAGCCGTGGCCATAACAATAGAAAAGGCCGCGGCTTTGGCCTAGCTCCGGCGCCGCGGCCATAACATTAGGAAAGGCCGTGGCTTCAACCTAGCTCTGGAGCCGCGGCCATCTTGGTACACCCAGCGGCGGCCCTCCTCTCTGTTTATACCCACAGAGGAGGAGGAGCCAGCACTCGTGGGACACACCGCAGGGAGTCATAATACTGGGGGGGTCTGCCTGTACTACCTGGGGGGGGTCTGCCTGTACTACCTGGGGGGGGTCTGCCTGTACTACCTGGGGAGGGTCTGCCTGTACTACCTGGTGGGGGTCTGCCTGTACTACCTGGTGGGGGTCTGTCTGTACTACCTGGTGGGGGGTCTGTCTGTACTACCTGGTGGGGGGTCTGTCTGTACTACCTGGTGGGGGGTCTGTCTGTACTACCTGGTGGGGGGTCTGCCTGTACTACCTGGGGGGAGGTCTGCCTGTACTACCTGGGGGGAGGTCTGCCTGTACTACCTGGGGGGAGGTCTGCCTGTACTACCTGGGGGGAGGGTCTGCACCGATGTAGGTGTCTGCACCGAGGGGGTTCTTTACTGAGGGGGGACATCATTTTTTTCTGCACCGGGTGACACCAACCCTAGTGACGCCACTGCAGTGGGGGAGATGTGGATATTACAGTGGGAGGCGGGGAGATGTGGATATTACAGTGGGGGAGGGGAGATGTGGAAATTACAGTGGGGGAGAATTTTTTTTTTTTTTTTGTCGATCTGAAAAATGATCCGATCCGTGACTCCTGATCCGAGGAATGAACCAAACTGAGTTTTTTGATCCGTTGCACCTCTAATACAAACTACATAAGTATAACCCTTCATACACAACGTAATGATAAAGCATAATTAAACGTAAAGAAACATGACCACATAAAAATAAAAATAGAAATAAAATAAAATAGTTATCCAGTAGAAAAGTCTATTCTCACAGTACAACGTGGTGGAAAGTAAGTCCAACAAAAATCTGTGTCAGGTATGTAAGATCAATCCCATCACCAGAGAAAGGATAAGTGCTTGAAAACCTAGGATCTTCAGTGATTACACCTGTGTGTCTGCAAGCGGCTCACCTTATTGCCGTAAGATATACTGCATAAATGGTCTCAGATGCTGCATGATGCAATGATGTGTTCCTGTCTATGGTGGTCTTGGTCTTTTTAAACTCTCAATGGTGAGTATGAACAAAGGAAAAAAGCATAGAAAGGTTCATGGCACAATTCCGTATAATAGACAAGAGATCAATGGATGGCAGTTGACCCAACAGGGATGCCCTCACTTTTTGAGAATATAACAGGGACAACAATCCACGAATGCAGAGTTTGTAAGCCTTTGCAAAAAGTCCTTACGCTGCCTTGAAATCCAAACTCCCTCCAGCCCAGGCTCTATATATATACGGTATATAATCAGACAGAGGTGCACAAAAAGGGGCCCACAGTGCACTTCCTGGCGCCAAGGAAAATGTATATCAACTGTCTATGAGTGACAACTGGTAGGAAATATCACACAGTAAATTAAATGGTAAATAGATTGAGTAAATACTCGATAGATAAATCCTCACGATGAAGTAAAATGTATCTATAGCAGCAGCTGTTTGTTATAAAACATAAAACAAAGTATCAAGCTAATAGAACCAAAGTCCAATTGATAAAACAGCGCTAGTTATTGGATGAAGTCCAACTCCTCATAAAATAGAAGTCCAGAAAAAAAGGTACAGTTCTAAGGTGATATGTGCTTCTAGGATAGGCTTTGTAGTGCACCCTACACCAATTTCCAGTCTTCACCTCAAAAGTGGGTCACACTCCCCCTCTGGGGTTCACACTCACCAGAAGGTATATAAATTAGAGCCTTGTATACCAATTTCTCTTAATCAGCCTTCCATCATCCCTCCAGGGTCAGCAAGGGTAAATTTCATTCAGGGCACATAAAAGACAAAGGCACTATATAGTGTAATCCCATTTTAATAAATGCCCCCCTGCAATCACAGCCCCGCTTCCAATATACATACAATGTAAACACTTGTAATGAACATTAAAAAGAGAATGAAAAGGGTTCACTGCTGTCCTCCGAACACAGGGGCTGTGCATGTGCTGGAAAGCACTGTGCTGATAAGACCTTTCCTGGTTACAGTCTGGTTGGCGGTGGAATGCACTTCTCTTCCTGGTTACGCCGTTGTAGTCAGTTCTTGGACCACTATCTACAAAAAAGTGTCACCCAAACACAAGCCTATCTAAAGGATACAAAAGACTTACTTGTCTTGCTACAAGACATTGACTTATCTGGAAGAAGTGATGTTTTCCTAGTAACAGCAGATGTAGCGTCCCTTTATACAGTGATCCAACACGATGACGCTCTGCTGGCCCTCAATTGAGCATTGTCTTATGCCGCGTACACACGATCACTTTTTGCGATGAAAAAAAACTACGTTTTTTAAAACGTCATTTAAATTGATCTTGTGTGGGCAAAACGTCGTTTTTTGGCTTAAAAAAAACGACCAAAAAAAAATTCCAACATGCTTGAATTTTTTGTGTCGTTTTTCAAAACGTAGTTTTTTGTGTCATAAAAAATGATCGTGTGTGGGCAAAACGACATAGAAAATTAAGTTTTAAACCCACGCGTGCTCAGAAGCAATTTCTGAGATGGGAGAGCTCGTTCTGGTAAAACTACTGTTTAGAATGGATTAAGCACATTCGTTATTTTAAAACTAATGAAGAAAACAATGCGCTGCATTTGCCACAATGCTTTTCAAAGCATTTCCAAGCTACCCTAAACTCCTAGTTTGTTGTGGCTCATCTTGTTTGACATATTTCTGTCCACCTTTTGACTTTATTATTTTTTTTGCCCCTTTTTTGTTTTGTTTTTTGGACACATGTAATTTTTTTTAACAGATGTTTTGAACTACAATTTTTTTTTTTAGGATTTTGGAGGGTGTGAAGTGACCACAACAACTTCTTTTTTTTGTTTAAATTACCCACAAGGAGGTTGGTGTTCCTTGTTTAACCACTTAAGGACCCCCGCACGATTATGTACGTCCACAACATGGCTCGTACAGGCACAAGGGCGTAAATTTACGTCCTCGCCTTAGTGCGGGTCGGGGGTCCGATCGGGACCCCCCCCCCCCCCCCCCGCTCCGTGCGGTGGTCGGTAAGTGGTCGGGAGCGATCCGGGATGAGGGGTTGGCTATTCGTTTCCAGCCACCCCCTCGCGATCGCTCCCAACCAATGGGCGTCCGCCTCCCGCCTCTTCCTGTGCTAACTGTAAACACAGGAAGAGGGAAGTGCTGTGTTCCTCCTCGTGTCTGGTCTTTTCGACTGGATACCGAGGAGAGAAGACATCAGTAACGTGAGTTGCACCAAACAGTACACTGACACGTTACACATAGGCACACAAACCCCCCCCAGTCACCGCTGATCACCCTCCCCCCGTCCCCTGTCACAGTGTCACTGAATGCAGTGATTTTATATTTACTTATCACTGCATTTAGTGTCATTGTTACAGAAAAAAAGTTGCAGGGCAGTTAGTTTTAGGTCCCTTTAGGTCCAGGGTAGCCCCCTACCCCCCCCCAATAAAGGTTTAACCCCTTGATCACCGCCCTAGTTAACCCTTTCACCCCCTATTGCCAGTGTCACTAAGCGATCGGTTTTCTGATCGCTGTATTAGTGTCACTGTTGCCGCCAGGTAGCTAGGTTTTTTTGAGGTTCACCGCCAGGTTCTATAGCGTTAGGTACCCCCATAAATAGAAGTTTTAACCCTTGATTGCCCCTAGTTAACCCTTTCACCCCCTATTGCCAGTGTCACTAAGCGATCGGTTTTCTGATCGCTGTATTAGTGTCACTGTTGCCGCCAGGTAGCTAGGTTTTTTTGAGGTTCACCGCCAGGTTCTATAGCGTTAGGTACCCCCATAAATAAAAGTTTTAACCCTTGATTGCCCCCTAGTTAACCCTTTCACCAGTGATCACCGTATAAGTATTACGGTTGACGCTGGTTAGTTAGTTTGCTGTTTATAGCATCAGCGCACCCGTCGTATATTACCCAATAAAGGTTTAACCCCCTGATCGCCCGGCGGGTGATATAAATACAATTTTAGCGCCAGTTAGGGGTCAGCGTCGCCCCAGGCAGTGTTAGGTTAGTGCCAGTAACGCTTACACCCATTCGCAAAGCATACACCCCCCTTAGTGGTATAGTATCTGAACGGATCGATACCTGATCTGATCAGATCTATACTAGCGTACCCAGCAGTTTAGGGTACTCAAAAACGCATTGTTAGCGGAATCAGCCCAGATACCCGCTATCACCTGCGTTTTGCCGCCCAGCCCAACCCACTTAAGTGCAGTATCGATCGATCACTGTCACTTCAAAAACACATCACACACAACTGCAGCGTTCGCAGAGACAGGCCTGATCCCTGCGATCGCTAACAGTTTTTTTGAAGCGTTTTCTACATTTGTTTTTCTATAGTCAGGTGCTTTTTTTACCCGTGAATCATCACCAGTCTACGACTAAATTTAGAGCCCAAAATGTCAAAGCGAATGTACACTGGTGAAGAGGCTGTTAGGATCCTGTGCATGTCGTCAGATGATGAGGAGGTCACGCATCTGACAGATTCGGGCTCAGAATACGATCCTGTTTACGACAGCGGCTCCATGTCAGATAGCTCTGACGACGGAGTGAGGGTCCCTGCTAAGGCCAGGCGTACCCGATCCCATTCTGAGGTTGTTGAGGAGCAAGAACCGCAGGACCCTTGTATGGAGCAGAGAGCCAGTACTGAATGAATGAATGAATGAAAACTTATATAGCGCGGCACATACAAACTGAATCGCCTCTTGGCGCTTGTTGTTCCAGTCTCCTTTGGTATCAAAAGAGATGCGTCTTGATCTTTCTCCTGAAAGCTAGGTGGTTCTCCTCCAACCGAATGCTGGTTGGTAAAGCGTTCCATAGTCTGGGACCTTGGACCGCAAATCTTCTCTCTCCTTTGGCCCTGTAGTTGGCTTTCGGTATCTGGAGCAGATTTTGATTGGTGGATCGCAGAACGCGATTGGGATTGTGAGCTTTTATTTTTTCGCATAGATAATGGGGGGCATTCCCATGGACACATCTATGCGTTAGACAGAGTGTTTTAAAAGTGATTCTGTCTTTTACTGGTAACCAGTGAAGGGATCTCAGTGAAGGCGAGATTGATTCCCAAGGTTTTTTCCCAGTCACAAGTCTAGCGGCCGTGTTTTGAACGACTTGAAGACGAGCGATTTGGTACTTGGGGAGTCCGAGGTAAAGGGCATTGGCATAGTCCAGTCTGGAGTTTACAATTGTTCCCACCACGACCGCTATGTCTTCTTTGGGGATGAAGGGAGTAAGTCTGCGTAGTAGGCGCAGCAGATGGTGAGATCCGCTGACTACTGACCCTATTTGTGCGTCCATTGTCATGTAGGAGTCGAAGATGACCCCAAGACTTTTGACTTTGGCGCTAGGGGAGATGATTTTGCCCAGAATGGGCGGGGGGTCCATGTTGTAGCAGGTTGATTCTTACGCTTGGCGTGAAACAGGAGAAGTTCTGTTTTCGCTCCGTTGAGTTTAAGATAACTCTTTGTCATCCAGTCCTCTATCAAAGAGAGGCATGTCTCTAGATTGAGGTGATGATCCTTTTTATTGCAAATGCGAAAATAAAGTTGTGTGTCGTCTGCATATGAATGATAGAGCAGTTTTTGGCTGCTGATGATATCAAAAAGAGGACGGAGATAGATGTTGAATAACACCGGCGACAGGGGGGATCCTTGAGGGACTGCGCACGATACTGTGCGTTTCTCAGAAGTGAAAGGTCCTAACTTCACTATTTGAGATCGGTTTTCCAAAAAAGAGGAGAACCAAGATAAATCGCCTTCTGCGACTTTGGCTACTTCCGCTAGCCTTGTCAGTAGAAGCTTATGGTCAACTGTGTCGAAGGCTGCGCTTAGGTCCAACAGAACCAGGAGACAAGATTCTCCTTCATCTGCGGCCTCGAGAACGTTGTCCCATATCTTGAGCAATGCTGTTTCCGTCCCATGTCCGGGCCGGAATCCTGATTGAAATGGATCCAGTAGGTTGTGGGTATCTAGATGCTGTTGCAGCTGTTGCACCACTGCTTTCTCCATGACCTTGGAGAGAGCGTTTAAGCCTGTTATGGGACGGCGGTGGTGTGGATCCTTAGGGTCCAGGGTGGGTTTCTTCAATATGGGTCGAATGATGCCCTCCTTCAACTTAGAGGGCACTATGCCCTCCCTGAAAGATTGGTTAATAAGCTGCGTGATGGAAGGTGCCAGAATGTCAGCACACTCCTTCAGCAGTTTAGTAGGGATGATATCATTAGGCGCTGTGCTGTTACGCAAAGCACCGATGGTATTTTTTGTGGCATCAATAGAAATGGGTTCCAGCTTGAACTTACCTGGTTGTGGTGAATTGCTGCAGGCGTTGTGTAGATATTTACGGGGGGGACTACAGGGGGAATTGTTTTGCTGAATGCTTTGCCGGATCCCCTCAATTTTATTAATGAAGTAATCCGATAATTCACTGCAAAATTCTTGAGTGTCTGAATTGGGGGCTTCAAGACATCCTGGTTTCATGGTCTGAGTGACCAACTTGAAAAGTTCGTGGGGGCGGTTGAGGGCGCAGTTGATAGCCTCAGAAAAATATTTTTTCTTGGCTTTGTAGATTTCTTTGTGGTATTTTTTGGTACTTGCTTTGTAGATGGAAAGGTTTTCATCTGAGGAGCGTCTTTTCCAGGCTGCTTCCGCCCTTCTGCGCTCTTGCTTCAGTAACGCCAGCTGGCTGTTGAACCAGCTGGAGTAATTTTTCCGGATGTGGGTTTTCCGTTTCGGCGCTATTAAGTCAGCTGACTGTAATAGGGCTGTATTTATGGCCTCCAGTGTTTCTTCAGCCGTTTGATGCGGCTGAATTGGTTTTATTTTTTCCCTTAACGTGGCTTTGAAGAGTTCCGAGTGGAGCTTCTTCTGACATCTAGTCCAGTGTGTTGTTACTGGATTTGATGTTTTTGTTAAGGGGGGAAAATCGGAAATAATGAATTTAATTGCATGGTGATCTGTCCATGGCAACGGTTCATTTTCCAAGATTTTTATTTCCACATCTTGTCTGAAAATAAGATCAAGCGTGTGACCTGAGGCATGTGTGGGCCCACATACTAGTTGTTGTAGCCCTAATCCTTCCAGGTGGTCGATGCAGGCGTCGGCAATGGGGTCTTGCGGGGAGTTGGCCCAGAGGTTGAAATCCCCGAGCAGCAAAAGGTGTTTGCTGTTAAGGGTATAGGTGGAGATAAAGTCCGTCAAAGATGGGAGCAGCTGCGATTTTGGGCCGGGTGGTCTATAGCAGAGTAAAATCCGGACGGTCTCCTGGGAGTTTACTTGCAGTTGTAGAGTAAGGGTTTCCATGAATGGAAAAGGGTTTTGAAGGACTGGTTTAGTGATCGCAAGATGAGTCTTATGGATCACCGCCAGTCCTCCGCCTCTTTGCCCTATTCTGTTTTCCGTTATAATACTATAGTTTTCTGGCACCAATTCACCTAGAATGGTGTTACAGTCGGCTGTTAACCAGCTCTCTGTAATAGACAGACAGTCTAAATCGTATTGTAGGATGAAATCGTGGATTTCAAGTCGGTGTTTTACTGCCGATCTTGTGTTGATCAGAGCACATGATATGTGCTTAGGCTGGGGCTGGGGCAAACGGCTGAGATTTTTGATAGTCGATCGCCGATCGATTCTCAGAAGTCGTTCATTTCGCAGGGCTTTTTTGGTGATGGCTGGTAGTATTGCGGCAAATCACCTCAGGTCCCAAATAGTCTCTGCCGAGTATTGCAGTTTAACCATGGTTGCCAAACACCGGGGGGGGGGGGGGGAGTGGAAAAAAAACCCTAACCGTGCTAAGCCAATATGCACGGCAGGGAAAAAAATTCCTTCCTGACCCCTAAAGAGGCGATCGGGTAAACCCTGGATCAAGAAGTACTGGCGTTTAAGAATGGGGAGAGTGTGGCTGGGTGTAGCAAAATGGCTGCTGATCAGGTTCCTGCATTTCAGAGACAATGCACTCTGTCGTCCACGTGGAGACCCTGAATTTGACCGGTTGCGGGAACATGACAACTTTGTGTAAAAAAAAATCAGTTTGTCATGTTCCCGCAACTTGTGTCAAAATAAAAAATATTCCATGGACTCGACCTGCCTCTCAGCAAATAGCTTGGGGTGTCTACTTTCCAAAATGGGGTCATTTGGGGGGGTTTTGTGCTATTTCGGCATTTTATGGCCTTCGAAACTGTGATAGGTAGTGAGGAGTGAAATCAAAAATTTGCGCCCTTAGAAATGCTGAAGGCGGTGCTTGGTTTTTGGGGCCCCATACGTGGCTAGGCTTCCAAAAAGTCCCAAACATGTGGTATCCCCGTACTCAGGAGAAGCAGCAGAATGTATTTTGGGGTGTAATTCCACATATGCCCATGGCATGTGTGAGAAATATATCATTTAGTGACAACGTTTTGTAAATTATTATTATTTATTTTTTTTGGTCATTATTCAATGACTTGGGGCAAAAAAATTAAATATTCCATGGACTCAACATGCCTCTTAGCAAATAGCTTGGGGTGTCTTCTTTCCAAAATGGGGTCATTTGTGGGGGTTGTGTGCCATCTTGGCATTTTATGGCCTTCAAAACTGTGATAGGTAGTGAGGAGTAAAATCAAAAATGTATGCCCTTAGAAATCCTGAAGGCAGTGCTTGGTTTTTGGGGTCCCGTACACGGCTAGGCTCCCAAAAAGTCCCAAACATGTGGTATTCCCGTACTCGGGAGAAGCAGCAGAATGTATTTTGGGGTGCAATTCCACATATAACCATGGCATGTGAGCAATATATCATTTACTGACAACTTTTTGTAAACATTTTTTTTTTTTTTGGTCATTATTCAATCACTTGGGACAAAAAAAAAAATATTCAATGGACTCAACATGCCTCTCAGCAGTTTCCTTTGGGTGTCTACTTTCCAAAATGGGGTCATTTGGGGGGGTTTTGTACTGTCCTGCCATTTTATCACCTCAAGAAATGAGATAGGCAGTCATAAAATAAAAGCTGTGTAAATTCCAGAAAATGTACCCTAGTTTGTAGACGCTATTACTTTTGCGAAAACCAATAAATATACGCTTATTGCGATTTTTTTTACTAAAGACATGTGGCTGAATAAAGTTTTGCCTAAATGTTTGACTAAAATTTAGTTTATTCGATATTTTTTACTTTTTGTTATAAGAAAAATCGTTGTTTTTTTAAATTTACGGTCTTTTTCCGTTAATATCGCCAAAAATAAAAATCGCAGAGGCAATCAAATACCATCAAAAGAAAGCTCGATTTGTGGGAAGAAAAGGACGCAAATTTCGTTTCGATATAACATCGCATGACCGCGCAATTACCAGTTAAAGCAGCGCAGTGCCAAATTGTAAAAACACCTTGGGTCTTTTAGCTGCGTAAAGGTCCGGGTCTTAAGTGGTTAATGTCGTTTTCATTTTTTAAATGTGTCTGCCTACTCACTATAACAATCTCTATATTTGTTTGTAAAAAATACACATGGTCAAAATTTGAAAAACAAGAAAAATATACCTTTATTCAGGTTTAAAAGGTAAATAAATTAAAATTAAAACCATCTGGCAAACAAAAAGCAAAACCAAATAAAAACAAAGAAGCCAGGAAAAAAACAAAGGAGACCCTGCTTGAAGATGTAAACACAAGGGTCCACCAAGCAAACAATGAAGGCTGTGAAGGCAAAAAGCAATTCACTTCGGGGCACCGTCTCCTCACTTCTTCTTCCCTGCAGCCTTCCCTGCAGTCTTCCCTGTAGCCTTCCATGCAGCCCGAGTCCTCAGGGGCTGTGTTCCTGGAGCCAACGTTGTGCCAGGAGCCAGAGCAGGCTCAGGAAGAGGAGAAGGAGCAGGAGAAGGAGCAGGACCAGGAAGCGCAGTAACGACAGGAGTGCCAATCCGCCCAATGCCAATATCGTCATTGAGCTGTCCCAGTGTGGCCATGCTTATGGCCTGGAATATGATGGATTTGCAGCGCACACGCTGGCCCAGCTCAAGATTTTTAAGCGATGGGCGCTGCGAATCCCTCTTCTTCACAGGGTGGCTCTCTGATGGCCAAAGTTGCTTCACGGAGCATGGCCTGGGTATCCTCCTCCATTTGCATCAGCCTTCTGGCCCTTTTTGCTGGATTACGGATAGGAGGGATTTGGGAGATGCAATCACGCTGGCGTGACTCCTGTCTCCCACTGGGACCTGACACCTCCTGGCTCCCTGCGGGGCCTGTCTCTTCCTGGCTCCCTGCGGGGCCTGCCTCCCCCTGGCTCCCTGTGGGGCCTGCCTCCCCCTGGCTTTGCTCTGCCTGTGTATAATAAAAAAGGGACATAGTTTATTTTTTGGCTTCATTCATCACACACATTTTTTACTTAATGACATATCAGAATTGAATGCTAAAATATATTTACCACAGGCCCTCCATCCCTAATTATTTGGCCCCTTACACAGCTTTAGATATAATGCTAACTGAAATTCCCAAGTAGGGGGCCTTTACCCAACCGTTTTTTTACTTTGGGGTGGACAAAAGGTTAATGGCCAAAAAGGGTGTTTAACATCTGCGGCCACTGTATGGTGTACCTAATGGCGTACCAGAAAATGACACACATTCATTATGACCTCTGCATTTATGTATCTTGTGCCCATTCTGTTTTTCCACTATTGCCTAGTGATATGTTCCTAATTTTTTGGGCAATCATTTATATAATTTCGATCACTTGTAACATTAATTACTCATCATTATTATACTCTGCATTTAAAAAATGAATATGAAAATGCAATACCTGGCTCCATGGGTCAAAATCAGGGTCCTCCAGGAACTCAGGCTCTTCCTCTGAGGTTGCCTGCTCTTGCCTGCAGGGAACACTGGAGGGCTGACTGCAGGGAACACTGGAGGAGCAGGGAAGTCTGGACTGCCTCCTTGGGGGAAGGGTAGACAGGGATGGCCTGGACTCGATGTGATCATCCAGGAACTGCAGCTGACCATAGTACCACAGGTTTGGCTTGTAGATGCTGTCAGCTGCAGCCCCAGATCTCATCGCGGCCAGGACTTGTGCCCGTTGGGTCCTGTAGGTGCCCCGAAGCGAATTGATTTTTGCCTTCACAGTCTCCAATGTTGCGTTGGGGACCCTTCTCTTTACAAATTCAAGAAGGGCCTCCTTTGCTTTCTTCCGGGCATCTTTGTTTTTATTGATTTTGCTTTTTGATTGCCAGAGCACTGGATGTTCCTTCCATCCCTGGATAAATTCCGTTAGAAAATCGGGTTCCTTAAAGGCCTCCATTATTTCTGCATGTACAAAACAAAAACCAAAGCCTAGTGTCAGTCAAGCCACTACTACTAATTAGCTTTTAACGCCATGGGGGTTATTTATTAAAGGAAAATCCACTCTGCACTTCAATTGCACTGAAAGTGCACTTGGAAGAGCAATCGTATAAATCTGAGAGGGGTAGATCAGAAATGAGGGGAAGCTCTGCTGATTTTATCATCCAATGATGTGCATGTTAAAATGCTGTTTTTAATTTTCCTTGCATGTCCTCCTCAAGATCTACAGCGACTGCATTTCCAAGTGCACTTGTAGTGCAAAGTGGCTTTTCCTTTAAGTAAATAACCCCCCATATCTTCTAGCCCACACAATCATCCACTGTTCCCTAATATTAATGTCCATAATCCAGCTACGTACCGTCTTATGATCCGATCGTCTCTTCCGCCTTGTTCCGCAGATTGTGAACGGCGCTTGCAATGACGTGGGATCCCTTTAAACGGCGCGAACGTGTGACGCGATGCACGAGATCCCGCCCCTGACATTCGGTCTCGTCTTTTCCACGCCCCTTTCTCGATCTTTCTTTGTGGGTGTGTTTTATGGAAGAAAAAGATGGCGACAAATATGGCAAGCTCAAGCCATCAGGCAGGCCAGGCCCAGCCAACCGGACGATCCCGGCGGAGGTACAAGGCCTCAAACATGGCCTTCCAGGAGATGGTGGAGATGGTCACCATATTACAAAGGGAGGATTATGATGGGAAGCATGGCCCTTACCTGCATCCAAATAAGGTGAAGGCCGACATCATGGAGAAGGTGATCAGGAGGCTGCATGAACAATTTGGCCAACGCAGGACTAGAGAGCAATTGAGAAAGAGGTGGTCAGACCTCAAAAAAAGAGAATCTGAACAACTCAATCAAATCAATAGGCTGATTCGGGCAAAAAGTAAGTATTTTTTATGTGGCCACATTTGTGGTGTTTCTTAATTGTGCCATGTGCTTTTAATTTCAGGTTGTACTGTATCTATGTTTGTGGGCACAAAAAGTGGTCGGAGGAGTCGTCGTTCATTCGTTGTTTTTCGACCTACTAAACGACAATCTTCGTGCTAAATTGCATCATGCGCCTAGTTCGCATGGACAAAATGGAGTGTATAAACACTATATCATACCAAAAAAACGTCTTTGTATTTTTTATAATTTGAACAAACGACGACGACTCCTACGACCAATTCATGTGTCCCCAAACAGGAATCTCGTGCCATTTTTGGTGTAATGTGACTTCACTTGTGATCTTTTGTAATGTGGATTTGTACCTAAATTAAAGTCGATGTGAAAAGCTTAGTAAATATGACCAATAAACAGAAAAAGGAGAGTCTGCTCAGCAGTGGATTCTGCACATGTTTATATACTCTGTACTTGTATTTTTATTTCTCACTCATATCTCTTTATAATCTTTTACCTTTCTTTTTTCCCTATCTTCAATCTCGTAGGGCGCAGGGAAGCAGCAAGGCAGGATGGAACTTCCCAAGCCCCACCCCCGAGGGATGATGACCCTGCCACCACATCCGGTAAAGTTTCAAGATACCACCCATACACAGGTAATCTAGATGTAGGTCTTCCTAATTTTAATACCTTTTTTGGACCCACATTTTTTAGGAGCAAGTCGTGCAGCGACAATGGACAGGGATGCTGCCCAGTTCGTGCTGTCCGAAATATGGTCGTGCAGGGAACAAATAGAGGACATCCGGGTCACTGCAAGACAAGTGATCGAAAAAAAAAAAGGGGTGGAGCTACAAATTAAACATTTAATTGATTATTTGGGTAGGCTTTGATTTTTTTTTTGTTTTATTTTGGAAATGAAAAAATGTTATACAGGTTTTGTTTAGAAAAAAAAAAAAAGTTTTTTTTTTATTGTTGATTACTGAAAAAAAAAACGAAAAAAAAGTGATTTAAATTGTTGAATAATGAAAAAAAAACAAAAAAAAAGTGATTTTAATTGTTGAATAATGTAAAAAACAAAACAAAGCTTTTTTGTATTGGTGATTACTGGAGAAAAAAAAAAAAAAGAAAAAAATGATTTTAATTGTTGAATAATGAAAAAATAAAAGTGATTGCATTTTTGGAATAAGGAGAAAAAAAAAAGATTGTATTTTTGGAATAAGGGAACCAAAAAAAAAAGTGATTGTATTTGTTTTGTAAGCAAAAAATAAAAACTTTTATGTTAAAAAGTAATAATCTTTTTCAAGATGTCAAAAAATAAATAAAAATATGGACAGTAAAATATGTGTGTCTTGTTATTTAAGCTCAATGATGAATAGAAAATACCTCAAACAAATGTATGCTGAGAACATTAAACAATGATGGATATTTATTTCAGTCCATCACAAACACATGGCACTATGATAACCTAGGAGATAAAATAAAAACACAAACCTTTATAAATTAATTAAAGAACAAAGAAAGGAGACTGTTTCAGGCAAAAAATAAATTTATTGATTCAGCCAAGATCTGGCATTGGAATGGCCCGTGCGTTTCGGGCGGCCAATTGTGGATGGGCAGCCTCACGAGCCGCCTCTGGAAGCTCAACTGGCTCATCAGGCAAAACATTTAAATATGTTGTGGAATGTCTTCGCAAATAATTATGCAGAATGCAGCAACACATAATGATGTAGTTCAACTTATATTCTGCCAGGTTTATGGCGGTCAGAAATAGGCGGAAACGGCTGGCCATGATGTCAAAGGCATTTTCAACGACACGTCTGCCTCTGGCCAGCCTATAATTAAACACCCTCCTCTCAGGGGTGAGGGCGCGTTGGGGAAATGGCCTCATGAGGTGGGGACCCAATGCAAAAGCCTCATCTTCTTAAAAAAACGAAGGGCAGACCCTCTTCATTCTCCTCCGCAGGCGGCAATCCCAGGTCCTCCGACTGAAGCCGTTGGGCAAACTCGGTCTCGGCAAAGACCCCACCGTCCGACATCCGCCCATTTTTTCCCAACATCCAGATACAGGAACTCATAATTGGCAGACACCATCGCCATCAGAACAACACTGTGGAACCCCTTGTAGATAAAATAATGGGATCCACTATGGGGTGGTGGCACGATGCGAACGTGCTTGCCGTCAATGGCTCCTCTGCACTTAGGAAAATTCCATCGCTGGGAGAAGTCCGCTGCCACAGTCTGCCATTCCTGTGGCGTGGTGGGGAACTGTAGAAAAAAACAAACAAACAAACATTCCTAAAAGAACATCACAAAACATTCTTGGATCCTAAAAAAAAAGATCATTAATTTGAAATACTAGTAAAAATGGCCAAAATAATAAGGGATCACTAAAGCAGATTAATCACATCCTCTGATGGTCACAATCCTACAAAAAAAAGAGTGGAGGCCCAAGATGAGTTTGAGACCTCTAAAAAAAAAATTAGAAGGTAATTTAGACAATTATAAAATAAAGAGGGGGGGGTTGTGCGTGCACTACAATAGAGGACAAAAATATAGGGGGATATAGGGACTTCTATAGACAGCACTACAATAGAGGACAAAAATATTGGGGCATATAGGGACTTCTATAGACAGCACTGCAATAGAGGACAAAAATATAGGGGGATATAGGGACTTCTATAGACAGCACTGCAATAGAGGACAAACATATAGGGGGATATAGGGACTTATATAGACAGCACTACAATAGAGGACAAAAATATAGGGGGATATAGGGACTTCTATAGACAGCACTACAATAGAGGACAAAAATATAGGGGGATATAGGGACTTCTATAGACAGCACTGCAATAGAGGACAAAAATATAGGGGACTAGGCTAGGTGGGTTTGGAACAAAAAAATAAAAAATGCTGGACAGGTTGGCAAAACAAAAGATGCATGTAGGAGCAAATATAAAATGAATACAGCATGCATGGAGATGAAAGGGAACATTCCCAGGAGATCACAAACAGGTTAATTAGGGACTGTTTAAACCAAAAAAAAATGAAACAAATACAAAAGCCAAAATAAAACATAGTTTAAAGGGCACCACTTACCTTAATATAGTCCTCCTGCAGAACATGAATGATGGCAGAACAGGTCTGGGGAATTATGAGGCCCAGAGCCTGGGGGAGATGCCTGTCGAGAACTTCAAGTCCTGCAGACTTCTCCCTGTTGCCAGGTACCTCAAGGTAGCAACTAGCCGCTGCTCAGCAGTGATGACTTCCCGCATAACAGTGTCCTGCCTGGCGATATATGGTGACACCGAAGCCAAAAGCTGCTGGAATACGGGGTCAGACATCCGAAGAAAATTCCTAAAATCATCAGGGTTATTTTCTTGGATCTCCCGCAGCAGAGGCATATGAGAGAACTGGTCCCTGCGAAGAAACCAGTTCTTGGCCCACAAAGTCCTCCTCGCCCTCCTCAAGGACTTAAGCCGGGATGCAGCACACATCCTAACTAGAAGCACAGCACGATCTCGGCGACGAGAACGTACCCGCAACATGTCTAGAAAACGGTCGTCAAATCAGATCGCACTAAAACACCGCTCTGAAGTACAGAAAGGCCTCTGAAGAACGGACCTGCAAAACAGGAACGTGTAGACAAGAACGCACTGCCAAAACAGATACGATCTGAAAACAGGCACTGTAACACAAATACGACCCCAAAAGCACAAACTGTACGACAGTAAACGATATTAAAGCACGAAGACTGAAAATCGCGAATCGTCTCTCACCAAACTTTTACTAACACGCAGCAACACGATATCAGCAAAAGAGGCCGTCTTCCGCATGGAAATTACCCTTTATAGTTCCGTCGTACGTGATGGACGTCACGGCGCTTTGCTAGACTTTTTGGGAAAAACGATAGTGTGTACGCACCGTCGTTTTGGAAAATGAAGTTTGAAAACTTTGTTTTTTTCATGAGATAAAACGTTGTTTTTTTTCATCGCAAAAAGTGATCGTGTGTACGCGGCATTAGAGGAATGACATCACACATGCTCAAAAAGTGTTTTTACGGAACTCTTTAGATTTCTGTTTGGGGCACAACTACTTTTGGTTCAACGGATGTTTTTACTCTCAAAAGAAAGGTGTAGCAATGGGAGCTAAATTTGCCCCAAGCATAGCTAACCTTTTTATGGCTAAATGGGAGGATAAAACTATTTTTAATGTTAAGAGAAATTAATCGGTTTTATATTGGAGGTACATAGATGATTTATTTTTTATATGGGCAGGGTCTCTAATTTCTTTGGAAACATTTCTGGAAGAGCTAAATATCAACATATGCAATATTCACCTAACAAGCAAGTATAACCAACATATAACCAAGTATACACTTCCTGGATCTGAACATCTATAGGAATGGTTACAAATTAGGAACGAGAGTTTATTTTAAACCAACAGCTACCTCCCTATGCAAAGTGGACTTCACCCGATGTGTCTGAAAAACATTCCGAAGGGTCAACTGATGCGCGTTAGGTGTAATTGCTCTAATGATGAAGACTTTAAGCCACAAGATACTTAAAGAGAAATTTATGAAGAAAGGTTACCAAGAAGATCGCCTCGTGAAGATCATAGAAGACCTTCTAGAAGTACCTAGAATAAATTGCTTAAAAGAGCCTGAACACCTCTAAGATAGAAACATGCACGAATGGAGCTTTTATTTCAGGCTACCACAGTCAATATAAAGAAGTGGAGAAGATCTTCATTAGCCATTGGCATATTATTTTCTTGGATAGAATACTTAAAACAGTCATTCCAACCAAACCAGGCTTTATTTATAGGAAAGCTCCTAATTATGGAAACAAAATTGTTAAAAAAAAGTTTTAGATCCCCCTACAAAACTCCCGTCCATTTGGGACAAGGATGGCTTCTTCCCCTGTCAGAAATGTCTCCCATGCAGGGAAGCTAATAGACCAATGAGAGCTGTCGAAACCTTTACCTCTACATCCAATAGGATCGAGTTCCCTATAAAGGAATTCATAACTTGCAATACTTCCTATGTAGTATACATTCTTGAATGCCCTTGCAAACTCATGTACATAGGCCATAAAAAAAAAGAGTATCGAAAGTGAGGATAGCTGAACATGTTGCAAATATCAAATTAGGTTACAAAGACCACAATGTATCACTACATTTTAAGTTATTCCACGATCACAACCCCGCAGGCCTGCATGGAGAGGATCCAACTGTGTTAGAGAACTATCTACTGTAAACTTGAAACACAGTGGATATATACAGTTGATAGTTTATTGCCGAAAGGATTGAACGTAGACCTTGACATCAACTGTTTTATTAGTGATTACTGATTATCCTCCCTAATTCCACTATCATTCTCATCTCATTTATCTTTGCTTTTATTATCATTCTCATCTCTATATTTATTTATATTTATATTTATATTTTATATTCATATATATATAATTTTAAATATCTAGATATTTTTTATATGTATGTGTGATATCGTTTTGCCTCCTCCCTCTTTTAACTCAGATATTTTATTATTAATTCTAATTTCTGTATAGGTTTAATCATGGTCTGGCTATATTTTATATATTTTTAAGATTATTTTATGAATTTTTATTCAATTTATTTATCCTTTGACTATTACTATCATATAGTTTTTCTACCTATACATATAGATATATATTTCTTTGCATATTAATGTGTACCTCCCTATTGACAGCTAATTTGAGTGGCCGTGATGAGATACGTCTTTTTAATAAAGAGACGTTCCCTTCTATAGTCAGGTCACTATACTGCAATTTATTGCATAAAAACAGAAATTATGCCAGCTAAACATGATTAATCCATGATCATGTGTCACACTTTGCGGGCGCATTGTATTTTTCAAAGTTATTCTTGTGCAGTTTTTATATATCACAGTGTTTGAATATCCCAGTGACTTGACACGGCTGACGTCCTGTTTTACTTAGGTCCCATGATGCACCAATTGGGATCAGGAAAGCAGGGCTGTCTCACCCAATGGCCGTGGAGGAGGGATAATAAATAGACAGTGATAACGCTGAGTAGCCACGCCCTCTGTCAAAGTCGGAAGTGACGAAACGCATCAGTGTGTGGCTACATCGGCGTAACCAGGAAGAGAAGTGCCTTTCACCGCCAACCAGACTGTAACCAGGAAAGGTCTTATCAGCACAGTGCTTTCCAGCACACGCGCGGCCCCTGTGTTCGGAGGACAGCGGTAAACCCTTTTCATTCTCTTTTTAATGTTCAATACAAGTGTTTACATTGTACGTATATTGGAAGCAAGGCTGTGATTGCAGGGGGGCATTTATTAAAACGGGATTACACTATATAGTGCCTTTGTTTTTTATGTGCCCTGAATGAAATTTACCCTTGCTGACCCTGGAGAGATGATGGAAGGCTGAGTAAGAGAAATTGGTATCCAAGGCTCTAATTTATATACCTTCTGGTGAGTGTGAACCCCAGAGGGGGAGTGTGACCCACTTTCGAGGTGAAGACTGGAAATTGGTGTAGGGTGCACTACAAAGCCTATCCTAGAAGCACATATCACCTTAGAACTGTACCTTTTTTTCTGGACTTCTCTTTTATGAGGAGTTGGACTTCATCAAATAACTAGCGCTGTTTTATCAATTGGACTTTGGTTCTATTAGCTTGATACTTTGTTTTATATATATATATATATATATATATGATGTTAATTAAGAGAGAGAGAGAGAGAGAGAGAGAGAGAGGTGCCCATGGCGTAATCCCATAGTAAAAACAGTTTATTAAACCAACAATATAAAAAACAAACTCACATTTGTAATGGAAGAAAGTGCAACAAACCATAAGCGCCAAGCTCGTATCCTTCCGTCAGCTGTGAATGTACCTAGTGCTCCAATCCGGACACGTTTTGTCACATTATGTGACTTCATCGTGACTTGTAGTGCAAAGTGAATTTGCCTTTCGTAAATAACCCCCAATGTTCCTGCAGTCAAACCAGGGTCTGGTAAATGACAGGAAATCAGGTAAAGCATGGTCATAAAGCAAGAGCATATATGAATACTGTATGTTATAGAAGTGCATGCACCACGTGCATAGTCCACAAACTGTTTTTAAAGATACCACTACGTCATACATTAACGAAAATAAATTATAACAAATGATGTGATATTCAAATCAAAAGAAACAAATGCCTCAGTCCTGGAATTAGTTACTGTGAATAGTCCACTACAGTAAATACTATTAATGTGTAAACACCACAAGTTATTGATAGTCCTTTTTTCTTCACGATATCAATAAACAATTCTTCTCACACTTTTTATCCAATGAATCTCATGTGTGCTCACCCACCTTTCATCCTGTGCTTTCACCTGAAGATGTTGATATATATGTAAATAGGCCAAAATGTGCCTTACCCTTTAAGGGGCTTCAAGCACCTTAGGATATCCTTAAGATATCTCCAAATTTACAACCAGACCACTCTTTTTATGGATCTCCCAATCAGACACAGCAGAAAAAGTTACACATTTGTTAGATGGTGAGCTCCTCAACTCAAAAAATAAAAGCCATCATCGTGCTTTCTATCTTATTAAAATCAATACTTTTTTGAAAGAGTAAAAATGCACTCAAATAGATTAATGCACTATTAAACCACTGCACATCAGTAAGATCACTTTAAAATTATATGCACATAGCCCCCTCAAGGACTGTGGATTGGCATCATGTCACCATGACACCACTTATCCACTTATGGGATGATGTCACAGGCACGCGTTTTGCCAATCAATAATTCAAATTGTATTGATTTTAATAAGCTAGAAAGCATGACGATGTCTTTTGTTTTTTTTTGAGTTGAGGAGCTTACCATCTGGCAAAGGTGCAACTTTTCCTTCTGTACCTGATTGGAAGATCCATAAAGAAAGTGGTCTGGTAGTAAATTCAGAGATATCCTAAGGAGGTGATTTAACCACTTCCCTACCCGCCCATCTTCAAATGACATCCATAGATGGGATCTCCCATCCAGGATGGAGGTCATATGACGTCCTGGGCTTCCCAGTCATCTAGCGGGCGCGCGCCCACGGCATTGCTCGGAACCCGGTGTGCGTGATGTGCGCCGGGCACCCACGATTGCCCGGAATCATGGCAGGACTGTGGATCTGTGTGTGTGTAAACACACAGATCCATGTCCTGTCAGCAGTGAGGAGACTGATGTGTGTTCCCAGTACAGAGAAACACAGATCGGTCTCCTCCCCTTGTGAGTCCCCTCCCCCTACAGTTAGAATCACTCACTAGGTAACATACTTAACCCCTTCAACCCCCCTAGTGTTAACCCCTTTCCTGACAGTCATATTTATACAGTAATCAGTACAGTTTTATAGCACTAATCACTGTATAAGTGTGAATGGTCCCAAAAAAAATTCAAAAGTGTCAGATACAGTAGGTGACCGCAGTATTGTGTCAATCTCGCTCCCTTTCTCAGCGAGATTGACCACCTACGAGCCCCATCACGGGAGCCAGCGCCGAGCTGGCTTGCCGCGATAGAGACAAAGCCGTCATAGAAGCGAGGGGGATCCGACTTGGATTCCCGCCAATTATACACGTGGGCGGCGTTTGGTATGAATCCTGAGGGGGAAATCCCCGCCGGATTTTAAATAAAAATCCGGCGTGGGTTCCCCCCCTCAGGAACATAACGGGCCCTTAGGTCTGTTATGGGTTGTAAGGAGACCCCCCTACGCCGAAAAAACTGCGTGGGGGTCCCCCACAATCCATACCAGACCCGTATCCAAAGCACGCCGGCCAGCCGGTCAGGAAAGGAGTGGGGGCGAACGAGCTCCTGAGCCGTACCAGGCAGCATGCCCTCAACATGGGGGGGACAGGTGCTCTGGGGCAGGGGGGCGCACTTCGGCCCCCCCACTCCAGAGCACCCTGTCCCCATGTTGATGAGGACAGGGCCCCTTCCCGACAACCCTGGCCATTGGTTGTCGGGGTATGCGGGCGCAAGGCTAATCGGAATCTGGGAGCCCCCTTTCATAAGGGGGCCCCCAAATACCGGCCCCCCACCCTAAGTGAATGAGTATGGGGTACATCGTACCCCTACCCATTCACCTGCAAGAAAAGTGTAAACACAAATAAACCACACAGGGTATTAAAATATTTTATTAGTCTGCTCCGGGGCCCCCCTCTCTTCTTTAGCTCTTTCACGAGGGGGGGCTTGCTTCTTTGACGTGGGGGCCGCTCTTCTTCCCACCATCTGGTTCTCTTCCGCCCCCGGGGGTAGGTATCACGTGGGTAGGTACCGGGGCATGATGGGACTGTGACGTCGTAGATGGCCTATATAAGTCGGTGCGAGCTGCCGCACCCGGCATTGCAGCGAAAGGAAGCGACGTGTCAAGATCTAAAGGAAAGAAGAAGCGAAGACAGCAGAAGGCGACAGAAGAAGAAGCAAGAAGACAGAAGAAGAAGCAAGAAGAAGACAGAAGCACACCTCCCCCCGCTGAAGACGTCAGAGGAAGCCCGTCGGGGGGTGGGCGCTTTTATAAAAGCGACCCCCCCCCCCGGCGGCGGAATAGAACCAGACGGCGGCGAAGAACAGCGGTGCCTACCCCCCGCCAAAGACGTCGGAGGAAGAGAACCAGATGGCGGGAAGAAGAGCGGCCCCCACGTCAAAGAAGCAAGCCCCCCCCTCGTGAAAGAGCTAAAGAAGAGAGGGGGGCCCCGGAGCAGACTAATAAAATATTTTAATACCCTGGGCTGGAATGTGCTTTTACTATTCCAGCGAGTGCGAGATGTTGGCACCCTGTCGCCGACAATCAGCGCGATGCTGTCGTGCTAAAAACACATTCTCTGCGGCAGGTACTGTATGTCCTTTGTATTGTCACGATCACAATAAAAATCGCAGATCGCCACCATTACTAGTAAAAAAATCAAAATGCAATAATTCTATCCTCTATTTTGTAGACGCTATAACCTTTGCGCAAACCAATCGATATACGCTTATTGCAATTTTTTTTATCCAAAAATATGTAGAAGAATATGTATCGGTCTAAACTGTGGAAACATTGTTTTTTTTTACAGATTTTTGGGGGATATTTATTACAGCAAAAAGTAAAAAATATTGAATTTTTTTTTAAATTGTCACTCTATTTTTGTTTATAGCGCAAAAAAAAAAAAAAAAACGCAGAGGTGATCAAATACCACCAAAAGAAAGCTCTATTTGTGGGAAAAAAAGGGAGTCAATTTTGTTTGGGAGCAACGTTGCATGACCATGCAATTGTCAGTTAAAGCGACGCAGTGTGGAAACGCAAAAAGTGCTCTGGTAAGGAAGGGACTGGTTTGCGCAAAAGTTATAGCGCTTACAAAATAGGGGACAGAATTAGTATTATGTTTTATTTTTATTTTTTTACTATCAATGTCGGCGATCTGTGATTGTTATTGGGACTGCGACACATCGGACACTTTTGACACATTTTTGGCGCCATTCACATTTATACAGCGATTGGTGCTATAAATATGCACTAATTACTGTATAAATGTGACTGGCATTGAAGGGGTTAACACTAGGGGGTGAGGGAGGGGTTAAATGTGTACCCTGCATTGTGTTCTAACTGTGGGGGGAGGGGGGTGACTAGGGGGGGTGACCGATGTATGTACAAGGGACACAGATCGGTCTCCTCTCTCCCTGACAGGACATGCATCTCTGTGTTTACACACAGAGATCCACGTCCTTGTCTCTGTAACCCCCGATTGCGAGTGCCTGGCGGACATCGTGGTCGCCAGGCAAGAGCATCGGCATCCCTGCGGCCGTATATAGTGGTACGGCCGTCAGGAAGTGGTTAAGGACCGACCCTTTAATCAGAACATCTGTATGCAATTATTGTGGTTTCTATTCACCAATTAGAATGTATAATTATAATGAGCTGTTGTTGTGTTGGATCGTGCCTTACTTTTCTTCAGTTTGTATTTATAGTGAATGCATGCCACTTTCCTATTGGTCACCACAGCAAAAAAAAAAATGATAAGTGAATACAAAGCCACATGAAAAAATCCCTTTTAGAAACACGGATAATAAAAACAAGGTGCAAAAGTACTAGAACCTTTATGTAAAAAATATATACCCGTATTTATCTTGCTATAACGCTCCCCGGTGTATAGCGCGCACCCCCAACCTAGAAGGAAAATTCCAGGGAAAAAAAAAATACTTACAGTTTGGATGCCCCTCGTCGGTGTCTTGCCCGCCGTATATCGCATCCATCGGCGGCCTTGTCTGGTCCGGCGTCCTTCTGCGGCCATCGTGGTGTCCCCCCCGCTCGATCCCCGCTTCACGTGCTGTGTTCGAACCACTCCGCCGACATATACCGAGCGCAGTACACTCGGGTATAGTCGGGCAGGCTCGGCTCCTCTCGCGTAAAGGATGTACAGGACGCACAGGACGTGACCGCGAGCGGAGCCGAGCCTGCCCCACTATACCCGAGTGTACTGCGCTCGGTATATGTCGCCGCAGTGGTTCGAACACAGCATGGGAAGTGGGTATCGGCGTATATAGCGCACCCACGATTTTGCCCTGATTTTCAGGGCAAAAAAGTGCACGGTATACGCCGATAAATACGGTACTTTAATCAGACAGATTACTTTTTCTGTAAATAACTTCCTCATAATTTACACAACATTTCTAGAAATATGTATTGAAATCTATACTTAGAATGAAACCAAATGATTTTTTCAGTCAGTTACATGGTATTTTTTACATGTGCTATTCAATATAGATCTGACCATCTCCAAATACAATTTTGTTTTGGACAGAGTCATAACTGATACATGCAGCAAGGACAGGCCTTGGCAGTTTAGTGTCTCAGCTGAAACTAGCTTATTAAGCTGGCCATAGACAATTTAAACCTCTGCTTGTTCAGCAGGAACCAGCCAAAATTGGAACCAGGTATTGACAGGCTGAATGTACCCAAGTTGAGTGATTGATCAACTTAGTTACAACCAGCCTATCAGATTTTGAATGTTAATATTATTAGTGGCTGTTAAAGCCGCTAGCAATAATCACTGCCGATGATTTGGCATTTCACTGCAAAACACTCTGGGCTAGATTCTCAGAGGCGCTACGACGGGGTATCACAAATCGATTGACGCCGGGGCGCGCTTAATTTAAATACAAGCCACCCCTACTTTGAACGTACGCAGTGGCCAACGCAGCACACACTACAATCCGTCCAACGAAAGCTGGAACTCACTGGATGCAAGTGCAATGCGACGAATACAGCACATTACGCTTGCTGTTAAGTTGCGGCGGCGTAGTGTAAATGGCTTACGCTACGCCAGCGAAAATGTATGAAAATCTGGCCCAATGGCTCTGTGGAAGGGATTCTTTCCTGCAAGCTGCAACCATCTATTTCCAGTCTACGATAATGTCTTAAATGAGACCTGTAGCTCGGACAATTGTTCTGATAAAACTGGTGCCTTAAACAGTGTTTTAAGTAGAACTGACGATTGAGACAGTATTCCAAGTAATAGTGGCACTTTGGATAATTACTAGGATGACACAGCTGTAACTCCAAGCTCTGAGTGGAGGGCAGCAGAAACCTCAAGAGCAGAGTTAAAGGAGTTGTAAAACCACATTAAACACTTTCATTTTATAGCATCAGCATTGTAATAGCAATACAAACAATATTTATTTTTGACAATACAATATATGCTACTTGAAAAATCTTCTTTCATGTTGCGAGTACTGCCTGTTTGCTGTCTATTTCTTTCAACAACTTTGTGGATTGCCTACATGCTTTAGATGCATCGCCATTGCTCAATGCTTTGTTTTACTTTCAATGTCTCAGGCCTTGTACACACGATCAGACATGTCTGATGAGACTTGTCTGACGGACCGTTTTCATCAGACAACTCTGAACTTGTCTGATGGTCTGATGTGCGTACACACCATCGGACCAAAATCCGATCAGACCAGAACGTGGTGACGTAGAACACAACGACGTCCTGAAAAAACAAAGTTCAATGCTTCCAAGCATGCGTTGACTTGATTCTGAGCATGCGCAGGTTTTTGGTCCGATGATTTTGTGTACTAACCATCGAACCTGTCCGACGGACAGGTTTCCATCGGACAGGTTTTAAAGCATGTTTTAAAACTTTGGTTCGCTGGAAAGCGGTCTGATAGGCCGTACACACGATTCAACATGTCTGCGGACCAGTTTCAGCGGACATGTTCAATCGTGTGTACACGGCCTTAAGAATACATATCCCAGTTTTGTAGATTGTGCTGGAATTGTTTAATCAAGAAAGACTACTTGATATATGTTGAGGTTCTTTGTCAGAAATATAGAGTAAAGCATATTCTTGGGTGGGGCTGTAATATTTTTATACCAACAAGTGACCAGTTTAGGGGTGTGATTTAGTGAAAACTACATAAACTTTTTAGGTCATGGTAACGCATGCATTACTGCATTACACATAAGGTGCATTAGTTGGTGGCGCTGCTTTTCATTTTGCAGGCTCCCCAATGTACTAAGACAATGCAGCCCTAATGCGCATGCATTGAAGCACACCACAACACATGGTAACACACTACTGTGTGTTTTGATGCAGTGCAAAAAAGGGTGCATGTCCCTTTTCTGGAAGGTTTGCTGCATTGCTGGATCAATAATTTGAACACACAAAAAAGTGGTGTTAATTCAATGCACTAGGGTGCAAAAGTCTGAACCTGCCTATAGTTTTGAATAAAGTAAGGAAGTGTTAAAACCCTGATCAGTTCTGTTTTCCAATTTGGGAGATTCAACCTATGTATTTGTCGTATTGACCATTGTGACTGAAAGTGGGAAATTAACAAATTTTGCATTTATCAGAGGAACAGAAGGTAAAGGTGTGTCCCTCCGATTATGTCATCCTATCAGCAGGGCAGGAGGAGCTGCAGATCTGGATTATATTAACAAGTGTACGATTACCCACTTGCTAATATAAAAAGACTCCTGCTCCCTGTTAAGATCTCTGGGAAAGCGGGGAGAGGAGACACAGGCATGGCCGCATAGCAGAAGGTGAGGGGAGACCACAATTTGTGTTAGCCCTATACCTGGACCGTGGTCACTGCTTACCTACCGCTGGGCAGCCCAGTCATCAACAGGCTAGGAACCAGTATCGGTCCATGGCCCGGGGTTTGGGGACCCCTGCATTAAACAACTTTTGTTAGGACATGTGGCTCCGGTGGCCCTGGCCCACCCGGCAAATGCCCCGTGAGCCCTATGGCCACTCCAGGCCTGCTTACATTGTTCCAAGTTGGACCAATGTAATTACACATACATTTTCATACCTAGACTTCAGTTTTAAAGAAATGCTTCCTGATCTGGCCACTTATACCAAATTTAGTTAAAACAAATGTGTCTGAGATGGATTTTCCCCCATGGTTGCTATTGTTTTTTTCCCTCGAGATAAGCCAACTTTTCCTTCTCTATGAACATCCATGTTGTACACCAATTATATTTTGAAGAAACAATTATGGGCCTGGATAGTGTATGCATGACCAGCCAGCATCTTAAAGCATAATTCCGCCGCAATTTTGTTTTCTTTTAAATCAGCAGCTACAAATACTGCAGCTACTGACTTTTAATATTAGGACACTTACATGTCCAAGGCGCCTGCAAACTCCTCACCAGAAACCGATCTGTCCCTCGGCTCCCGGGTGCAGGCGCCTTACGGCTTCACAGCCTGGTTCCCTACTGCACATGCGCGAGTCACACTGCGTGTCCTGACTAGTCCCTGCTGTCTTCTGGGACCCGTGTGTCTCTCAGAAGACAGCGAGGGGGATGGAGGGGGGGGCCGGATATGGCATAGAGCACCACAGAATCTGTGTGATCTATTGCCAGAAGTGGGAGCAAATTGTATTATACAGGTATCTGCTCCCCCTTCCCCCTAAAGGTGCCAAATGTGACACCGGAGGGGGGGGGGACTGGAAAAGCGGAAGTTCCATTTTGGGTGAAACTCTGCTTTATGTTTTCTATGCATACTGTCCTGCACATTCTATCTTTCTCAGTATCACCCCCCTTCCCTCTGTACTTCCTCTCTGTCTTATCACCCCCTTTCTCCATTGTATTTAATCATTTTACAGATTTTTAACTGATAGGGTTTAAGGCTAAAAGCACAAGCTTACAACAGATAAAATCTTTTTAGAGCTGATAAATGTAATAATGTGTGCAAAAATCCATACATTTTTAAAGAGCAATTTCTTCTTAGGCCCTGTACACACGATTGGTCGAACCGATGAGAACGATCTGAGGGATTTTTCCATCGGTTAACCAATGAAGCTGACTGATGGTCAGTCGTGCCTACACACCATCGTTTAAAAAACCGATCGTGTCAGAACGTGGTCACGTAAACCACATACGACGGCACTATAAAGGGGAAGTTCAAATCCAATGACACCACCCTTGGGGCTGCTTTAGCTGATTTTGTGTTAATAAAAGACGATTTGTGGTTTTCTGTCTGTTAAAGCGTGATGAATGTGCTAGCTCCGTAACAAACGCTAGTTTTACCAGAACAAGCGCTCCCGTCCTCTAATTTAGTCTGAGCATGCGTGGATTTTTAACCGATGGCCGTGCCTACAAACAATCGTTTTTTTACTATCGGTTAGGTATCCATCGGTTACATTTAAAACAAGTTTGCTTTTTTTTAACCGATGGATAAATAATCAATGGTGCCCACACACAATCGGTTTGGTCTGATGAAAACGGTCCATCAGTCTGGAATATGCTATGAAATCTTGAAAAGTTTGGTCTTCTTGTAATCAGAATTGTTGAATTTTTAAGACATATTTCCTACCTTGGCAGAGATGCAGGGCCATCAGATGTGTAGAATAGTCCTTTTAGAAATGTATCCCAAAAGCAATCAGTAGAAAATATTTTCATAATAAAATGAAATGAAAATGAATAGATGAATGTAAGTGCATTAGTTTATAGGCTGACTCTGCAAAAGCATGGCAATCTAATGAAAGCTGAAGGCCCATCTTCCATTTCGCTACCACTATTATCAAATACATTTTCTTTAGAGAAAATATTAAGTAAGCTGTTAGTAGTATGCCAAGTAGCGCATTGTGTTTCAAGTGTGAACTTACGTAAATAGTTTAATCAAAAGGTGACTGGATCATTTTTTTTTCTCCTGATGTGTTTGGTCTGGTCAAGACACATGATGTCACAGGTCCTCTTCTTCCCATCAGTGAGAGGGTTATAAACATAAAAAAAGTAAATGATACAAAGTCATTTTCCGCAGCATTCTCCTATGAGTTTAGGGTGGTTTGATGATGCCCCTGGGGACTTGCCCTGGCCTCAAAATAGGTTAACCTCCCTGGCCGTATGATTCTGTCTGGAATTACGTACCAAAAGTGGTACAATTATTTTGCATGAAAATTTGTCATTTTATACTGTAGGCTTGTAATTCTTAGGAATAACTCACTTAAATCTGTCCAAACCAGAGTCTAGTAGACATCCCGGGTATGATAAAGTTTGAAACACAAAATCATAAAATTATAATATAAAAAATAACTATAAATAATTATAACAAATGATAATGTAATTATAATAAAAATTATTCAATAATGTAATCAAATCAAAATCACTGAAATTTGCTCAGTTGCAGAATTATCGCTGTCATTACTTTTTTTATGACGGATTTCCCCACAAATCGCAATCGCTCAATTCTGCAAGTGATTATAATTTATTATCGCTGTTTTCTAGCTGCTCTAAAATCACTTTTGACATAAAGGGACACTTTTGGTTGCTATGGACAATCTACAGTTTGCAGGCACAAAAAAAATGTTTTTATTATATAAAAGTACATGTAGGACACAGGGCAGACCACTAGGGACAAAGGGGGTGTGTATTTTTTACATACAGTACTGTAATCTTTAAGATTACAATATACTGTATGTAATGTGTTTGTTTACATTTTTGAATTTGCCACCGGTCTCCGCCCCCGTGCGTCGTAACGTCGCAGGGAACGGAGATCGACGGCGCGCAGGCACTGTGTGAATTGAATGGAGGACGCCACTCGCTCACACAGCGCGGATGCATCGCTGGATCCAGGGACAAGGTAAGTACAGTAACCTGCCTGGAAAAGGTAAGCCAGCACGCGCTGCACACTCTGCACATCTACCCCGAGCGTGACTCGGGGTTAGCGATTTTTGCATAGAAAATCCACCCCTGAGTTACGCTCGGGTTTACCGCTAAGGGGGTTAAATGATAAACAGTGTCATTCAACCTAGAAGAGAACTGGGGCTGGGGGTGGGGGATACATAGTTTCTGATGGAGACATTACACAGGCATGGTCCACTGCTGTCACCATAGGAAATAGGCGCAACGAGGCTGATCAGAAACACTGAGATACAACAAATAAAAATAATGTGAAAAAATGTTTTATTGGAAAAAACACAAGTTGTTTATTACACATAGCACTCTGTTAGAGTTTACATCTACTTTAATCAATAGCTTTTAAAATTGAACAATAGGGGTTAGCAAAGAAAGGGCCCCCCGATTATGGTTTACCAATATGAAACGCAGCAGAACCAACTGTTTTTGGCCTGTAAATTCTAAACTCCAAACTTACTAGCTTTGTACAGTGTATTATATTCTGTACAGGAGGCAACATCGTTCCCATTACTTTCATGTTTCTTTTTAATTGTTCTGTTGTTTAAACCTCTGCCTATAAAACACAAAAAAAGTGTTTTGTCCATTTTTTATTGCCTTAAGGGGGACAGAAGTTTAAAATGTGTTTAGAAAAAAGATATTAGGGTTTGAGTTGTGCATCAGGCCCTGTGGCTTTTACTTACGGTAGCTCTTAACCCTCAAGGCGATCATTTACAGTACATTATATATCCTCAAGAAAGACTGGCTAAAATAGTATACAGAAGGTCAAGTGTGTTCTACCAAAGCCCAGCTTCACCTTGTTAAACATGATCCATATTTGACAGCCTAGCATTGCAGTTTTAGAAACACTTTCCATCTACCTAGAATCAACACACTTGACATGAAATGCTGGAACAAGGCTCACACTTTATTGACTAGTACATTCCTAAGTATAAATATTACACTGCAGTACTTTGTTCCTTTGCAAGATATCACTGAACTGTGCAAATATGTAGCTAAATACATGTAGTAGTAGTAGTGGGGGAAGAAGTTGTATGAAGGAAACCAGAAAAATTAATTTTTTATTAAACATCATAATTATTTTTTAATCCTCGTGCTAGTATATAGTATACAGAGAGACATTAAAAAAAGAATAAGGCTCCAGGCAAGGCACCATCCATTCGAATGACATAAATCCCACCAAATCCCCCATCCTAGCACAAACCCCTCTCCCCAATGTCCCTTACTAGCAAAAATGCCCCCCCCCCCCCATCGTTCCTGCTAGCAAAACTCCTTCCTAACCTAAACCGCCCCCCCCCCCCATTTTCTCCATGAACACAAGTCATCCCACCATCCCAAAACATCCCATCCTCCACAAATCCTCCTCCCACCCAACATTTTCCCCATGAGCACACACCCTCCCCTCAGAACAACCCCCCCCCCCCCCCAATGCCCATTCCAAACACATATCCCCCCCCCCCCAAATAAGAATTCCTATTGGCTGCATGGGCTAATCAAACAAACATTTAGCAGAAGTCTGGTTCTAGAGGAGTCGATCATTAGATTGACTCCCCTCAAATGGGAACAGCCATAGATGGATCAAAACTTGACCGAAAAAAAGGTTGCTACAGTGAGATTTAAAATAGGAGAGTGATAGAGAGGGAGGTTTAGGAAGAACCTGAAAGGTGATTTATAGGAATAGAATGATTTAAGCTCCACCTCCCTTTTGTCCACTGGTCTGGGTGAGCAAGTCTAGTGGAGGTCATAATGGGATAGGGCAGTTGGAAAGCCTCATTCCTGAAGCTTTCAGTAACAGCAAGGTTAAAATAAGTTTTAGTTTGTGATTACATCACCTCAGACTTCCTTTCCCATCCCCTTCTTCCCCACCCTTCCCCTCCCTCCGCACTTTTTTTCCCTCTCTTTCCTTTCTATCTTTTTTCTTTTCGCTTTTCGCTTTTTTCCTTACAAAATAGAACGCCTCTCGTTATGTGGCTTATTTTTTAGACTATGTGTAGAAAAGCTAAATCCATACTGGATATATTCTTGGTAGGGCGTCTTTGACGTATACGTTTCTTCAACACTGACTTACTGATTGGACGTTATTTTCTGCAGGTGACGGCTTCCCCGAACTAGCTGTCCGTGTTGGAGTCGTCATTCGGCTATAGCGTGGTTGGAAAGTGGTTAAGAGAAATATACCCAGAAGGTAGGAAAAGCAGTAGGGTCAGCAAAGCAAAATCGGAGTGAGATTTATATGAACACACATTTCCCAGAGTTCTGAAGGTTATGCCAGCATGTGGGTTTAAAGTGAAATTTAAGTAGAGAGGACAAATTTTGTGACATGAAAAGGCAAAATGGAACATTGAATGGGCGAGAATAGGAGTCAGATTTGTAAATATAGAGCTAGAGAGGAAAATACAGTTTTCCTCAGTTTTCCTCAGGGGTGCCTTGAAAAAGTGCCTAAAAATTGCCCAAAAATTGTATACCACTAAGCGGGTAGTTGAATCCTGCCTTTTAGTTACAAAAAGCCAAAGGTTTTCATTGGTTGTAACGTTACAACCATTCGCCAGAGCAAGCTGTCTCAGTAGCTCCTCCGTGCTGGCCTTACTTTATCTGTCCACATCCTCCACCATAAGTGAATGAGGAATAGCGGGTTGTCAGTGCCCCCTGGATGAGTCACAGCACAGTAAACAGGCACAGCAAGACAGCAGGCTCGTGGTGAAAAACAACTGTGGTGTAAATAGGTAGGTATGATTCTGTGCAAGAGAAGAGGTAACAGAGAGAAATTATGTTTAATCTCAATGATATGTAAAAGTGAAAAAAGAAAAAAGAATGGTGTTTAAAGGAAACTGCTGCCTCTACTAATTACTGCCACCTGAGTGGAGTAAATGGGATAAAGTAAAAGATATGGAGTAGATGTGGCGCTGTTCATGAGGTGCTATTACCCAACTATGTGACTAGTTTGATGAATCTACAACATATAGCAATTAGTAAATACACATCTATGTCTAATAAAATAAATCCAATATAAAATGGCACAACGTATATACAATCCTGTGGAAATAATTTGTGTAACCAACTTGATGGATAAAGTGCAAAATTAAGTCTTTAAAATTCCAATAAAGTGCTAAATAAAGTCTTATAAATTCCAATAAAAGTGCTTGGTGCTTGTGAAAAAAATCTCTCTATTCTTATTCTCCTCCTGGATGGGTGACCACAGCATATGTGATTAATTCCGTGCTTCCCTGCGCTAACCAGAGTTTCCATCCCCTCTTGGGGTATATAGCTTTCACAGTATAAGCCACTGTGTAGCACCCTGGGCGATCGCCAGCCAAAAGATGTTTCTCTAGTCCTCCAAATTGTCTGTCATACAAAAGGAGAGAAGGACCCAATAGTGTAATACTATTTCAACTGTTTATTCGTTTAAAGGATTGTGAAAATGTACTCCCATTTTGTGCAAACAGTATAAGCATAAATTGTAAACACTTGTTTCGTCCGACCGGAAGTGATGCAAGCATGTCTGTCGACTCCGCCCTACACATTTTATCACTCTGACATCATCTGGAGCGATTGTGTAACAACTGTGGTGTATTTACAATGTCTGTGTTTGTTTACAAAGTTCAAGTATCGAAATGAAAATAAAATAAAACAAAAACAGAAAATAAACCTTTACTACGTTGGGCATCCAACTACAAACACAGAAAACTGACTACCTGTCCTGGAGCAACTTAGTGCTGCCCAAGCACCTGGCTGTCACACAGAAAAAAAATCTGAGTCCTTAGTCACACAGACCTAATCTCACCACACATAGAAGTTGCTGCTCCCTCCTGTCAGTCATGCACAGAGATCTGGTTCCAGGATGGATCATCCTCAAGGTTTTTTTTTTTTAAGCCCAGAGTTTGCTAACCCCTCAGTGAGCCAATCAAGCTCAGCACAAAAAGAGGGAAAAAAACTGTGTACTGCTTGAATCTTGGACAAATATACCTCCCATCCTGGACACAACCAGTGTTTTTCTCTTGGCTTCCTGTCACAGCGGGTTAATTAATCTACATTTCTGCCTCCGTGAAGATCACGTACACATGACCGTTTTTAGAATTGGGAAAACTTTGCTTTTTGCTTATTGCCCTCTGCCTGTGACAAAAAACGATTAAAGCCAGGCACAGCCAGCCATGAACATTTTCCAAATCAGATGATCAAACAACCTCTATATTTCTCGCATTAAGTCCAGCTTTATTTCACTATTTTCTGCAATTATTTTCTACAGTAACATTGAGATGACTTAGACTTGAGACTGTCGTCATGAATAACAATGAACACAGTACTGAAAATTTTCCTTGACAACCTCAAATGAATGACCTTGCAAGTAAAAGTGGATCACATAGTTTAAAAGCTTTTCCTATTGAGTGTCAAGATGAAAGTTGCATGAAATCTCTTTTTATACAGTAACAAGTACAGTGAAAAGTGAATTTGTAAGTGACGGCACAGTGTCATCTCTCTAACCCTAAAGTCCCACTACCTGCCTCCCTAGAGCTAATGGATTCACAACTTCTATAGACCAACAAGATCATGGAATTGTGTAGAGCTGGCCTTAGAAATGTAAGACCTGTGTGGAACAGTGATCAGCCAGCTGATGAGTTGGATATCACTGCCAATGCATCCTATACTTTTACATAAATCAACTGATATGCTGCACAACCTCCCCCATGTCTTTTACGGAACAGAACCATTTACTATGGCGTATTGTCTAATCACCAGGATTAAAGAAATAATGCAAGTTTTATACCATGGTAACATTCCCATCAAAATCAAATCACGATAACAAAAAACAATGCCCATAGTGCAGTAAAAAATATTTGTATCCATCTCCACAAATACTAAAAACATATGCAGCTGGTGTATGAATGAATGAATGAATGAAGACTTATATAGCGCAGCACATGCAAACTAAATCGCCTCTGGGCGCTTGTTGTTCCTGTCTCCTTTGGTATTGTCTTGATCTTTCTCCTGAATGCTAAGTGGTTCTCCTCCAACCGAATGCTGGTTGGTAAAGCGTTCCATAGTCTGGGACCTTGGACAGCAAATCTTCTATCTCCTTTGGACCTATAATTGGCTTTCGGTATCTGGAGTAGATTTCGATTGGTGGATCGCAAAACGCGATTGGGGTTATGAGCTTTTATTTTTTCGCATAAATAATGGGGAGCATTCCCATGAATACCTCTATGCGTTAGACAGAGTGCTTTAAAAGTAATTCTGTCTTTTACTGGTAACCAGTGAAGGGATCTCAGTGAAGGTGAGATTGAATCCCAACGTTTTTTCCCAGTCACAAGTCTAGCGGCTGTATTTTGAACGACTTGTAGACGAGCGATTTGGTACTTGGGGAGTCCGAGGTAAAGGGCATTTGCATAGTCCAATCTTGAGTTTACAATTGCTCCCACCACGACCGCTATGTCTTCTTTGGGAATAAATGGAATAAGTTTGCGTAGTAGGCGCAGCAGATGGTGAGATCCACTGACTACTGACCCTATTTGTGCGTCCATTGTCATGTAGGAGTAAAAAATGACCCCAAGACTTTTGACTTTGGCGCTAGGGGTGATGATTTTGCCCAGAATGGGCGGGGGGCTCCAAGTTGTTGCAGGTAGATTCTTACGCTTGGCGTGAAACAGGAGAAGTTCTGTTTTCGCTCCGTTGAGTTTAAGATAACTCTTTGTCATCCAGTCCTCTATCAAAGAGATGATAATGAAGGAGAAACCTGCGCTTAGGATAGTAGAGGTAAGGGTACCAGAGTATGCGACTGCAGCCCCCCTAAATATAGCTCCCCTGGCAGAGTATAGTAAGAAGATGAGCAGGATATGGGGGTCGTGGCGCTGTCGCTGATTGGTTGTATTGCTGAGCCGGTAGTAACCCTTCCAGGTTTAATTAGTAGGCTCTATTAG